>CM051663.1:24856475-25456475 GCA_028020825.1 Podargus strigoides
GGTAGCTTCCTCGCAACGTTGGCCATGGACACCTCGCAAGGGGAGGCGGAACACGGTGGGGTCGTGGTCTGCACCAGGTCACTTTGGCTGCTGTCAGTCCATCAACTGCAAAGGAGCTGCTCAGTGTACAGAATGATGTGAGCAGAGGCCGACCCACTGGAAGCCATGGAGAAAGCTGCTGGGAAGCCAGGAGTACATCTGTGTAGCTCCTAAGCAATCCTCAGACTAACTAGCTGGGGTATGGCCAGTGTAGATGTACCCCAAAATATGGGTACGTGCAGACATACCATACCCTGCCAGGCACATCAGCAGTGGCTCTGCAGGGTCTGGTTGCCCACTTCCCCTCCTTGCTGCAGCTCTCAAGAGACCTGTTATAGAAAGTGGTGTCCCAGTCAGTGGCCAGATTTTGTGCACACTTGTGCACTGTGCTGCTACGCAGACCAGACTTGGTCCTGCCAATGAATCTGCACCAAGGTACAGGTCAGTGGGAGCCTTCCCCTGGGGAAAGGGAGGAGGTTACCTCCTTAGGGAGAGAAGACCCTGGGCTTTATGTTTGTTTTCACAAGAAGTGCAAATTTAATCCTAGAGTCTGTGGCTCCCAGCTCATCCCTGTATCTGCAAACACCTCCCTTCACGCAGCCCCCTCAGGTGTGTTCAGAGATTAAAGACTTTAGAGAAGAGAAAGGTTTATTGGGAGAAAGTGTTAATACTAACGACCTGCGTACTGCTGCACTCCAGCGTAGGCTTGCTGCAAGGGGTCTGCTGCAGTGGGGCTCTGTGCTGTGGAGACACAAGAAAGAGAAGGAATTAATGGGTTAAAGTATGTCATAAACTCTCCCTTTCTCTTTCCTCATAAATATGTGGTGTAAGAGAGACAAACCCAGGGGCTGAAGATGCCAGAAGAGGAGCGTGTTACTCATCCTATGGACAGAATGGCATAGATGCCCCATGGTGGCCAGGAGGGCTCAGTTTCCCAGCCATCACCCTGTGAGACTTAGGAACAGAGAGCAAACAAGCCTCTCTCCTCCTTTCTCAATCTGAAATTATGGAGCCCACCTCTGATCGTGCAGATTTTTGGCATTGGAGTAATCAACCGCGAAGAACCCTCATCTTAAGCCAGGACTGACACTGTGCTAGGTGCTGTGCAAACTCAGATCTCAGTGACAGCTACAGTTGCATGAAACTTTTAATCAGAGCAGAAAACAACAGGGGCATAGCAGGAGGAAGGAGAAGAGAACAAAGTAGTGGCTTCTGCCATCCCAACATCCCTTAGAAGGACCACGTCACTGTCAGGCAGCCCCCTGTGCAAGAGGAGATGCTGCTTGGAGCGGAGGAGGACACCACTTCTCTGCTCCAGGGAGGATGCTGTGAATCTCTGCATAAGGCATGCAGTCCCTTGCTGGCTTCAAAGTGCATTGTCTCTCTTTACAAGTGTGTCTTCCTCCCCCCTAAAACTGTTTATTTTTATGAAACTTTGAAGTCTAGCTCAAATACAAGCAAAGCTAGTTAAGATTTTTTACTTTTTTTTTTTTTTTTTTTTCCCCTTTGGTTGATAGGGAGAGAAAAAAAAGAGAGAGAGAGAAACGTGTTGGATAAGCTCTTTCTTTATCTGCAGCAGTAAAATATTTAAAGCAAAGCTTGGCTGAACCTCCAGTCCAAATGTCACCTTGGCCCTAATATTTCACTTCTTGTTATGAGTTTAATTTGTATTTATTGGTGCTGCACAGTTCTGCAGTGCCTCTGGCTTTGTACTTGTAGGATGATCCCCTAGGGGGCTGTGACTTTCTCCCCTCTGTCCCGTCTTCTTCCTTCTTACAAGCACAGGGGTGTGGCTGGAAGCAGAAGCTTGGAGATTGCTATGGTGTGGGCCCCTTAGAAGGAAATCTGGTGCCATTGACCTACTCAAGGAGAGACACTGTATGCCAAAGTGTGGGGCATGTTGGCAAATGTGAGTGTTACAGACCCAAGGAACACGGACAAAGTGCTTTCCTACAGATGCAAATACAGCTGGAACCTTAACTTCAAAGATCACCATTGATCGTGATGGAAGCTTACAAGGTCTTGCACATACCTCCAAAAATACAAGGGGGAATGGTAAGAAGACCAAATTTTAAGGGGACAAACCCAATTATCTGGCTAAGGCTTGGAAGCTTCTGTTCGTTATGGACATTACTGGATCACAAGGACTTTTAGGATGGAGTAGTGACAAGAAGAAATAAGTGGGGTTGCAGTCTTAGGTTGGAAGTTGGTTGGTTGATTTCCTAGCTGAGTTTTGGCAGGTCCCTCAATATGTTTATGTGTGAAACAGGAAAGCACTGCTCTGCTGTAAGGATTTTCACCCCTTGAAAAGCTATGTGAGGAGAATATATTAAAACCTGTGGGAGATCAGTGGAAGGCATAGTAGAGATGCAAAGCTGTATTTTTAAAGAGTAGATGCTCCAGGAAACTGGAAGAAATGCTTGGAAAATATAAAAACTGTATCCACTTATTCCTGCCTTCTTGAAGAAGGGAGCAACTAAGTCTATTGTTTTTAACCTCTGCTCAAAACTGCTTTCCTCTAAAACCAGAATGTTGAGCATATTGCTCTGGAAGAAAACTGGACAGCTATGAAAGGTTGAATGATGCTTTATTTAAAGGGTTTGGAACAACAGACCTTTAAATGCAGCTTTTTTCCCTCCCACAAAAAGCTTTTAGAGTTCATTATTTTCCTGAGTCTTTACTACTTGTCAGCAATGGCGGTATCTAACCAGGTGTTTCTTTCTTAGGAGGCTCCCCTGTGCCCTGATCATGCAGGTATTTTCCTCCTGGCTCACAGCACATGCAAGCCAGTGGGAAGACTCCCCTGACTTCAGTTAGCTTTGCTCTGAGTTGAAGCAAAGGTAAAGAAGGTAACTTACAGGTAACAAAGACATAAGGCAGCTGGTCTAACACATAGGACCATACCACTGACCTAAATGTCCCTGGATGGTCTTGAAAAGGAGAGACTTCAAAGTATCTTTGGGCTGTAGGACTAGACAGCATAGGGAGACAGTGACCCCTGGATTGGGGTTCTGTGGTTTATTTGTAGTCTTATACCCTTCCTTGTCTGTTTGGGAAAAGCAGTGGTGGTGAGTCACCACCTGCAGAAATTTAACTTGGCAGCTCTTAAAAGTGATGAGGTTAGCTCACCAAAGAACTCAAAGAGTGTGTTTACTCAGCAAACGAAGGTGTGACTTCAGTTCAGTGGATGCGTCCATGCTCTTCAACACGGCCTATGAAGATGCAGGGACACAGACTTCAGGGCTGGTGGGGTACTCTGGCATGAAGCCAAAGTAGCTTGGGCAGCCATGAGCATATCTTCATGCTGCTGCTCACTCTGCTGGGTGAATTAAACGTAGTGAAGGACATAACTGCCTGTGCTTCCAGCTGTAGTGTGGCTGAAGCCAATGACTGCTATGGATCTAGAAATCTCAAGACAGATCAGACATTCGAGGAAGTTGTGGTCATTCTGTGTTCAGTAAGGTGACAGCCCTCCTACCTTCAAATGACCCATGAGAATTTCAGCAAAGGCTCAAATGTACAAGGGGCTCATGATCCAGAGACAACCTGTTCCTGTGGTTACGAGTGACTGTAGGCTGGAGCACACCAGGTGCTAAAATTCAAAATGATGAGGAGACATGAATCATTTCTGTGTCTCGGCACAAGAAGACCGTGAGGAAAGGTTGCTTTATTCCTTCATAATATACACATAATTTAATAGGATGTGCAACCCTATGTATGACCTTCACACAGATCATGCTACACTTAGCTAGGAGATTTACCCGGTCTCAGCCACCCTTCTATCCAGCTAGTCTATCTATCTTCTCTGTTACTGCAAATATTACTTGAATATGGGCATGCAGGGCTGGGAATAGACCTTTGCCTGCTGTCTGTGCCGGGGTGTAAGCCTGTTGTGGCCCAGAAGTAATATAGCTGAGTAAGGGCTGGTAAGAGCTGTAGAGACACTAGATGAGGGACATGGATATCATTAAGCACCTTAAAGGGGCTTTTGAACCAGAACTAGCATGTCTCTAAGTTATAACATCATCAAAAGACCTTGGATGGGCTTGTGACTATCTGTGCAAATGTGCCCATAGATAACATTGAAATCCCTTGCTTAGTGGTTAGACTCATGCAGATCTTACACCTAACACAGACATTTATGAGATTAAACGTGATGCAATGTATACACTGAGGATCAACTGGAGAAGTGAAAGAAGCAGAGAGGCTCCTGAGAGGCCAGAAGACAACTGACAATCATGTCAGCCCAGCTGAAGTCCATGTAGCCTTGCTGCTTTACAGAAGCTGAGGATCTAGCCTTGCTGGGGCTGACTAAAGGTGTACTGTGAAAAGAGATGCTAATAGTAACTTCATTTGGCAGTTCAGAGCAAAAGCCTTATCCCTGGACATAGCCTCTATATTAATGTGATTATTTCCATATCTCCATGGGAAAAATCTTGCTCAGATACAATTGTCTCTCTGCAAGATTATCCTGGCCAAGATGCCACAAGGTGACCATGGCAGATAACCTTCCATAAACCTGGACACATAAAACAAGCCAATGACCTACTGTATGGCCATAAATATAAATTTAACAAAGGCAGCACTTATTCATTAGGCAGAAGTCAAGAAATGACTCCCAAGTCCTTCAAAGAAAGTAGATCCGCTAATGTCGCTTTCCGAATCCTTTGCCTGATGCCAAAAACCAAGGATGATTTCCCAAGTCAGCATGAAATACCAGTGCTTTAAAATTAACACTAGGAAGCTTTCTTACTACTGATATATCTCGAGATTGAAATCCAGATTTTTAAAGGGGCATTCAGCCACTGTTAGACCCGACATTTAGCTTTTGTCAGAGAATGAAAGGATGGAGGTGGCAGAATGAAGCATGTTGTTAAAAGCAAATAAAATCATCTGAAGTGGCATTCTATAAAGAATCCAGACTGAAATGCCAATAACTGAGCTACAGTGTCTGGCCAAGATGAGCTGTTATATGGGCACTCCAGGTGAAAATGGTTGTAGGGGACAAAAGGCTGGATGGTCAGGGGTGCAAATCAGGAGGAGCTGCATTGAAGCCAGTGGAGGTGGTGAGGAGAAAGGATGATGGCTACTGCCTGAGCCATCAAGAGGGGCCCTCCATCGCAGTGGGGTAATGGGACTTTGTCCCTGTCTCAGCTCCAGGGAAGAAAAAGCCAGACAAATCTGCTTTCTGAAATCAGAGGAGCCCAGCACTTCTGAGGGACAAAAGCAGGGTCTGGCATGTTTTGTGCCCCTAAGACACTCTAGGATTTAACTTTGGTGGAAGAAGTCAGCAAACCTTACACCTATATGATATCCTCTTGACCTCCTGTTTCTGATGGCCTATGCATTTCCCAACAGACATGCTTTATTTCATTTATTTCACTCTATATCGTGGCGCTGCTCCCTGCACAGGTCTACAAAAAATGTGCTGTCACGCAGATCCACAGCTTTGTGCTTTGCCCAATCTTTTCATTCCTCTCACTGTTCAGGAGGTATTTTATACCTCTTGCAGGAACTTCAGCTTGGCCACTGTCACCTCTGGGAGGGTTGATGAGGGAGGAGGGCAATCAAAGAGAGGAAATGCTGTTCAGCCAGTGTGTGGGGGAAATAAAATAATGATAGCAAAAAAAAATCTATGTGAAAGCCAGGATTAAAATAAATAAATAAATAAATAACTGAGTGGGAGGGCTCTATTCACCTTCTCCTTAAATCCAATTTAAATCACTCTCTACAGCCCTAATCTATATCCATAATTATATCATTTCATACAACAAGCTTGCGAGAGGTCTTAAGAAATTTATGTAGATTAAAATTCATGGGTGCCATAGTACAGATTCCGTATTATTAAGATTGATTAGGACAGCTGATGCTGTGATTAAAGGAGCCGGCGTTTACAGTTGTAATTAATTAAGTATTCAGACACAACAATAACTGCAATAACAGAAAGAATGTGCTGATCCAGCAGAAAACAGAGAATGATCCTGTGTTTTATAGCCTCGTTTCTCTATTTAGGGCTGGACACCACTCTGTCAAAGACATACTGTCCCACTGTCTCTTCCCCTACATGTTGAAGGAACCAAGAAATCCAGACTATTGTGCCCTCTGCTCCATCCTATTAGTCGGAAAATCCCTTTTGGTAGCGTCCCCAGGCACTGCAGCTGCTTGTTTGGGACAACATATGGGGCTGCTGTAAAATTTGTACAGTTCATGCCTGGAAATCAAGATTATCTTTATTATTTTCTTAATAGTCCCACCTACAAGTCCTGTCACTAGTCAGGCCCCTGCTGGGATGAGTGCTGTGTAGAAACAGGATAGGAGTTGTGTCTGGCAATGAAGAGCTTCCAGTGGACAAATCAAGAAAGACACAGAAGACTCAGAAATGCAGAGAGGTGGAGGTGGCTGGCCAAGTGATAAACTAATTCAACAGCAGAGCCAGGACCAGAATTCTCTCTCTTTGCCTAAGGCCATAAACATGTAAGTCAGGGTCAGGTTTTAAAAAATATTAAGGGACTTAACTCTGTATTTTGGGGGAGCTTAGTTTAAGCCACCTTTAAAGATAAAGCTCAAGGCCTTAACTCACTTAGCTGCCTCTGAAAACATCAGCACAGAGCCTGATTTGTATTTACACCTTCTTCCAAATCTAAGGAGAAAATACTTTGGCTCTGAAAAGGCTCCCACAACTGCCTTAAACAACCTCATTCATTACTGCTGCAGCATGATCGTTGCACATACGTGGCATCATTAAAGTAGCTTAGACTACAATTGAAGATGGCAACTTGTTATTATATTTTTAATGAGTGCATTCCTTCACTTATTTATTTTACCAGTAAAGTGTGGTTTATGGCACGTGGCAGATTGTTACAAATGGGTCAAATAAATGCTTCCTAGTCGTAATGATGTTTCAGATGCTCACTGTTGCAGTTACGGAACTGCTGATATAGAATATGAACAGGAAAGCTCTCACCCGCAGATTTAGTTTGGACAAATGCAACACAGCCAAAGATTTCCCATAGTAAGTAATTTAGCCTTGTGGCCACTGAGCTAAATAAATTTCTAGGGCATGGTGTATGTCTGGACTGAGTGCTTTGGGGCTTGGTTTTCATCCTGGACCTTCTACAGGTGCAGGCATCTCACTCTTTTTCTGTTTTCCTGATTCACCTCCTCTTTAAACTCTTCTGGTCTGACATCTTTCAGGACTGAAATATCAGGATGGGCAATGGTGTGGGGGAAGTCAGTCCTTTTCTCTGCCTGCAAAAGTGAAGACCTTGCCATGTCCAGCGCCACCGGATGGTGTCTGTCATGATCAGGACTGATCCTGGACTGACTGGTCCAGAGCAGCAGCCTGCCCATGAGCAGTGCTGCTAGGTAATTGACAAGCTAATAGATAAGGCTGTCATACTAGCATGCCAGCAACTCCTCCCCTACAAAATTAGCTTGAGTAATGATAATAATTACAGATGGAGTTTGAATCCTGTCTCTGCTGGCAACGGGTGAAATTCGTTACTGCCTGGTAGCCCTTTGTTGAGCCAAGGAAAATGAATTGATGGTCTCGGTTGAGTTCCTAAGGCATGAGTTTCTACAGCACAGGAATTCACCCGTGGGGGACACCTTTACTGCCAGTCTCAGCAGTGACTTAGAAACTTGTGGCCATAAAAGCTTGTCCGCCCATTGTACACTGACAGCTAGTTCTCGAGCCCAAGTAGGGTATGAAGTGGACCTTGCTGTCTTGCTAGCCCAGGCACACCCACACTGTAACTAAATGGGGGCAGGGGGAACTCTGCTGTGTCTGCAGAGAGGAGAGATAGAGCTAGTCCTGACAGTGGTGGACAGTCAGAAATGGAACCACGGTGTGCCTGAGAGCAGTAAGTGAGACAACCTGTTTTTAATGTATTATGAGCAACCAAGGGAATTTTGCTTTTGTTTACTTCAAAGTCCAGACCTAAACCCAAACCAAATGCACTGAAGAGCTCAGCATCCCAGAAAGGATTCCCCATCTGAGGCTCCACAAAGCTATCATACAACTGGATCCATCCCTGGTTCTGGTCAAGCTGGACATCCCTTGGCCCAGGAGGAATAGTTTGTTTGGCAGCTGTTGGACATTATGGGGTATATTTCTGCTTCTTCCTGGGCACATCACTGGGCAGAAGACCACAGAGCTGTCCTCACTCTTTTCTCGGGGCTTTGCTGTGTATGTCCTTCGAGTTCCCTCATTTTACTGATCCTTTGACGGCCAATCCCTTCTGTTTCTGGTTTGCTGCCCTTTGCTCTCCCCGTTCTCTCATCTCTCCCTCCACTTCTCTTCCTAAGGAGACTTTATTTTTGGAGCAAGGGTTTTGTCCAGTCCCTCGCAATGTAATCCAGTAGGGCAGGAACTGTTAGCAAAGAGCAGAGTGCTGATGGTGTGAGACACAGCAGAAACTGGTGCAGATGGTGTCCACTGCTATTGTACGTCACACGCTGTTACAAGAGAGGCACTGGGCTCTGAGTGGCTAAGAATCTTTGGCAGAAGGGTGCAATCCCTGTTACTATGGTTAATGTGGAAATGGCAAATGCTCCTGTGCTGCTGCAAAGTGACTCACAAGATCATGGCACAGCAGATTCTGCTTTTTGTCTCTACTATATGTTGTGACACATTGCCGTGTTCAATAGCTCTGCAAGCTGAAAGACTAAAGGGCAGGCATTAATACACATAAAGGTCAGATCTCCAAAGGGGTTCAGACTAGTGGAAGGGGAAATATTTACTCCCTTGTTGTTCTGTCCATGCCAAGAAGTTCACTGTGAGGCATTATGTACTGGCTGAGCTTGGAGAAGGTGAGAGCATGGCTTGCAGAGTATGCCTGCAAGGAATGGTTTTCTAGTGCTACTTCATGGATCCATAGCCGGGACAGAGCCACAGAAAACGCTAATTCCTACAGGGACTGGAGTTGTGATGAGAGACTTGGTGAGTAGGGATGGTCGACCTACTCTTGCCTCTGCCCCAAAGTCATGGATGGTTCAGTAGTCTGACTCAAACAGTACATTATATGTCCCTGCTCCAGACAAAGGGAAACTTAAAAAAAGAACACAGGAGAAGACAGAAGAAAAAAATATAATAACAAAACTACAGAGTAAATACAATTACATGATATGGATCTCTTTTTATAGTGCAAAGACTGTAGAGTTCTGGAGTCCTTTAAGTGCACCATCAAAAATACTACAGCTAGACACAAAGGTGGATGTTTAGACAAACTGCACAATTAATGGGATTTATCTGGGTCTGAATGATGTGGATGTCATGCCTCTACAGATTTTGATTGTCCTGTTTTGCTATTTTGAGGCAACAAAGAATATTCTGCTACAGGATATAATGGTTTGAACCCACATTTGAGCTTTTTGTGGAGTATTAAAGAATATCTGAGAGTAAAATTCAGGCTTTAAAAAATATATGGCAAGTGATAATCATACCAAGACTGTGGTTATGTACCTAATACAGCAGCACTCTTGCCACTTTCAGAATAAGAGATATACCATAAAAGAAAGTTGTTTGGAAGATGCTGGCTTTGGATGAGGTCTGGCATGTTCTTTTCTTCTCTATAATGTTAGAGCAATCGCATGCTCAGCTTTGATATTTTATTTCTGCCCTTGCATTTAGAAATGTAGACATGTAAAGCCACAGGGCAGTGCCAGTAACAAATGCTACAGAGGAAAGTGTGCAAAATCCCATAATGAGCAATGATGAAATAAGCTGCCCCGTGATGAAAATTTCTTTTGAACCCCAAGCAATTAGTGGCTGGCTTAGATCATAAAGCATGAAGGTTTGTGTCCTTTCTACATTTTTACCAAGTCTAATATGGCTGTGGATATTCTCATTACCAATATATATGTCTAATCTTTTTTTTTTTATTTTTTTTTTTTTTAATATGGCTAAACTCCAGGCCTCAATAAAGTTTGTGGCAAGGAATAAAGTTTTGGAGAGGGCATAAATGCTTATGAGAAGGAAAGGTATAAGACAGAGAAAACACATGACCAAACTGCTACAAATGGGCTTACTTTCAGGGTTTCATTGCTAGTGGGGACAGACAAAAGTAAAACAAAAGGTGAGCGTTTGGCCTGCCACTGTTCCCTGGACACCTCTGCTATAACTTAAGATGTCACTAAGTTATGGGGAAGCTGAGCACCAAAATGAATCCAAACTTTACACAAAGCAGACTATTTGGCTGTCAGCTTTTCCATCAGAAAGGAGCCTCTCTGCCTGCAGCAAAGTGGAACAAGAACGACTGTCATCTTTCAGTGTGTTAGGCTATTGGTGTTTGTGCAGGGACCTACTGTGAATTGCTGGCTGAACAAGTCTCTCCAAAACTCAGAGAGAATCAGATGAAGGCCATTGACTTTTATATAACCCTGGATGAAATACATAACTGAAAGTTCTTTAATTATGAGAGTAGTTGGAGATAGTAACAAAAGCTCAAGTCATTAAGATTAATCTAGAAAGACCGTATCTTCTCTGATATCTGTGGTAATGGATCATGGAAGATTAGCTAAAAGGAGACAGGTAAACCAGAAAAAAAGGTAGACATAGAAATGGATGAGTAAACAGAGAAGATAGACTGGCAAACAGGTAGATACTTAGATAGATGGATAGTTGAACAGATGGTTATATTTATATAACCTTAAACACAAGGTGCTTTCTTGGTGCTGTGGTTGAGCTCACTCAGCATACCAAGGATTCCCTGCAACCTTCTGTTGCCTCTGTAAACTTCCAAGAGCTCCCCATCCCACTAAGATGCTACAAACATGTACGTACATGCCTGACTTTTAGCACAGTAAGTCCCTTGATTTGAATTCTGCTTAGAGCTGAACTCATGGCTAAATATTTACAAAGTGTGCATGGGGAAGATTATAATTATTTTCAATACTCTTGGTATTTCTAGGTTTTCCTTTGCTTCATTCACAGAATGGCGTTTTTCAGTGACATTGTCTGACCTGTAACCAGGTTAGACTTTTGTATTTCTACATTATATGATATTTTTCCTTGTAGCTCATAAAGTCCCCTGTGATGTTTAATCTTCTGAGTTTTCAGGGCTGGCTGGGATTGAAAGAATTTTTTTTTCTTAGGGGTTTTGCGGGCTTTTTGGCTGGAATGTCTGACTTGGTGTTTGATTTCCTAACAGACTAGATCAATCTATGAATGCCCCAGGGTAAAATACTCCTTTGCCAGCTGGTGGCTAGGATCAATTAGTAACATTTCCTTAAATTTTTATTGTTATGATTGTTATTATTAGTATTTGTACCACAATGGTAAGGAATATCTTTCTAGCAGAAGTACAGCTTGAAGGAGAGGGCTGTCTCAGATCTTGAGGATACTGGAAAAATGTAGATGCACATTAAGGACTTGTAAACTCCTTTGTGATTACAGCCTCAGAGTGTCCATATATTTGTAAATACAGGCGTAGAGGCAAGCATGTATCCTTTAACCTTGCACATTCACCCCTGTCTGCGAGGGCTTGCAAAACCACTCCTTCAGTGCTAGTCTCCTTTAAGCTATTCACAGTCTGAATCCCAGCAGCAGCTCTCTGCTAGTGTGCCACAAAATGGTGAAGCTGAGCCTGTTCTGTAGCTCTATTAAAGGATTTTCAGTCTCCAGACTTGGTAAGGCAACAGAATTTGGATGTAGTGAGCATTACAGAGACTAACATCCATTGCCTGTGCACGTGGCCTGAGGCATGGAGTAGTTTGGGTCAGCAGCCATGTGGACCTTCTGGACTTGTCCTTCCAGAGCCATCCTGCTGCAATCCCAGCAGAAGATACCAATGGTGGGTGCTAGGACTTGCAAACAGGCTTAGCACAGTGCCTTCAAACCTAGACAGGAACCTTTGAGAGTGTTGCTAGGAGATCTGACAGCATGAACTGGTCCTGCCTCAAATCAAATTTCAGCTGAAGTAGAACATGCTGGATGTCCTGACTGTATTCACCAGGCAAGGAATCCAGCAGATGAGCACTCAATTCCTCAGCATTGAAATTTTCCACCTCCAACATGCCCTTGACATCTATCATCCAGATTTAAGTGTATGACAATAACAGCTGGGTAAGATCTAAATACGTCAGTGCTAGAGTGATCCCTGGTAGTATGGAGTGTAATCCTTTTGAGGTGGCTCCAGCTAGACAAAGCCTGTGGATGTGGACAACCTCCCTAAAACCGAAGGAGCAAGTTGTGAACACAGCATTGGTCTGGCTTACCTGGATAAGGGTGGATGCCATTAGCAAACACAGCTTCTGCGGCAGGCTGCCCATTAGCCTGCGGTGGGAGGCCAGTGAAACCATTCACCCCAATTGGAGATGGGATGCTAGGCACAGCTGGTGCAGTTATGCCAGGAGGCGTGCTTCCACCTGCAAGTGGGGAGGACACAAAATCAGAGCTGGTGAGTACTGGAAGAAATAACTGCATGGAGAAAGCTGCTGACACAACAGCTGTGACCACCACACAGAAACTTGATAATCCAAGAACTG
This sequence comes from Podargus strigoides, assembly GCA_028020825.1. Taxonomy (NCBI): domain Eukaryota; kingdom Metazoa; phylum Chordata; class Aves; order Caprimulgiformes; family Podargidae; genus Podargus; species Podargus strigoides. The sequence goes on from CM051663.1 coordinate 24,869,001, forward strand.
AAAAATCTGCCAAGCTGTTGTGCAAAGAAAATGGCAATGCTTGCCATTGCTCATCTGTTTGGAAAACACTTAAGAAAACCTTGCAAAACTTTCTTCAACAGAATGAAGACTTTTCTTGGTGATCATGGTCTCTAGACTAGATCCATTTCTAACATCAAACAATATAAAACTACAGAAATATCACCTTTCCTCCTCAACTTTCTCCATGGAGTATTACCTGTTTAAATTGCTGAATAAGCAGACATTTCTTTCCTAGCTATCAATCAGCACCAGAAGCAAATTTTCAGTCCCACCTTTCTGCAGCAGTTCCTCTCAGTTTCTCTTTAGAGGTCACAGAATCACGCAGAAGATGTCAGCTTTGTGGGCATACCAAGTTCCAGGACTACTCTACAATCTCTCTTACATACATATTTTGTGTACAAACTCATTCTGAACTTTCTCTGTGTAAGGGGTCCTTAAAAGGTTTGGCAAACTAATTTGTAGCCTAGAGGCAGCCAGTGATGCTTTTTTTTCAGTGTCACTGTTAGGCCCAGACTTGACTTCATAGAGTTTTAGTGTAGATCTTCCACTCAACAGAGGCAAAATTTGGGCTATATTTGTTTCTTTCACAGAACTGTACTCAGAGAATCACTGAATCACAGACTAATCTTGTCTGGAAGAAACCTCTAAGACCATCAAGTCCAATCACCAACCCAACACTGTCAACTCACCACTAAACTATGTCTCTTAGCACTTCATCTACACATTTCTTAAATACCTCCAGGGATGGGGACTCACCACTGCCCTGTCAGCCTACTCCGATGCCTGACAACCCTTTCAGTGAAAATTTTTTTCTTAATATCTAATCTAAACCTCCCCTTCTTCCCAGATGCATCCTGGGAGGGGGTGTAATGCTGCTATTTCAGAAGAACATTTTAGTCTATGTTTTGGGTGGGATTCTGTCATGCACTGGTAGAGAATTCTTAAATTTCTGAGAGAATTAAATTCCTCTGCTACCTCATTGTCTGCTTCTGTGTATGTTTAAAATGACTGGGCAGTCTGTGCTTCTTGCAACATATTCAGGATGGTTTTGGTAACCAAAAAAGAGTTTTCAGCAAGTATGAAATTGTATTTTTCTCTTGTTAACTGTGAGTGGGAAGTTAAACTGTCTTATCTTCAGCAATATCTTTCTGTGTCAGGGTATACTACTGCTTGAAAGCAACATTTCTGCAGTAACCTCTTTTTTAAACCAATTGCAGAAATCTTTTTCACCACAGCAGCATTCCATGAGGGGTTAGTCCAATAACACACTTTAACGACTGCTTAAATCTGTGTTGGTGCTTTAAGAGAACCAATATAGATGCATGAGTTGTTTTAATATGTTCTGGTTTGAGTAACCCCAAAAGCAGGCAATATTTCAGCTCTTTTCTTATACCCTGAGCAGACAAGCTGCTGCTTCCCCATTGCTTATTTAAATGGTGTTGGCCTTTAAATATGTCCTCTGTGGAGGTATAGGGAGCAAGCAGTGGCAACTGAAGTCCAAAGGCAATGCTCTTAGCATATGCCATCAGCTTGCAAATCACAAGGGCTAGTTAAAATTTCAGTTGCTTTTCTGGATCTCTCCTTTATTTGCATAGACAATGTGAATAATTTTTTCTAAAACTGCAGCAAGGGATTTGTGCTTGCTATTTTGTGCATGTCTAAGGAAGTTTAGGAATATTCATTGCAATTCTTTAATTTTCTTCTTATAAAGAGCCCCCCTTGAGAGGTCAGATATGTAGTTGAAGTAAAACTGGCATAATGCCACTGCAGAGAACAAATGGCGGTGGTGCATGCCAGTTGTGGATTTCATCCCTGGTTTGAGATCCCTTGCTGAGGCTACACCAGGTGCAGATTTGCAACATGGAGGGAGGGAAGAAAGGAGGGAGGAAGAGAGGGAGTGATGGACAGAGAAGTGAAGGAAGGAAGCCTAAACAAAATTTCATTTCTAGCCCCTCTGTGCAGTTAACAGAATGGCAGACCCACTGCGGATACTTTTCACGCACATACCAGCAATGGGATAAATGCAAAACTTGAAACAAACTTTGAGAGATCTCAATTTAATTGCCTTACAATTACAGGCTGTTGTGTGAGAGAAACCTGACTATTGATGGGGAACTGTCAAAATGCCAGCAAACAGCATAAAAATTTTATGGTCTGAATTACCCACTGGGACTGCCTACTGAGCTCCATTGACTGCAGGCAAGCCAGGTGATTAGTTTAAACTAGATGTCTGACTTTTGTATGGTTAAAGCCAGGTGAGATGGATCCTGGCTCTAGTCTGTTAGATTTGCCTGGATCCAAAACTCTTTAAATTCCTATGTCCCATGGGAACTTATGAGCTGGAGTGAACTCATGGCTATGTCCCAAGGAACCCACTCTTCTAGAGGCAGGATGCACAGAAAACCAGCTGGATTAGGAGTCCTGAAGGTACCAGCACAGAGGTACTGGGCTCAGCCAATACCTCCAAAGCCTCTAGGACTTCTGAGTTATCAGGGTCCTTTTTCTAGCATATTTTTCCTTTTGCTTAGGAAAGATCAAAACACTTCCTTTTTTTTTTTTTTTTTTTTTTTCCAATGTTCCAAACACTTTTTCTAACGTCTGTTTTTCAGAGAACTTTGAAATGTTTCATTTTCACTCCAAGTCAGAACAAAGATATACTTCAATGACTGGAAATCCTGCTATGAAGCAGAATGATCATTTTCCATTTGGCTTTCTGAATGCTAACAAAAGCCAGCAGGAGAACTCTCGTTCAGCTTCAGATATCTCCTGGCTACTCAGAAATCGCTGTTAGTGTTACAGGCTTGCTTGCTCAGACATTATGTGAAACATTTTCTATACATCTTATCAGAAGCTTTGTGAGTGTTGTAGTAATACAAGGAGTTATTTCAAAGTCTAAACATTTCACCCAAGGAATAATTGTCAATGGACATTTACACAACCCATTACAGAGGTTTTTCATGAAGGAAGTTAGTCATTCAAGATAAATCTGCAATAATGCCAGAGTGCATAGGCTCCATGATTGAAAACATGTCATAAGGAGAGTGCAAAATCTGCCACCATGAGAGAGATCAAGGGATCATCTAATCCAGCATCTTATTTTTAACGATGACCAGTCATGGCTGCTCTGGAAAGCATGTAAAAAACATGAACTTTCCTCTCCTCTATTCTGACAATAGGAGTTTAACAGAACTGGGCACATCAGAAAGCGAGCAGAGCTTACCCTGAAGGAGGGCTGGGGTATTTTTCATGTATGGGATATCATGGTAGGCACAGAATTTGGCTGTTGTACTGGTTTTCACACACCTATGTCAGAGAACTTGCTCATTCTCAAGGCTTATTTATATACAGAAGATCTTGCACTCTTTTGTGGTGGGGCCATCACAAACCATTGCCTGGATTCAGCTTTCCAGGCCCTGAGAACATTTGAATTCCAGGCAGTCTTTGTTTGACGTTCTCTCTGCTTTCACCAACACAAAACAAATCTAGCTAATGCAAATATGATAATCTTTCCAGCAGCGGGTTTAAAGGGTGCACATATAATTAAGCCACTTTTCTATTTGGATTTGCAGTAGCTCCATCGACTTGTTGTTTATACATTTATCGTTGTGTAAACATATATTTCAAAATGTGTGGTATAAGATTTTTGAGTCAAGTGCTTTTCCTTGGGTCTCCTTAAGTTCATGTGGAATGGGATCTGTCTTTCTTTCCCTCACTTTCCCCCCCCCTCATATTCTAATACAAGCAAAGAAAAAGACTTGTATCTGTTGTCATAGCTGCTGATATTGTTCCCAGCCACAGATTGCAAAGAGATGCTAAGCTGTGTGTGAATGAGAAGGTTTTCTTTGGCAGACAGGTTAGCAGAACTCAGTTAATTAAGAATGCCCTCCAAACCTGCACTGGTGTGGTGCCTTATCTCCATGCCATCCAGTGTTTCTCAGCCATGAGGCATCTTTCTGGCTGCTTTGTCAGACAGCCCTTTCCTGCTCCAGGGCTGGTGCAGACCTCATGTTTGGTGATGAAGCTGCCCCTTTCCTCTCTTATTCCTCTGCTCTGGAGTCCCAGATCCTGCTCTGCCCAGCACTGCCTGCACCAGAGCTGGCTCAGGTATAGCTCACTCCTCCATGGTTCACCCCAAACCTTTGTCAAGCTGGTCCCCTCCAAGCCAGCTTGATGCTTCAAAGTTCATACAAGGAGGTTGGTATGCCATGTCTTTCTGAACACAGTCCCATGCCCCAGTGTTACTCACAAGAGCAACCTGCATCACCCTAGGGACCATTTTATCCCAACCTGTCCCGTAAAAATTGTCCTCTGAAGATGCATCTTTGAGTCCTCTGCTCCCCTACCAGACTCAGTGGTATATTGCAAAGCTCTCCAAATTCTCACTTTTTTCCTCTCATGGTTTGGCTCCACTGTCCCTGCTGCCCCACTTCCCTGCTGTTAAGCCACATGTCGCTCCATGACTACCAGCCCTACCAGTTCCTTGAACTGTTCCTGCCCAAGTGATTTCCCTGTGCTTCAAGCTTCAGGAAAGCCAATCGTGTTTCCACCTCTGCTTAATTATCTGCCCACTGAATCATATACTGCAGCTTTAGCAAGGCCTTCTGGTGACACCCCACAGCCTAGCCAGGTCCTGACATCGCTTCACTGACTACTTGTCTCTGCTCCAGCAGCCAGAAACCCTTTAACCAAACACTTGCATTCCAGGTATCACCAGAGGTCTTCCCTGAGTACCTCCTGTCTTATTTCACAGTAGGGGAAAGTCTTACGTGTCCCAAAGACACAGATCACGTTGTTAATGATATTGCATCTCACCACAAACCTTATTTTGTTTGTCTTTGGACCAGCCTGGCTGTGACAAGACCAGCACTGACCACTTGGACATATGATGCAGCACCACTAAACTAGTGTAGGTCACTGGGACATGTTTTGTGGCATTTGGAGGGTGCTGAGAACTAAAGGAGAGTTGTGTAAAGGATCAGACTGAGAGGGAAAGGTCCCAGTCGAGAGTCCTTTCCAGTGTCTTCCATTCAAGTACTTTTCCTCATTCCCAAAAAGCCCATTTCATCCTGGCCCTGGTGGGTCTCAACCCTCTTCCTCTCCTCACCCACCAGTGAGTGCCACTTGGCATGGGGCACAGCTAGCCCAACAGCCCAACAGTGAGACCTCTGTCTTTGCCCTTACAATTATTTCACAATGCAGAAGCTGACATACAGCTGGCTCCACCCATGGAAGAGGCAGCAACAGACTCTCCCTGTCCCTTTCCCCCTCTTCCAGACCATAAAAACATCTGGTCACTCCACTCCTCACTTCTGGTGGCCTTCACCACCAAGACCAACATTTCAGTAACCGTTCACTGGGGAAGAACCTGTCAGCTAGCATGTCCTGCCACATCTCCTCTGAGATGCGGCCAGATTTTAATGCCTTTTGTCCTCTCCACCCCACCCTCAACCCCTTACCTGAGGTTGGTGTCATGGGGGCGGCTGCCAGGCCGTTCATGTTCAGAGCCGCCATCTGCTGCATCTGGGCCGCGGCAAAGGCTGCCATGGGGTTCAGGTAACCACCCTGCGCCACTGACGCCATGATCGCGGCTTGCTGCTGCATCAGCTGGAACAAAGAGAGCAGGGAAAAAATATCACGCGGTCACCAGCTGGGCAGCCCGCAGCATCAGCACCGGGATGGAGATCCAGTGAGGGTGTGAGGCATCCCTCTGTTTCGGGATGTCAGCTCCCCAACCCTGTGGTACCCTCCAGACTTGGCCTTCCTTCTCACTATAAGGGCTCGAGGCAAAGTGCAACTTTGCCTCTTGGAGTCTTGATGGTCCCCACCCCCACAATGCTTTCCCCACTATGGAGATCTCCCATGAGTTGGACTCAACCCTCTGACTCCCAAGTACTTCTCTGGTGAGAAAAGCAGAGAAAAGACTTTATATGATCCTGAGCAGGGAGGTTTCATGGTTAACATTGCTTGTATCAAAGCTGTAGGAAAGCATTGGTGGCTAGTTGTGGGAGACCAGTGTATGTGGAGTGGTGGGGAAAGGGGATCCCTTACCCAGAACAGCAAGCTTAACTAGTTCTTTGGGGATAACCTGATTTGTTTCCATCTGTCAGTGACAAAAATCGTATTTTCTTATGCTGCCAAGAGGCCTCCAGTAGGCTCTGAGTAAAACCATGACCAAACCTTCTAACTAGATTATAACACCTATTTCCAATACAACCAAGCAGAGACTCCAGTAAGAGCTGTACAAGAGAAGGGAGCTCCTCTAGTTCAGCAAGATTATGCTATGTAGTGGGAAAATCCCTTCCCTGTGGTTTTGGTCTGGGATGACTTCCCTAATTATTTTTTTCCAGAAAGCAATCAAAATGGACACTTACAAAAGACAGATATAAGGCACCCAGGCTATATTTTCAGACGTTTGGGAATAAAAATTTTGGAGCAGAAGGGTGGTGAATGGTTATGCATGCTGGAAATGCTTCTTACATTAAAACTAAACTTTGCTATCATTATTTTACACTCTGAACCTCGCACACAGTCGATGCAGTTCATATGTACACACAGTCGGTGCAGTTCAGCATTCAAATGCTGAAACTTTCCTTGTCACCATAGGTAAAGAGACCAAAGTAAAGGATGCTCTGCCACTGGCCTGCTGTGTAACTGTGCACAAGTTGTGTAAACTTGCCTTGGTTTCTCCAGCAATAAAATGGCACATAGGATACCTGCTTCCACACATAAGAGTGCCTTCAGATCTACAGATGAAAAGTGCTGCATTACAGTTGAGTACTATTATTTTTTGAATCCTAATGCAGATTGGTGGCAAGATGGTGGTTTTCCCTTTGATTGTTAATTGCCCTTTTATATTATACCCTGCATAAGACACTTTCACATTTTAATTAGTGATATCCTGTTCTTTGTAATTACTAGTAGAGTGATTAGACTATCTTTTCTATCATAGCACAGTGCTGATTCTCCTTTAAGGAGTACATTTGTTTTCTAGGCATCATTTGAGTTTATTCTCCAGAGGAGACACTGAGCAGGTCATTTCAGTAAGTATGCCTATGAAGTGAATGAGGAAGGGGAAATCCATCCATCTTGAACACTGGGTTGACTCCAACACTGTGTGTGCTGACTCACATCTCATTTTCTGTGCTGGGTATTTTCACCTGGGGACAACTGAGGATACCACAGGTCAGTTGCAGAAATGATGGCCAAGATGTGTGCTTATAGGATCTAATTAGTGCTGCTGATCAAAGAAACATGTCTCTGAGATGGACACAGTTGCAAGAGCTGGGAACAGTCCCCATCTGTCTTTTGCTGACTTTTCTCTGTGTTTCTCCAAAGCTGAACATGAGGTGACACAGGGCTCATCGTGTGTGTGCCGTGGTCAGTCTGTCTGGCAGATAACAGCCTGGTGTTTGTACCAGAGACCTTCTAGGGTAGGCAGGGGACAATGTGTTTGGCATTTTCCTTTGTCAGATTCAGCAAATTAAATATAGATGGGGTTTCCTTTGATCTGGTCACTCAATGTGACAACTAGCAGAGGAGTCTACGCCAAGACTTATCTCTCCCTTCTGTAGCCCAATGTATCTGGGCAGATGAATTGCAGCTTTGTTTCTCCCTGTCTACTATATGTGGAGCCCCAGGTAATCAGTTCAGCTGCATGTACTGACACAGTCAGATGAAATCATTCCCGCCCCTTACCTGGCCCTCAGAGCATATTTTTGGACCTTCATTCCCAAGCTTTTAGAAGAATACTGCTAATACTTCTTTTGTTTGTGTTTCACATGTGCTGCAAAAGAGACAGGGCTCTATCTAAAGGACACTGTGTTGCCAATGGTAGCACAAATGATTGTGGTGCTCCAAAGACAATCTCCATTTTGCACTCAGCAGAGCTGGGCAATCACTTGTGACATTATTTATGGCTTATGCAACTTCTTTTCCTGCTTATGGATGTCTCTAAGCTGTTCAGAGTTAACTCCAAAATGGTTCCTCCTGGTTTGGATGCCAGGTAACTTTAGTGTACGGCTTCTAGTTCATTCAGAGAGCGTATACGTTTGCACTAGAAGATGCATGTTTGCAGAATATACCTTTGTTATATGCATGCTCCTTTTTGCAGTGTAATGTCATTCATGCATTTCTGTCATAGACCTCCAGCAAGAAGAAAGTATGTTGTCTCTCCTTATGAAAAGCACAAGAGGATTCTAATCTGCTGATTAGTGATGAAGGTGCAGGGTCTGCCTCCTAAAGCCCGACGGGTTATAGTGAAACATTTGCTTAAAACTGGCCACACTCCCACCGAGACTGAATTAGGAGCTTGAGGAGCAAGGAGGTTAAATTTAGCTTAGGGTTAAAAAGCTGATGTAGTAAAAATGAGGTAGTAATTAAGACCCTAACCTTTGATTTTGTAAACTAGGTTCAGTTGCTTCTGCTACAGCAGGCATCCTGTAGGGAGTGGCCACCCCATTTCTGTTATGATGAGTGCTCTGGGGATACCCGGTGCCCTGCAGATGTGGAAACCCCACTGGCATGGTGAAAAGAGTCATATACCTCATGACCCAGATGACATAGGACATACACCTTGCTGCAACTTTCTGAGCCAGTTCATGGGATAAACCAGAGTCTCCTGCAGAGCTAGGAGGAGTATAACATCCCATATCTGAACACAGCCACGTACCCCAGAAAAATGGCTTTGCTTCCTTGGCTAGAAAGGGAACCCCAACCATGTTCCAACCATGTCTGGACATCTCTACTCTTGGAAACACTCCTGCCACCCTTTTGCAGTGACATTTCCCATTCATGCCTTGCCCTCTCCGGCTGGAGTTACTTAGGGGTGAAGGCTAAAGGGGAAGGGGACTGGGGTCCTTCCCAGCCCAGCGGCCGATGGTCACAGCCCAGCCGAGTGCAGCGGCATCACAGGGGTGGGAGAGTGGAAACTCGGTCACCTTGAAAGAAGCTGACAGCATAGACCTACCTCCTTCCTCCCAGGGTGGCTCCAGGGAAATTCACAAAAAGAAGGCAAGTCCTGTAAGGGTCACCACTCTTCCTTTTAAAACCTCTGGAGCATTCCCAATAAAAGTCACTCCATTCCTTCCCCAGCTCCTCCTGAAGACAAATGTCCCATCCACTCTCCTTTCACTTTGAAAGAGGCCCAGTGCATGGTCCCAGTTAATAAAGCTGTAGAAAGTGAGGCAGTGACCCCACCAGAGGCAAATCAATAGCAGCAGGGCCCCTGGGTATTGTGTACTTTAAAATATTCCATTTGAAATGCAGATTTTCCCTGCCTGGGTTGGGGCCACAGAGAACTAATCAGAAAGGCACCAGCCTTATTATCTCAGACTGATCCAAGGGGACGGAGAGGAGCTTTTCCCTTCCTCAGCTGAAAGGACGTATTTCCTTTTGCATCTCTTACTTCCTTGGCATGATCTTTACCTCAGCATTTAGAGCTTTTTCCTGTGCAGTTTTATAGATTCACTCCCTCTTTCCTCCAACCTGGCCTTTACTATATTTATCTTCTGAGAAGATCAGGAGATGCTACCAATCTGGTTCATATCTGTGGACAGCACCTCAAGAGCTGTGAGCCTGCAGTCCCCATCCCAGGGCTTGAGAAGTAACTTGGCAGCTGGAGAGGCACTGATAAGGCCATCCAAAGCATGGGAAGGGGTGGTAGTGATGGCTAGTCAACAGAGAGAGATGGGAGGATTTACCCCACACACCTTTTTGCTAGCTTAAGTTGAGGTGGCAGAACTTCAGTCAGCTCTGACATCAACAGATGGATAGCCACCTCTATAGGCTTATCCATACTATCCTAGCATGGGAGATGAAGACAAAATGCAGTAAAGGGTGAAGTTTTGCAGCACTACTGCACCAAAGAAAGTGCTTGAAAATGCACAGCTTCCTCTCCCCATCTTGCTGCTACCTTTGCACCAGGACAGATGCACACTTGACACTGCCAAGTAGCAGCCCAAGAACAGCACCTGTAGAGTGTTGACACATTGCTTGCTGCCAGTTTTCCCCCCAGAAGTGGGTCCTTGTATGGTCACTGTCAGTCTAGAGGCATGAGGTGAGGACATGTGGCCAGAACTGGGGTTGGGAATGAAATGGCTGCCTCTGGCATCAGGTGGCTGTTAGACAGCAAGGTTGTGCAACTACACTCAAGGGGAGGAAATATTGCCCTTTTATTTACAGAAGGAACAGGTGCATGGAGAGATGAAATGACTTTCTCAAGGCCAAAAACTCTTGCTAGAAATAGGACAAGGATGCTACATCCTGCCTTGCCCAGCTCCCCCCAAAAAATACACGTGAAACTGAAGAAGGAGAAGAGGAGAGAGAAGGATTATTTCTGATGTGCTCCTTTTGAAATAACATGATCATTGCCCTTGAAGAAGGCTTACTCTGAACAAAGTGATGACCTTCTCATTTTTTTTCAGAGCTATTTTCTATCCTTGTCTCTGAACCACATGGTGTTTTGTTTGACTTTTCATATTCTTCATTCAGTAATAATAATAAAAGTAATAACAGCATCCCACGCTTCCCACCTCTAACGATCTATACAAACACTTAGCTAATTAATCCTCATGGTATCTCTGTGATAGAAAGAGGTAAGTAAAGTGATCAATCAAGCAGTAAGAGGACTCATACTTGGTAAAATCACAGAATTGACAAATTCTTGTCTGTTTTACCTAACTGGCCATTGGGAAATAAAGCCAAAAATATCTCCTAAGACTTCAAACAAACAGAAGATATTCTGTAAAGAAGTCAGAATAATTCTTCAGGTATTTTTTAATGTCTCCTTAGAAACAGAAATTTCTGCTTTGAAAATAAGATTTATATTTAATTAAGATTTGAAAAAACAACCAACCAACCAGTGTGCAACACCTGGATTCAAGTGTCTTAGTGTCTTTCCAAAGCCTGATATATGATACTTGGCATTTCTAACTTCCTGACAACTGTGGAAAGCACCCAAAACCTAAAAAAAAACCCAACAGTATATAGAGCCCAAATCTGAGTGTTCATTATTTCTGAATTACCCAGGAGCTGACAATCAGAAATGTGGTATTAGCCCTGCTACAAAGTATTATGGCTTCAAAATAGCTTTCTCTTCTGGAACAGATCAGAACAAGTGATTTGAATAACAGGTAGTATTTACCAAATATGCTATCCCATTTTGGTCATTTAAATATAATAACTATCATATGCAGAAGATAGTCTATATTCAGTAAATTTTCCCTGATTTCATAGGGCTAGCTGAATTTTTTTAAGTATCTTTCCAAAATAATTTCACAGTGTGAATTGAATAAATATTGGAAGAAGCAATTCTTCCTTTCAGCACTACCTCAGATGATTTAGCAGAAATATCCTTTCATCCCCGTGGGAGCTGGGACAGGGAGGCAGAGGGGAGCACCTAGACTTTTATGGTCAGCATGGTAGCCACTGCTGCCCTGACTTCCCAAGGTGACCACTTAAGATGATGACTGAGAGCTTTACTGTGCTGGATGTTCTCAGATTTGTTGCAGTTATTGTCTGCACTTCAGGAGCTTCAGTCATTTGTACTTTTTCAGAATGAGAGGAGCTGGGATTTACTGATGGTCATCCAGGGCTTCCTGGTTGGAAGGACTTCCTCCAGGCCGGAGAGCAAATGTTACCGTTGCCTGTGTTGCCCCTGTCCCCATCTGTCTGTTTTTACTGACTAACTCTATGCCCATCCCCTGCTGCAGGAGGCAATCAGTCCCATGGCTGGAATTTGGCCAGGAGACTGTGGCTAACACTCCCATCCCATTTTTTATGCAAACTTGATTTATGACTTTGATCTTATTTTAAATAATTTAAAAATTAAATAATTTATACAGTGTCTGTCACTTTCCAAGACTTCTTCCTTTGTTCTTGCTTTGCTCTTCTGCCTTTTCCCATCTTCCCAGCCCTTTTTGATCCACGCACGTTTCCTTTTCTGTATGTGGCAGAAGTGACATGAGACAATCACTACTCGCCACTTTCTTCATAGAAAGAAGACCTGCAGGAACTTTTGCCACTGTTGCTTATTTGGGCCAGGACTATACTATCACCATTCATAGTCTGGTTTGATTTTTACTGCTTGTGATTTTGGACTTGGTCACCCCATCACTTACCAAGGACTAAAAGGTGTGCTATGCTTCTCTGAGCTGGAGTGTCTGCAGGCTCATTCTTGACTGTCAGCAATTTGAAGGTGGTGCTATCTAGCACTAATCTCCTCTCCAGGCTGAGCTGTGATCTATACCTCGAGCTAGCCTTAACTGAGACTGCAGAAACAGCTATCAATACCCAGCTGATGTAGATCCACTGTAATCTGACAACAAAAAGGGCTGGTGCCCTATACATGTGTGAACTAAAGTTAAAAATTGCCCCATAAAAGGGGAACCTAAATGAATATGGGAAAATATTGCTGAAAAGAAAAAACCTCATACAATCCAAAAACCCTGAAACAAATTACTACAGGGGCTCTGGGAGATTTAGGGAGTCATGAAACCTGACTTGCCTTGAGCTGCATACAAAAGAGGTGAGGTGGGTCTGAGGTGACTTTCTGTGTCACTGAAACAGCACACAGAGTTAGTGCCAAGCCTTGTCTGGTCTTCCTGCAGGTGGCATATGAGGAGGGGGGGCAAAAACCATGCACAGAGGAGAACCCTCTTTGCCTCCTGATTTTTTTACCTCTGGATCTAAGGCTGTATGGCTGCTGAACCCAAGAATTAGTTGCTTAGCTGATGTGAGATGACTATTGTCAAGGTTAAAGTTGCTTAAGCAGAGGTTGAGTGGCTTGGCAGCGAGCAGCAGCAGGGAGTAAACTGTGACATGGCCATTTGCTGAACTGTGAAGGAGGTAACTTAAAGAGGAGCTGGGGTCCAGAGCAGTTATGGTGGTAACACTAACAACTATCAGTCAAACACTAATGGACTGAGACCCTCGCTGCCTCTCCTCAGTGATGCTGCTGGGTTTGAAAATCCATGGCTGCCCACTCATCTCTCAAACAGCTGCACTGTGTGGGTTTCTGCTGCACTGGCCAGCTTGATGCATGGAGACCTTTTTGCAGCAGGAGCTAGTCCAGTCCCCGAGATGTGTGCGTTGCCTCTCTGGGGGAGATTCAGGAAGAAACTGTTGCCTAGGGGACTTGGCAACCTCCTCCATGGGGCTGGACCATTAGAAACTATTGATTCAGCAGCTCTTATGGGATTGCTTGGGAACTCTTATATGGAGACATCAGGCAAGCTTGAACTGCACTGCAGTAGCTGGGAGAACAGATTACAAGCACAAATCAGAGAGCTTGGTGTCTCATGTTAGTCCTGGCCTTCCTACTAAGCACTGAGGCAGTTCTCAAACTTGTGTTACCACCAGACCCCCGTGTGAAAACCCATGGAGAGACAGCACGAGAGAGATGTGTCCCTGAGGGAGAAGGGAAAATAAATAAGTCTGATCATCAACTTTATTTGTACATGGGGAAATGAGATCTGGGGTCAAAAGATTCACCCAAGGTCACATGATTTGCTGGTTGCAGTGGCATCAGCTGTCACCACTGTCTTGCTCTTGCTTTTTCCTGTTTCACCTTCCCTCCTCTTGATTTGCCTTAGTTCTTCAACTTCAGCTCAGTCTGAATAAAACTGCCCCCCCTTTCTCTTTCCCCATATCGATCCCTCCGTCTCCCGCTGGCATTTATGAGGTGCCAATCACCCTGATATCTGAGAGCCAGCAGGCCGAGGTGGATTAATGGGGACCGAGGGAACATCACACAGCCCTGGTGCACCCTTCCTTCCCTTTTGTGTGAGACTGTGAGATGAAGCAGATAGGGAGAGACACAGATGGGGAGGCTGATTGAGAGACAGCATCCGAGCACGTGCTGGGTATACAGGCGCCACACAGAAATGTGATCCCATCATTTAGACAGCTCTGAAGTCCCCAGGGTAATTGGTGTCACCAGCTTGTCATATTCAATGGGTCAAGATCTAAAACTTATTCTTTCCCCCTTAATAACATATTTAATAGGAAAAGGGTTAAAAAAAAAAAAAAAAAAAAAGACGATGGGGTCCAATTCTGCTTTCAAGGAAATCAATAGGAAAAATATACACTGGTTTCAAGCAGAGAGGGAGCAGACCCAGGAATTTTTTTCACTCTTCCTTCGGGAATAAATCTGCACTCCAGCACCTACCTTCATAATGTCCTCTGTTATCTGGTGAGAAATACTTGGAGGGAACTTTTGTGGTGTAAAGGCACAGACCACATTCTCTTTTGTATCTATATAAAACTGAGCTTACTCTATTATCATAGCAATTAGAATTTCTCTAGATTAAAAAATATGTAGCCAGAATGTCAGTACTGTGGTGTCTTTACCACCTCTCCAGCTTACTGATCTATGCCTGTAGCATAACACTGGAGCCACATCTCCTGGCTGACAGCCTCTGCAGATGTTTATCCTGAGCTGCCCATGGGTTGCCTCCTGTTAATTCCTCTGGTACGTGGGGGCACAGATGCTGCATCCCCTTGCCAGGCTGCTGGCCACTGGACTGCGCTCAGCTGTGATTTACTGTCTCTTTTCCCTTTCCTCCAGCCTTCCCTGGACAGAGGGACAGTTAAACAAAGCCAGACTGGGGAGAGGGCAGCTCTTTTGTGTGAGGAGGGGAGCAGGGGACAAAGAGAGACAAAGTTTGTCTTTGACTGGGAATAGAAAAGGGCAAAAATGAATGAAGAGTGGAATCTGTTTAGTGGAGAGAGAATTTTAAAAGTCCAGAATAACACTAATGGGTGCATCTAGGAGGAGAGGGAAAACTTCTGTTGAGCTCTGCAGCAAGTCCTTGTGACTCTACATGGCTCATGAAAGGGGTAGGCTGCGTTGTACCAAGTGTTCAGTGAGGCACAGCCAAAGTGACCTGGCAGTATTGTGCCTCCTGCTGCAGGGTTCACCTCTGCCTTTCTCTGAAATGTCTGGCAGAGAGTTACGTGAAGCTGATCTCGTCTTGCAGGTCTTTGTTAACTGTAGCCTAAGGAAAGGTAGTTATGCCAGTGACATCCATTTCAGGGCTTTGTCTGGAGCCCAGCTCCCTGTGCAGTCACTCTGTCCCAGGGACCCAGGGTTCAGGTTTACTATGTAGGTAGGACAGGTAGTTAGACTGTGCAACACTGTTTTAAATCGCTGATGCTTTTTCGCAGTGTGCTTAAATCACACTGTTTTGGGGGAGCCAGAACTGTATGTGTCTGCTTGTCCATTTCAGCATTATCTAGCTTACTGGATAAAAAGCACTTCAGTCAACAGCTGCTGTTTTATCATGTGGTTACTCCAAAGGTATGCACAATGAAGCATGGTGCAGCAGGGGCCTGGCCAAATGGAGTAGAGAGCCACCTCCCCCATTCAGCTCAGCCTGTGTGGCTGGGTAGCACAGAAGGTCTGGAAAGGTATTTGTGTCCTCACAAACCTTCTTTTTGCAGCAGGTGGTGCTTACATGGGACAGAGAACTAGGGTAGGCTGAATTCAGGTCTATTTTATCCAAGTTCTTAAAGGCTAGTTATGTTTGGATCGGATAGCAATGTCTATCGTGTCTTGCATGAGTGCACACATGATCACAGTGTGGTTACTGCTAGTATCAGCTATTGCACCTCTGAAACTTGCCTGGGAGATACCCTTGTCTACCCTGGATGGCATGGCTTAGTTTACTCCTATCATGTAACCAGTTTAACAGAAAAATCACTTGTTTCTCCTCTGCCCAGTTGGTCCTCTGCCCACATGTGCTTTTGTGCAGTTCTATGTGCTATTCCAGTTCCTGTGGACATGCACAGAGTCAGTGTATATACTTACTGCCTGTGCATAGGCGCCATATGCTCCAAACTGGATGGCCATGGGATTGAACATGCCCATTTGTCCTGCCATTTGCTGCATGCGCCTCATTGTACGCTCCTTGTCTGTATCTGCAAACTTCACCACCAGGCTTGAAGAGGCTCCCTGCAGGACAGGAAAAAAAAGGAGACACATGAGGGAATTAGCCTGATACACATTGTCTCATACAATCCACATATCTAACACAGAATCTGTAGCATGAGATCCAGCTGGCGCTGATTTTTTCCATGCAACCTTTCAGGCCTTTTAAATTGGACCTTTGCAAGAGTCTGAGAGCATCAAGAAGGGAGTAAAGGACCCTGGAGGGTGAACAGCTGAGGCCAGCAGCCTGATTCCTAGTTTCCTCCAACATTCAAACTTCCAGGCTGTCATTAATATTCTCTCTGCAAAAGTTGTTACCTTATTCTTTCAACATATAGATAAACTCCTGGCCCAGCAGCTTGCCTTCATCAGAGGACAAAGATCTGGACTCAATGCAGGAAACTATAGAAGCTTTTGCTTTTGTGTTAGCTTTGTGCATGCCAGACCCCCAAACTGGATTTTCCTTTCACAATGCTCCGTCTTGTAGCCCCCATGTCCAGTGAGAAATCCCTGCCCAGCCCCGAAGACAGGATTCAGCATGCTGAGCAGAGTGTATATCTCATCACAAAGCACCATCTCTTCAGCACCATTAAACTAGGGAAGCAAAAATAGTACCTAATGGACCTGAGCTTCCTCTCCACAAGCAGTAGGAAAAAAGGTATAACAAAAGAGCTCACATTTAATGTTAGACTTTTCCAGGAAAACTTTACAATATTTGGGTTATGCCTGCCATCAACACTGGTACAGAACTACAGATGATCATCAGAGCTGGCTGCAGAAGTCTGTGAAAAATGTAGAGCTTTTGGGAATAAAAGAAATTCCTCTCCTCTCCAAAACGAGATTAAAGGTCAGTAACTGCAATCCTTAAATTTCTAATAGGGGGCAGAGATCGGAAGAAATAGATCTGCTTAGGAAGGAAGGCACTGATGTTTTTTTGTCTGGCTCCAAGAACATTCTAACTTCATGGGTTGGTTGATTCCCCACAGTACAGTTTCCCCAGGGGAAGAGAGGTGGAGAGGAGGAGGGATCTGGCAGCAACCCAACAGCAAGCAGACAGTTGTGTTGGGAGCTGTGCTGCCACTAAACCTGGGACGTGGGCAGGTGAGCTGTCAGAAGAAAGAGGGCAGCTGAAATCATCGTGCTCCTATGGTATGCTTCCTTTTTGACACACTGGTATTTGCTGATGAAAATACAGTCAGTGGGGAAATGGCCACCTCAGCTTCTGGCCATGGCAGTAGAGGAAGACCCATTCCATGCCAGAGGAACTGGCCTGTTATGGGGCCCTCATTTCCCTAGCAGAGGTAGGATTACCTGGGATTGCACAGAGGGAGTGTTATTAACTGTCTTACACAGACCTATATGTACCTGTAACCAGAAAAAAATAGTCTCAGTGAAAGCAGAGTTGTTCTGCTACAAATTGGGAATAGTGTAGTAAACCACAACTATGGATGTACATATATATAAGTCCAAGCTATGCATATTCAATAGCCTCTCCGGATCCTCAGTTATGAACAAAGACTTAAGGAATTAACATGCTAAAAAAAACCCCAAACAATCTAAGGCCACACAATGAGTGATGTTCACCTGGATTAGCAGGCTGTTCTGGGAGGAAGTGATTTTCATTGGCAAAGAATCTTTCTTTTTGACCTGTTAGTCTCTCTCTAATAAATCTATAACCCACTCAAACAATGTGGTGAAGAGCAAGGGGTTGAACGAAATGCTTCAGGAAAACAAAGGCATGTAGAGATGAATGCTCTATTCAAGGGTGGAGAGCAGTCTTCAGAAGTTATTGCAAAAGCAAAACAGAAAGGGGGGGGGCCTGGAGGAAGAAGCAAAAAAAAAAAATATTCTAGCCAAAATTCCCCTGTATTTCTGCTCAAGGCTGGGTGACTTTTCATTTTTTTTTAAATCACAAGATGTAGTTATTGATCCTTCCCCAAATCACACTCTTAATTGCAACTCATCGACAAATGAATATTTTAATGCATACATTTCCTGCTAATTATCACCTGGACCAGTCCTTAATTAGATTTCAACACTCATTTAATTAACCCTGATCCAAGAGACTGTTTGGTAACCTGAATTTAATGATTTAAACCTATTTGCTGCTGTATTGGAGGGAGGCACTGGTCCACAGGAGATGGGGCTGTTCAGAGATGCTGTTGTGATCTGCAGAGCAGAGGCTGCAGCATGGTGAGCATGATGCAGCATAGAGGATTCTGAAATTGAATAAGGTGAAGGAGTATTCATCTCTGTAGATGGGTTTTGAAGATGTGACCTGCTCTAGTTAACAGGACAGAGAAGTGTAAAAAGTTGGTGCTTTCTTCCTTCCCCTTTTCTTTCTATCTCTATTTGCCCTGGAAGTCTTAGGGCCAGAGAACTGCCTCAGGAAATAGCTGATGCCTCACACTGTTGAAAACCAAGCTGTTATTATAGATGGCATATAAAAACATGGGTTACCTCCACATGAAGTCTTGCCCCTGGAGTGTTCTTCCCTCCTGATGTGAGTGGTAGTGACTGCACAGCAGCCATTTGACCCAATGGAATCTAAGACTGCCTCTTATGAGATTTTTTTCTGGGTTGCCTGTCACAGCAGGACTTCGAGCCTCTTTGAACATCACTATCATATACACATGGCAGAAAGGCCATTGGCAAATAGAATTAAGTTAGAGCACACACTACAAAGAAAGAGGAGAAAAATAAGGTTTTTTTAAGACTGCTCTGCAATGAGATGCTCTTGTAAGTAAAGATACGTAGCAAGTAGAGATGCCACATTGCTCTTGAGTATGAAGATTGACCTTGGGACTGATGGTCTTTATATGTTGTTCCTCATATGCAGCCCTTCCACATGGCCCAAAGGAAATCAGGCAGTAAACTCTTATCAGATCACCCAGTAGAGGGTTTTTAGCAGAGGAGCCAAACAGCACTGTTCATCTACAGCCGAACAAGACTACTTTCTATTCCAGTAACTCCTACTAATCCACTGGATAACATTGAAATGCTCCAGAATGGGCCACATTTTCTATGGGGCAAAAACTGCAGAGACCTTCA
Source organism: Podargus strigoides (assembly GCA_028020825.1). NCBI lineage: Eukaryota > Metazoa > Chordata > Aves > Caprimulgiformes > Podargidae > Podargus > Podargus strigoides. The sequence continues at coordinate 24,887,998 of CM051663.1, forward strand.
TCTGAACTATTTATTGCTTCCGCAAGCAGTTAAACCATGGTGTAAATCAGCCGTTGTCTGCTGACAAAGGCAATAGGTCCTGGCTGCTCGGCCATTTATTAGTAATACATAACGTCCCTTTTGCTCTCTCTGGGTGTTGGACTGGACCTGATATTTCTCCAGCCCTCAAGAGAGTTACAGTGAGTAAGTCAATAATGTTTGAAATGTACTTTTGAGATCTGTGTGTTAATTCTGCATTTTGCTGAGGGAAGGACCTGTTTATTTGTCTGCCTTGCAAAACTGCAGTCAAAAGAGACTACTGTGAAAGTGAGCATTCCTGCTGGTCCCTCTGCAATAGGCTACTCGGAACTGGCATTTATCTCCTTTCCTATCAAAACAACCTCCTTTTTCAAGTACTTTGATATTCACTGATGAAAAGAATAATATAAGGGCTAAGTATTATTATGCTTTCCCTATTCTCTCTTGGGCCAGCAAGTCTACTTAATATGACTGTCTTGCTTCTTGTCCCCCTCCCTTGCACAGTAATGAATTGCTTCCCTTAGTCAGCAGAGTCAGATGCTCTGTAGGCTGGCGAGGTGATGGAAAAGATGGAGGAAAAATCACCCTGTGCCACACTCACTTTGTAATCCCTAACCAGAGTCCTCGGTGGGAAAAACTAATTTCCCAGCCTGTCTTGACGTGTGAAATAAAGTCATTCTTGAAAATGGGAGCTTGACAGGTCACTTGTGAAATTTCATATTCAACTAAAAATAAAATATCCATCCATTGATATTTCATTTAAAGGCAAAGGAAAACAAATCTTTTGCCTGTTTGCTGGGACTGTTTCCCATTAGTTATGACCTTCCAAATGGAGTGTATACACAAATTAAGCAAAAGGTTTTCAGGAGAACAAATAACTCTCCTCAGCATCAGGGAAAGCTGCTTCTCCCTAGAACAACACTCATAGGAAACATTTTGATGTTTTCTTACAGAATATATGCCTGAATTTTCTTTTCCTATCAGCCGTATAACTCGCCTCTGACGCAGAAGGTTACCAGTCTCTACAGATGGTTAGACATCTTTTTCTTGAAAAACTGATGAATTTGAACCTAATTTGCCAAGGCCATTAAATCACATTTCACTTTAGGCTTAATGAATGGGAGGTAAGCATATACTTAAACACTTTACTGCAAGGGTGTCTCTCTCATACAGGTGGACTTTTATGTCTTGGTTAGCTCAAATGGAGTCAGTTAGAAGTTCTGGGCAAAAAATATTTTAAAAAAGGCTAGAACATTAAAGTTGCAGTGGCTAATGCTCTTGAGTATGAGATATCTGAAGGTACAAATCCTATTAAGTACCTTCCAAATTGTCAGCCATGCACACCAGCCAAAACTCTTAAATGAATAGGTGCTGCTGGATACTTCTCATTTGGGTAATTGGACTACCTTCCTAAGTGTCACCATGAGAATGGAGTTGCTGGTGTTGGAAGTTTTGCCTTAGCACTCCCTTTGTGACTTCAAAGTGGAACTGGGAGGATGCTAATCTTCAGCAAGACCTTCAGGGTAGTATTTCTACCAACGATCCTTGATGTTAGGGCTTGAAAACCAAAGAAGAATCTCTTTGCTTTGAGCTCTGTCAGATCAGGACATTTGGCAAGATGTCTCTTGAGTATGAAAACACAACCAGATTTTTTTTTAAAATCCCCATGTAGCTCTACTGAAAATAGGGCTGCTGAATTAGCCAGTGGGAGCTTCACTCCAGTCTGGGATTTTAGACAAGCAAGAAAGAAACTACTGTCCAATTAAAACTGTAGAGCAGAGGGAATTTTAGCTAGGTGGAAATGTAATTACCCATGCTGGAAGATGGCCAGAAGACCAGGACTAACATCCCTCCCCTCTTGTGAAATATGCTGTGTTTTTCCATACCTAGGGCTTCAATTTCATGTCTTATCTGAAAGATGAGCAGAATGGCAGTTACTAGGAGTGATTTCCACTATACAGTCCTGAGAGCTGGTTTAGACACACTTGAGACAAGAGTGACAGAGAGGGAGCAGGGAAAGGAGGCATTTGTCCAGGGCTGGAGTGACAGACCCTTTGATAGTACTGCTCCCTCAGTAGAGGAGATTCTTCATGCAACGTCTAAGCAGGGAGAGTTGCTGCAGGTACTTCCCTTCACAGGCCTCCGGAACTGTAATTTATTTGGAGTGGAAGCTTGATTTAGGTTTTACTTGCCTGTACAACACTTAGCAGGTGTCTCTCTGAGCTAAAGTTATTGCTTTCTGCAGGGCAACAGAATCATTGGATCCTGGTGGCACTGTACCTAATTCCAATTAGAAAGAACTTGAAATATAGCCTGGGTATTAGTATTCCTCTCAAATCAAATCCAGATATCCAAACAACCTGAACTTCAAAGCAGAGTTCTTCCAGCAGCTAAGCAGTTTTTAGCTCAGCCTATGGATGGTAAAAGTCCTCACAGAATCATTCACCTTTAACGCATTATGAAGTGGAAAGTGTTGTCGTACCAGTAGAATGGAAACTCTTACCTACTGTTTAGGAATATGAAAGTATTAAATAATTATTTTTTTTCTATTTGAAAGAAAACTTAAAATCTAAAATTCAAAAGAAAATGTTACAGGTTTTTCTTTCCCAATAGGAGGAACATAGTTTGCAAGATAAAGTATATTTAGTTCTGTATTTGCTTTCATTGAAAATGTTCTTGCAGCTGGAAATTATGATTTGATGTAATTTGTTTTTATAAATTATTATTACTATTAAGAAAATATTTGGTAGTTGAAGTATAGAGCCCCATAAAAGCTAGTGTCTGAATGATCTCTCCATTTAGCTGAACAGGCAGAGATGAAAATAAGAGAAGTGGAATAATTCCAGAGCCATAAAGTGAACTGTCTATTCTCACAGCAAGACAGTGTCACGACCAGGTATGGAGCCCCTGATGCTTTGGGGCTCTGCTCACATGAACTCCACTCTTCCCTGGCAGTTCAGGATGAGGACATGAACAGCCTAAGCTGACTTGGAAAGAAATAGATGTTGAGGAAGGACTGGCAAGCTGGGGAGATACATTTCGACTGTGCACATGACATAAAAAGTACATTTCAGTGACACCGTGTTGCAAACACACTGCACACAACTGGGCATCCCAGATCACTGCTGTGCTGTATGACTCTAGGCTATCATGGTGTAAAGCATGTTGCTTGGCTGGGATAGTAAGAAGTATTTGTATTTTCGCAGCATATTTAAATTAAAGATCTCCAAGCAGTGTACAACCACAGAGTCGTTAATTGATTGATGATTCTGCTTGCAGGCAGGTATCACCCATGCTTTAGTATTGTGAAACAGATGGTCAACTGAAACTATAATATGATGTAAACTCAGTGAAGCTCTGCTGTCTGCTGGTTTTGGTGGAGCACGAAGTTGGTTTATGCTCAAGGATCTACCCTTACTGCATTCCACTTCCCCAAGACTGAAATGTGTCTCCTTGTTGCTGGGTGAGACTTCACAGCCACTGTTCCTGTGAGTACCACACAGACTTTTAGGATGGGAAGTCAAGCGTACTCCCCTACCTGATTTCATTTGCCAGGGGATGTCTGAGGCAGTCACTGATGTCTTGTAGGATGCTTCACATTTGTGAATTTCTGTGGACTTCAATTGAGGGTCTTATCTGAAAGTTATTGTTTTGATGGAAATACAACTTTGCCCCTTAAAAATTCATTTTTGTCTTTGTAAAACCTGTTTAGGTTATAGCTACTGAATCACTTCATGCCAGCTATATTTTGGATAGGGATAACAATCTACAAATACTAAGGTATTTCTGGTTTCCTTACAAGAACGTGTGTTATCAGTCTAGAACACACACTTGAGCAGGGCTGGGAAGAAAGGGATTAAAGGGAAACAAACAGAAGTATCCAGTGATTTAATGCTGTTCCAGAGCCCACTTAAATCAAAGGGAAGATCTCAATGATGTAAATGAGGTTTGGGGCAAAAGAAAGAGGAAGGGAAGAGAGGGCAAAAAAGAAACACCTCCAAAGCAAGTAGAGAGCTGAAGACCTAATTCTGAAATCTTCATTCCTGTGCATGGTGGGAAGAGTGCATCCTTATTAGAAGAAGATGGTGACGGCCAGTGGAGCTCCCTCCAGTAGGCTGGGAACACCACTGCTAGGCAGGGAGGTCTTTATGGCCCTTTGGTTACCCCTTTGGGAGGCTTACCAATGTCTCAGACATCCCAGAAAGGTCAGTTCTTGTGAATTATTTCAGCCCCTGCAAGTCCTAATCTCATCCAGACAGGTGTTGAGTGCAGTGAGCCTCGCAGGGGCTGCTGCCAGCACCAGAACTTGGGCAATGCTCAGCAGTGGCACAGTCCCACTTCTGTGTTCCCCTGGCTGCCTCCACAGCTATTGATTTAGTTCCCAGCTCCCCTTGGGCCCCTAAGGAGACATTATGGTGCCAATGAAATCCTTTGGTCTAGAGCGAGGCCGTGTGGCTCATGAGCAGTTATCCTGTTTATTCCATTTGGAGGCAATGAATGCTGTGGTTCAGAGGGAGTGAGGAAGCCCAGGGAAGACAGCGAGTGAAGCTTGTCACATCCCACGACTGTCTTCCTTGTCCTGCCAGATGCCTGTGTGGCTACGGAGATGTGACTAGAGAAGTAAAGGCCATCTTTGGTGCCAGTATGATTCATATCCCCTGTCAGGCAACTGGGCTGTCTGTATTTCTGTTCTAGGACCCAGAAACATGTGATTTATTAGTTCATTTATGGAACAAGTGGGAGGCAGGGAACCTGGTCCTAAGATATTATGTTTTACAGAAAGAATTAAGGGAAAATATGGTAACACTGGGAAACTGCTGCCCCAAAGGTTGTATAATCAGCTGTCTTGGTGGCAGCAGTGGGGTGGGGTGATCCATAGACCTTAGTCTCCATCCAGCCACAACACCCTGCCCAAAGGAAAGTGAGGCTAAGCTCTCAAGAGCCATTGGATTTTGATGGAAGAAAGGTCTGCAAATTAACATCTAGGTATTACACATCCATTGCTTCTTTCATCCCAAAGGACAACACATGGCTTTATAAATGGTGTAGCATATTCAGAAAAATCATTCATTATTGGAAGGAGGGCCAGTCCTGCTGCTGGTGAGTTATGAATGGATTCCTAATATATCATTATTTTTTAATAGAAGGAATGGGTGTGCTCTGTCTTGCCCTGAATTAAACAAGCCGGTCTGTGTGTTACACAAAGACATTGCATGGAATGCATATTCTTTAGAAAGCAGAAGACCAACAGTGAAGATTAAAAAAAATGGGTCTGAGTTGACATATCCATTCCCTTCTATCAGCTTCTCCAACATCAGCAGTGTAAAATGAGCCTTCAGCCTTCTGCATTATTTTGTGCAGATGCACTTGCCTTAATAATACCCCACTAAGTCTGAGAGTTTGTGACTTTGGGCAAGTAACTAGGGTAAATTCATCTGTGAGGCATGAAGGGCACTTAGATGCTGGATTCTCAACAACTTCCACCCAGAATTACCTTTGAAAAATCCACTCTTTATGTCTCTGTGTTCATGTAAAATAAAGTCTAATGACTTTCCCATTTCCTATTTACCCTGACAGCCTGAGGGTGTCAGCGACTCTCTAGCTCTCTACTGACTGTCACAAGGCAGCTTTTATTAACTGAGGATTTGAGCCCATACTAGAATCTAAATGAGAGTAAATTTTTTTGGTTAATTGATGCTCTGAACCATTGTCTGTTTAATTGTTATCTATATGTATTATGGGTTTGTCTAAGGTTCTGTTTATGTTACCTGGATATTTTGAAGACATCCTTGGGAAGTGAGGTGGTGGACTAATGGCTTCAGGTTTGACCTTCTTAATTCTATGTTTTCCAGATGTAAGTAAATATTAAGATTTAGATGCTCAAGTATCCACTGGGACCAGGACCAAAAATTGCGGTGACTTTGGCTGTGAACTGGCTAAATGTACTGATTAGTTATGTATAAGACCAGCTCATTCCTAGACACTGTATAGCTGCTTCTTTTGCTTGTATCATGTGTCCCCCTTAGAGGGACATTTGGATGAATTTATTGCAGCCATTTTGGATATCTATTCTAAACCATCAATTGCTTAAGCAGAGAGATGTCTTTCTTAAGGCCTAGTCTCTCTCCATCAGCTCTAAGAGAAGTGTAGATGATAAGATTACAGATGACCCCAAAGTTTTATACTTCGACCAACACCTTGATGTAAGTCAGCCAGGTCAACACTGGACTTTAGTTGATAAGCTGCTGAGAGTGGGAACTTTCCTGTAAGAGGTTTGTATGGTGCTTAGCACACAGCAGTTCCATGTAAGATCAATAATAACCACATTTCCAACAGTAGCAGTCTGAGAGGAAATCTGCTAGAATTTGTAAGAGGGTGAAGATCTTGTTCCTGTTGAGTTGGCACCTGCAAGCATGAAGCTGTGGCTCCACACACTCAGCTCACAGATTTGTTTGACTTCCTTGGGATGTGTCTTGCTGGAAGGAGAGTATGCTACAGGTTTTGCACTGCAGCCAAACTCCCCCATCTTTGTGGAAATGACAAACCCTCCATCCAAGCACTAAAGTCTGCCATGAGCCTGAAAGGAGAAGGGGAGTGTGCAGCTGGATGTGTGTGCGTATTCACAAAGAAAGGAGGAGAGACGAGGAAAGTTTCTCCTATGAAAGAAATGATCCAATTTGAAGTAAGTCCCTCATGGGAAGCGCTGTGACAGAGGCTGCTCTGTTCCTGTTAATTTTCACAGTGCAGCTGTCAGCGGGTCTGTAAATAGTACTCCGCGAAGCCAACACTTCCTATCCACACATCAACCATTCAATTAACAGAAGAACAGAAGAAGGAAATAAAGTGCACCACAGCCTTCTATCACAGCTTTGATGTTTCCCAGCAATTTATGAAAGTGTACACAAATCTAATTACAAGCCCCACTGCTTCCCATTTACATGGAGCTCCTCAAGTTCAGAGCTGTTTATATCAAAATAATTGTTAAAAATACCTCAGCTGATCTACGGCATTGTGGCCCCCCACTCACTGGAGCCGCCACGCTGCTCCTCCCAGGGAGTTTCTGCCGACTCAGCACTTTGGTGCCAGCGTGCACGCATAATAACAGCCGCTTCCCCGCCGCTCGGCAAGCGAGGCACCCGGGCTACAACTTCATCATGCCCACGAAGGCCTATTTTCTTTTGTTCCTCCACCTGCTCAGAGCTCCTTCTGCAGACTTTCACTGTTTTCCCTTGCATCCCTAATTCACCTAAATATTCCTCTGCTGTGTTGACAGGGGTTGAGAACAGCTGCTTGGCCAGTTTCTGTAATGGGACTGGGTCTGAAGGCAACTTCACAGTGCTTTGCAAAGTCATAACTGCGCTGTAGGAACACACAGCAATAATAATAGCAGTCATAAACACAAGCCGGGGTTGGTTTCTTTGATGGGATGCCTGAGCATCCAAAGCCAGGAAGATGAGAACAGGTGCCCTGTTTGCCATTAGTTTGAAAGAGGGCCACTGCACATGACGTACTTACAATGACACGTGATATGATGAGGGGTAATGGCCTCAAGTTGTACCAGGGGAGGTTTAGATTGGAGGGTTATCAGACATTGGAACAAGCTGTCCAGGGCAGTGGTAGAGTCCCCATCCCTGGAGGGATTTCAGAGCTGTGTAGATGAGGTGCTGAGGGACATGGGGTAGTGGTGACTGGGCAGTGCTGGGTTAATGGTTGGACTTGATGATCTTAGAGGTCACTTCCAACCAAGGCTATTCTACGATTCTATGATTCTATGATTCTTGGGGCAATTTTTTGATCACTTCATATTTAAGTTATTCTCACTTGGTAAACTATAGAGATGAAAACTTCCTTCAGCTTAATTAATGGCAAAAAACTCTTACGGTATGGAGGGTAGATAGTACATTGCATAAGGCAAGAAGAGAATCCCTTCATCTGACAATTAATCCTGTGTGGCTGGAAATTTTGGTTCTATGGGTAGACTTCCAAAGAACATGGTGGGCAGAGGCTGAAAGTCAACCTTATTCAAGGTGTTATGCCATTAATATTTTATTGATTAATTAAAAAAAAATTAAATACATTTAGAGACGTAATTGGTTTGTTGCTTAATGACACTGAGCAATAATTGCATAATTTGATATAGGTGGTTCCTGAATGGAGATTTGAAGTTGGTTTTGTCATTTGTGTTGATAAGAGCTGCACAGAAAAAAAAAGTTGAAATTAAAGCCCCCAAGTTAGCAAAGTTTTGGGTTCCTGTACTTTTTTTAAGTTCAACTAAGTTTAATCTTTCTCTGAAAGGCAAACATCTGTTCAGTGCTTGTATCCAAGTCTCACATTTTCCTTTCTTTTCACAAAACCAAGAATTCCATCTGAAAAGTAATTTTCATGGAATTTGTTCAGCAGGCATAGATAGACTTGGGATGTTATTACTTGGACACAGAAGTGATGTTGTTTGACCAAGCTGCTGCAGACTTCTATAGTAAAACAAAAGAGGACTTGGCCTGTGTGGTAGGGGAAACCATCTTACAGGGTTACAGATAAATTTAATTAATTAAAGATATAGAATGAACATAGTGCTGACAATTAGTGTGTTAGACAAGTTCACAGTACACCTGATGGATCAGGAGTCAGAGGACTCAGATGTGGGATGCCTAACTTCCAAATCCAAACTGCTTTGGTTGGGCAGCAAACACCTGGAACCAGATTCAGCTCCCCTCACAGTGGACATGAAATTGGGTGTCCATTCTGAGCTGCACACTCAGGGCAGCTCCTTGCATGATCAGGAGGTAGGCAGATGCTCAGTCAGGGAATTTTAAATTACATGTCTGAGCTGGGTGGGAGGAATCAACAACAAAGAGGCCAAGTGAACAGCCTTAATAGTGGCTAACGTTAGCTGGTAAGTTGCCCTAGATCTTGAGCTCCAGGAAGATTACTGTGGCAGCAACAAGTGCAGCAGAAGGATTTCAGGGTGGCAAGGGTGTATCACTAGTGAGCAAAGTAAATTGTAGACTCTGAGATGTCTGCAGGAAGCAAGTATTTTCAGCTTTAGCTTTTAAGCAGTATGGGTCCTTTTTCATTCTAAGTTGCACTTCAGGTGAAGAACCAATATTTTGGAACTGGCAAACCATAGGAATCTAACACCTAAAATTAGCTAAAAAGCAGACTTCTATTTGGGTTTTAGTTTGACAGGTTTCAAAATCTATTTCTGTAAAATACGATTTCCTCCAGAGGTATCTATTTCTTTCTATTGATTATAATAGAAACTTAGATGACAAACACCTAGATGACAACCTCAGACATAGCTCCTTCACTTCTGGATGTCTCCAATTAAGTAAGGTGAGTCCCACCTCAGGTATTCAGTCTAATGCCGCTATGGAGATCTCCATTATAATTAATGAAAGTCAGAGGCATGCCCGGAGGGTGATTTAGCCTATCCTAGCACAAATGGATACAGGGAAGAATGCACAGTTCTCTAGAAATGCCTCTCTCTCCCCTTTCTGTATGAATCCTAGATGTTTAGAATAGATTACAAACTTTTAGACTGTTAAAGCTAAATCAAAATCAAATGAATCACACTCATCACTTCTTCTCACCTCTATGCAGAAAATGTAGATAACAGTACTGTTCTGCGCCTTACAGGAATTACTTCATAACAAAAGAAATTCTGAAGTGCCACAGTGGGCGAGCTAGTGAAAAGGGTGCAACAGTAGTATCGTTTTCAACTCTGTGTACTTTCTGGCTAGGATAAAGGCTGCTGTGATTTAGGTGTGTGTGATGAAGCATGGAAGAGAGTTTATCCTGTGTGGGTAGATGGACAAGGCCATATCTTAGATGTGTTAGATGTGTTGTGCAGAATGACTCTTCACCATTTGGCTATAGCCCAGATATGAAGACATGGAAAGAAGGAGAAAACCAAGCTGAAGATGATGCCTAGGTAGAAGCATGACTGACAGGTAGGATGATAAAGTTGACCACAGTGACTGAGAATGGAGGCGGAGGAGAAAGCAGACAGGCTTTGGGATAAAAAGTTCAAGAGCTCTGTTTTATACATATTGAGCTTGATCTGACAGCTAGACATCCACTGTGAGGTGCTGAAAAGACAGACCAAGATTTTAGTTTGGACAGGAGTCAGTCCTGCAGTAGAGAAGTCAGATCTGCAAGCTGTCACTATAGAAACAGTAGTTGAATTTGTGTTGGTGGATAAGACTGCTAGGGACAAGGCTTGGATGAGGAAGGGAAGAGAATCACATGAAGAGACCTGTTTATGCCACCATACAGATGGAGAAAAGAGACAGGAGGGGACAGAGTAACCAAAGCTGAAAGTATGGGGCATGTAATTGTTATAAACACGTGCAAAAGTACATGAAAATTATGAACTCTCATAATGGAGGACATGGAGGTCAAGTAAAACACTATCATTAAGATGATGAGTTGATAGGCAATATGATTTTAAAAGAACCCCAAAAGCTCTCTTGGCAGGTGATACAGAAAGAACTTTGGGCCTGCTCAAAAGTAAGGGATTTTGGGAAAGTTATTTCTAAAAGCAATTGACTGTGTGAAAATTGGAAAGCTGTGGACTTATTTTGTGGGCCCTTAGGAGAAACAAGTGCCTTGCATAGAGAAGTGGGCTTGTGACGGATGGTGGTCAGGCACCTGTCCAAGGAAAGGTTAATTAAAAAAAAAAAAAAACAAACTGAAAAAGAAAAAGAAAAAAACTTTCATAAAAGAAAGTTGCCTTTTGAAACTATTAGGCAACATATGTTGTGTGAACAGGAAGTCACAGTAGAGCAATAATCCTGACAGCTGTGGAGAAACAGGAGTTTGCTGCAGGAACGAATGGCTCGAGACCTGACAAGAATGATGATGGATGCCCCATTGGTAGTACACGAGGACAAGGCAAGAGACGTTTAAATTGGCTGAACCACAGGAACAACTTTGAGTTGGCATCGCAGCTGGACAAATGAGGCTAGTCCTAATGGTGAGAGAAATGGGAGGGGGGATTGAAGGAAGATGGCAGCGATGCACCCCTCCTTTCCAAGGACGAGGGCTACATTGCTATCTCACCACGAGGTGGCTGCATTTCTCTGTGAACATCCAAGCCCTCAAAGACACTGCACACCCTGAAGCACCATGAAAATGAGAATAGGAACAGAGATTGCTTGCAGGATGTGGCCCATCTCATTCAAAGTGCCTTAAGCATTTTGAGGCCGTGTGGGAAAACCAGTGTGCACTCCACATCTTGATCAAGTGGTGGTCACTCGTCAGGTCCTCACTAGACTGCTAAGCCATGGTAACTGTCTGTGTGCCTGCTTGTAGCTCATGGGTGATACAAGACAATGCCATATAACTTAGCTTACAACGAAGAGGATGAAATCAATAATTTTCTATACTTGCTTTTCCTGTGAACTAAGAGTAGGCACGTGGATTGCTGCTGAGGTTCATCCAAGTCACAAAAAAATGTCAAGCCATGGAAACTTGATTGTCAGCCTGGGATGTGCATCTAGTAAGGGTTATATTGTGGTACTTTTTCAGATGCTCAGATCTGGTTATTGAAGAACATTTCTATAACAAGTATTTGAGTCAAACAGGTCAACTGGAAAAACAGTCCCATAAAAAACTGACCTAAGAAACAGCAAAATTCTTCATTGTTTTGCACATCCTAAGCTCAGTTGACATCAGCAAGACAGAACAAAAATTTGCTTCCAAGTGATCTAGAGATGAGTGAACTGCAAGTAGGAAGGATAAGGGCTGGAAAGGACATTTCGGATATACTAGATCTAGATAAAACAATCAGTTCTCCTTGGTTTTTTTTTTCTGTTTTCTCCTGTCTTCCTCTCACTTCTGCCATATGAATTTGCAAGATTTTGGGACAGGGACTGACTTTTTATTACAGCTTTTTGTGGTATCACACACTATGGAACTATAATTCCTGATGTTAGCTTATAGGCACTATCACTTCAGGTTCAAGTTTGAAAGTCATTAAAACTACCTCTTTGACCTGTCTCGGGAAAGATGTCCCTAATATTTCACTATGGGATGTCAGCATCAAGCCCAACATCTGTTTTTGTTAGAAGGAATCTTTTAGGAAGAGACTCCTAAAAGTATCGTAATATTTCAAAAAATTGAGACTCCCATCTTTAAGGAGATTTTTTTCTGTAGTGTCACTGGTAAACTTGTACCATTTTTAAACTGATTTGCCTATGATGGAGCTCAAAAAAATGAGATCTTGATGATTTGCTACTTTTAGAAACCTTTTCCTCCTGTAAAGAACTTTCCATTTTTGTAACTGCAAAGATCTAGAGAAAATCTGCCAGGCCCACTTTAAACTTATTTGGATAAATTCATGAATTTACATGAGAGTCTCTTACTGAAAGGGAGATTTTACACTCTTAAATATTTTAATTGAGTTTTTCTGTATCCTTTCCAAGTTGTCGGCATCGTTCTTAGCCTTTCATGATTTACACTGTGAATAATTAGTAATAAAAATAATATACTATTATAATAAACCAAAACATGTTGGACCAGATTGTCTTTCCTTGCTGACAGTGGAATGCCTTACATTCCTCTGGGTCTGTGTGATGGTGTACAAGTGTCATTTTGCATAGAAAATACATCTCCCATTTCTACTTTCCTAAACTACCAGGCTTGAAAGCCCCTATTCTTAGATAATTGTCCAAGTAGAATGATTCCTCAAATGTTTCCTAGAAGATCCTGCAGTTGGTCTGGAAAGTTGGATGTAGGGGACCACCCTTACTACTTGTAAGGCACTTTTGTAGTAGCAGTGAGAGGTGCCCATCCCTGTGTGATTTGTCTCTAGCTCTAGTGACATGTCAATGTGCTGCTCTCTACTGAATGCTGGCAAAAAGTTCTTTATCTTTCACCTAGAGGTAGGGACTCTTCGGGGAGGGAAAACAAAGAAACCCTTAGACACCAGTTTCTACTTGATTCGTCCCTCTGAAACTTGAAAGGTAACACTCATGGTGAGTTTGACCCAATATTTCTGGGATCTGTGGGCCATATATCTTTTTTTCAGGTCATCAAAACTGCTGGTAATAGAACACAGCACCTCTTGAGGTTCTGTGCTTGTGTGAAATAACAGTGTAATCTCGGACTTTCCACTGATGAGTTAAGCACACCCAAGGCCTTGCATGCCTGAGTTGTTATGCATCCTTTGTAGAAGATGAATTGCAAAGATAAATCATCCTTCCTCCTCAATCACGCCACAGGGCAGCAAAGGCTGGACTGATCCTCACTGGCCCGTTTTACAGAGCTACTCACCGGCATTGTCTGGCTGCCATGCAAGGCATTGATGGCTGCTTGGGCCTCCGCATGTGAAGAGTATTTCACAAATGCACACCCTGGAAGAGGAAAAAGAAGAACATAAGAAAGGTTGCATGGTTACCATGAAATTCCATCTAGCTGAGCATCTTGTCCTTAGAACTGGCCAGTAAAAATGGTTGTGGAGAAAGTACAACATGTAAATGTGCTCCTGGCTACTCCTTTCCAAAGTCCAGTCTCAGCAGTCTGAGGACCTCTTAAGGCAAAGCTGCATCCAGAATTCCCACACTACATGTAATGGGCACTAATAGACACAAACTTAGCAAGTACATTTTGAATGTGCTTATGTTTTGACCTCCACAGCTTCCCATAGCAGAGTGTTGAAAAATTTCATAATTTATTGGGTGAAAATGAATTTCCTTGTATTTGTATTGGACTTAATTCTGGATGCTTCTCTCTCTGTTGCTATCAAAAATAGTAAGGAATTGTGTAAAAGTTATCAGAAAGCTGCATGTACTTGTTACAAGCAACCACAGGACCCCTGTATAGAAGTCATTCAGATTATTCTAAATCTACAAGGTACCTTAGCATATCACTGTCTAGTAAAGCTCCATGACAGACTGCTCAGAGCTTGCCTTGGCTCCATGAAGCTTTGGTCTGACAAAGCACAAGAGAGCTCCTGATGAAGAAGTAGAGGTGAGAGAGATCTGCATGTCATGATTGCCATCTTGCCACCATCAAAATTTGAATCTTGGTCTCTCATAGCCACAGAACCAGTGCTTGTATAGATATTCTCCTCTGGACATTAGAGAAATGTAGGCAGTGCTTCTCTGGCCTGAACTGCCATGTGAGGAATCTCACACTGAGCTCTTACATAAGGTTTTAGGGCAGAAAGGTGCATTTATTAATATGTGCTAGAGTGCAGAAATGATCAACACATCAAAGGGTCACATGCACCACTAGAGTGGGGGAATGTATACCTAGCACTCAGCTACAAGCAAACTGACTCAGAGAGAGGAAGAGTAATTTCCATATGCTAAGGCGGTTTTTGGAACAGATTGAGAGCTGAGAAGTTCTGGCTTCTATCGTCTTCTATTACTACCAAAGATTTTTGAGCTTTTAATCAATTTGCAAAGCCCTAGCTGTTTCCCTGGAGAAGTGCACATGACTGCGCAAGGGAATCCAGTCCTGACAACAGGACAGCTCTCCTTTATTGCCTTTCCAGCATCTTTAGAAGGTCTGCACACCCTTATGGATCCATACAGTGCAGGGTAAAAACTGCAATGTTAGAACATATCACTGGCAAACTAGAAGAGTAAGCCCCAAAAGTCCTCCAAATCAACACTGCAGACTGATAGAAGTGAGACTGAAGAAATCAGTGACAGCCCCTTCTAAAAATAATGTATGAAATTAGCTTACAGTTAGGAGCCCTTCACTTGATGTTACCCCCTCAACACTGTGTGCAGATTGTATTTCAGGAAAAGCACAACAATTGTTGCTAATAGTTGGATGTCATTTACAAAGAGCTGAGAGTAGACAATCATGAGAAAATGAGATAGATAGATAAACTTCAGCTGGAAACAATAGGGATCAATTATGACATAATCGCAGCCCAGCATTCCCAGGATCCTGAGGTACTGCGCCTTCCTCTTCATTAATCAGAGATAATCCAGAATTAGGGTATTTAATTATTTGCAGAGATTCTTTTGTACTTTCTGCCTCTAAAAAGAAGATGTTGATTAGCAAATATACAAAAGCTTTCCAGCTCCAGTCACCCATCACATTTAGAGCAGGATTTTTGGCTGCAATGTTGCTGTCATGTCGAAGGCTTCACTCTCGTTGGGTGAAATTCACCCCAGTGATAAGGAGCCTGACGGATCAGTGGATCTGGATGAAGGTGGGAATGAAGAGAGCAGCAGGCATTTATCTTGTTTAATGCCTAAGATGCTAATGGGATCCCTCCTACTGCTTGCACTAGGTTCTGAGGTAGCAGAACAAGTGAAAACTCAGCTTTCACTGACACGGTGGTAAGGTAATAGCAGAGATCCCAGAATTTTGGCCCTTCTGTCTGTGTGTTCAATGGGATGGCTTTTGTATCAAATATTTACATAATCTTCTTCCCTCTCATTTTCACCAGAGCTGACTCCAGGACCTCATGAGCTGAGGACATGAGTGATGCCACCCTCCTCAAAACAATGGTGTCCCATTCACAGGAGCAGATCTGGAGTCTGAAGTGATTTGACACACAGAAAGATACATAACGTGCTGAACAGGGAGATACACGTGCCTAAATGTTTTTTCTTTCCTTATTTACAGACTACAGAGCTGAAAGGGCTGCTCTGACTGTCTTGACAGCTTAGAGGAGATTGCAGATTCAGGGCCTAAGGTTATAATTGCAGAGGGTGTTAAGACTCCTCTTGTAAAACTTCTGGTGCTGTGGGAAATCTTTACTTTCTGAGTTACTGAAGTAGACAACTGCCGAGTGGAGGGAAAAAAAGTGGGCGGGGGGGAAAGACGTTGTCCAGCGAGCAGCTGTGCAGACCCTGTGGGTCCTGCTGGCTTGCTGAACTGGATCCACTTCAGCTTCCTCACCTGAGGACTCTTGCTGAGGACTCCTGCGCTCCTGTCTGCTCACTGGTGAGCTCTACCCAGAGGGGTAAAGGAAAGATCCTTCCTCTCCCACCTCATCCAGGAGAGACAGTCTCTACTTTCTCCTTCAGACAGAGAAATGCCTCAGCACTGGCTCTTCTGTGACCTGGTTGCATGCTCCAGTCACCATGCCTACCCCTGAACGACTCATGCAGGAGATATTTCTGCAGCCCTGTGAAAGACATGCCTCATGGCTCAGGACATCACCTATAACTTCAGGCAAGGTTCAGACAGCTTTCAGGCTGTGAATGGACTGTAGTGGTGCTCAGATTAGAAGCTGGGACTTACTTTCTCAGAGCAGTGCTTGCATTGAGGTACCCGGAGGACTTAGAGACTCACCACAGGGATGCCTGGTGGGGCTTCAAGTAATAGGTTGAGTAAGACTGAGGTCTATGGGATCTGATTGCTATCTGGCACTTAGGCAATCTGCTTAAATCTCAATTTAGGTGGAATTTAAGCCTTATGGGTTTTACCCAAAATAAGCAGCTCACAAGCAGTGTGTGTCACATCTTGGTTTCTAGCAGACAGAAAACATTACAGACTGGGAATAACTTTGTGGGAGTTGTGGCTCACCTGACTGTCTTCTAAGATAAGGGCACTAGCCTTAAATTTTCTGTTGGATTGGCTGCTCTGTGTGTGTGTGTGTGTGTGTGTGTGTGTGTGTGTGTGTGTGTGTGTAACCGTGTGTGTGTAAATTAGGAACTTCACATTCTCAGTAAATAGCACCAGCAAATGAAAGCTGGTAATATTAACTCTGTCAAGGCTCAGTATTGATCCTGAACAGCTCAGTGAAATGCAAGCCTGAGACTGCAGCCCTCTAGCACTAATAATTAAACTGGTTACAATATGGAGCTGCCACTCACATTCAGCCGTATAATGAAATTGTTTAAGGAAAAGAAAAAAAGATAGAGAAAGTATGAATAGAAGTCTGTGGGTTGGATCTCCTTTGGAGCCTGTTTCATACAGATCTCAGACATTATTATTACTCTCTGTAACTCCTTTGTCCTTAGATTTTGTTTTGTACAATTCTAGGTGGAGGTAGATAGACTTTTTTTTTTTTTGCTTTTCCCCAATTTACTGATTTGTTCAGTGGATGGAGTGCTTAACTGCTATTATGATGGTTGGAGCTCTTCTAGGCCAACCTAGCCTACAACTTTTCAGTGGGGCAGCCCCCTTCTTTGCATGTCATGAAACTAAAGTAGCCATACAATGGAAGGAAGGTGCTCACAATTTATTTATTTTCTGCCATTTCTATCAAGAAGGCTGAGCTTGGCTGACTTATATCAAACAGCTGCCCTGTAATGCTGGTGTGAAGTCTTCTTTTGGCTGCCAGTGATTTTATGGAATAACAGTATCTTTCTCTAGTGTATCACTGTGATTTGAATTTTTTTACCTCCCTGTTGCAAAAATGTGCTGGTCGATGTTGTCACATGTCAAAATATCCAGGGAGATATGAACTGCATCAGCACAACTGGTCTCTACTCTGGTACTGCACATTCCAGCACAGTTTATGATATATTATATGCAGATCAATATTTAATGGACACATTATGCTGTCAAGAGAAGAGGGCTTCCTATTCAAATTGAAGTTACTTTGCCCAGAGAGTGATGGGGGGAAAAAAAATGACCCTCACATCTAAGAGAGAAACCTCATTCTTACGCCTAGGCTGTAGAAAAGGATCTTTTGTGCTATCCAGGTATCAAGTGATGCAAAAAAGTGGCAGAAGGAGGTAAGGCATCTAGTTTTGCAATGAAGCATTTGTGATTTTCAAATAGTAAATGTCTACTGGGTGTAATATTTAAATAAGTAAGTACCTGAACTCTTGCAGTTATGATCACCAGCCCATGTGTATCTATGCAAAGACCAACTGAAGAAGGGCAAGACCTGTGTCTGGTGGGTGAGAAATATGCAGAGACAGTGGTAGAGATGGTGGTGGAGCCAGTGAGTCAAGGTGTAAAGTAGCAAATTGCCTTTAAAGAAACAATGAGCCTGTTAACCGGGAGGGAAAGCAAGCCTTGAGCCGATGTAAAGGGTCTGTGTTCCGACGGGAGGCTGTGCCCTGCCAGCAAACAATAGTAGGCATCAGTTTGCACGTGGCTTACCGGGGCCAATGTGCTTTTAAGTTCGATCAGCTTTTTCTTCTTACATACAGACAGCAACCAGCAAAGAAATGGTCTTCCTTGCAAATGTGACCCCTCCTAATTTAAGAGATGTCCTGGTGACTACCTAGTGACTTTGTCATGCCAGAAAATGATGTATACACTGTGACCAGGTCTAGCTTGACACAAGCCATCACTTTACCTTTGCTGTTGCCATCGGGTCCCCGAAGGATTGTGCACTCCTCAATGTTGCCAAACGCCTCGAATAGCCTGCGCACATCGTCTTCTGACTGCTGCTTGTTGAGCATGCCCACAAAGAGTTTTCTATCTTCTGGAACAAAATAAAGAGATGCTTACCATATTTTAGGAGAGATGTGAAAGCCAAGATGGCTCAGTATCACATACAAAACAAACGGTGATTTCATTGAGGTGACATGTGTCAGAAGCTGCTAGTCTTTTCAGGTGGCTGGCTCAAAAAACCCTAATAGCATCTGACTTTCAATGAGTACTTGAAAATAATTTGGCAGTTTAAAAAAAAAAAGAAAAAAGTTTGATTATATATAAAATCTTTGACTGCTTCTCAAAATCTAGGCATCGAAATCTTCCAAATCATTTTATTCTGATCAATTTTTGCAGTCAGCTTGCAGTAACTGAAATGACAACATTGCTCAGACTGCAATCCAAGAGGAATGTGGATAAAGATAGCATGCAGAAATAAAGTCCAAATGAAAAATAACATAAGTTAGTAGCCCTCACAATACTAAATAAGTCGCAGGGAAAAAATGTTTAACATAAGCTGTTTTGAATCAAGATATAATGGAAGACACAGCATATAAATAGAGATTTGTTATTCATACACACTCACAGACATATACCTACAAGTTTGGACGTTTTTTTAAATACATTTTTAAAGTTCATTTTAAATAAGCCCAAAGTTTTTGAAACATATATTGTATTTGAAACATAGATTTCACTTGTATTAGTACTAATATCTGAGATAGATAGCTCAAGCAGGTGGTATTTAATGTCAAAGCAGGACATGATCTGCTAGTAGGTAATTATGTTTTGAATGAGGAAGCCTATCTATACTTAGACTTATACCAAGTATGGGGATCTTGAGTCCAGAATGAAACACCTTCAGAAAATGTTGGTGAAAAGCCCAAACTAATGATTGCTAAGTTGGTAGAAAGATCTCAGAAGGCACCAATTGATGTCTCTAGATCAGATTTATGTTCACAGACTAGTACCATTACACTAAGAAAAATAAAAAAATTACATGGTTTACATTGTGTATGTAAACAGGCCATTTGCACATGATTCATAAATGTCTTATTTATCATTCATTAAACACTATGTAAATTGTGAACCAAGTTTTTTTCAGAACAGTTTACAGAGCAGATGTAACCAATTTGAATAAATATATGTAAATAAATAAATAAATAGTTCGATTTCCAAATTTATTTTTAATGCATATGTTAACTTAAAGCTGAAAAAATATTGGTTTGCAACAATCCTTTTCTGGTTGACGAACTGGGTGATTTATGTCACTTTTGTTCACAAAGAAATCATTGGCGTAGGCAATCTGTACTGCTTCAACAAGTGTTTGATCAAAATTCCTCTTTCCAAGATGCACTTGAAAACTGGCAAATTACTTTATAGCCCTGAACGAGGATAATTTTTCATGCAGTGGGTATTGAGTGAGGATATTAGGAACTTTCAGTCCTGCAGTCAAGTTATCCACGTGAAGGAAAAGTACACTGCCCACAGAAAACGAGGAGTTATTTTTCCTTTGGTTAGACTGCTGAAATGGTAGGAAAAATAGGTTCAGGAGGGTACGTGTGCATTTCTGATAAGGGACCAAAACAGGAATAGCCTTCTGATAGACATGTTAAAGCAAGAAATATGCCTACTTTATGTTGGAATTGATTAAGCAAAGGGACTTTTCAAGGTCTTTGTTGGTAACACAAAGTTCAGGCCTTAATGATGCAAAAAGCCCTAGCTAACATCACGTAGGTTATCCCCTCCTCAAAAGAAGGTGCTTTGGACATCTGAAAGGTTTGTTTTCTTGATGGCCAAACTGACCTGCAAAAGAGTTTCTCAGGGGTGAGGTATAAGCCTTAGAGAAGCAGCTATTGAACATGAGTGTGCAGTGTGTGGGGCACCTTTTAGTCTAGGGCTACACAAAGCCTTGGAGAAAGAGTCCAGTCCAAACTCCAATGGTTGTCCAGGTATTGGAGGAAGACCTACACAGCAAATGAGACCAACTATCCTGGAAGATGGAAGATATTTTAGGAAGGGGGTAGAGCAGTGGGAATGAACTGGAAATACCACCAGCAAGAGGCTTTGCCTAGAAAGTTTGTGTCTAGTAAATACTTCCAGCACAGAGGAAGCGTTTGTTATATTGTACTTTATATAGTTTCCCCTGTTTCAAATCAGCTGCATCAGCAAAAGCACTCCTATAGCTGTGTAACTGTATTTTCACCAGGCTTTTTGC
The DNA here is from genome assembly GCA_028020825.1 of Podargus strigoides. Taxonomy (NCBI): domain Eukaryota; kingdom Metazoa; phylum Chordata; class Aves; order Caprimulgiformes; family Podargidae; genus Podargus; species Podargus strigoides. The sequence goes on from CM051663.1 coordinate 24,908,534, forward strand.
TAATATAAATGTATCATTAAAAAAAAAATCACATCCCTTCTCTGTCAGCAAAACTCTCTGGTGTGGAACTGGCCTGAAACTGCCTTGTCTGGTTGAGTTTATACAAAGTTAAAACCAGGTGTTTTAGGAACCACTTTATTTTATTTTATTTTATTTTATTTTATTTTATTTTATTTTATTTTATTTTATTTTATTTTATTTTATTTTATTTTATTTTATTTTATTTTATTTTATTATTTTATTTTATTTTATTTTATTTTATTTTATTTTATTTTATTTTACTTTATTTTACTTTATTTTAAACTTTTATTTATTTTTTGTTTAGTCCCCTTTTCTGTATGCCTGCAGGACACCAGGAGTGGTGATGACTGTACCCAGCGCTGGCTGGCAGATGTGGTGCTTTGGTGAGCTGCCCACAAGGTGGCCAGCAGACCACCAGGCTGCTTGTCCAGTCACTCCGGGGGAGGTGGTGTGAAAGGGTCCCTCATGGCTGGCCAGGGCTCAGCACTGCCTGGACATCACCTCCAGCCCCATCTTCAAATCAGTGCCCTGCCTCCCTCCTAAGAAACTATGCCTTGGATTGTCAGGGGAATCATTTGTCACATCTGCCATCTCTGAAATCTACACAATCACACACTTGGCTGATAAAAAATGAGTCAGTTTAACAGGCTTTTTTTCTCTGAGAGACACTTCCAACAAAATGCTGCATTTACCTTTCACTTCTCAGCCCTGCCAGGGAGCTCAGCAGCATGTTTTAACAACGCCCCTTGCACATCTTGGGTGGAAAGAGAGAGGGGAGGGTCCAGCAACTGGGACCATTCAGTGTGTTCCAGGTCTTGGCAAATGAGTTGATCCTCTAATGGGCTGGTATGAACCTCTTACACCCTGAGTGCCCCCACATGCTTCTCTTCCAGGTCTCAAACTAAAAGCTGACAGGCCATGCACTGGGGCAACTACTTCTGCTTTGTAAACGTGTCCAAACAAGGCCATGAGAATGCCAGAATAAAACAAAGAGAGGGTGTGCTTGTGTTGGTGGGATGTGTCTGAGCATGTGTACACACCACAGGTGCTCCCCTCCAGACTTTTCCAGCATCTTGAATGAGACTGGAGGGCAGTATCTTGCTGTACCATTGCTCAGACCACTCTTCATCCTACAGAAAGCAGGGGCTTCACACAAACCTGGAGCATTCCCCAGATCAAGCTCTCACTAAGCTCTGCCTGTCTGTAGGGTGTAGTGTCCATGCCTACTACTCATAGTCCACTCATACCATCCCTCTGACTCTCATGTTTCCTCTTCTTTCAGTGAGACCCAAATCTGCGCATCCCAGGACCCACATGTATATTTCAGTGCACTGGGCAGACTCAGTCTCTCATGACCTCCATTGCCAAGCTCAATGCTATCATATTCATTTCAGATTGTGGGACTAAGAGGTAGACAACAGTCAGACTAAGCTCCCTAAGACCTGGTCCCCAGGGCAACATGAATACCTGGTCAAAGAGAACAGAAATACCACTGTGCAGGGTCAGAAAAGAAGGACAAAAAGAGGCTGGACATGAGCCCATGGTCTGCGATGCCCATAACATGAACTGTGGGCATGACCATGTGCTCCAGCCTAAGCTGGCCCATATGCATGGCAGAGGGAGTGGTAACTCACAGTACCATCCTGTCTGACACAACAGAGTTGGGCAGCCATGAGGAACAGCCTCTATCTCCTCCATATGAGGGAACTGAAGACAGTAAAGTTACTTAATATGTCTAAAGATAGATATGATAAAAATGTATTTTATGCAGCCACACATGGCCATGCATCAAGTTTTGAAGTACATCTGAGCATCACCCCTTTGCTTTTGTCAGGAAGGGCCCGTCCAAATTTCTGTCACACATCAAGGTGACAGTTTCAGTTTCTATCTCATGCCCAAATATTACATGTTAGTGAAGAAATCTCACTAACCTTGCTGTCGAGGTAGGCCTTAACAGCAGCAGTCTGAGCAGTGGCACTGCCCTGCAGTGTTGGGGCTGAAAGTGGTGTCCATGTAAGACCCTTCTCTTTTGTTTTCCTTCATTAGTGTTCACTGCATTATCAGTCTTCTCCCACAGCCTGAGTCTGTCATGCCTGCTTGGTCCATAGGAATAACCATGGATGACTATTTCTCTGTGCTGCGGCACCCAAAAGAGCCAAGAAGGTTTCTGCTGGTGCACCATGAAGCCCTTAACATGAGCTACCTTAAGCACTCCCATAATACTGAAAATTAAGTTCAACTCAAGTGTACCCCATTTACTGTCAACAAACAACAGGAGCCATCACTCCCCATTCCTCCCAGGAAGATGGGTAGGGAGAGAAAATCCAGAGTCCCCCCTAGCTGTCCCTTGCTGACATCTCCAATATGTCCATGAAACCAGGCTCCCCACTTCTTGGCCACTCTGCCAGTTGCAGACGCTCGTGCCCATCAGGAAAAGCTGGCTACAAGACATAGTAGGGGAGAAACATAGCTTGTCAGATAAATATACAGCACCCATAAATCTCCCCGGCTGTGTTTCTACAAAATCTCGGCACCTCCCCGAATGCAAATAGGGGTTAAATTATTTCCCATTCTATTTGTATTCAAATGTTATGTTTCTGTGATAAGCGTAAGGCAGAGGTGTCAGACGGGCCTGGGTGGGCGAAGGAGATGGCACGCGTGAAAGGTGAAATAACAGAGCGTTGCAAACCAAATGCTGAGAGGAGATGGGAAGGAGGGACACCAGAGCGAGGGAGAGAAGGGGGAGGACGGGCACTAATTAAAGAGACAGAAGGGACAATGAGATGCAGAATGTTTGACCCTCTGTGGAGCAAGAGGACAAGAACACAAATCACAGTGATTGTGGAGGGACTAGGGGAAAATTAGGGTCACTCACAGAGAGTCATGACACAGGTCTGTGTTTATTCAGATTGCTCTTGCTAATGTATGTGTGTGCGTGGGGGTACATTTAGATAAGGGTATATAAATACACATGTGTTCTCATATTCCTCATGCAAAACAAAGAGGTTGTATCCTTCTGTCAGGAAAGTATAAGCCAGCTTTACCATCTAGAACGTTGCATCAAGGGCCTTGGAAATAAAGAGGGACAGATCTAACACCTTCGTGGCCCAGGCTAATCAGGAGGGTGAACCAGAAGATCACTACGATCTCTTCTAGCCACAAAACCACTTATTCTAAAACCTATGAGTCTCCCTATTTCATCCCAAGTTCATTGCCAGGGCATCACACACAGATAGTGTGTATGCTTCTTTGTACAAGAACACCACTGGTTTTTGCATACTTCTATATGGGAACAAGCATCTTCTTCATGTGCCTGGTATTCACCAGAGCAACTCTCTGACACTACTTGATGCCATTGGCTTTCTAAGCATAAGGACTAGGCTGCTGTATGGTTTCACTTCAGAAGCCAGATGCTAATTAATTCCATTATTTATATAGCTAATAACTATTTGTTCTTGCTGTTATTCCTTTCCTTCCCAAACATTGCTTGCACGCACTGAGGGATCAGCTGAAGTACCTCAGTCCAGGCACCAGGAAGGCCTTTAAGCTTATCTCGTTGGCACCATGACAGAACAAACAAGCAGCCTAGAGAAGTTTTCTATGCAGGTGTGGGTAAGAAGAAAATGCTGGCGCATAGGGCTAAGTGGCACATCTATCAGAGAGAATGCAAGAGGCAGATTGGATCTTCCTTGCCTACTCTTCTGACCTGTCATCAGCACAGAGGGGAGAGAAGGCAGAGCTGAGGGTGTCCATCATAGAATCATACAAAATCATAGAATGGGTTGGGTTGGGAGGGACCTATAAAGGTCATCCAGTCCAACCAATATTCAACTAGGTCACGTTGATCAGAGAGACCATTCCAATCTGACTTTGAATGTTTTGAGAAATGGGGCATCTACCACCTCTCTGGGCAACCAGTGCTAGTGTTTCGCCACCCTCATTGTAAAAAATATCTTCCTTATATTGAGCCTGAATCTCCCCTCTTTTAGTTTAAAACCATTACCCGTTGTCCTGCCGCTACAAGCCCTATAAAAAAGTCAGTCCCTGTCTTTCTTGTGAGCCCTCTTGCAGTATTGAAAGGCTGCAATAAGGTCTCTTCAGAGCCTTCTCTTCTCCAGGCTGAACAATGCCAACTCTCTCAGCCTGTCCCCAAAGCAGATGTGCTCTAGCCCTCTGATCATCTTCATGGCCCTCCTCTGGACCCACTACAACAAGTCCATGTCTTTCTTGTGTTGGGGCTACTGGAGCTGAACACAGTACCCTTGATGGGTTCTCACCTAGTGGAGGGCAGAATCACAGAATCAATGAATGGTAGGAGCTGGAAGGGATCTCCAAAGATCATCTAGTCCAACCCCCCTGCTAAAGCAGGATCCTAGAGCAGATCACACAGGAATCTCCTCCCTTGACCTGCTGGCCAGGATACAGTTGTCTTTCTCGGCTGCAAGTGCACGTTGCCAGATCATGTCCAGATTTTCATTCACGAGTCCATGCAGTGAGAGCACGAATCTACCAAAGTCACAGCAGTGAAAAAGAACTACAAACCTGGCGTTTTTTTTGGACAATCGTAGACAAGATATCCTCCTCAGGATATTTATAGAGAGCAGAGCGGTGAGCTGCAGCTGCCCCAAAACATTACGAAAGTTTAGGTTGAACTCTGAACTCAAATCTGCAAGTTGAAATCAGCTCCCCTCTCAAGACAGAGTAACCCACTGCTCCCCTCAAACCATGCTAGTCCAATGGATCAATAGGATGAAAGCAGGTCATTTCCTGCGGCCTGGGCTGCACACTCCTATTGCTATTTTCACAGCAGTCCTACAGTTCCATGATGATGATTACAGCCCTTTCCACAGGGGAAGTGATTACGAATTCTGTTGTAGCTAATTGTAAATTAGCTAATTAACTTCTCCGTGGTACCTTGCTGGAAAATACATGAACCTTGTAAAATGGAGGTGTTTCAAAAATTAGGATGGGGGAAAAAACCCACAACAGCAACCAAAAGCCCAACCCACTTCAGAAAGAATGAAAACCTATTGCTACCTAACTCCAAACAATAGCAACCAAACCTTCCTTCCACCTGCAAGGGCTCCTATTTCCCACCTTTGCACTCCTCCTCCCCATATCAAACAACATCCACAAGGGGCTAATTCTGCTGGAGGCTTTAAAATGTTTGCTGAGTTCACCTGTTCCTTGCAGCTGGGTGTTGTGAGGCATCCCTAATCACATCTTAGCAGGAGTGATTTCTTTGTGCTGATCTCTTCCCCTCCTCCCTTCCCGATTTCGTTTTACTTAACAGATTCTTTATATCCCATACGTTAGCAGATATGATTGCACAGCTGCTGGTCTCCGACTGCTGGAGACAGAGGCTTTAAGACACCTGGGCTAGAGAGAATAACAGCTAATCTGAACAGCTGTGTGATGGGGACAAGCGCAAATGATTATAAGCCCAGGTGTGGGAGCATAATTCTCCTGCACAAAGAAGGAAGCTTCATCCCACAGGTGTGTCATTCTCCACAGTTGCATCTGAAAAACTTAGTTTGAAGGATTTCTCTTATTTAATTACTTGGCTGTACTCTGAGCCTCTACTTGGACATGGATCTTGTACACAGAGTGAAAGAACAGCTGTACAAGAGACAGCAAGTCTGTCCGAGTTGGTGTGCTGCCTCTAGCAACAGCCAGTTGGGGATGTCTAGGAAAGAGCACAAGAACAAAGGAAGCAGTTTTGCTAATCCCCTTAAATATTCTCCTAAACTCCAGTGCTCTGCAGTTTAGGGACTTCTGGAATCTGCAGTGGGTTGGAGTTTTTTGTATGTAATAGTTTTTGAAATGTTTTTCTTTGGTGTGATTGTTCAGCGGGCTTTTGCACCATGCAAACCATGAGCAACCCTGTATCCTGCAGCAAGGCGTTCTGCAGCTGAATCATATGTGGTGTTAGGAACCTCTTCCTTTTGTTTATTTTGAACATGTCAAAGACTACTGTTAATAGATAGGCCCTAGATCTTGTTTCAGAAAAGAGTGGAAATCACTTCTGATACAGTTATGGAAGAGTGGATCTATAAGGATGTGCAAGAGCATGGCCAAAGCTCCTGTCTGTACATTTCAGTCTGGCATTTGGGACTCCTGGGTCCCATCTCAAGCTGTGCCCTGGATATAGTGGAAGGCAAAATCACTTTTTCCTTACAGTGATTTTTTATTCCAGATACCAGAGAGATGGATGACCATGTAGATACTGTTATTAAATATTTACAATACATCTCTGTCAAGGACAGAGACCTCAGTGGAAATATGGACTACATAAATTATCCAGTGCAAAAGCCATCCTCAGTTTCCCCATCTGCAAAAAGAGTAATTGGTGCTTGCACCAGGCAAAACTGGGCATAGCTGAGGTTGCTCAGTGCCTGCCACAAGCCAGCTCTGGCAGTAATATTGACTAAATGACTACCTGGCAGGCTGGTGGTCAGACCTATGGCTGAACTCTCTGATGGTTTCTATCAGATTTAAGTGGCTGAAGCTTCTCCAACTTCTTTTTTTTTTTTTGTGCAAGAGAATTCTGTCGTGGGGGTAAATTAAGGAAGGGTTTAGTTCTGAATGGAAAGCCTCCATTTAGCAAGGACTGTGGATCTTGGAGTTGTCTTCCAGAGGGAGATTTTCATGTCATATGATCCCGAAAGACAGTGTCACACTGATCTAAGTGCATGTGTCCAAGAGAACACATATGTTGTCTACTGTTGGCCCTATGATCCTCATCCATACTACAGTCCTATCCTCCTAGGTTGAGAGTTTGATGGGGAACTGGAAGAGGTCCTTGATCTGCATCAGTTGTTAAACCAAGTCCAGAAATTGTTTGGGAGAGAAAGCATATAAGCAGGATAGTTAAACTGCAGAGATAGGACAAAAAATGGAAAGAGACCAGGAGGATGAATGCTGTTGGGGCTTGGCTGGCTTATGCTCCTGCTGCAAGACCTGTTGCCTACCTGCACTGAAGTAAAATCTAACCTTAAACCTGCAGTCTCATCTGGACAGTTCAGAGGAAAGCACACTCGAGCTTCATCTGCACAGATAGGTTATGGGCAAAACCTGGGCAACAGGCCAAGCAAACCCTGCCATGAAGACATAGCCCAAACAATTCCTTTAACAGCAGACTCTTCTTGTACAGCTGAGAATATTATAACCTCAAGACAAATATCAGTAGTTCTGACTTGCTGAACAGCACTGTCACAACTGTCCATTGCCAAGAGATGCTATTCCCTGTGCAGATCTTAAATGACAGGTTTTATGGTGTTTGATACTGAGCTGGGAAAACAACTTGCAACAACCTACTCTATTAGTAGCCTTTGCTTAGGAAAGCTGGTGGTGAAAGCAGTCTAAAACCTGGTGTCACACAAAGTACAAAGACTCTGCCTGATTAGTGCCTGACAGATCATAATTCTTCCAAGTTTATTCATTATCTGAAACACCCAACTGGAATATTTCTGGGAAGAATTCATGAGGTGACACTTTTTAGGAAAAGACTCAGGAGTCAAAACCTGATCTCTAAACCCAACGTATAGCACCAAAACCCACTTTCTTTTCACCATCCCTCCATAATGGGAAGAATATCTGAATTGAAGTCGTCCTTCCAATCATTAACAAAAATAAAACCATGCCTCGTTCTCTAGATATTAGCAGCCTGTGCTTACAGTTCCTGTTTCTCAGGAACATCTTTGGAAATGTTCAGGGGAGAAAAGCACCTGGGGAGACTCAGCATGGAAATGCAGAGGTTTGCAGCTGTGCTGTAACTAAACTTAGCAGAATTTTCCATGACTGTTTGGGCTTCTTCCTCCTGCAAATCTGTAGATGTTTCCTGGCCCAGTTTGATGGATTTTCTGAACAAGAAGGAGGGGAAGACTGTCTTGTACTATCAAATGACACCTCAAACGAACACTGAATCATGCTTTTACACTCATTTTTCAGAGGCAGATCAGATTTGAATACAACTCCTACAGCCTTTGGTTCTGGGGGATTTAACACATATTAATTTCTATGTGTAACATCCCCTTTTCACTCTGTGGCAGCCCAAGGCTGAGGCTGAGCCTGAAGGGCTGTTTGGTTTTCACACTCTTTCAGAGCAAAGCTTAGAAGCTTCTTGACAAACTCCGCAGGGTCAGTGGTGCCAAGACTGGCATGTCAGGAAAATGTGTTTCAGTTCCTAAACTCATCTCACTGGTGACCTGTCGGGGCTTTGAAACCCTTTCCAGAAGCCTAGAAGGCCAGGACATTAATCCATGGTAGCACTCCAGCCTTGAGCACCGAGGACTCTTGGAACAGTAAAGACATGGACGTAAAGGGGGGTGGGAAGGACATATTTTCTCTTGCAGGAGCTGTGACGACATTTCAGATCAAATTAAACTTCAGTTTTTAAAGACTTCAGTGGAGGTAATTGAAACACTTCCTCACAATTGCCTGAACCTAAGTGTTATCTCTCTTTTCCTCTGTATATCATCCCTTTTCCCCCATGCCTGAGACAGCCCTGCACGGCCACATCCTCCTTAATATTAAAGACGGTGATTAAATGGGATTCGCCAAAAGACAAAGGGCTGAAAACCTGCCAATTGTTAATCCCTCTTTCGCTGTGCTTAAAAATTCCATTTCCTTCATTTGAAGAAAAGGGGGGGGAAGAAAAGAGAATTATACGCCGATGTCTAATTTAAATTCTGGCATTGCGGGTCCTGTTCCCTTCTCTCTCTCTTGACGTCTGAATATATTCCTTTATTACCATTATTACAGCTTTCTGATTGCATTAAAATTCATCCACACGCTTCTCTCCACATTCCACTTTTCTTTTGCCAGTTTTTTTGCTAATTCCCTTTTTCTCTCCCCCTTTCCCTCCCCACTTTCAAATTATACAGAATGTCATTAAAGATCTCCACAAAATGCCTCAGCCCCTTTCTCTCTTCCTTTTATAAACTTGCTTGCTTTCCTTCTCTCCATCCTCTCATCTACAAACAAAGAAAATGAAGGAGAGGCAAAAGAATACAATAACAATAAAGGAATCCAAGCAGCATCTCTCATAGCTCTCAGTAACATCTTTCCTACATCATACAGCTCTGGGCCAATGCTCACTTCAGTTACGAAGCTGTATTTCACACAGAATTTTTGTGTATTATTTGTTTGATGCTTGTATCCAGCTTCTATTTTAGCTGGAATCCTCTGCTAAAATCAAAAGTGGAGTGTGCCAGGGTGTGAATGTAAGTGTGGAATGAGACAGTTTTGCCTGTAACTGTAAGCAGAAAAATAAGGAGGTTGGGAATATAAATGTAATTTCACCCTGCTTTACAGAGCAAGAGCTGAAATCCTGTAAGGTCTTGCCTATGGATGTGAGTAGTGGAGCTGGGCATGCAGTACATATGCCCAGTTGCAGGTGATTAGTTCAAGATTTGAACTTGAACAGGATCCACCTACTTAATCTTTCACACATCGCACTGACTGCAAAGAGACCTTAAAAGTGATATCTTTTCTCCACAAGGCAGATCACCTGAAAAGAAGGTGTATCTTTGCTTAAGTCAGCCCTACTTTATCTAGATGGAAGTCCCAGTCTGGGGATTTTACAGATAAAAAAGATGACAACTGTACTCCTTTCTTATATGGAATACCATCTGCCTTATAGATGTTTAAAGGGTGGGGGCATGACACAATGCCAGTGTGTCCTAACCTGTCCTTGTGAATATCCCAGCCCAGCTGGGAGGAAGAAGCTGCAGTTGTGAAACTTTCATTCATTCTCTCTAGTTCTTCCCAGAACTAAGCGTAACTTCCCAAGCCTAAGCTGCTTTTTGTTGGGATTTTTTTATTATTATTTTTGTTGCTGTCACAGTCAATTACACTGATATAATGAAATGACAGAAACTGGATGAAAAATGGAATTTTCTTTTTATGGGAAATACTGATATCTCAAAAAATGTGCTTCCACTTTGAATTGAAGAGGCCAAAGTTCTTGTGAAATGGAAATTCTTCAGCTGTGCAACGTTACAGGGTATTGTCTCAGAGGAATAAAAAGATTTTGTCTTAATAACCTCAAAACATAAAACATACAAAGCAGAATGGCTGTGGTTTTCACCCAGACAAAAGGGAGTACATTTTCACATATTATATGAATAAATGGCAGACATTTCTGCCATGGGAGGGTGCTGAACACAAAAGTCATAAATTAGCTTCAAGGAGAATGAGACAGATTAGTGGTAGTTGTGTCCACTCACTGCTATTATACATGAAGATCCAGATGCAAACCCCCTCTTAGCCACTAAACCTCTGTCTGCTGGAAGCCAGAGAATATTAAGGGAAGGGTCACACTTTATAAAAGCCCTGTTCTTACTCTTTCTAATGGGCACTGCTGAAGCAGAGGATGCTGGACTAGACAAACCTTTGGTCTAACACAAAACAGAAGCTCTTATGTTCTTAATGTTTTAATACAATACAGACTTAAAACAAAATTAATCAAAAAGATCCTGTTAAAATGACAGGTTTGTACCTCCCAAAATGAGAACTCAAGGCATTAATTTAAAAAAACTGTCGCCTGGCAAAAATTGTTCCAGGGGAATGCTTTGCCTTTTGCAAAACTACACATTTGGCTAGATAACCGTTCCTTTGAAATGCTTTGGCCAGATCAACAAATGACCCAGGAAACGAATGGGTCTGCTTCAGGATGCCACATGGCAGGATCTGGCTTGACTTATCCACATACTCATTTAGACCATTACCCCAAGGTGTGTATGCAAAGGAACATTATATTCCAGTGATGCTACACCAGTGCTTGAAACAAACATTGGGGATTCAGGGTTAGAGCTGAAGCTTATTGAAGTTAATGAAAAAAGAATGCCACAGAGCCTTGCAGGCTTTGGATCAGACCCTCGATTTGCTGAACTGCTGCTCACTATGTCCCCATCACTGCTGGGTACTACAGACTCTCCCTGATGCAGAATGGACCATTACACCCGTGCCAGGGGAGGTCTGATGAGGATGGAGCAAAAGGATAGCAGAGCCTGAATGATCACAATTGCACCATTTGTGCACGAGGATTTGGAGGTCTATATGTATTTCCTTAATTCAGCCTCTTTTCTCAACCTCCTCTAACCACTCTTGCAACAAGGAAAAGAAAAAAACCCCTGTGAGATCTCCAGGACAGGCAAAAGTCATCCTTCCCCTGAGTACAAGGCTTTCCTGCAAGCCTGACCCCAGATTTTAAGACAGAAATACAGAACAGTGATGGAACGCAGGAAAAGTGAGACCAGATAGTGTGACCTGAAATGCCAGGCAGCAATGGCAGTGTGTGATGCAGGGTTTGCAATAAAATTTATAATCAATGCACTCACAGAGGAAAATTCCTTTAGTGAAAGCAATATCCAGCACACACTTGGTTGGAAGCAAGGCCTGCTTGCTGGAGCCAGCAAGAAGTTACTCGTAGATATGAGATGCCCCGTGTCCTGTCTGGAGCCCCCCAGGCACTTTGTCTCCTTGGATGTGGGCTGGTTTCAAACTCAGGGGAGACCTGTCCCACTCAGAGCATTGAGTGAAGTTCTCTCCTCTTGCTGGGTTAAGTGAGACTCTTGATGTCACTTAGCATCACCCTGTAAATTGAAGATTATTTCTTCTACCCACCCTCCCAACCCCCCAGCTCTCAACTCCGACTGGCTTTAAATGCCACTGTCATTTCCATCTGCTGACAGAGCTCTTTAACTGCCGCACCAAATGGCATTCGCTAAAACCAACTAATAGAGGGAAATGAGGTTAACCTTTAAGAAAGGTGAAAATGAGCCGAGCGCTATGCCAGCAGTAAAGAATAGTTCATAAACAGCCTCCTGCTGCAGAAGCAGTTTACTCCAGGCACTGGCATTGCTGGTAGCTCCGTTTGCAGGTGGGTTTCAGGGATGAGCTTGGCCAGGAGAAGACACGGGACCTCCCTGCTCACACAGTTTAGTCAGCCCTTGTCTGGAAGGCCTGTGGGGACAGTGCCATGACTCTGATCTTGGCTGCTGTTGTGGAACTCACAGCAAATGTGCATTGGCTGTCCTGGATTTGTGTGACATATCAGTAGCTTACACCAGCAGGACTTTTATCCACCATTTTCTTCCCTAGCATCCAGGGAGATGGGGGTGCTCAGGGCCACATCCTGCCCTGCCTGTCTCCTTGCTGGGTTCCTTCTTTCCACCACTCTTTTTGAATTATTCACACCTCAGCCGAATCATACTTAGTAAATCTTACTGACTGACTTAGGGCTCTGCTTCTGTAAAAGTGGTGATGCTGGGTGGTCCTGCACTCTCTGAAGGACCATTATTGTCCTTTAGTTTTTCTTCAGGTTTAATAAACTTGTCTCCTTGCTTATCCAAGAGTTAAGTAAAATCTTGTCTTTGAACCACAACTTGATCCTACACCTGCCATTCCCAAGCTCATACTTGAGACCCTGTGCTATGCAATTCATGGGGAGCAAATAGGAGCAGTTGTGGACCAGAGACCATGCACTTCCATATAATAACTGCAAGAGAAGGGGCATCTCTTAGTCTACACGGAAGATTAACAGCAGGTGAATCTTACTGGAGTGAACTTAATACCTTACCAGTTTGGGTACCTGATGAAGGAGATGCAACACAATACCATGATGGGAACAAGACAAATATTTGATAAGTAATTTCCTGTTGTCAGTGCTCTGCTTCATTTAATTTTGATTATACCAGAGAGCCTGAAGGAGGCATATACTACCAACTATATTAACAACAACTAGCAGTATAGGACTGAGTATGTACAAGGTAGGAGGGGTGTGTAGGTCTCGTCTTTTCAGTCAGTTTTCTTCACTCACTTCATACAGATGAATCTCTATTTTTACAGAAGTAGGCCAAGGTTGATCCTTTATGTTACCCCTGCACAGTGCTGACCACAATACAGTCTTTCTCTTGCCATGGTATATTATCAATGCCAAAAGTACTTGTAACAGAAAAATATACACCTGGACCAAATGATCAGTAATCATAAATCTACAAAGTTTCCTGAAACAAGGTCTTTAGTAGGTATAAATCAACAATACAGACATACACCATGCAATGGTAGAAATATTTCTCCCACCAAAACATCTATGACCAGATCAACAAATATGTAAAGCAGTTATCCCATTCCTACCCGAGGCTAGTACCTGGAGAAATTAATTCCCTGATTGAGGCAAGAGTCTGAGTCTCAGAAAGGCGAATTTCCAGCTACTGGAGCTTTATTGTCCACATGGGAAAACATAACCCTCAGCAGGCTCTTTCCACCTCAGATTTCATCAGCACTAATAATGCTTTTTGGCTAACAATGCTTTTTAAGGTGCATGGAGAAAGCAGGGCTGTGCAAGATCTGAACCTGCCTCTGGTCCCTATTACTGCAACAGTAACTGTAACTGTGCTAAGGGGAGTCATCTCCTCTCTTCATCAGTAGCAAGGACTCAGAGACACAGAGAGACATAGAGTGAAGGTGCTGTTTTATAGCAAGTCTTTCCTGAGCTTGAGAGCTCACTGTGCTATTATTTTCCCCTTTTTCCCTCATTTCAGGCCTTTTTTGTGTTTCATGTTTGGCCCTTGGCAGGCTGAGAGACGTGCTGACAAGTTGTAACTTTCGCTCGGCTCCGCGAGGGCTTTGTTCTCTATGTGCGTGGCACAGACTCGCTCCCCTGTTCGAAATGTGACAGCAAGCGATAACATTGACACAGAGAGCCAGCGTGTGGTCTCAGCATGCTCCCTGTGCTAAAGACCCTCTCCACTGATCTGCTGGATCAGCCAGGAAGCAAAGATGGGCATCACGCAGGAAAAAAAATACTTGCCATGACCCCTTCTTCCTCCCCAGAACCCCTCAGCCCCAGGCTAGTCAGAGACTCATAGGGCTTATCATCAAAAAGGGATTTTCAGTCATCTGGTCTCTGCCCTGGAGATGCCCACAGAGCTGCCCCCGGGAGCCTGCCACTCCATGGCCAAACCACCCATGCCTAAGCCATTCAGCTGCTGCCCCACAGCTACCCCCATAGGCTGTGTCTGTGTCCTAGGGAGAGGTAAAGTCTTACTATGAGGACAACAGTCAGAGCAGCTGTCAGGATCATAGTCTGCTTTTATGCGTATCATAGAATCATAGAATAGCCATGGTTGGAAAAAACCTCTAAGATATCAAGTCCAGCCATTAACCTAACATTGCAAAGTCACCACTTTTGTGACGAGACTTTTGTGACAAGTCACCTTTTGTGACAAGAGCCTGTCTTTGACTTCCAACTTTAACGTGTTTGGCATCATGTTCAAATTAAAAAATTTTTGGAGAAAAGTTCAAATTCTCTCCATCTGATTAAAGCACTCTTTAGTATATAGGATTTTTTTCCCCAGAAAAGATACTGCCATAAAGACCCAAGTCTCTTGGAACTCAGGCAAGGATGAACACAACTCTTTAAGCCTGAGACTTTGAGGCATCTGTTTAACTTATACAGGTCTTTTCAAAATCTTTTACAGTTTTTAATAAGTGAACACCAGGCTGGGATCAGTTTGCCAGAGTACCCCATCAATGCTACCTACTAAAAAATCGTCTTTGTCCTCCGGTTTCCTTGTTTATACAGCAAGAGGTCCCTTTAGATGGTTTTGTCCACCACCACGCTGGAAGCTAATGTTGACTTCTTCAGGCATGCTAACTGCTTTTCTAGGTCATTGCCTAGGTTCTTTTCTGGGTTGCTGTGTAATAAAATATAACCCCTTGTTCTTTCAGCCTGGTTTTTAGCCTTGTTCCTCCATGAGTCAGCTTAGATTTGGTTCTGCAGAAACATGCACATAATGCCTCAGCCAGCGAGTGCTTGTTTGGGGTGACCTACATGTCTCAGATGACTCTGTATCAGAGTCCTGTCCTTACAATTTTCCATTTTGTGTTATCCACAGATTTTATCAGTCAGGATATTTAATTCTACATCATTCATGGCAATGCTGACTAGCATCAGAGCTGGTACTGATCCATGCATAACCCTGCTACAAATATCCTCACTCTATCATGCCTTCTATTTGACAACTGCATTTTGAGATTTGTCCATTACCCACTTTTTAATCCATTTAATGTCCGCCCTGTACTCAGCAGGAACTACAAGTAAGTTCCAATTCCAGAGATCCAACCTTTGCAGCTCACGATAGCTTCTACTGATAAGGAAAACCTAATCAGTCAGTTTTGCTAAGAGGAAGATAGGATCTAATAGGCACATAGCCCCTCTCCTCCCTTCCCTTGCCTCTGGCATTGTTCCTTCCCCGATGGCTTGAACAGCAGGCCTTCATCTCTGTTGCAGCACAGTTCTCTAACAGTGGCACTTAATGAATATTGTGTTTTCCTAAATATGGGACATGTTCTCCACATATTGTCACAAAATCTGTGCATGGTCCTCAGTTATGTCTGTTCTTTGCTCTCAGTTATTACAGCTTATTGTTAATGGCCAGTTCATTCACAGGTTGTGTTTGCTGTGCAGGTGTAGACACGATCTTTGCAAATAGAGTGACTCCAATACCACAAGACAGACCTTGTTCTTCTTCATAATGTCCTTACAATTATTATGTCTGCAAGACCCTAGGATGAAATAGCCTCTACAGGCTAGTCCCACAGAGAGTGTGAGAGCTGGAGAGACCAGCAACTAAAGGAAAATAGTCACAGTTCTGAAGAGGTTTTCATGCAAGGGGAAACACAGGACAGGTTTTTCCTTTCCTCACCTCAGCATCTTTTTTTCTGGGAGCAGAAGTAATTGTATTGAACGCACTCAGAGATTTCTCCACACAATGAAGCAAGGTAAGGCAATAGGATTCTTATAATTCAGCTTCCCTGAACATTTCTCTGAGCTAGAAACAAAGCCCAGGTCCCAGCTGGGATGACATTTGTTTAGCATATGTAATGTTAACCAAAAGAAAGTCAGGGAACATGCACTGAACCCTGCTTTGACTCTTCCACTGTTTAACTATTGGCTTGCGCTGATTAAGTTTTGGCCTGTTAAAGTCATTTTGTCCCAGACTGAGGAAGGTCTAGCCCTGAGTGATATGGTGGTCCTTGGTCTGACAGGCAGCTACTGGCTCTATCTTTCTTTCAGGTGGCAGTGTGCACCGTGTCTGAGTGGAAGCTAGGACTCAGAGAACAAAGGCTTGAGGGATTTGGTGCAGGCGTTCCTGAATTTTAACAAAAACACTGAAAGATTGCCTGTCAATAATCCACTCATGACTAAGTTACAACAGTTTGTCCGCAGCTCCCTGGGCAGTAGTCTTACATGCAAGAGAAGGCCTTTATCTCCCTGTTTCTGCTAATAAATGTGAGAGTAATTTTGGGTAAATCTCTTTGTTTCCATTTTTTTCATCTCTCTATCTGCAAACCAGGGGAATTTTGGCCTTGATTGTTTTGATATCCAATTCTGAAAGAACATGTCATCAAAATAATAACAGCATAGCCATAATGCTGCTCTAACATGTTAATTCAAATATTGCCCAGGTAATCGTAGGTCGTGGTGTTGGCCCCAGTTCAGGTTTGAGGAAACTGAGACACAGTGAAGTTAAAAAGGAACATAGCCTGGAATAAATTCTGGGAGTTGTTTGCCTTGCAGCACAACCCAGCAAAAAGCATGGTCCTTTCCTCTGTGCCTGGATTTTCTACGGTGTTTTCAGAGCCCTAGTCCATAGTCCTGACTCTAGAGACCTTTGCACAAGCTGCTTAAACTATATTAAAGCACAAGATTTGGAGTTTAGTTCACTCAGAAACTGCATGTGTGTGTCTCTGTGTTTGCATATGGATGCGTGCAGCGTGTGGGTGTGATTCCCTAAATACAAGGCAAAGTGCCTATCATAGAGAATAGACCGTAAAAGGGGTTTCTGAGCTGTAAGTGAGAAACCAAAGCTGAGAAGAAAAAAATAAAATAAAAAGGCAACCTTCACACTACCAGCAGCAACTCAAATTAAAAAGCAATTGCCTATACAAGAAAAAGCAAGCTTTGGAAATAGAGGGATCACAGAATCACAGAATGTTAGGGGTTGGAAGGGACCTCTGGACATCATCTAGTCCAGCCCCCATGCCAGAACAACATGATCCAGAGCAGGTCGCTCCCTTCAGATATTTGTAAACATTGGTGAGATCCCCTCTCAGTCTTCTCCAGGCTAAGCAGACCCAGGTCTCTCAGCCTTTCCTCATAAGAGGAAGTTCCAGTCCCCTAACCATCTTCATGGCCCTCCACTGGAATGTATCTAGAAGTTCCTTGTCTCTCTCCTGAACTGGAGAGCCCAGAACTGGACATAGTACTCCAGATGTGGTCTCACCAGGGCAGAGTAGAGGGGGAGAAGAACCTCTTTCAATCTGCTGTCCACATTCTTCTTAATGCATTCCAGGATACTATTGGCCTTCTTTGCAAGAAGCCACTGAGCTCCTTGCTGACTGAGTGGTAAATGACTTCTGTTGTGAAAGGCTCATAACACAAGTGAGAGAGACCCAAGCGAAAGGTGCACCAGCAAGAGTGGTCCGTGGCTAACATGGGCAGAGGGAAACCCACAGAAATGTTTAAAAAGTCAGAGAGAGTGTGAGAGACCATTTTTTCTTTGTCTTTGGTGGAGTTGAGGTCATTGCCTCATCTCCCTTCCCATCACCCAGTGAATCCTCAGAAACCTTTGCAGGGTGCTGGATCCAGCCTGGGCATTGAGCACTGCCTTGGAGGTGCTAAGGACTGGCAGGATGGGGACTGCTGCAGATTTACTTCCTCGCTACTGTTTGGACAAGCAGCAAGGTAGGAAAGGGGGGATGATTGAAAGGAGTGGGGAGAGAAGAAGAAAGGGGGAAGAAAAGATAATAAGAAAGCCCTCACTGCCCTCTGCCATTGTACTGTTCACTAGAAGGCTCCCTACAGAATTACGCTGTCGTCTTGCAGGAAAGCATGTAATAACTGAAAATACAGTGTCAAAAGGAATTTTTCAGGCTTTGACAGCTCATAAATTACAGTTCATTGACTTCTTCCTGGGTCTAGATTTAAATTAATAGGCAGGCAGATATATATTTCTTTTGCTCCTTTCTCCTGAGCAGTAGTAGTTGTGGAAGTGACGCAGTTTCTCATGTCTCCAGCTCCCTCTTCTCTCCCTCCCTCTCTTACAAACTGTCTTCCCCCCTGATGCAGATCAGCTCAACTTGCTGTCAGAACCCCAGGTATGGCAGAGAGGTCCTCCTGACACCTCCTCTCCCCAGCACAAAAGCGGGGAAAGAAAAGGCGAAGAAATTTGCTGTTCCCTATAGCAAATGGTGTCTTTGCAAAATTGAGCCTTTTCAGAGGAGGCGTTTGGCAGAAAATGGTCATACGCAGTAACGGTCACAGATGCCCAGGTAAGTTGGTGATGGCTGCAGCATCCAAAGTGAGAGCAAGCAAAAAGAATAGGCCTGCCTTCTAAGTAAATCAAAATGAGATGAGATTTATTGGACTAGATGATCTTTTGAGGTCCCTTCCAATCCCTAACATTCTGTGATTCTGTGAGATGGCCGTCAATGAACAAATGTGCATTGCCCTTTCATTAAACTATAGCTGCTCACTTTTAGTGAGAATAAAGGTGACTATGTGAATGGATGTATGGATAGACAGACAGTTGCATATAATGGTGAACAGACTAGACAGGAGACCACAGCTCCAGTAAGTAGTCATGTTCTTAAAGGGGTTAGACTCTACATGTCTGAAATCTCTGGCAGATACTTCCATTTGGATGCAGTGTTAGCCTGCATGGTAAGTCTGCCCATCTCAGCTGAACAGCTACCAGCATTTTGCTTCTAGGAGAAACAATCCAAGAAGAGGAAAGTTTGCACACCACTTGCAATGCTCTAGTGAACAGGGATGCTCAGCACTGCCCTGACTGCACAGGTCTGGAGTTGTTTGGTGGAGCATCAAAGCATGGTAGATAGCTGGGGTGCTGGAAAAGACATGTCGTTCCTTTGTATGGTGATGCATATATCAGTCTGAGGCAGGACAACAAAGTCTGTGTTGTTGCTCTGCAGTTACAAGAATCTCATTCTGCATCAGCGATGCCTGTGAAATTCCTTGGAGGCTGTGGATTTGCAACACATAGGTAGTAAAATGCATTAAGTGCTTTTGGGTCCTGCAGTTTGAAAAGGACTCATGTAAAAAGAGGTTATTAACAGTATTAATGATTCCTGCTACAAGCTGTAGTCTGTAGCTGCCTAAGAAGCTAGGGCAAATATTGGGCTGCATGCTTGTCAGCTCCAGTGAAAGAGCAGTCCAGGACACGTTTGTTTTTGGGAGGGTGACAATGACTCAGAGCTGGAGCTAAACATTTCCCTCGTTTGCCATAGTAACACAGTGAAAGGGAGTGAAAAGCGGAGAGCCAGAAGGAATGCAGACCCTGGCTGCCCTTATGGAGGTGTGTGAAGGGACGAGTGCGATAATCACACATTTGAATCATCCGAAAGATCTTTGCGCTCTGACTACCGGCTACGTTAGCACTAGTGATGAAGGGCAGTCACGTCCCTCTGAGAAAGCAGCTCCTTGTGAAGTGCTGCGGGCTGCGGATTTCGTCACCTCTCGGCTCAGTGGTCCCTGTGAGATGCCCTTGGCAGGGGGCTTGAGCGAGCTCAGAAGGTGGAAAGGGAAGTTAGGGGCTCTGGGGGTCTTACTCAAGCTGAGCATGGGAACGGCATGAGAGCCAGCAGTTGCAGGGATCTGCCCTGCAGCAAGGGCTCCTGTGTGGAGACACGGGGACATTTCTTGTTGACCAGCTCCGCTACAAAATGGCCAGCCACTGTGGCATTCGGCAAGATCTCCGGGTGCTCCCTGTGTGAGCTCTGGTGCAATGACTGCATCAACACAGGAGGGATGGAAACCCATTTTCAGTTCATCCAGGAGGTAAATAATCTGTTTTGTGCTTAAGGCTTCTCTGCAGCTGCCTAAGCCCTGCGTTTGACTGTTCAGAGGGAGGTGTATTTCAGGTATGCTAGTGTCTTGAATGGGGAAAGTATAGAGAGAATCTGGAAGATTTCCTGGATCAGGAAGAATGATCAGAGTGTGGGTGAAGCTATGCCAGCTCTGGCAAAGGGTGAAACCCTCCTGGGCAGCTGTGCCGAGGGGGGCAGCATTCACACAGCTGCAGGCTCCGCTGGTTTTATCCAGGGATGTTAGAAACCTGCATGACCCAAAACAGGGCTCTGATGACTGAGTGTGTAGATTTAGGGTCTCTAGGTGTTTCAGTCTATTAGTTTGACTCATTACATGAAACCCTGTGCTGGGGAAGACACTCATTTGCAATGTATCATCCAAAGGAGTCCTAAATAGCCCAACAGTGGTGATCCTGTCTTGGTGTGGGGTGGGGGTGAAGAACTGTCATTTGCATTTTAGATGGCAATTTGTGCAGATAGCTATCAGCCTCTCCCACAGCCTTGCAGGTGCCTGTATTAGCACAGTTTCTATTGGAGTTACTATAAAAACAGTGCAAATGAGTTCCAAATAAGTAAATTAATTCTTCAACAGAATTTCACAAACCAGCTGAAGGCCCTTTTCCATGGCTTCCAGACCACCACAGACCACAGCAGTGGAAAACTGCTTTCAACTAATAGATACCACTGACAAAAAGACTGCACTGATATCCAGCCTATGTCCTTTTGTCTTAATTTCAGCTCACAACTATTTCCCACCAGCTCTTGTTCCTGGCCTCTCACTGGGACTATCTAATCTGTTATGCCCCTACAGCCCTCTGTGCCTTACTCTGATGAATACTTACTGCAATCCTTAGCTTTATGATTTGCAAAACAGCATTTTGCAGAGGATGTAAAGGCAGAAGTGACAGAGAAATAAGGCAACCTTTCAATCCATTTATCAAAGTCCTTGAAGTTCCCATTTCAAGGAAACAATCAGAAACAGGGTGCACAGCAACTGAATATGAAATCCAGGGCATTTTAAATAAATGGAAAGGTTAACAACAAAGCCAACTCCCCTTGATCATAATAAGAGAAAAATCAGTCCTGAGACCAGCTGATCCTGAATAGATCTTGTTTAGTAGGAAGAGCCAACTGAATTAACTGATAGAAGAAATACTCAGAAATATATGTATTCATTTTCTGTTTCTATTTTTTAATTGAATGTTTTGCTTTGCAAAGTGAAAAAAAAATGGGTCTAATGTTATGCTGTAGCCAAGTGAGATCCATTTAATCACACTCAATGGGTCAGAGTCTACATTAAGCCATGTGCTCTTGAGCTGCACCTGTACTCCCCAGGCAACAGCATCATTAGCTGGCAAAGCTCATCCTGATATTGCTGAAGTCCGAGCAGCATGTATGAATCACCTTATCCTCACTTGGAAATGGCAATAGGTAAAGCAACAACTAGGCAGGAACCTCACAACTAGACTTGGAAGCTAAGAAATTGCAGCCGCTGATTTTCTGCTGCCCATTAGACTGTCTCCTGGCTAAGGAGAAGTTGTTTTCCTGATAGTTGTCCGGCATAGTTACTTTCAGGCATAGAAATATTTAAATAATGAAGTTCATAAGGCATGATTTCTTAGCTGAGATCTCATCTATTTAGGTGTTTGCAGCACATGTTTCATGCTGATGTCTCAGCTTCAGGCTCAATGAACCAATGAGACCTTTAAGAGGTCATATTCTCCCATGTCCGTGAAATCTATGAGGTTTCCTGCACCTTCTTCTGGAAAGTTTGATGCAGTCCCTTCTAAGGAAAGTGGTGCTGGACAACAGGACAGTAGGTGTCTTCTTCTGCTCATTAGCTGCTACAGCTCCATGCTAAATGGAAGCATGGATGGAGCAAGCCCACAACTCTTCTAGAAAGGGGATTGGTTAAATGTGAGGCAAAAAAATAATATTCCCATCAGGGATTTGCAAAGGAGCCTATAGGAAATGTGGGATATTTCAGGAATAGTTGAGTACCAAACTCTCTTGGGCTGTGTGGGAAATCTCAGTAATAGTGATCATGGTCTCAGAGCTGAATGCTGCCACTTTTTCATCAGCTCCAATGATGAACTGCAGGAGAGCCACAGTCACTTAGAAGCATGTTTCTTTTTGTTTGGAAACCCTTCTCCTATTTTCCCTCAGTAACCTGCATCTTTAGTGCATTTTCCCCTCTTGTTGCCAGCATTTGAGGTCACGATGGCTGTGCTCAGTCCCTTGCACTTGAGTGCACACAACTACAGCAGGAGTGTCACAACTGACCATGTTTGCCTGTGATGGCCTCAGCCAAGCAGCTGAAAAGTGAAAGAAGGAACGAGCCCAAGCTCCTTTTTACCCTTTGGTGTCAGTTCCTCTGGGTTAGGCCCACAGGAGACTGGGGGGTAGATTACACTACCTGCCTTGTACCTAAGCAGAGGACTGTAGGATGCTGAACCTGCATTATGATCAGAGGCTGATGAGTTAAGGATGTGGAGAATTAGGCTCAGCTGGGCATCTCTGCCAAGGGCTACAATAGCTTATTATAGCCTGCACAGTATTTCCAGCAAAATGCTTTGAAATCATAGAGCACCTTCTGTGTGAAGGACAGGGAACTCTTTACCATCAAGGAGGCAATGTGGAAAAGAAAGCAGGAAGCTTTTAACCCCTGTCAGTCATCTGTCTGCTTCTCAAACCAAGGCCCAGAAAATCTCCCCCTCTAGCTGATGGGATGCCTTTACTATGACATAGTCCTGACAGCTCCTCACTCCCCCAGCACTGAAGCACTTGATTGCATGTGTTTGTGTGTGTGTGTGCACATGTGTGTTTAAACCCAAGCAGTTCAAGTAAAATCTGACACCACCTACTCAGTGTCCCTTAGATAACCAAATTAAAAAAAGCAGCCCCCCCCCCCCCCTTGCATTGAGGTCCTAACAACCCCCTACTTCCCCACCCTGGGTTGCAGAACATGTTATTTGCCTTGGCATGCAATGCAAAGGAGTTTTCTCTGCTAGGTTTTGTTCCACAAGGACTAGCTGTTTCTGAGACTTTGGAAGAGACTAAATATCTGTCATACAGAATGAAAGTCAACATCTAATTTAGGAAAGCTGGCAAGGAACTGATTTGGTGTAAGGCTATCTTAAAACTGCCTTCTGCTTCTTCTAGAGCACCTGGTGCTTCTGAAAAGCGTGATATAAAACAGGCTACCAGGTTCAATTCCTGTCTTCTCTATCCAGTGTTGCTTTACCTATTTCACATAATGTGCCCACCTTCATTTCTCCTCTGAGATGTTTCTGCAACCTAACTAAGCATGCATGGTTTGAATAGGGGTCTGGTTCTGTCGGAGATGATGAGTTTGGGATTCTGTCCCAGTAAAGGACAAGGCAGCAATATCTGTGTGATAGGGAAACCTACAGCCATAAACCTGTGCACATCATATGGCATCAGGTGCACACAAATACAGAGTTTAGCGAGGCATGATTAAAGCAGGAAAAGGAATATCAGAAAGAAAGAAAGGTGGAGAGAGAAAAAAAGAGAAGAATGAATGTGATGGGGGAAAGCTTGCAGCGCTCAGTTCTGCATTTCTCTTTCAGTACAGTGACAAGTAGAGTGGAGATGTCTTTGTTTGATAAAGTGGACATATATTGCCAGGTCAGAGAACAACTGGTTCTTCAATCCCCTTGCTAGTCTGCTGGTCCACTGATTCAGGGTCAGGCTCTGCATGGGCTGAAGGCAAGTTCTGGGCAGGAGCAGGAACTCCTGGATCTCCCTACATTTAATATTCTGTTGGCTGTGCAGAATGGGTGATACTTTCTAGCAACCTAGAAAACCTCTCTTCTTTCAAGGAAGTGAAGAATAGGCAGGGTATTTTGAAACATACTGATTTTCTGTGTTTTTCATTAATTTCACAGTCAGCTCCATTGACTCCTGGGGTCCCTGGGGAGTAGCAGTCTGCAGTAGGAGTCTGAGGGGGCTTAAAGAGCACAGAGGCAACAGCTATGCAGCTGTGTCCAAACATATGTTCTTACAACCCCACAGCCAGGCTGAGCAATACTCCAGTGCTCTAAGTTGGAAGTTGTTATATTTATTGAGAATAAATGCAGGTGAGTTGTTCATGTAACTCTTCTTCCGTACCACCTCGCCACTTATGCACAGACATGGGCTCCTGCCATCTTGTAAAGGCATTGGAAGGGTTTACATGTGTCACAGCATCCTGGTTTCTATTGAACAGATCTGGCACATTGTACCAGATGAAGGCAATATCCCCCCTCTATCTTGGAGGGTCAGAACCAATTAGCATAGTCCTTCCTGCCTCCCCTGGGGGCAGGATAGGGTGCAATGTAGCCAAGGACTGATCTTGCCACGCAATATCATTGGGGGTGACACAGCTGAGCCCCTGATGAGATGTTTGCTGACATGTGTCAAGAAGGATCATAGCACGCTTCCCTACATGCCCAGGTGGATTGTGGGTATGCCAAAGGAGGTGAGGGGCTTGTAACACTTTCTAATATGGCATTTAAGACAAAAAGGAGTGAGCTGATGCAGAACAAGACAAATTAATGTAAGATGACAACTGCCTTAAGGAACATCAGATGTCCAGAGAAAATCAAAAGAATTCTCCCAAAGACTTTAATGTAAGTTTATATATAACTATTGATATCTAACCATACGTATGTACATCTATGTGTACATATGTGTATAGAGGCAGACTGTCAGCTGGTACTCAATGGTAAAGTTCCACTGAAGTAGGGAAGGTATGTGAAGATGCTTAAACATACTTTACCTGTTTGCTTCCTGTGTGTATGAGTTGAACACATTTACAACAAGTCATTTGTGTATATAGATGTGTACATGTGTAAATATTCTTTTCACTCTCTCATAGATCTTGGATGCAGAAATTTTTCAAAGGACACTAGAATGGGTAAAGGCTAGGAAAAAACTTGTGTGTATGAATAGGGCAGCTATCTGGAGATGTATCTATAAGCATCAAGCAACAGAAGAATTGAATGATTTGATTCATAGGGCTTTGATTGCATATAACAGAGAAATTAAGGAAGGAAACTTCAACTGAATGGCTTCTTGGCATTGAATTTCTAAAACTGAACAACTGTCTTAAAAGAAAAGGAGTGGAAATACCACAGTTTAAGAACTTTACGCACAATACAACTAAAATGCACAATTATGGAATAACTGAAATAGAGTTGGGAACTGGTAAATGTATAAGGGTTTCAAACTATCAAATCACACTGTTCTTTGAAGTCAATTTACAAAGGCTGAGATGTTTACTGGCTACTCAGTATTGCAGAAGCCATCATGGTTTAGCTTTAAGAAGTGTGGCACCATCAACATATCTGCCTGAACAAATGACTCTGTATTCATCCTCTTAATGAAACCGTGCATCTGGAGTGAGATTTAAATTGTAGGTTCAAATACACACATTTTGTATCTACAGATAGACTGGCCATTTAGATTGCCATAGGCAGTGGAGAGATAGTTGTAGACTTAGGGGAGCTCAGTATGCTATTCTGCTTACCCTGTGGTAGACACCTATATTAGGTCAGCTGCATTGATCATTAGACTCCATGCTGCACTGTCAAGGTCTCCACTGACTTCAAGGGGAATGTGGACTCCTCATCCTCACACAGACACCCACATCTGCAAACCTACAGGTAGGTATCTCAATCTGGAGCTGTGCTGTTGCTCAAATAAGCCATCCTCTATTTCAATGTAACAATGTTTCTTCTGACAGGGCGCAGAGTGTCGCTAGGGTCTGCAGAATAGGATTCAGCCTTTTAATATCACATCAGATGTCTAAATCTGAGTACATCACTCCTACGTCCCTTCACAGTCAACAGAGGTATTAGCACCAAAGGCTGATTCATACTATCAGCACTGTTATCTAAGAAGGGCTGGGCAAACCGTTCTGGGCAAGTGCCCGTCTCTTTCAACTATGTATGAAGTGAGTTCAAACAACTGCTTTAGACTTAACGGTTAATATTCAGATGGCTAAATTTAGGCAAGATCAATCCTGCTCATAGCACATAAATTAAATACACATAATCTTCAGTTCTTAACTGTGCCTCCAGGTATGTTCTTGCTGGAAGTCGTACAGATACGTATCATAACTTATCTGACTAATCACAAACAACCAAAACATCTGGAATATCCAATATCAAATAAATACAGGGATTTTCTTTGTGATAAA
Source organism: Podargus strigoides (assembly GCA_028020825.1). Classification (NCBI taxonomy): domain Eukaryota; kingdom Metazoa; phylum Chordata; class Aves; order Caprimulgiformes; family Podargidae; genus Podargus; species Podargus strigoides. Next base: position 24,934,653 of record CM051663.1, read on the forward strand.
ATCTACAGAGGTAAAAAAAATGCTCAAAATATGTGTCTTTTCAAATTTTCTCAAATTACTGTTTGATGAACCCATAATCTGCTTGCATATAGAGAATGAGGAGAAAAATAACTCAAAAGGAATTGAGAAGAACTATTATTTGCAAAGTATTCCACCATTAACACAATATATAACCTCTACCTGCAGAAAAACTTGCTTAAACAAAGAATAAAAGCATTCAAAAATGTGACAATAGCTGGTAAGACTCTGCAGCTCCTGAGATTTCAAGTTATTTTAGAGAAACAAGATTTTACACATATGCAGCAAGTTTCACCTGAAGATCTCAAAGCACTTTGTAAATATATATGCGTTAATTAATCTTCACAGCAGCTCTATGAGGTAAGCACTGTAAATATAATTATCTTGATTTTACAGATGGTGAACTTGAGACTCAGAGCACTGAAATAACTCCCTCAAGTTCACACCATGAATCAGCAGCACCGTAGTGACTGGAATCCAGTGGTTCCACTGCTACTTCTCTTTGCTAACCCAGCTGACAAAAGTCCCTTTGCTTACGGTAACAATAGGCTCCAGAAGGAGAAAAGAGCAGCTCTGGGACCTCACACTTTCCTGTTGGTAAAGCATTTTCCACCCTTTCAATAGGGGACATGATAAATGAACACAGTGTTATTTATTATTAATAAGCTCATTAGCATCTGCATCATTACCACTGGAGGAAAGTTATCAATAGATGGTGTTGGTTAGCAAGTGAGATCCTATCTCCAGTATCCAACGTGGCCAATTCTGGTGGCTGTTTGCTGCTTAAAAGGACAATTTCCTTAATAAGCAATTTTTAAGAAGGCTCAGACAGCAATCATGCTTCCTGCACATCTTTTGTCTTCATTTAGTGTGACATTCTTGTTGTATCTTGTAAATAATCTGTGGTTGTCCCCACTGGGGAGAAACAGTTTGATGTAATGTCAGCCTGAGCTGAAACGGAGAAAGCTGAGCTTGCCATGAAGGGGAGGGTCTCTCAAGCGCCCACATCTGAAATCTTCAACCTACTCTTACCTTAAGAAAAAACCAACCTGCCAGCATGTAACTGGCAGTGAACAAAAAAGGATGACATACGGCAAACACAGGCGGTAGTCAGTGGTAATGCTTGTGTATGGTGGAGGCACTTGGGCTGTCAGAGCCGAGGGGCTACTGCAGGAGTGCCTGGTGGTCTCTTTTCTCCTTAAGGTAATAAAGGTGGGTCATGCATTTTGAAAGCATTTAAAGAGGAACTGCCTTGCAGTCCATGGGCTGCCTTTGTTTTCGGCAATCTCTGCTCCAATAGTGATTTTTACTTTCGGTGAAAATTATCTTTATTTGTATATTATAATGTTATGTTCTACTGCCCTGGGGTTTGGAAAGGTACTTTCACTCAGTAAGATCTCAGCTGTGTCCCTGTAGAGGTGTGCTGGATCTGGTTATCTGGGAATCCTGAAGGTTTATAGTCTTTCAGACTGTTCCCAATATATTAATCTCAAATGGTACTAAACTTCACCCATTTCCCTCAGTACATGATAAGTCAACTTCCATAAGGATGTTTCAATATCCTCCTTTCTGATGTGGCAGAGAACAAGAAAAATAAAAGCACCCCCCATGCCACTGAGAAGGTAAGGGTCTGTCAGGGTCATCACGTAGGGGCATTTTTGGCTGGTGTCAAAGGCCGAAAGTAGTTCCCGCTTCACTTCAGGAAGGCATGTCCCCTGCAGCTCAGAGACAGCTGGATGCCAGATATTCCTCAAGGCCACTTCTGCAGGGGTCTGTGACGACCCCTCACCCTCACCCCCTTGCAGACACTTGGCCTTTGTAGTGGAAGCCAGTGGGACATGACCTGTCTGCCTGAGTTTCCTCCTAGATATTTAAGTCTAACTGAGGAGACACTCAGTTTTGCTGTGAAGGTTAGAGTATGTCCTGCTTCCTTGCAAATTCTTGGCTAAGGAAATTGGTTGTGTGAGTGGCAAGCCCTAAGACAGAAGGTTATGAGAGTTATACAAAACCAAACCCTGCCCTGGGCTCTGTACTGTGCCACCCTCTGGAATGTGTGCGGTCCCAGGCTCTCTATTCTTCCAAAGATGCCATGCTTCCTTTTTTATTTTAATAAAGACTTAGTTTCAAATCCACCTCTCAGCTGTGCCTGCAGAGATTTCCCAGCTGAGGCCAGTAGCAGATGTGTGGGCACATCTGAAAGCAGGACATGTCCCTGAGCTCCCTCCCGTACACCATCCATCTGGGGATGGACCTTGACTTCTGGGCATTGCACGGGCTCCCTGAAGATGGCACATGCCATTTTTAGTCACTTATCTTTCTGGAAGTATATTTAGGGGAGAGGGTTAGAGCAGAGAGAGAGAAAAAGCAAGAGAAGCCTCCAAAGTCAGGTGAGAGATGTCTGCAAGCTCTGTCTGAAACATCATGTGATTCCTTCCCTGCTATTCCTTCCTCAGGTTTGAGAGATGTCCTGAGGTAGGTTGCCATATTTGCATAGATTTACTTGTAAAGGGAAAATTCTGCTGCTGTACATATCATTGTTGATTGCCACATTGTTATGGGCACCTGGGGAGTCCATAAAGAAAATCAAAGAATAAAGAAAAAAATGCAGTGTAAAAAAATTGGGAACAACAAGGGCCATATTGCATTTCCCAGGAAGCCCTGAAATAAGGATGCCTCAGAGAGGAGGCACAGGGGTAAAGCTAACACAGAAACACAGCTCTTGACGTAACAGACAACCCCAGGCCCGCATCCTGTTCTAATTGCCATCTTCATTTACAAATGTATGTTTGTGTGAATCCTTCCAAACTCCTTAGCATCATTTCATTTTAGTGCAAATACCAATCATCTAAAGCAGCTTGAAAACTGAACAAGGGAAGAGAAACAGGGGAAAAACCCCACCTTATCTCCTCAACTAAACATGACAACTATCTCCCCCTTCTTAAGAGCAGAGCAATTTCCTCCCTGTGAGCTGGCATGCTGTTCAGGAGGCATGGGTGTAGTCTGAGATCCATATAACCAGCATTGCTTGCCAGCTGTTAGAAAACGCTACTTCTGGATCACTTGCACATGGCAAAGGTGCCAGAAGACCTTCTTAAAACTTCATGTTCTTTGTCTTGTAGCTGTCACTTGTGACTGGAGATGGCTTTAGAGAATAAAACTGGTTTGCCTGTACACCCACCCAACCTTACCTTGGAGGTTCCCCCCTGCTGCAGGGCTATTACAGTTATTCATACAACAGCTGCTGAATTCCTGCAGTTTACTGCTCTCCTACAAAATTTAAACTACCACTGATTTGGGATTCCAGCTTGGGTAATGATATCTGGTAAACATCATCACCCTGTGCAGTCAGGACCCACGGCTCTTCTCTCTGAAAATGCCATGCTATACATTTACACTTTAGCTGGTCACATTTTGGAAACTGAAAGGAGACTTCAATGCATTATTTTATGATTGCACAAGTTCCAGTCTTGAAGTTCTTTGACTAACTTTTGTCTTCTCCAGGGACAAATAGTCCTGCTTAAACAATGAGAAATACCAGCGATGCAAAACCAGTATCTAAAACATTCCCATGAACTCAAAAACAACAGGACAACTCATGAAAGAAAAATCCATTGGAAACTACTGATACAGAGAAAGCACCTCTGGCTCAGGAAATCCCTGAGCTGCCAATTGCAGGAAGCTAGGAAAGTATTGCTCTTGTAATTTTCCCTCCGCTTTATGATTGACTGCTCTAGGAGATGGCATACGTGTGACTGTTGGTCTGACTGACTAGAATTATTCTTATGTTCTTATATTTCTGTGTTGCCTGGGAAGAATGAACGGATGCTGCTGGGAATGGGGGATTACTGCAGCACCTCATGGAGAACTATCCTCATCAGCATGTTTCACCATAGCAAATTTGTAGCTGCCTACTATGACTATCATTTCTCACATTGCCAGGAACAAGGAATGGGAATGAGCCATCGACTTGTTGGGCAAAGCCAGGTGCAAGACAAGGCCATTCCCCAGGATGGCACTAGTATGTTTTGGCAGGGTGTGTGGGAAGAAGTGGAAGAAAACAGGGTTTTCTTTCTGACCTTCTCCTCCCAACAGTTGCTCAAAATGTTTCCAAGAAGAATATTTGCAGGGAAAGCACCAGGCATTTAGATTAACACACAGTATGTCACAGAAATGTCTGCTTCCCAGAAAAAATATGTAGGTTTATTTAGCTTTAAAAAATTAAAACTCAAAAGCCAAAGCTCTTTTCAGCTGGAAGTGGAAAACAAATAACTATTTCTATAGGAATTCTTTGGCTTCACAGGAAAAAACTCCCTCTTTTACAAGCACATCTATTTGAAGCATGTGTCTGTGAACAGGCAAGGTTGCTGGAAGTTTGGAGAAGCACTTTGTTCAATGATTAGAGTGTCAACCTGCTAATCTGGTTTGTACCAGAATGTGCTCAAGAACCATCAGACAGACAGACAGAAATTTCTCTATATGATCACTAAACTCTACAGTTTTGTTAGTAAATGGAAATGTTATCAAAGCTAGTTAACCCCTCTCCCCCAAACCTAGAGAAGCACCTCTTGCTTTAAAAGCCCTCAGAATACTCACCAAGTTCTTAAGCACCAGCTGACAATGAATTTTTTTAGACTCAATGGATACAAAGATGTTACCAGAAATGAGAAACTAACCCGTTCACTACTCTATTCCCAAAACCCAGTCTTGACTGATGACAAAAGGCTGAAACCCAGCATTTGCAAAGAGGAAGGTGGTTTAATTCAGGAAGGTGAGCCGAAAGATGAACAGATAGAGCTGAAGGTGGTTGGACTGATGTTGGATCAGGGAACTGCGTAGATGAAACCTGACTTTTGAAGTCAATAACTAGGTACAGACTTAGCACTGGAGACAATTACTAAGATAAGATGCAGTTTTACCAATTGTACATCTGTATGTCAAGCAGAACAAATGAAATCCTTGACAGCTTCTTATAGGATACCAATCCAATTTAAAGTGCATGGTACAGGGATGAGAGCAGTAGACACAGGTTAAGATAAATCTTGCCATTTTGCTGTACTTTTCCAGATAATTTATTCAGTCTTTTTATTTATTTTTTTCATTCTATGAAAATTTCTGTATGTACCCCTTCAATAATAAATTTGGGTGAGCGGTCGACATAAGAATGGGGATTGACAGATTGATTTTGCCTTTTGTGATGAGCTTTTTTTACTCTAAGGAACGATATGCAATTCGCTGGTAGTATGAAGCATTGTTAATTTGATATTAATTTATACTAATTCGATATTAATTTACACTGAGGATATACTCCCCTGAAAGACGCAAGTGTTAGAGCAAAAGTTTAACCTCACTGCACAGCTCAAGAAACTGAAGTACAGGCTCGCAGCACAGACAAGGTCCATGGCCCAAATGCATAGGGATATTAGAGACAATGAGTTTGTTTCAAACCTCTTTTGTTTCAGATTTTGCTTTTCTGCTGACTTCGGGTGGAGACAGCTGGGAAAGAACTGCTAGGCTTAGTATCTATAAAATACTCCAGATTTGGTGTGGGAGAAAGAATCTGTTCCCTGGCTCTGAGTTTACTCTGACACAAGACATGGTCTAAAAGCAATATCCTGACTGCTAGCCATCACTTCAAAGTCTTCATTAAAAATAAACTTGACTACCTCTGTCAAAACCTTAAATTAATGAGCTGAGCTCATGCCTCCACTGGTGTAAAGTAGCATTTCTTTTTTTCAAAATCAGGAGCTCTACAGCAATTCTTACCATGGTAGAAACAGCTGCATGTTACTAGTGTGTAACAGTTGCTGTGCTCTACACAAAGGGCCAATATTTAAAGGGCAGCTGGGTGTTATTTTGCATTTTTGTCTCCTATGACCATTATGTTTATTTGAGGACTTGATGTTACACGGTGACATTTTCTACTCCTGTTCTAATGGTGCTTTGGAAAAAGCTCTGTAAGATTTCTTCTCCCTGTTCTTTTTGGGAAAATGTTAAGAGTCCAAAATATTTCAAGAGCAACTCCTATTTAGCTTCTTCCAGATAAAGTACTTTTCCTTTAGGTTTCTACTTCCCCCACAACAACCATTAACTCTTGTTGTCAAGGAAAGGCAAATGGATGGAAGGGGAAGCTGGAATGATCAACTCCAAATCAGCTGCCCTACACCTGCTGTAGTAATTTGTGTGACACCAAAGCCTCCTTCTAGCATCCTCCTCAAGAAGTTGTACTAAATGAAGGTAAGAGGGTAGACCCTGCTGATTGCAGCCATCAGCTGTGGGTAGGAAACAATGTCCCAAGTGCCAAATGTTGGAACCTCACTTTAATGTTTAATTTCATGTTTAATTTTTAAAATTTGATTTGATCATTACCATAAACATTAAACAATATTTCCTGTTTAAATATGAATAGGCTGCATTATTTGATTGAAACGAGTGTTCAGATGGCTAATGCGTTTTATTACGGCCATAGAATTTTAGTGTTATTTCCCCTCCAGCTGCTGCTGTTCCAGGGAACTCAAAGGGATTCAGTTTTCAATAGGACAGGCTCTATCCGATGGCGCGGTGTGGTACACAAGCTTGCCAAGAAGAGTCTTTCCCAGCCGGGAGATACTGCTCCTGGTAGTTTTATAACACTGATGAGTGGATGTTATGGTTCAATGTCCATACAGGGACCTCTGAAAGGCTCTTCACAGCCTATCTCCCCCTTACCTAACATCTCTCGTCTGCTACTGAAATGCCAGCTCCCATCTTCGGTTATCCTGTGATAACATCCTCTACCACTCAGTAATTGAATTTTTCAGACAAGTATCTCATTGTTTTCTCCCATGCTGCCCCTTCATGCATGGTAGGAGCTCCTTAATGAGAGCTGCAATCCCTTCTCAGGATGTTCCCTGAAATTCCTCCAAAACCTGTCTCCCTTGCTATGATGCTCATGTATGACTCTGACAACACTGAGACCATGAGTGTGGTGAAACCATTTCTCGTCTCGCTATTAAACTTGTTTCATTGTTTTCTCTACTCTGTTTTGTGCTTTTGCCTCTATCTTCTCTTTTAGTGTTCTTGCAATATAGAAAATTTGGAGCTAGGTGAGCTCAGCACTAAGAAAGTAGAGTCCTTCACCACGACCAGCATTTCTCAGCACTATCTTAATTAGGGTGAGATGGAAAACAAGAATTCCATTTAGCAGAAAATGTCGAGTTTTCATACATAATTTTTGTTCTGGACCATGACCTTTAAAAAATGCTTGGGCTGACTTCATATCTCTTCCCCCCCTGAGCACCCATGGGCATTAGGATAGCTCAGTAGTGCAGGTGTCTCCCATACCATTAGAATACAGCTTACACTTTAAAACACTTGCTACCGCAAAAATCCCATCCTGGACCTCAGAAACCTGCCCAATAAAAGCTTTATCAAATTCACTATTTTTGTCCCCAAAGTCTGAATCATGAAAAATTAACATTTTTGCCTGAAAAAATTGTCTCCCTCAGCACTAATTATCATGGGTAATAAGTATTTAATTTAATTTTACTGGATAATAAGGAAGTAGCTTTCTAGCACAATGTTTCAATACATCCAGACCAAATTTTGCTGGCAGAAAGCAGTGGATAGTGAAACTGGAAATCCATAACAGCTCTTTCTGATTATGGAAAAAAACCCCAACATTTCTTTTTTTGTTAAGATGAAGGTATAGTGCAGTTAACTCTTAAGAAGAATTATAATAAGGAAACAAACATTTACTGTAAGATCATTACAAAACTCCATCAGAAAACATGAACCCACTTCTTATGGCAGGAAGCATAATTCTAAACATTTACAGGTGAGAAAAAGCTAGTTACAGGTCTTCAGATCCAACATTTCTGTTAAAGGGAATTTCTCCATTTCTTCAACATGGAGTGAAAATAGATAATAAAGGACATATTCTTCTCCTCTAACTTTTGTTGTCAAGGAATTTACTATAAAATATCTGGGGAGACTCTACAAGAAATGTGGAAAGATACAGGTGAGCTTCCATAGAGTGATTCATCCTCACCTGTTTTAGGAGTGACTAAATGACCCTGTGGAAGTACTCCTTTTTTTCTTTATTGATTGTTGAAGCATCTCAGATAAACAGCTGAGAATAATCACCCAACCTTCATAAGACAGAAGTTACTGGAGAAAAACACACTCCCCCCAAAAAGACTTGCCCCCTAAAATACAGAAGAATAAGATCAGAATTCTGTTCTTATTTCCAGAGTGTGTTCTGCTGTCTGACCAGCAGTGGCCTCTGCAGTGGCAATACTTTTCCCTGAGAAGAACCCCATATTCTGTAACATTTCCAGTCACATATTTTGCATCATCTTCTCTTCAATACTATCACCATTTCTGATTGCTTTGAGGTCTTATAAAATATGCGTATTTTGGTATGTCTGAATTTATTTTGTACAGAAACAGACGCAAGTTCAAAGTGAGCAGGCTGAGTGAGGACAGTAGTGCCAGACAACACTAGGAAGATGTCTTAACCAGAAATGAAAAAGACTTCTTAGGTTATGTGGCACACCGACAATATGGGATGTCTCAGAACTGAACATTCAAAAATGTTTTGCCTATCCTCATTTTAAGTAGTCCAAATAGCAAGTTACATCTCCTCCCCTTGGAGCCCTCATCCTCAGTCTAAGAAAATATACAATGAGGACTTTCTTCCTTGGAACTCGCATAAATAGAATGACAGAATCACAGACTAGCCCTGGTTGGAAGAGACCTCTAAGATCGCCAGGTCCAACCATTAACGCAGCACTGCCAATTCACCACTAAACCATGTCCCTCAGCACCTCATCTACATGTTTCCTTAAATACCTCCAGGGATGAGGACTCTACCACTGCCCTGGGCAACCTGTTCCAATGCCTAACAACCCTTTCAGTGAAAATTTTTTTCCTAATATCCAATCTAAACCTCCCCTGGCACAACTTGAGGCCATTACCCCTCGTCCTATTACTGTTGCCTGGGAGAAGAGACCAAACCCCACCTCGCTACACCCTCCTTTCAGGTAGTTGTAGAGAGCAGCCTCCTCTTCTCCAGACTGAACATCCCCAGTTCCCTCAGCCGCTCCCCTTCAGACTTGTGTTCCAGACCCTTCCCCAGCTCCGGTGCCCTTCTTTGGACACACTCCAGCAGCTCGGTGTCCTTCTTATACTGTGGTGCCCAAAACTGAACACAGTATTCGAGGTGCAGCCTCACCAGAGCTGAGTACAGGGGTCAATCACCTCCCCAGTCCTGACCCCACCTGACCCCAGTGTTGGTCACACCATTTCTGATACAGGCGAGGATGTCATTGGCCTTCTTGGCCACCTGGGCACACTGCTGGCTCATGCTCAGCTTCTGTCAACCAGCAATCCCAGGTCCTTTTCCATCAGGCAGCTTTCCAGCCACTCTTCCCCAAGCCTCTAGTGTTCCATGGGGTTGTTGTGACCCAAGTGCAGGATCCAGCACTTGGCCTTATTGAACCTCATACCATTGGCCTCGGCCCATGAATCCAGCCTGTCCAGATCCCTCTGCAGAGCCTCCATACCCTCAGGCAGATCAACACTCCCACCCAGTACATTGGACTCAATGATCTTGAAGGTCTTTTCCAACCTAAATGATTCTATGGTTCTATGAAATTCCCCTTTACTTGAATTTTGCACACAGAAAGGACTTCTACTTCTTCCTGGGAGAGTTTAATTACAGACCTGTAAATTGTCTTATTGCAGGAGTTTGAGTGCAGATCCCATCCAATCTCATGCTTGCCAGCCATGAAAACCACATATGTCCTTAATCAACAGAAGAAGCTTGCAGCAAAAATGACATACCCTGCTGAGTCTCAGAAGGTGCTATATACCACTAGTAGATAGATACGATCTATCATACAAAGGCAGACACAAGTAAACTCAGACCTGAAACCCTCTAAAGGTTGAAAGCAGGTATCTGTCCATGAACCTATGTGCTCCTTGAACAAGATGTGGTCTTTGTAATAGTTGTTGTTACAGCACTGGGATGGTTACACTACTGTGGGAGGCTGAAGCAGAGAAAATTACTGCAAGTCCTCTCAAGCAGCAAGACAGAGTAGGTAGCCTGCATCACTGTACTGTTGCTGTCTTTTAGACATATATTCACAATACTCACTTAATCAGTACTCCACATTGACAAAAATTGGCCTTAATTGTATTTAATAATCAAATCTGATGCTACACTCAGGTACTGTATAGCTGATGTTTCAGAATGAATATAACAAATAACTTCAATTTTTTTTTTTAGTGCTCTCCTTGATTTTCCCGTAAACCCAATACAAAATACAGTAGGTGTGCATGATCCAGGAGGCATTCCCAAAACCAAGATGTTTATATTAATACAATAATACTAGAAATGGCATCATGTTAATGGAAATCAGTCCCACTTGCATTCTGAAAATATCTTCTCTTCCATGTTATGAGTAATATTTGGAAAAAATGTTTTTCCTCTCCCTTTTTCTCTGCCCTCCTCTCTGTTTTCTCCCTGTGTCTATTACAAGGATTTTAATAGAAAGACATTCAAATTGTAACCCTCAGCAGCTCATGAGAATCAATTATTTTTTTTTTTAGGTTGCTGGTTACTGTATTATTTTGTATAATTTTTGATGCCTGTCATCTAAACTATTTCACCCAAAAAGTGATCACACACACACATCGAAAAATGAGAATAACAATAATAATTAAAAAAAGTCTAACAACCCTTCACAACCCAGACACAACCTTGAGGGAAGGAAAACACAAACCAAAAGAGAAAATAATAATAACAAAAAAAAGAGAACAGCCCATCTAGTCAATTCATCTGCCCAGTGAGTGTGTGTGTGTGGTGGATCAGATAGTCTTGACGGCAGGTGATGGGGTCAGGGCTTTGCACACACTCTGAAAGGGTTTTGATGATTGCAATTACTCGCCCATGCTTTGACATAGCACACAATGAAAGAATACAATTAGACAACTATTATTCTTAACTGCTGATACCAATGATGTCCATACAAATGCATCTTACTCTGTCATTGCATTATTCATACTTGAGGTGCATTTCCGTATATGCGTTTGTGAAGGGAGAGGGGTGGCAGTTGTTGTTTTTATTTGTGGCACTGTATAAATTATCTAGATTTATGCACACTGCCTTTGTAAATCTATATTCAAGCACACAGTCATGTACATTATTTTTCTGCCTGGATCTGTAGACTTGCACACATGGAGATACTGCAGGATCCTTGGGATGGCACAGCGCAGTTCTCCTGGTCTGCACCCAAAGCTCACAGAAGGACTTACGTCAACATTTCTGGGTTTTGGATGAAGCCCTGGATGGGTATGTGGGAGACAGGAGGTTTTCTATCCTTAGCTTGGGTCTTTTCAGGCTCTATAATTCTTTGCACCACATTTCCCCAGCACCGCTCTGTGCCGAGCAGCGGTTTCTGGGTATGGTCTTGTTTACAAAAAGGTTTACTTTCACTGCGGAAAATTTTTAAACTTACAGAAGATAAAGACAGAAGATTCTAAAACTGATTTTAAAACTGAAATTATTGCTTCTGCTTAACAGATACAACTTAGTGCTGTTGGCAAACTCCTTAGACTGGCAGCATGGGGACTTTCACAGAAGTCAGAGCACACTGGCCATTATACCCCACTGGAGACTCTGGGATATAACTAAGTGTCGGGAGTTATTCTGGAGTCATTAATTTCTAATAACTAATATGAATAATGCTCAATAATAAGAGAAAGTAATAGCTAGCAAGAATATCCAAAGTCAGTTAATCTAATTTGGGCTATAGCAGTCTGACTGAGAAAAAAGCACCCAGACAGGGAATTAATTAGGAAAAGCTATTCCATGTTAAATGTACACTATACCTTAATCTGAACAAAGGTATCTATGTAGAGAGGCATTTTGATTTATTTTATCCTCTAGTAAAGGGAATTCTAGTCAAATGTTGCCAAAAGGAGTTATATCACCAGCGGGACAAGGGCTCTGTGCTCTGCGTGGGAGCAGAGCTGCAGGGTATGCTGGGGCCAGGTTTAGCCCTTGCTCTTGCCTTAGCTGTGTGCACAGCAATCCTCATTGTAGACACCAGCAAGACAATCACTGCATGAGTAATATATTGTTAGATTTATACAGCCTAACTTGGGTAATGTGAAATCCAGACGCAAAAGGAAGTTTGCCCCGATTTTACAATCAATCATGTTTTTAATTGATTTACTGCTGCAACATCAGGATGAAAACATCCATACAACCCTGCAACACTCTCATATGTCCTGCCAGTAAACATTTATTCATGAAGATTTTTGGACTGCATCGAGAATTCCTCCCAGGAGTCAGTCATGATGAAATGAAATGCAAGCGTACCCATTAATGACCAAATCATAAGGCACAAAATAATACAAAACAAGAGTAATAAACCTCTCCAGGGAATTGCATCATTGTTAATGAAGCAAGTAATCAATAGAACATTGTTTGAAAGCATTGCTTGTTGCATGACTGCTTAGATGGAGACTTGAGTAACAGCAGCAACCTGAAAAATGTGGTGCCCTGAAAGTAGCTACTCTAAAAATTTTTGGGGAATCATCAAAACTGGGAGATTTAGGAGGTCTTTTGCTGATGGCAAAGATTTGGAAATCTACAAATTTTCTCTCTTAGGGAAGGCAACACCCAACCTTCTCTAGCCCCTAAATTCCAGTCTGTGATTTATCAGAAGGAAATAATAATATGGGTACTGAGAACAATGAAAGCTCAGCAGGCTGGGACCCTAGGGAGGTGCTCAGATGATCTGCTTATGTGCACACCTGTGCTTCCGCAGGTCCTCATTGTGGTTGGAGCAGACAGACCAGGGGAAAGCAGGAAAAGCAGCATGCCAGGAGCCATGGCCAGGGATGATGCAAGGAATTGTGGTGGCTCATGCTGCTCCCAGAATTGAGGGTCCCTCAGGCAGGACCTCAGGCAGGTTTCTCCTCTTGCAGGAAGTGAAGGAGAGCCAGGATGAGACACCAGCACCATCTGTCTTTCCCTTCGTCTGTCTGTTTGCCTTTCTGCTTTCCTTTTGTCAGGCTGCTTCACCCAGGGACTCAGCTATGCAGGTTTCCTAACATGCATGTATTCGGCCTGAGTCAAGGCAGTTCCTTGTCATAAGTATCTGGGGCTTTATTTTGGGAAGCTGCACTTGTTAATAGCACATCTGGCTTTCCCAGCTTTCGAGGTGGTTGCATCTGGTGGCAGGTGATGGGGCTTGTCACTGTTTGTAAATGTCAAGTGGGGAGCAGGGAGGCCATGCATCAGAGCTCAGGGCCAGGTAGATGTGCTTTGCTTCCTGTAAACTGTGCAGGCTTCCTTCATCTCCCCAGTGGGGTTTCCAGCCACAGACGTCCCCGAGACTTGACAAAGTGGTGACAGCCCTGTTGCAGGGCAAGTGGTTACATGGCAGAGCAGAGAGGGGATTCACAGGGACATTTTTGCAGCAGCACAGGATGGAAATAGGGGACTGGGGATGCTAGCATGGACTTACTTTGGCAAGGCAAAGCAAATCAGGTGGCACCTCATATAGTAGCACTTCACACCACTGGTCTTGTCCCTTGTTCTGGGTATTTTCCACCAGCACTTTGCTTTTACAGTGCGGGGAGCAGAGCTCTGTAGAACACCTGTATATCTGTCTAAAAAGTAACACACCATGTTTTCAGTGCTGATGTCTAACTACATGGAAAACACCTGCTGTGCCTGCTCCACAAAATGGAAACTTTCAAGCTAAAATCCCCAGCACTCAAGAAATGAGCCTTTGCTGGATGAAACCTCATCAGCAAAAGGCTCACCCCAAGCACCTGGATCCTGGCTTGGATCCAGATCTGGAAGCCACATGCCAGCAAAGATACTCATTCCCCAAACTGACTGTCTGGGACAGATGTTTTCCTGTGTCAGGGAACACTTTTGGCTTTCTAAGACCTGGAAAGACCATGGGAGCTCAGCACAGAGGAAAGGAACTGCCTGGAGCAGCTTAGGGTCACCACAGTCTGTACCCCAGTATTATTCACCTTTTAGAGATTAAGGTCCCAGCACTTAAGTCAGGTATGTTAGCCTTAAATACAAGAGCAACTCCATTGGCTTTGGGGAAACAGCACAGGATTTAAACTATGCATGTGTTTAAGCACCTGGCATAGGAACCTTTCTCTCTAGTGAACTTCTCTTTCCCTTGGGCTTAATTTCAACTCCTTCTGCTTTATAGTCTGTGGCCTCTGCTGTAAATTCAGAGAGCCAGGGAACTGATTTTTAAAAAATCCTTTCTGCTTGAAATATTGCAAGTAAAGAGCAGATGAGAATATATATCAGTTAAATGCTTTTTTAAAGGCATATATGACATGACAAGACACACTGGATTCTAAAATTAAGTACAGTAGCAAGGAACTCCCAGTTGGAATTTCCTAAAATATGGCTTTCCTCCTCTGAAGCCACTTTTAATTTTAAGTGCTGACTTTCCTGACCCAGAATAAAGTTACAGGCAATGTTTACTAGCCAGCATAGAAGGGAATTGCTCCCTTATTGCATTCCAAGTGTGCAAGTCACTGAAAATCAATATAACGAAGCAGGAAAGAAAGAATAAGAGCATACCCACGCATCTCCCCCCCTCTATGCGCACAGACACATCCATAGACCTGTCTCTCTCCTCCCCATCATGACAGGTAATGGCCCTCTATAACCTTAGAGGCTGGCAGTGAAGAAAGATGAGGTTTGTCACATTGTTCCTGAGCAGTAAGTTGTACAGCGAGGTCACCTCTTATTTTTAACTAGTCAGTCAAGGCTACCTTTCCACAAGCAGTGCACAGCTGCCATTCCCCAACAAATATTGAAATGATGAGTCCATGTTGCGGCAGAGGACACCATCTAAACTCCTGGTATCCCCTTCAGTTCACTAACATGATGGGAGATGACAGGGACATGAGATGGGGCTGATGCAAGGCAGGAATCTCCGTAAGAGGTCTCCCTGTGCAGGCGGTGAGGAGCTGACCTCCGGGCATTTCAGAGACACAGGGAGCCGTGAAGAGGTGGAAGGTCATGTCTAAAAAATGCTACTCCAGGGCAGGGGGCTGGAAGAAGGAGGCTGATCACTACTCTACACCAGAGCCTGAAGGCAGACAAGATGCTGCAGGAGCAGCAGTGATCTAGGAGACATCTTGCTTTCTTAATGCACTTCAGTGCCAAGGCAGGAGGAAGAGGGGAAAAAGGAGGAAGGAAGAATGACTCACTTGTCAATTCTGCATCAGTTGCTAAACTTTCTGCAGAAAGGCCGCACTTCTCTTAAAAAAGGTCGGATCTTGTCTTTGGTAACAAAGATTCTTTTGATTTCTGTGTTGCTTGCAGACATGTTTGCAGGAGAAACATACGGTCCTGTCTACTGCTTTGGTGTTTATTTAAAGTGCTACTCTTTCAATGCCAAAGCAGAGGTCCAGGACAAAAGCAATACTCCCCCCTACCTCCCCACAGCACAGTCTAACTGGGGGCTGTGGTCTTTAAGAACAGATTCTGTTCTTGTTTGGAGGGGGCCTGAAAGTGTGTTTGACCCATGGTGGCACACAAGGCAGATGTCTTGTGAACCAGATGCCAGCTGCAGGGTTAGCAGCAATCACTGAGTGCTGAATGTTATCATATGTGGGAGAGAATCAGAGAATCAATCATAGAATACCGTGTTGGGAGGGACCTCAAGCATCATCTGGTCCAAGCTTTCTCAGCAAAAATATAAATGGCTCTGCCATCTCAAAAAGTCTTTGTGCCATGTAGAGCTTTTCTTCCCCTGGTAATGCAGGTGGAGAAGAGAAATGCAGAGCCCTGATTGTCTTGTGCTGTGAACTGAAGACTGACTCATGGTGAAGTCTCTGCAAGATCAGCAAACCCACCCTATCCTGAGTGTCTCGGATCTGCCCTTAAAATACATCCCAGAACATAGCTCTAAATGATGCAGGCCCTGCCAGTCCTCAGCGGCTGCCGCCTTGCCTACAGCCTGACAACTTTATCACCTCCCTCCCTCCTTCCTGCTCTCTCTCACTCATCCTTTGGTGCTTGGGGTATTCAGGGTGATGGCTAGAGACAGAGTTAATGGGAATAACACTTGAAGGCTGCTGGAGGGAATCAAGGCCTCTGTCTTCCCAGGCCATCACTGCTTTGCAAGCTCTGGCTCTCACCTTTAATGTGGAGTCAGCTTTCTTGACACATGGAGGATTCACCCTATGGGATACTTTGGTGACTTTTCTCTTCACCTTGACTCAGACATGCACTATAGAAATAGCAGCTGTGGACTCCTATGGTTTCAGACCCTGTCCTGTTTCAATTAGAGAGACACATGGGTTTGCAGAGAAGGCTTTCAAGGAGGATGTTAGAGTTTTCTTTTGAGTCTTAACACATAGAAGAGTTGCACTGAGCTGCCTGCTTCTCCTGGGCAGCTCCAAGCACCTGGCAAGCAATCAGTGGTTCTGTTACCCTCCCTTGTCTGATGGAGGAGCACAGAGTGTACTCAAAGTGCATCCCTACCCCTTCAGAGCGGCCATGCTGACACAAAAATTTGCATATTGACAAAATCCATACCCGTACCTTTGCAGTGAGTTGTCCCAGCAGAAGGACTTGGAGAGAACACCAAGGGGTGAAGGGCATCACTGAGAGGAAGTGATGTTGGAAAGGCAGAGTGTTTCTCACCTCTATGTCACTCTGGTAACTGTGGATAACTCATTGCAGGCTGGAGCACAGCTGCTGCAATAAGGATGTCACCTCTGTGAACAGCTCAGCCCTGGGGCTGAGGAGGAGATGACCCTATGTCAGGGAAGAGTGTTCTCTCAAGGCCTGCAGGAAAATAGCATCTCCCAGTTATCCTGCTCCAGCCCTTAAGAAACATTTTCCCAGTCCATGTACATCAGGCTCCTGTTGTGGAGCTGGACACTCAGCACCTCAGCACTTTGGCCCCTCAACACCTCCTGCTGCTGCAGAGGAGATGGGAAATAGCTGTGAGGACAGTAGGCGATGACTGACAGCTGAGCACCCCTTGATGGCATGCTCGTACTTAGCTTTAGGATATTCTTGTGTCCTGGAAGGTCTCTCAGATGCATCCAATACAACCCAAGAAGCACATTAAAACCTGAAAAAGGAAACCATTTCCACAGGTTTTCAGAGGTGCTTTTCTTACTGAAGCAAGAGCCTTCTCCCTGCCCTACTCCTCCATCTCCCTCACTAGGCTGTAGGGAAGTAGTGTAGATCACCTTTCACAATAAGCACTATTCTTCCCCAGGAGAGAGAGGAAGAGATGCTAACTGCAAAGATGGGGAGCTAAGGTAAACTCAGAAATTGTTTGAAAAGTAGAGAGAATTAGTTTTGTGTTTAGTTGGTCTTATATTTCTTTTTGTCCTTATAGAATTTATATGAAATTGTTCTAAAAAAAGTCAAGCTAGCATCTTTCGAGACACTCGCCACTTGGCCCTGGGGAAAGGCTGCATGCTTTGCAGCCTCCTGTGGGGAGCATAACTGGCTATGAGGGGTAGTGCCTGCTAGAGGGCTGCAGCAATGATAGGGCTTAGAAACCAATCAAACTTTTCACAGCAATCTCAAGCTGTTTCAGGCCTTGCCCTCTGCTGTCATGTGCACACTTGAGGTTTTTTTCTTTCTTGTTCAATAAATCCACAGTTTTCTAGACCTCAGGAGTGTACCAAAGTTTGAAAGTGACCCAAGTTCAAGCTAAAGGCTCAGCAGGAGACAAATAAAATAACCTCAAATCTATTATTAAATAAGCCAAACCTCACAACATCTTTAGTTCTGACTTACATTTTCTGAGTCCTTGAAGTTCCTAATAAACACCAAGCAAATGGCTAGAGCTTTGATCCTCAGCTCTCATAATCCTTGGAAAAATATTCAGAAATATACTCATCAATGTTTGGAGATTATTGAAAATTCTCCACATTTTCAAGTTTGGGCAAGCTTGTATAGAGGAAGGGTTTTGCAAAGTCAGGCTGTATTGGGTTTGCGTTACAAGGTTTCAGTAGCAGGGGGGTGACAAGGATGTCTTCTGAGAAGCTGATAGAAGCTTCCCCCATGTCCAATAGAGCCAGTTCCATCTGGCTTCAGGTCAGACCCACCACGGTCCAAGGCTAAGTCCATCAGCAACGGGGAAAAAACTGCTGTGCAACTGCAGCCAGAGAGAGGGAGTCAGAATATGTGAGAGCAACAACCCTGCAGACACCTGGTCAGTGAAGAAGGAGAGGGAGGAGGTGCTCCAGGTGCCGGAGCAGAGATTCCCCTGCAGCCTGTGATAAAGACCATGGTGAGGCAGGCTGTCCCCTTGCAGCCCATGGAGGTCCACAGTGAAGCAGATAACCCCCTGCTGCCCATGAACGACCCCATGCTGGAATAGGTGCATGTCCCGTGAAGGCTGTGACCCTGTAGGAATCCTGGCCTCAGCAGGTTTCTGGCAGGACCTGTGGCCCGGTGGAGAGAGGAGCATACGCTGGAGCAGGTTTACTGCCAGGACTTGTGACTCTGTGAAAGGGACCCACGCTGGAGGAGTTTGTGAGGCACTGCAGCCCATGGGAAGGACTCACTTTGGAGAAGGTTGTGAAGGACTGTCTCCATAGGAGGGACCTCATGCTAGAGCAGGGAAGAGTGTGAGGACAAAGGAACAGCAGAGACAACGTGTGATGAACTGACCACAACCCCATTCCCCGCCTGCTCAGGGGGAGGAGGTAGAGAAAATTGGGAGTAAAGTTAAGCCCAGGTAGAAGGGAGGGGTGGGGGAAGCTGTTTTAAGGTTTACTTTTATTTCTCATTACCTTACTCTGATTTTATTGGTAATAAATTAAACTAATTTCCCCAAGTTGAGTCTGTTTTGCCCATGACAGTAATTGGTGGGTGATCTTCCTGCCCTTATCTCGACCCATGAGTCTTTTTTGTTTTATTTTATATTTTTTTCCTCCCCTGTCCATTTGAGGAGGGGGAGTGATAGAGCAGCTTTGATGGGTGCCTGATGTCCAGCCAGGGTCAACCCACCACACAGGTCTGAATGCACGTATATCTCTAACATGGAATCAGTCAGAAAGAGTAACAGAGAAGGCTTAGGCAGAAAGTTTGCACTGAAGAAAGGGAGTAGCTTTCCCCCAAAACGCAGGTCTCCTTATTGTTATTATTTCAGCTATTGGCCAATGATTAAAAAAAGAATTCTTTCTCATAGTCTTCAACACTGCTTGACCTTGGAGTCTGCTTTTTGAAATGGCCTAAATAAAATGCATAGTCATGGTCATGTATAACCTTGGCATACAGATATTCAAAATATAGCTCCTAGTCAGAATTTACTCCCTGAAGGGTAGGATAAATTTAACCAAGCAGTCCTCCTGACTAGATCTCAACACAGACCAACACCCATTTCACTACAGATATCATAAGGACCATGTTGTAAAGTAATCATGGCCAAATGCAAACTCTGAAAGTCCATGAAATGACTTCCAGCTTGTTGAAGTATTTTGCACATATTAATTAAACTTTAGATCACCTGGCTTAAATCAGAATAGCAGAACTACTTCAAAACTAACTTTGAAGTTTGCCTGCTGTGAGCAGGAGGCTGGACTACATGTCCTCCAGAGGTCCATTCCAACCAAAATTACTCAATTTAATGAAAACTGCACAAAACTATTGTAACCTGGAAAGTCGATAGCTGAGACAGAGACATTGGAAGTTTCTAACCACAGGCCACGGTATTCCTCAAGAGCTAGAGGCTGAACACCATAGTCCTGCCTCACTGTCAGCCATCCCCATCGTTGAAATGCCAGACAGTGCCCCCAACACAAGTCTGGGGACATGAGCTGTCTCTCCGCTGAACAATCGCATTACTTTCAGAGGAAGTAAAAGCATGAAGTGTTTGAAGGTCTCTCTCTCTGAGCAGGTTTGCATGACCAGTTCTGTTAGCAATCACGCATCTCTGGCACGCCTGGGTAGTTAGACGCTCTTCAAAGATTTGCAGTGGGCAGTTTTAGCCATGCATCTTTTCATCTTTTATAGCTACACTCCTTATGTCGGAGCCATTAGCAATATCTCTAACCTCCCTTTCAATCATGTTTTACGGTGCCTGTTCAGTGCATTGAGGTACCTTTTATGGTTGAGATGACACTTTCATTATAAGCTGCTGTTTTCAGTGGTGTTTAACTTTCCCCAAAAATTACCTTTGGGGGTTGAAATTTTCTCGTGCTTTCTTATTCACAGGCCAGCAATGAATTTATTTAGAAAGTTGGAAGATAATCTCTGCAGCTATTTTGGAGTTATCAAAACTTAGGGCAAAGCACCTAAAGGAAAAAAAAAAAAAGTCCTATTTTTGATCATTATAAAGGAAAAGTATGTATGTACTTCCAACCTGCTGTAACACA
Source organism: Podargus strigoides (assembly GCA_028020825.1). Lineage (NCBI taxonomy): Eukaryota > Metazoa > Chordata > Aves > Caprimulgiformes > Podargidae > Podargus > Podargus strigoides. Next base: position 24,955,059 of record CM051663.1, read on the forward strand.
AAAATCTAGAGTGAATGCAGGCTCCATGAGACACCTGTTTATTGTGATTAAATTTGGGCAAAGAAAAAAATTAAACACAATGGGAAATTGTAAACCACTTAGATACACTGCAATTCTAATAGTAAGAGATACAAAATGTATTTATGGCTATTGGAGGTTGAAGGACCTTTTTTTTCTGGCTTCAGCTTTTCGAGTTTCCTGAGCTTTGTGCAGTGGGCCCATACTATAACATCAATAAAACCCGCTTGAATTCATAAGCAAAACAGTCATAGTCATTTTACAAATATATAGGCAAATTCAACTAAGGGATTTATCCACTGTTTTGAAGGTGTTTGCTCACTTTTCAGAACATGTGTGTTCCAGCTGGTCCTTGATAATACTTGTTGATGCCAATTATTTTCAGACTTTATTTTGGCGGAAGAACAGTAGTTACAGTCTGGGCATATGCTGCTTCCAATTGTGTCTACTTTCCTTTTCAGTGAAAGAAAGTGCATATTGTCTTGTTTCCTTCTCAGCACTTAAAACTGTTCTTTGGATATGTTTGCTTGTTTGTGTGACAGAGGCTTTCATCTGAAGACCTAAACACCGTCAGAGTGAGGATGCTGGGCGAGATGAACACCCGCTTTGATGTAAAGTGAAATAATCTTCACAACAAACAGGTAGGTTTGGCCACTGCAAATCTACCTGGTCTTCTTTTAGGTATATATCAAGAGGAAAATAAATATGGAGACAGATTCAGCTTAGATTATTCTCCATGGATCTGCTCCAATGTTGGCTCCAGCCAGTGGGTCCCTTTTCATCGGCTTTAATGGCTTCCCAATCAGGCTCTAGGGTCTGATTTTATGTTCAATGACCCGCTTGTTCGTGATGAGGTTTCAGTAATTTCAAAGTAACTGGAGCTGCCAAATAGTTTTAGATATAAATGGTTCACTTCCCTCATAAATTTTGCAAAAGCAGCTCCACCTACAGGATCCCCAAAATTAGTGAGAGTTAAGCAACTCCTGCAAATGGGGCTATGAAGACTTGCTGGAGCTTCTTAAATTTACATTAGCCTTCTGTTAGGATTCCCCTGTGCATTTTAACCTGTGCAAGACTGTTAAACAGCATCTCCTCCAGACTTGTGATAGTATCTCTCTAATACGACTAAAACCAGAAATCACCACTTTGAGTCTAGTATTCTAATTCAGGGAACTCTTAACTACACCCCTTTTGAGCAAAGTCCTTAACTACTTGTTTAATTTTCAGTGCATGGAAACCTGAGCAAACACACTCACTTAAATATTAGGTAGAGCTGAATGATCTCAGCAGCCTGATCCAAACTGAATGAAGCAAAAATCTTTCCCCCCACATCAGAGGTCACAAAGATGATGGTTTCTCCTTAAAACGTGAGTTACTTCATCCTGCAGTATGATGTGCTGTATTTAACACTTAATTTTGAGCTGCTTTGAGCTCAAATGAATATAAATACCCAATGGTCATTCTCTTTATTAAACTGGAGATACACAAAGGACTAATAAACTGGTTGTCTTGTTGTTCAGTCTAATTATAGTAGGGAGTGTGAGGAATCCCATGTGCCTCCTAACTTTGGATAAAAACAATTAGTCTGCAGGTTTCCTTTTTTGGCTTTATGATTATCATTATTGCAATTAATAAACTTCATCTTCTGCTGCCACAGTCTACCAAATTACACACTGCAAAGCAGGAGAGAAAAGGTAAATGAGGTATTCTGTCTTTTTCACATGGTTTCTGTCTTGCTTTTTTGGATAAAATTTGTTTTGTATATCAGGGCAGAGAGCTCAAAGGCTGGATCCTGGAGAAGGATATTAGAACAAAATACTCAAAAATGTTTTTGGTAATGGAGGTTGCTGTCAACATTTCTCAAGAACAGGCCGAGTGCAAACCTTGAAGAGGGGCCCTAGGGAGTGATTTATAGTATGGACTGATACAGTAAATGCAATTTGTTTTAATTAAGGCGATGGCTTATTGCATAATTCACATTGCGTTGGCTGAAATGACCGCACCAGGCAGTTTTGGAGAATTACAAGCCGTTCTCATAAATTCCATTAACTATAATGCAGCAAATGTTGCAGGAAACAGTTTCATCAAGAAACATAAATGCAACATTCTTACTTCTCACAAGCTTACAGCAAAACTAGTTGTGCAGTGTGTCTTCAGCTTTTAGTTCCTATATATTATGAAGTATAGTTTTGCACTCCTTTTCCCTGATGCACTTAACAAATCTGCAAATATGACCAGCATTCAAAACACCCAGCCAAATCCTTAAGTAGCAGCAAACAGCCTGGTGCAAAGAAGGCAAACATATCCCCAAGCCTACGCAGCTGATCATGGTCCCTAGACCTGCAAAGGTTGTTATGCTGATGTACTGCAGCCTAGAAGGCACCAAATAATAGCACAATTTTGAAAACTGATTGCTGTTTTTGTATGGCAGAGGCTGTTCAGCACAGCCTGAGATGCCTGTGCTAGTCAGAACTAGCACACCAAGTTGATTCACTCCAGATTTGGCTTTTGTACTCTCAAGTTTAGTAGCCCTCAAAAAAACGCCGTGTGATTATGCAATTAAAAGTGAGTAATGAAACCATGAAACAGAAATACAATTGAGTAGAATTAAATTTGCCTGGGCCAGCCTAATATTGGCATTATCGAATGTCTTCAGAGACAATTTTATAGTATCTACTTTCTTTTAATGTCACTTTGTACTTCTAAGACAAATAAAAATAAATACACTGTCCAGCATATATATATGGGATAGTATATACACAGAGAGAGTATAGTATTACACATAGTATGACTAGAGCTAGAAAGAACCTAGGGATCTTGAAAAAAAGGGTGCCATGTAGTTGTTAAATATTTACTATTTCAAATGAATCACTCATTGCACTTCAGTTACTCCAGTCCCAGAAAGCTGCAAAAATCATATACTTGAAAGAAAGCAACAACAACAAACATCTTGCTATGTTAGTGAGGTAATTCAAGAGAGAAGGGAAGGAAGTAAAGAAGAAAGATCTCGGATCAGCACTGGAATCCATGATTAGACATAACCATTATATGTATTTCTTCAGTGAAACAATGACAACCCAAATAGGTGTGAGAACCTGATTCCTAATACCTTGTCATAGACTTAGCTCATTTAACACCAGCTACCTAAAACTTACATATCTGTTCTGTCTATAGGCAATAGCTGTAGGTTTCCAGAAATCTATTTACACTCTGGAGATAGGGTTTTAAAACAAACAGAGTGAGACACCCATGCTAGCCAATAGAGAAGCGAATTTAGATGTGACCTTTTCGTGCAAAGATGCAAAGCATAGCTAATGTTGTAAGAAAGCTGCTTTCCTAAGGTAGGTAGCTGCGGCAACCTGCTGTGAACATTTTAAAATGTGGCAGTCCTGAATGCGTGGCTGCGGATGTCAACAGAAAAGCTTTCAGAGTCTCCAGTGAACTTGGGTGGTCCCTGGACCACAGTGGCCAACAGCTTGGTCTTGAGCTAGAGAGAGTCGGCAGAGCTCCTGCTCCCAGTTTACTGCACGGGGTTTGTGGCAATAAAATGAAAGCAGTGGGGTACATGTTGGACTATCTGAATTGGTTTTTGTGAAACAAATCAACAGAGCTTGCTGAAGCTGAAATTTCCACCTTATCCAGGCATCTAGTGGCATTGCCAGCCCAGCACCATCTGGCAGTGGTGCTCTATGGGCACAATCAGCAGTTGCTTTCTGCCAGGGGTAACTGGGTCACCCCAAAGGAAGCCCTGGGTCTCTCTAGCAGACCGACGGCATTGACAGATGGAGAGCTTGACTTCAACACACCTTTGAGTCTACATCTAAGTAAAAAAAATGTTTCAAACAAAAATGATAGGCTTGCAATGCTCATGTGCAGCTTCAGTTTCGTCTTACAACTGGCTAACGAAACAACCCTCCTTATTGTGTTTCTTCTTCCATCAGTACTTGTCTTATCTAATTTTTTTGTACTCTGCTGGAGGACACAGACCTCCTCTTTGTATTTGGGCAATGTCACGATCTCAATTTGAGGAGGGAGAAGAGGCAGATTTAGGTGCTGCCCGGCCACAGAGGAATGACAGCTTATAACAAGTTGGTAGCTGTACTCTTTCCTTCCCTTCCCACTCCGCTGTCTGTGATATGCTGTTATCAGTTTGCCTCTTGTTCTTTCTTTGGGAGCACTGTAAATATAACAGCAAGCCGGAGCTGTTTTTGAGCAAAGTTCTTCACTGCATTATACATGAGTTTGGAAACAAGAGGAGTTTGTTCCGAATCCCACTTAGCCTCGTGAACTTTCACAGGTGAATTTCAGGCCTATTTGGCTGGCTAAAGCTGAAGTTTGAATTATTGAAATAACAGGGGGGCGCTTTGGATCTCTTCTGCCAGGAAGGCTGAGGGAGACAGTGTTTTATTTTCAGCCTTATTAAAAGTTCTCTATAGAGAGGAAGTCGATCTTTTCAATTGCTCTTAATCTCCAGAGAAATATCCCACTGATCCCTAAAATGCCGAACTTGCAATCCTGGAGCAGTTTTTAACCTACAGCGCTGGAATGTTTCTAATGTTCCCAATACTGCTTAAATGCATCTCCTTTTGCCGATTACTCTGCTGTGGCTGGATGCTGCCGAAGCCTACTACGGCATTAATTTGCACAAAGACAATACTTATTGTCCACAGACTTCTGAGACCACCTGTGCCAACCTATGCTAAGTGCTGGACCCTGAGATGCCAGGTATTTGATAGGGATGCTGAAGTACAAGCCTGCAATGCAACTTCAGGTCTTTGACTCAGTAATAAGACTCCTCTTGCCTAACTCCGAGAATGGGATTCAGCTCAGCCGGTGCACATTTACTTTGGACAAATGTCTTTGTTTTCACGCGTCTGTCTCCAGGTTTTGACAGACAGACTAGCCATATGTCCTACAGCAAGGTGTCATGTTCGTCTGCAATCCACTGTCTGGACAGGACCCCCTGAGCCCTGGCAGGCGATGCGATGGCTAAGGGAAGGGGCAGAAAGACAAAGAGGCAGCACTCCTGGGAGAGGCTGGGAAGTGTGAGAAAACTTCTTGTGATATGGACAGGATTTCTCTCCTGCCTGTGAGCCAGCGAGCGGGGCTGAGGCAGAGGCTCCGCTGGGATGAGATGTTCTGCCTGAGGGGATGGAAGCGGGGGAGGAAAGCGGAGGGGGGGCGAGGGGAGGGGGGGAGGGGGGCGTTGTGTGCAAGTTGTCAGCAACTGAATCAAAATGAGTTTTGTGAAAAGACAAACATCCCATCCAGTAATCTGAAGGCATCAGATGAGTTTTACCTGCACTTTTAACATGAGCTGTTTAAAGATGATGAGCGTGAGATTAACAACCTTTGTTTTCAGATTTTAGCTGCCTCCCTTCCCTGGCCTGGAGTGATTATCTCAATTGCCAGCTTTGCATGTCATTCAGTTCAACTTAATCGCAAGGATCCACAAATCAAGCGATTTCAGTCTGGGGGCTCTGCCTTACAAAGCCTTTGCACGTCAGCAAATAGGATTTTCTCGCACTTCCTCCTGGACTTAACAAAGACATTTGCTCTCAGTTTACGGAATTTACATAGTGCAATTTGGGCATTTCACAGTGCTCTTTGCCTGAGGATCCTTTTGAAGTCAGAGTCGGATGGTCTCTATGAATGAATAGGGATTAGTGCTGCATATGCAAATTGCATCCAGGTTGGAAAGCTCCTAATTTAATGACCAAGCCGTTAAACCAGATTCATAGTCAAGATCCTCAGTTTATTTGAATGGGTGGAAATCTTGCACATTTAAAAGTTACACAACGAATTACACCAACAGAAAATTAGACCCTAATATTATGTTATTAAACTGAGTTATTGTGAAGCATTGACTACGACTTCTGCATATATCCTCAGATCTTCATGCAAAATAGCCAGCATAGCTCAGCGCACATGGTTTACCAGAACATTCAAATGTAGGAGAAAACCTGGACCTGAGAACATTGTGTAGTTGGACTCGATTACTTTTCAGTAGTCATTGTACAATAAGAGCACTTTATAAAACACGCACACCCAAGGATATATGGCACATAGCTGGCTGAGAATTTGTGGTTTCCTGTTGTCAGTTACTACATTCAACGGAGGGGAGAACTTTGTGTAAAAATTTAAATTATGTGTGATTTCGGGTCAAGGAACACTGACTAATCTTAGGTAAAAATATTGCCCTTCTTGGAGCAAATGTTTGATCCTGGTCAATTGTTGGAGAATTCTTATTTCAAAATAATATTTAAATTTGTATCTAGAGCTTGACCTGATTTCTAAAAGGGCATAAAAGGGCTAAATAACCTCCACATTAAACACAAATTTATATTTCATATGAAAAGTACATTTTGGGTTAACTCAAAATTAAAAAAAAAAAAAAAGAAGAAAAAGACAGACTCGCTTTAGAGAGCACTTTCTAATGTTCACGGGATTCATGTCATTTTAACAGAAATAAGCAGAGAGATGTAAACCACAAAGACTTTCAGGCCTTCTGATCCAGAATTATTATGTATCCAGCAGAGATCAATGCCTCAAAGAAAAGTGTAAAATCCCCTGAAATGCCCCATTAAAGACTCTACATTTGATAGCGATTAGTATATGGTTGTCTGAGGTTCCACCTCTTCTTCTCGTTATTAGCTCCATCTAATGTGATGTTCCCCATGCGGGTTGCTGGGATCACATGAATTTGTGCAGAATTCACTGGAGGAAAACAGAGAAGTCGTCTACATCCCAAAAAACTGTAGGTCGCTTTGCTGTCTATCCAGTGGGTGACCTATTCTTTTTTCAGGATTAATCACTCTTGCCTAAAAATTCAGTTCCTTCTGGGCGAGTTGTGGAAATGTTTTTCACCAGCATAACGAAGTGTTTAGGGCAGGATGCAGAGCGTGATTTTGTAGCTGGTTGCTGTGGGTGTGTGGTGTCGAATGGGTATGTAGATAGGCATACCAGGCATTTCAAATTGGAATTTGGCTCTGCAAAAGACATTAACTATTGCAGCCTTCCCTAAAGCGCCGTGTTCTCTATAATGGCCACACACTTATGGTTATAGGCTGCAGGCAATGCCAAGGACTTAGGCACTGAGCTGCTTCACTGGAGCTATGAAAACTTCTTTCTACAAGGTTGGAAGCTTCATTATTTACAATCATCTGAGATCAAAGAAAGAGAAGATGAGTTTGTTGTTGCTTCATGGTGTCTTGGAGAGTCCAGGCATTTTATTCAGATAGACTGATTTGTCTATCTCTGTTGATGTTTAAATAGCTCATCAGAACTGGTACTACACTATGTAAATGAATGAAGGGATGATACATGGAACTTCTGTCAGTATGAGAAAGCCCAGAGTGCCTAATATCACTATTCCAGCCCCAGCATCTTTCTCATAAGTAGTGGATTGGGGATGGAAGAGGAGATACAACACTTGTTTACATGGATCTATGGGAATTAAAACCTCCCCTCTCCATCCAGAACTTTAAAAAATCAACTGCTCCCAGACCCTTAAGGGAGAACCTGTTTGTTGGGAGAATCTGTGAGTCTTCCAGGATTCCTTTACCAAGGACCTATACAAACATGAGGAAGACAATCTCACCCCAAGCTAATTAACACTTCAAAGCAGAAGCAGGTATGGGGAAAGGTGGGAACAGAGATGCTTTGCAATGGCCTCATTTCTGAACAGGCATCCTGTGTTTCCTGGGAGAAGAATGTCAATCCTTTTCTTCCCCTTTTCACTTACTGAGTGATAATTTCCCTCCTAGTGCAATAAATGTGGATGAAACCACCTTTCATAACCGATCAAGTCTACAGGCTCCATTTCATGGCTGCTGAAGTAAAAACAGTCTCATTGCTCTGCCCCACTCTCCCCACAGAGACAGCTGAAGCCTCTGTGGTCTCATCGCACCATCGAGCTTGTCAGTATGAAACCACATTCCTCAGTGGTTTCTGCTCACTCTGTAACTGAAGTGAGCTGAGAAAAACTCATGTTTCCCAGTTTAGAGTGGTTTTGCCAGACAACCTGATCATATTTGGGATGACCTGTCCTGAAAGCAATGCCTCCTGTTCTAAGCACACAGGTGCATTCATGGACACTACGGGAGAAGCTGCTGGCAGCTATATCTAGGCTATTACCATAAAAGAGGCATTCCACTCTCTGAGCCGCAGAGCAGCCTGTCACGCGATTTTGCTGCATGTTTGCTTTTCCATATCAGCTTTAACAAAAAGCAAGATTAAGCATTACACGAGGTGCGAACGTGGAGGCATGCTCAAACATACACATGTTGCATGCAAAAATAGCTACACATACGTACATGCATGTACACAGTCCACCTTGCCAAAGCTCGTAGCAAAGACCATTTTCCAAGGAGTTTGAATACCTCTTAGTGAGAAGCCTGTTTTGTCTTTGAGAAAAGTTGCTTTTCTTTTACAAATAGGGACTATTCATTTAAGCTGTTTTTGGAGGTGTCAAACATAAAAATGAGATGAGACGTCAATCGGGGCCCAGGGGGACGAGGAGGGGGAGACAAAGAGCCTGAAAAATGCTTCCGACGCAGGCGGCTTGTTTAAGCACAGAGCGTGTTGCAGCCAGCTGGATCTTTGGAGAAAAAGATGAATTTCTACCCATTTAAACATGAATATGTTGAGATGAAGAGAGGGGGGAAATCCATGAAGGTGAAGATCCCTTTTTTTTCTTTCCCCAGTTGTGATGGATGATTTCAGCCTAAAGTACTGAGCCTCCCAGTGAAGAAAATATCCACAGTGATTTTGACAAATAAATGTTTAGACCTTGCAGTTGCCACCTTGATGTTGGAGAGAAAGAATTTTATGCTTCATAGTGTAGGGTTTTTTGTACAGGGCTCAGAAGGACAAAGGCTGGGACAGTCCTTCTGCCACTCCTGTATTAAGAAGAGGGACTCACTACTGAGTGCCATTTCCCACTTTTTTCTTCACTATGCAGGAGAAACTGGAACAGCTACAGAGGCTGGTCTCAGAATGACTGTGGGAAACTTGGGATGGCATATGAGGTTGCCAAGTGCTTGGAAAAGGGAAGGAAACGGGTCACTTTGTCCTACTGACCTCCGACATGTTTGTAGCATGGTGTCATGGCCTGGGTGGTGTGTGGCTGCCCGTATGGACATGCGACCAAAATCTTTGGAGCAGAAATAAACTCATAAACCTCAAAATATTTGTCTGTGGAGTCAGATGCACACATTGCTGACATGAATCAAGCTTGCTGGGTTCCTGAGGTGAAGAGTTCCTTGTGGTCGCATTCATGTATCACATGGGTAAAGGCAGTCCCCAAACTTTTTCTTTCCTTAAAACTGTAGCCCCATACCCAGAGGAGCTGCTTTATCACCTCTGGCAAAATGTGACTGAGCATCAGGGGATGCACTAAACAGTATTGCAGTTCTGTATGGTTTTGCAGGAAAGTGAGGAAAAATATTAAATCCCATTGCACTTACGACTGGAAAAAAACTATAGCCGAAGCTGGAATATAGCTCAGACCATAAAGAATGGCCTGTACTAGTGAAAAGAGAAGCCTTTGAAGCACTACCCAGGTCTCCTGTTTTACACCCCAGCAATATTCCCAGTGCTACTCTGGAGAAGTGTGTCAGGGAAGTAGAATACAGTCATTCACCAACTCCAGTCTCTGCAACAGCAGTGTTTCTCCCTCTGGAGCTCTCCCAGTGCTGCCTGCCCAGATTTAACACTGATTTGCTGATGAGATGTGAGCAGATCAGAAGTGTCAAGCTATGTCTTGGAGAAACTAGACTCCAGCACTTCTGTCGAGTCCTGAATTAGAAAAGAGCATTTCTGGATTCCCAACCCAACTTTTGCTTCACAAGAATGAAAATAATGAAAAAAAATGCATTCCTTAATTTTCAGCATGCTGGGCATCTGCTCATCACTTGTCCCCTGACTCCTGTTTCCAAAGCCCATTGAGATAGTACCACATCAACACATGGGAAAGGGCAAATGAGGGCAAAGGCATATTCAAGTGGAGCATATACCCAGTCTTTTCATTCGCTTCCCCAGCATGGGGATTCCTGATGAGGACAGCTGTACTCCTACAAAAGGCAGTTGTAATTCCTCTTCCCCGTTCCTGCCCAACAATGAAGAGTTTGAGTCTGCTCAGCATGAGTGTGGAGTTACAGAGGAGCAGATAAAACAGACTGAGCTAAACGCAGAACACAAACACATCTCTGAGCTGCACTAATGAGAACATAACTAATATGTTACATATTCCCAGCAGCACAAAGGAAACCTAAGGGAAGCACAGGCAGTCAGAGGTATTATTTCACTATCTGTAAGCTAGTTTTAGTCACACAAGGGTCTATCTGTCTGTGTATTTAAGTTCCTCTACTGGTTTCTTATGCCCTCAGAAATGCCCTAAACTTTGAATATGAGACAAAATTGCTTGACTGTCTCTGTAAAGGTCCATCAAAACCCAGGATCCAAGGTATAGTGAGAGCAGTGAGCTTTGGTTCAGTAAAGGTGTTGAGAAACTCTTGAAATCCTGCATGACCCCTTTTATTCCCTCTGAAGTTTGCTCAGTTCAGTTAGTAACCAGCGAGCTTCTGAGAGGCTCCAGATTCACCCAAACTACAAGATGAAAGGAGGGTTAGATGGAGAGCTATAAACAAGATATATATCTATTTTTTTCCCCTCTGCAGAAGACTGTGGCAGAGGCAGCAGTAGGCAAGAATGCAGATGTCCATGTCATTTGCTCCCCAGTATATCAGGGGAATGACAGGTCAGCACTCGGGTTTGCAGTGATTTGCATTTCCGAGCTGAGCAGGGTGACAATTTGAGGTGACATGACAGCAGGAAATGTTTGTAACCATATTGGCCCTTAAGAAACCAGGGACAGGACAGGCAATGTGACATCTCTTATTGGGCTGATGAACAGATTCATTCGGAGGGTTATATCCAGAAAAGTATGTCCATCCTAACACCTGAAAAAGATACAGGGAAGCTTTTCTATTGGACCTGTCAGAGGGTTTCCTTCTTGCCTGTGAGAGTGAAGATAGTGAGAGGAAGCCAAGAAACAGAATTTTATTTTGTTCTTCCACCTACAGTGTCACATCCTCACCAGCTCACTGTGTAGATGTGGGTACAGCACAGGCTGCCTTCCTTTCCAAATTGGTGCAGGCCCTTCGTGCATCAGGGATGTACCAAAGAGCTGCTGTCCCAGGGATGTGCTGGTAGGTAAGATTACACTTCTGAGGCTTTTTTTTTTTATTCCCTTTCCATTCAAGTGAGGTTAATCTGTGCACTGGGGTTGACTAACTGTCTCCATCAATGCTTTCTGCACTAGCAATTAATTTGTGTCAAAGAAGAGGTTTTACTGAGAGATGGGTGAAAGGGAGGTGGAAACATGAGACACTGGAAAGAGACAGAGAGCAGGCTTCTTTTGGCACCACTCTTCCCTGTTCCCCCTTGCAGATCCTATTGATGCCTGACAGTGCTCTGCAAACAGCCAAGTACTGCTCGTCAGTCTTCTTGGGTTTTACACTCTCTCCTTGCAGGACGCTTGCCCTTAAACAAAGGGTCTGAAGCTGGCTGAGGGAGATGAAAAGACATGAGTGATACTGTTTCTCAGACTATGAGCAGAGATGTCAAAAAACGAGCCAAGTTTATGCTTGTGAGAACTTTTGTGAGGATATTTCTGCAATTTCTAATTGGAGTATAAGCTTTTGAGACAGGAAAAAATTAATCAAAAATGTGAAAGTTTTCCTATCAGCTCTAGCCAAGACGGAAGATGCTGTCCAAATTGAATCACATAAATTCCCTCAGGTCTTTTGACTGGTCTGCTAGGCAGGTGGCTCGTTGGTCAGGAAAAAAAAAGGTAACATGAAAATGCCCTTACTATGTAAGCTTCCCTGCTTTCTTCTTCTTGTCATGTATAAGGGATTCCTCTTCTGCCCAGTGGAGCATCTCCATTGACTTATAGCAGCTGTAGAGCAGACCCCTGGGCAGATATGTGGCTTTCCATTGCTGAAACAGCTGATGTATTTCATCCCAGAGGAAATTGCCTTTGAGTACCTTATAAAGCAAAACCAGAGTGTACATAGGAGCATGATTTGAAGTCCTAATTCAAGCAAAAGCCCATGGCAGAGAAGAAAGATTTAGTTGGTTAGGAATAAAGAATCCATGCTTTGGAGCTTGACTATGGGGGATTGCTTGAATGGAAAGGACCAGGCAAATGTAGGGTATCATAACTATTATTTGAAAAATTCTGTGTCTAGAAACCCCAGCTCTGCCACTAACTAAAACAGGAATTTATCTCAGTTTTGTACAGCTTAGCACTGACAGAGTTTGGGAAGACAAGGTCTAGTTCTTTCTTAAGCAGTCTTAAGGACATTTATTTAGTTATTTCAAATGGCACTAGAAACGAAGCTGAATTACAAAATCCCCAAATCACTTAAAACATCTATTACAGTAAAAATAACATTAAAGACAAAAGGAAAGGAAGTCAAAGCAAAGGGCCTTACTGAGACAAGGTTTGCCTATTAATCTTCACTTAGGGAAAATAGACCCGCACCAGAAAGACTAAAGTGCTGGGCAGTGGGTTGTAATTAGTTAATGGCAAAGCTCTATCAGAGAGAAGTGCCCTTCTTTTGAGTCCACAGAAACGCAAATCGGCAGGGAGTGGAAGATAATTTTTTTTAGGTCATTTTAGGTTTAGATGGCTAAGAAGTCTTTTTTTTGTGCTGAAAAGAAAGACTTTAAGGTGGACAGTGGCCAATACAATAAAGCACTGGGCGGTTTTGCAGCTTACAGTGTGGTTTCTCATGAGTTTTTTATTATGTGATTTTTGGAGAAGAAATAAAAGAAGTATCTTTCCAGAGCTGACCTCGTGTGGGTCAGAGTGTGAATATAGCAGAGATAGTGCCTTGCAGGCTGGGACTTCTTGAACCAGTAGATCAGCTTGCAGAAGCAAACCATGCAATGGTCTCACCATGCAAAGATTTATCGTCCCTCTGCTCCTAGCTTTCACACTGCCCCAAAGTCACTTGTCTCCACCTCTTTACTCATAAATATATAGAACCGTTCAGCCCGTCAGGGAATTACAGAAAATGTGGTAATGAATTTAATCCCGCAGCTTTCCTCTGAAATATATTTGTTGTCTGATAAGGACCTGTTGTTACAGGTAAGGAGGAGGCACAGACAAACCTGTCAGTCTGGCCTTCTTAAGGCTTCCCACACACTATTTGAAGCTCAATCTGAATTTCGTATCCCATGACAGTGGATGTGACAAGTGCTGCTGGAAGTTATGCAGGTGTAAATCTGAAGCACCACTGCTGATTTCACAGAATCACAGAATCATCTAGGTTGGAAAAGACCTTGAAGATCATCGAGTCCAACCATCAAACAAACACTGTCAGTCCTCAACTACACCATATCTCTGAGCGCTATGTCAACCTGACTCTTAAATACTTCAGGTATGCACTGGGCAGCCCATTCCAATGTCTAAAAGTAGTAGGCCAGGCTGGATGAGGCCTCGAGCAACCTGGTCTAGTGGGAGATGTCCTTGCCCATGGCAGAGGGGTTAGAACTAGATGATCTTTAAGGTTCCTTTCAACCCAAGCCATGCTATGATTCTATGATTCTGTGATTCTATGATTCTATAAGTGTGATAACTGCTCAGAGTAGAGGGATCTGCCAGGTTCTCAGGCTGCCTCAGTGTGGGTAAGCTCAGGGACCAAGAGTGCACAAGTCTGTTCTCTGGTAGAGCACCCACTTCTTGGACTAGGTGTCACAAAGCACTGGCTTAATGGAGAACTTGTGTTGGCACTAGGCTTGCATAACTGTGACTCCAAAGATTTAGCTTTCAGAGCAATAGCATTCCCAAAACTTCCCCACCATATTTGCATCCTTTTTATCAGCCCCAGAAAAGAGGTCAAGAGCTAAAATTTGGCCTTGTCTATGTCTTTTCAGTGGATGGAATCTGGGAGAGGGTAGGTTTAGACTAGATACAAGGAAGAAGTTCTTTACCCTGAGGGTGGTGAGGCACTGGCACAGGTTACCCAAGGAAGTTGTGGATGCTCCATCCCTGGAAGAGTTCAAAGCCAGGTTGGATGGAGCCTTGAGCAACTGGGTCAAGTGGGAGGTCTCCCTGCCATGGCAGGGGGTTTGGAACTAGATGATCTTTGAGGTCCCTTCCAACCCAAACCATTCTATGATTCTATGATTCTACGATTCTTATTCCTTGTGTACCACCAAGAAGTTTAGGTAAATTGGTGGGAAACAGTGTAAAGGAGTCACTCTATCACTGCTCATTAAGCGTACTGATGGAGGACACCAGTCTGCTGGGGCTGGGTGTTCTCAGCCTGGTTATTCCCCACAAAAAGGAAGGGCAATTTGAAGCCTGTTTGTTTCTGCTTTGGAAAATTAAATGGCACCTCTGCACACATACACACGTGTATGCATGTTATGTATGCAAATGCATAAACACCCCCAGTGTTTAGTTTGGCAGAGTCCAAAGGTGTGTCTCTATTTCTGTATGATTTTTTTCTCCACAATGGCTTCTTTTTCTGTGCATATCCAACAGTTATATTTTGATCCTTTCCAGCTGGAATGAAACTTACAGTCCCAAAGAAATAAAAAAGAAAAAAGAGAGGTGGGAATAGTAAGAGAGGAAAATATGAAGAGTTGAGAGCCAGAGGCTGCCATCCAGAGATTTCTTTTGGCTCTCCCTTTCCAAGAAAATCAGAGTGAAGCAGTTGTGCCAGTGCTGGGCGTCAGATTCCCTTGGCATGAAGGGCTGGCTGGTTGGGAAAGATGTCTAGGAATGCCACGAGCATCTACATAGCCCATCTCATATCCAGGGAAAGGAGCTGATTTAATGTGAGCAGAACATAACTTTCTTCCTCCACTTTCCCTCTATGCTATGGAAGACTGGGAGTTTTGGACATGCTCAGTGTTGGTCTCAGGCAAAGAGCATGGCACTTCCCTGTTGCATAATTTCTTTCCAGCAGTTACAGCAATATTTCAGGATTTTGGAGGTCTGGAATTAGTCTCTGACTCCACCACAAGTTTCTGTGTCCTAGGGTAAGCCACTCTTTATTTCAGCAATAAAATTTTTGTGACCAGCTTTTCTTACTTTTCCTTGGAAATAAAGAGGATTCACTCAAGCCCTGAAGTGAAGCATGGATGTGGCTAGGCCAGCGGAAGTTGTTCAGTATCCTGTAGTGCTGAAGCTCACCTAGAAGTAGCTGATTCTAGAGTAGATTCCATTTGAGTGTAACTGTTTCAGATGAAAGTTCTGCTGAAGTGGATGCAAAAAAACTCCTTCATACCTTGCAACACCTTCCTTCCCTGTCTTGGTCTCATTAAACATGCCAGGATTAATAAAATTGTTTCCTAAATATCACAGTGATACTTTGACACAAAGGATGATACATTAAATCTGTATGAAAGTTGCTTTTTACTATAAAGTCAAGTAGTGTGGTATGCTTTGTCATACTCCCTGATCTAATAATCCAGTAAGTGCTTCTGAATTGCAGACAAAATGTTTATCTGTCTATACGTGTCTCTATCCTAGATAGAGGAAACAGGGCAGAGAACAGAGGGAACCCAGTTCTTGAAGAGGGTAAACACAGAAAGGATCTGGTCTAGTAAGTTAGGCAACAGAGGGCTATCTCACAGGTGGCAAATGAGCAGGGCTTGCATCAATGTGGACAGCTGCTGAAGGTCAAGTTGGGGGATTTCTAACATAGTTTCTTGGTAAACATGGACTATGAGTGGCCTTATAGACAAGATTAACCACTGAAGAAGTTGAGAAGTCTGTGAGTTGAAAGGTACAGGTGCTGCTTCACCATACTTTGCTCGAACTTCACTTTGTTTTTCACTGAGTATATAAAAGCTCTTGAACAGTCAGGTTTTGCTTTACTTGTATTTTGTAAGTTGCATTTATAAATATTTAATGCACTGGTTCATTGTGTCTGTGATGCCTGCATATAGATGCTTTTCTGCCTTTATAAATACGTGCACACAGAGAACCTATCATATATGCACATGTTTGTAAACACATATACGAAGTACAGAATGATTTTTATGCGTGTTATATATATATACACATGTGTGCATATGCAGACATACACACACACATGGGGTTACACACATGTGTATGTCTATCTATCTATCTATCTATCTATCTATCTATCTATCTATCTATCTATCAGTCACCCTGAAACACTTGTATTACAAGCATAATTTTCTTCCTTATCCATGATGTAAGTCCTTTTCTTAACCTCCTCTGAAAACACCTCTGGTGTCTCATTCTGGTGCCTAATTGGCCTTATCATTAAGATTTTTTTTAACTAATGTCTAAGCTAAATGTTTCCTTTTTAGGATTCAAGCCATTGCTTCTTGTTATGCCTCTCTCAATGATGTCTACATAATATGGATTGATACTCTAGTCAGGGATGGTTTCAAAAGAGGTAAATAGCATCCATTAAGGAATGGCAATATAGGAATGAGTCACATAAAAATATCCATCTATATATATTTCTCTCTGTGTGCAGATGGGCCCACAAACCATTTCAAGTACACACATACACACACAGAGAGATCAGACTGCTGCATTTCAAGGATTTACATTTAAAATCCGTAGATACGTAAGGGCATCTTATTTCACTCCCTAGATATCCAAAACTACTACCTGCACATGTCACTGCAGAAGTCCTGTAAGTTGTATCTGACTGAAACACAGCTTGTGTTCTGCTAACTGGGCCAGTCATGCTCATTTTACAACCCTGGGATCCCCGCTTTTAGATAGTGAAAGCCAGGTGAGATAAATCCCACCCAAACGCTGTAAAGCTGTAGGTCTGAAACTAGTCATTGTTTTAATTATACGGTGGCATCTAGTGAAAGAGGCCTCTAGACCCTGATTAAGATCTCTATTTGCTGCTCTAATGCAAAACAGTATTATTAATAGTGTTAATAATAAGCAGTACAGAACGCAAAACCCGGGAACACATGTTATCAAAGCCTGTGCAGACTTTAATAGTTGAATGTTTGTAAAGTATCTTTTGATCTTAAAAAAAATGTGCAAGGGAATGGACTACTTATTATTATGGCTTCAACTCCACTAATCATGTGTTTTTCCCTCATTTTCCTAATTATTTACACAGTAAATGATGGGCTGGTGATGCCACCAGACTTTCCTCAGGCAAGGTATGATTGTGTAAATACTGAGAGTGAGCAGTAAGGGCTAATTTTAAGATGGATAGTGTAGCTATTGAGCTCAGAATTCACTTTCCGTTGTAGGTGGTCGGGGTGTAAAATGCAGAAGACAGAGGTAAGCTAATGCTGTTAACAGCACTTTCTCTTGTTGGTGCTCAGAAATGTTTAAGTATAATCATTAGACAGAAGTTATTACTGTTTTAATGAACAATTTGTGCACAGTGATGCCCAAACTAAAACTCTTTGATCATCACAGTAGACTCTTCCTTCTTTCTGTTCCCAAAGCCCATTAAAATAATTTAACTCACTTCAAGTTTCAGCACAGCTTGTTGTTACTTGAAATTAGCTACTTTGTCCGATCCAATTTCAAATTAAACAACATAATCAGAAGAGCTTCTACCACTTCACTGGAAGGACCATACTTCCACCATCAAAAAAATCTCATCATTCTTATACTCTCTCCGAGGTTTTCTTCATTTTCTGCCTTCTCTTAATTGCAATTTGCTTGTACCTCACACCACAGCTTCAATTTGCCTCCTTACATTCATATAAAGTTATCATGCCTTTACTGCTTGAAGTGATGAGTACCTCTCCTTGAATATTTTTGCTATGCCCTTCTCTGTCTTGTCTGTTCAGTTACACTTCTTTTTTTTTTTTGGCCCCCAAAAGGTGACAATCTTCTACACACTAAGTAATATCACAGCTATGCATAGCTGAACCTTTATTCTGCATATGCCACATATTTACTATGGAGATGTTAAAATCTGTGGGCAGCTTTTTCAAAACCATTTCATTGCTCCATGGTTCACAGCTGATGTATTTTGGGAATGACAGAAGACAAACTGACCTCAAAAGCTGGACCACATGAAATTGAAATATGACCAGTATCTTTTCCTTCTAATCTTAGACTCTTACAGAAGTGGAAACAAGGTGCTTCGTCTCCTTCTTGAGTCTGACATGAGGGATACAAAATGAACATTCAACAAATTTCATTTCTGAAGATTACCTCCCACAAATTGGAACATGAGATCTTAACTTTACTGCTGTAAATTGATAAAAAAGCCCTGTAAGGTCAAACCATATCTGCTACAGTCCTCCAGTAACCACCGCTGTACTGTCCAAGAGAAAAAACCCAAGTGAAACATGTGACAAAGGAACAGAACCCCAGGATGAACTTATCTCAGTTTGTGCCAGGGAGATACAAATGTCACCAGGACAATAATCTCTGGAAAAAAAAACAAACACATGGCAGAAACAAAGAAATTTATGGGTGTCTGGAAAAACATGCAGAGCTAAGATGCTGTAAACCATCACTGCTTTCATCAAGAATTCCTCATCCCATTGCTTAGGCTACTATTAAACAGTGCATTTAAATGCTGTTGAGTATATTGTGTGGTTTCTTTTGTTTCTTTGTTTCTGGATGGAGACTCAGTTGTCTAATATTGGAAAAAGGGGAAAGAAAAATAACCTGTTTCTACAGTAGATCATATTGACATATTGGGATTTCATCTTGCATAGCTGAATCATTTGTATCTGACAGGTACAACTACATGGAAGATGTTAGACTTCACAGATAAATTAATTCTAAGAAATGTTTATAAATCTAGAGAGCTGCACCCATTGACTTTTGCTCCAAGCTGAGGCAGAGTAACCACATTTTCAGAAAATGGCTTTCCTGTTACTGTGACAAAAGAGTTTTTGGTGGAAGTCATTCACTTTTTATCGCTTGAAGAAGACAGTGCCAGGTTGAAAAATTTCACTGTAATGTTCATGATGTTAATGAACATAAATCACAGGGCTACTTAGCCAACTATAGTGGCTCTGGAAGGGCTTTTGTTAGCTAAAGGGATGTGCTGTGCTTTTGGTGTCATTTGGTTTAGACGACATAGAAACAAGAATCAACCTTCTCCCCTCATGCTGTGCTGAAGAGCAGGTGCCTCTGATCTTAGCTGGAGTGGATGGGTGAGGGAAGAGTGGCAGAGGTAACATGGGGACAGTGCTGAGCTGAGGAGCAAGGGTCGCAGGGACATGAGACAGAAAAGGATGAAGGCAAGCTGTAAGAAGAGGGTTAGGAACTACCTTTGGTTTTGGGAGCTTCAAATGCATGGATTTCAGTCTTTTCTGACCAGAATGAGCTGAACTGCCTCTGGCACAGTCATGGTTATCTACCTAGAAAGTGCCTAAAACTGAGCCATTCGATAATTCATGGGGTAAAGATTTCCCTGGGTTTAATTCTATGGTTTACATTAAATAATAATGGAAATGTAATCATTGAACTCCTGACATTGTTCATCAGTCTGTGGATGTTCAAGACACAATGGTTCAAAGATATGAGAAAAGAGAAGGAAGGGAGACTAGTGCTATTAAACCATGCTATATATAATTTGTGTGTTTTCTCAACGACATAACCCATGCTTTTTTTCTGGTAGATGGGAGTAGCAGCAGGATGTTTCTGATGCTTTTGTTTCCATCTGAGTTATGTCTACTACATTAGTACCTATCTGCACACACACACACATACTTTTTTTTTTTGTACAACCATTCATTCTTTCACTGAGTCCATAATCACTTCTATTCTACTTATACAAAATTTTCATGGCCTGAAAACAGGCAAAAAGAAGTTTTTTGTCTAATGAAAACCTATGGCTGAGAGAATCAAACTAAATATGAAGAAAGAGAATGAAAGAATTATAAAGTACCTTTTGTGGTCTACTAGCTAACCTACACTATCCCTGCAGCATTCTGGCAAAATCAATGCACAAATCAGTTCTTTTATTATTTATCTTACTGGTGCGTGTGGTGTTGCTACTGTGGTCACTTCCAGGCCTAAGTTCTCTGAACAAGTCCTTTGGAGACAACCACCTCAGTGTGCCACAGTGTTAGGCTTAGTGCATGATCTAGAGGCAGAGAACACGGACAGAAGGCAGAGAGAGGTAAAGAAATTGACTGTTCTGTTCTTGGTATGTAAGAATACGAATATAAAGAAAGGCCATCTTTCTCCATGACTGTTTCAATGTTAATCTCTTTCCTGAGACAGGAACACGAATCACTGCACAATGTTCTCTAAGTTGTGGACCTCACCTAACTCTTCCATTGCCTGAGCCTCATCAAACTCATTTCAAAAGTAGATCTGTTCTGTGTGCTGCAGTGTCCTGGGGACACTTCCAGCTGACTTGTGGTAATGTTGGAGGCCAGGCTGTGGGTTGAGGAGGAGGGTTAAAATTTTATGAAAAACAAAGATGTCTTTCTCAGATTAAAGTCAGACTCCAGTATGGAACAGCCTGTATTTTTGAACATAGTCACAAGTCATTGCAGAAGTAATGTTTATCTCTACCTGGCAGACAAACACTTGAGAAGGTCCTCTTGTTCCTGTGGTAACTCCTTACATAACTGGACAGAGTAGGAGAGGGATTGTTTCCCAGAGAGGAGTAACTTTTACATCTTCCTCTCTCTGTTCCCAGGCTCTGCAGTCAGCCCAGAAGACCTCATTGTCAGTGGATATCTTCCACAAGGAGAAACAGACATCAGAGTGTCACTAGGAGGTTTCCCTGTGGTGAAGAGTGGGGAAAGGAGGGAGAAAAGGTGAAGAATAGATATAAAAAATTATTCTCTAACAAGGTCTGGAGTTGCCTTCTCAGAAAAGACAGTAGTAAGTAATATTCAGTAAACTTGACTGCAAGTGCCTCAGGTGCCTCCTAAATTGGTGGGTTTTATTGAGTGCCAAGTTCCTTCTCTGGCTAGACAGTCACCTACAGGAAGCTCTTGGCTAAGACAATATTTCTGCTGGGCAGACAGAAATCAGCAATGCTGAGAGGATGGTCCCACAGACTGGTAATGAAATGTCTTGCTAATGAGAGATGAGTTGGGCTGGGTACAAAGATCATTGCAAGGTGCTGCTGTATATGAGGACATCTGTCAAGCACAGTTCACCTGCCAGAAACAAGCCATTTTAGTTGGATGTGACTCAAACTTCCTCTGTCTCTACATGATATTTGTATGCTTTATGGAATAAATGCTTCTTGTTACCTTCGTTAGAATGTGTCATTGAATATATAATGTCCTGTCACTTTCACTAGTATGTTCTATTGACTATATTGCTATTTGCAAAGCTCATGTTGAGTTAAAGTACGTGACTTATTTATACAATTCATTTTGCTTTATTTCCAGAAGCATGCTGTGACCATACTGTGATGCAGATCCTATGAGAGTGACTGTAATAAATAAACTCAGTGAACAATTATCTCCCAAATACAGCTTCACTGACACAAATCAGTGGAGTATAGTTCTTTGCTTACATTTAAGAGCTGGTGGTCGCATACCAGACGTGGAGTTTGACCAACAGGGAGTACAAGCAATGCATTTGTGATCAGAACTGGAGGGGCAGAAAGAAAAAAACAGCCAAATGGCTTCACTAGTAATAATTTGGAGGGGAAAATTAGTTTTGTAGTGTGGATGTACTGATAAAAACAATCTTTCTGAATGTCTATATTTTTTCCCAAACCTTCTGGTGCAAAGATAGGTAGATAGATAGATAGATAGATAGATAGATAGATAGATAGATAGATAGATAGATAGAAAGAAAGAAAGAAAGAAAGATAGATAGATAGATAGATAGATAGATAGATAGATAGATAGATAGATAGATAGTGTCCTGCTTTCAGCTGGAATTTTCTTCCTAGGAGCTGGTATAGTGCTGTGTTTTGGATTTAGGGTGAGAATAAGGTTGATAACAAACTAACGTTTTAGTTGTTGCTAAGCAGCGTTTATTCTAAGTCAAGGACTTTTCAGCTTCTCATACTGCATTGCCAGTGGAGACTGGGAGTGCACAAGAAGCTGGGAGGGGACATAGCAAGGACAGCTGACCCAAATGAGCCAAACCATATGACATCATGCCCAGTATATAAACTGGGGGGAGCTGGCCAGGGAACATGATGGCTCAGGGATTGGCTGGGCATTGGTCAGCAGGTGGTGAGCAATTATATTGTGCATCACTTGTCTTGTATATTCCATTATTATTATCATTTTCCCTTCCTTTTCTGTCCTATTAAACTTCCTTTATCTCAACCCACAAGTTTTCCCTTTTTTCATGATTTTCTCCCCCATCCCACTAAGGGAATGGATGAATGAGCAGCTGTGTGATGCTTAATTGTTGGCTGGGGTTAAACCACAACAGACAGATTTATTTTTTTTTAATGGGATTTTTGTCTTATGATGCTTGCATTTGGAATAAAAAAGCACCTTGTCCTTTGGCAAGAAAAGTACACTGTTTTTTCCTTCTGTCTGCAAATCTTTTCTTTTGGACTGGGTAGCATTTCATTCTCTGTACATTTTCTTTTGACTGCTCTTGCACTAAATCTGCTCTATATACTAGCTGACATGGTATCATTCTACTGTTGATGAAAACTGGGAAGTTCTCTGGAAGCTGGAATAAGTTTCAAATTTCCAAGAGCAGAGTGCTGCAGCACAAACGGACTCCTACAATCAGACTTGTTCTATCTATGGTTTGAAATAACTCTGAGAGTGTTAAAAACTGAATGCTCCAGACATGGATTAATCATGAAATGGATCCCAGCTACAAGTAGATTTTCCAGTGTAGGTACAAACATTTGAGTCAGATTTCCAGATGCCCTGATAAGAAACCAAGATTTCATCAGTATGGTCAGTATTATTTAGGATACCATTCTTGTGACCAAATGATGGAATATACTTTGAGCTGAAATTACTCTTGATCAAACTCCACTGATTATATTGCCTAACTCACTGTTGACTATAGAGGCAGCCAAGAGAGATTTGCTCAGATAGAGGTGTGGATGCTGTGGATACACATATTCGGTCAAATATTCGGTCAAATGAGTCACTGCCCTGATTTTGAATTAAATAAAATTGATGAAGATGAAGTCTTATTCCATGACTTAGCAGTTACTTTACACTATCCACAATGGTGTTTGTAGTTCCTTTAGGTCTCATGCTGACAACATGGTATCAGTGAGAAGACAGCAGCTTTGATTGTAAGATTGTGCCAAAGCTCTGAAAAGCTAACAAGCCTCTTATCCACTGTCATTCTTGTCACTTTGAGCTTGAGCTCTGAGACATTTAACTCCTACTATGCTGTTCTGCCTTTGCAGAAGATCTGCTAGGAGATCGACAATATCTTCTTATGGGCAACAGCTGCCACTGGTGTGAGACCCGCCCCACTGTTTCAAAATGGATGAATTTTCTCTCCCCAGCTGTGACTCCATTCATTAAGCTATGTCATGGTAGAGGAAAAGAAGAAAAAGTAGGAGTAAGCCATATGTGAGGTGGGGGACTGCCATGCTAGGAGTTTTATGCTGTTGGGGCTTATTCAGGAGATGAACTCAGCCCCTGGGAGATGAGGCTTCTTGCCCCACACTCTGAGCCCACACACCCAGCAAGTGGGTCATAACTCAGTCTGTCCCTCTGCATCAGAATATTTAGCGTCGTGATGCTAAAGGCCATGGCACACCCTCACAAACACATGAGGTAGGTCCTGGCCTTAATCAGGCAGGCAAGAGTGGACATTGAATATCAGTCAAAGAAATCCCAAGCTCTGTCCCTTAAGCTGCTGTTAGCAGCCATGCCGTGATTTGCTGATACTTGAGCTGCTGGCAGGAACAAAAAGCCTGCTTTGCCACAGCAGTCATGCACAGTGTGTCTCCTGAAAAGCCAGTGCATGGCAGGGTGAAGGGAAGGGAGGATTTCAAACTTCACTCCAAGTTGCCTCGCTTTCCTGGGTTTATGTCAGGCCCTTAGTGTTTTTTGAACATAGTTTTTGTGGTTTAATTTGTATAATTGATGAGATGGAAAATTATCTCGATGATTGATGGATATTCTGCATGCACCAGAGTTTGTCACAAAATATAATGCATCTCTAGGATGAGCCTTCTGCTCCTGCCACGTTATTTCCCAACAGGGCTATAAAACTCTAACTTAACCCCACAGGTTTTTAGGTTTCTTTTGGTTTTAATCTTTTACAATATACTGTGCAATGCAGTAAACAAACACAAAGACACAGCATCAACTAAAGTTACCATCTTTCTTCATTGTACTCCAAGGACATGGAGCAGTAAAAGGAAAAAATAGTATCATACTTGTGGAACTGATCCAAAATTTTCCTACACAAGGTGTTCTCACTCTCAGCAGACTTGCATTATAGCTATATCTATACAATTCCACCTAGTATAGTATATCTCTTTCAGACACTTGTATTAATAAAATTTTCTTTTGATTTGCAATTGCTTAACTGTGTGTGTACATCACAATTCATGTGATGAATGGATTTTATTTTGATAATTGCTCATTATAGATATTTTTATAGTTGAAAGATGATGCCAGGTGCAAAAGTACTCTATAGAAATCAACAGTGTTTCTTCCCAAGGGAAACCTGACTTGATCCATTACTGTTCATGAAAGCATTGAGACACATGGGTGAGTAGAAACTTGTCTTAAAGTTGAGTGTGAAGTAGCATATATTTTATATCCAGGATGTGTTGAAGTTCTCTGTGGAGCAGACATGGTCTTAGGGACACATGCAATTTTTTTACTGAACAGTGAATTTGGAGAGCTGGTCTCCCCTGTCCTGTCTGCAAGTTAGTGGCCAGTTTTCATACACCAGAATTACATGGTGGATGGATGTACTTTGCAGGGTGTGTCCTGCATATTTGTCTGGGCTATCAGGACAAGGTAGCTGATGAGCTCCTACCTACAGTAAATGGTAAATCAGTCCCTGTGGGCAGTGTGAGATAGTAGTTTGAGACTAGCCTTGACACCCCAGGACACAGTCCTTTAGGAAACAGAGAAAATGAGAAGATGAGGCACCTTTTAGTGCTACATCGGTTATATTCAGAAAAGATTTATGAGGAAAAAAGGGAGAGGAGCAGGTGAGAAGAGAGGTTTTTTTGATCTTCAAATTGATCATATCCAGAGACTATGAATAACATTTATAGGGCACTTTCAAATGATTTCAGCAGACTAAAAGCATAGGCTAAGCCTAGGATTATCACAGCACTTGAAGGACAGTTTTGCCATGTCAGCTGAGTTTTCTAAACACTCTTGCTATAAGGACAACACAACTGCACTGTTGTGTGAGACTGGAGAAGATGAACAGCACTGGCAGTCCTCCAGCCACTTAAGAAAAGGTACCAGAATAAAAGATTTGTCCCAGGAACTCTTTACTATGACAACTCGTTGCACTGAATGAAAATTTGCCTCAACAGGTATTTGTTCTCTGAGCTACATACAGATTCCTTCAAACTTTGAGTAGGCCTAATCTGCTTTTCTCAGTGAGTTTATTTAATACAATTTAGTTCACATTTACAAGAGGTTAAAATATGCATATGGGATTAAGCCTGTATGTGCTGCTATGCACTTTTTCCATTGTCTAACATATGTCATTAATGTTTCCTGAAGAAAAAGGATAAGTCAGACCAAGAAAGGAAAATAAAAGCAGAACTGGGAGAAGGCATTGATGATATTGTGTCTGTGCCTCTAGAAAATTACTCCAAACCTTAAAGTATTCAGCTTCCATGCACTGAGGTAGAAAAATCATATGGTGATGACCACAGTTCTTTTCCAACAAGGAACTTTTCTACCAAGGAAAATGAAAGACATTTTCTCCGTCCCTGTTCCACACATGATGCTGCCCTAGTTTGAAGTGACAAAGCGTTGAATAGTTATGATCGGCTGCTACAGCAGAGGCAATACAGAAATCCAGTCAACTCCCCAGCAATCAATTTGTTACACCAAACTCTCTTTCTCTCCATCTGCAGTTGCTTGACATCCATCAGGACCCATTTCTCCTGCCTGCAAGTCCTGGTGAGCATCTGAAGATAGCTCAGTGGGCTGCAGTGGAGGTCACTTGCTCAATGTGCTGGTGGGCAGATAGGCTGCTGGCGTCGGCCCTCTGGAGCTGAGCAGCTGAGCTGTGCACTTCAAGTTTCCACTGTGATATTATATTTGACATTCAATTTGAAGCCCTAAACTCCTTTAATGCAATATCTCAGCACAATGATAGTAATAAGGCAGTACCACTTGCTTTCAATTTAACTACCAAAGGTAAAGTGGAGAGGGGGAGAAAACAGCCCCAATTACATTAACCTCTTAGTAACTAACTCAGTAGCTGCAAACTTCTGTATTAGAATAAACTAAGCTGAAAGGCAGAGGAGTGCTTTTTTCAGCAAGCAGCTTAAATGTTTCTTTTTTTTGTTGTGTTTTGCTCCCTGAAAGTGCCAGAGGCTGCCATTTTGCACTGAAAATTTTAGTAAAACTGCATGGAGATTGTACTGGTTCCCAGTAGAGCTGTCATTTGCATATTTGGCAGGAGATAAACAGTTAAAATCCTACTTTTCTAGAGAGCCATGGTGTGCTCTGATGAGGCCCTCACCAAGGTCCCTCTGATGCTTCAGAATTCTACTTCCATGGTTTTGTCATCATCCCACATCAATCGAGATGATAGTAGTTTAAAGTGCTCTGAGGTCTTCTCCATTCAGAAGAATGGGTGGAAATCAGTGCACCAGCTCTCATAGAATCCTAGAATCCTAGAATCATAGAATCACTATGGTTGGAAAGGACTTCCAGGATCATCAAGTCCAATCTTTATTCCAACATCTCCTTAACCACTAGACCACAGCCTCAAGTGTTTCATCCACTCATTTTTTGAATACCTCCAGGGATGGCAACTCCACCACCTCCCTGGGCAGCCTGTTCCAGTGCCTAACCACCTCTCAGGAAAGAACTTCTTCCTAATATCCAACCTAAACTTCCCCTGACACAACTTGAGGCCATTTCCTCTCGTCCTATCATTAGTCATTTGGGAGAAGAGACCAGCACCAGCCTCACTACAACCTCCTTTTAGGTAGTTGTAGAGGGCAATAAGGTCTCCTCTCAGTCTCCTCTTCTCCAGACTAAGCAACCCCAGGTCCCTCAGCCGGTCTTCATAAGGCCTGATTCCAGACCTCTCACCAGCCTCGTTGTCCTTCTCTGGACTCGCTCCAGCACCTCAATGTCCTTCTTATCCTGTGGTGCCCGGAACTGGACACAGTACTCAAGGTGCGGTCTCACGAGTGCCGAGTACAGGGGCTCGATCACCTCCCTACTCCTGCTGGTCACACCGTTTCTGATACAGGCCAGGATGCCATTGGCCTTCTTGGCCACCTGGGCACACTGCTGGCTCGTGTTCAGTCGGCTGTCAACCAACACCCCCAGGTCCTTTTCCACCAGGCAGCTTTCCAGCCACTCTTCCCCAAGCCTGGAGCGTTGCATGGGGTTGTTGTGGCCGAAGTGCATGACCCGGCACTTTCCCTTGTTAAACCTCATACAACTGGCCTCAGCCCATTGCTCCAGCCTGTCCAAATCCCACTGCAGAGCCTCCCTACCCTCAGGCAGATCGACACTGCCACTTAATTTTGTGTCATCTGCAAATTTACTGAGGGTGCATTTGATGCCCTCATCCAGGTCATTGATAAAGACATTAAACAAGACTGGCCTCAAAACCGAGCCCTGAGGGACGCCGCTTGTGACCGATCTTCATCTGGATTTAACTCCATTCACCACAACTCTCTGGGTTGTGTCCAACCAGTTTTTAACCCAGCGAAGAGTCCACCTGTCTAGACCATGAGCCACCAGCTTCTCAAGCAGGATTCTGTGAGAAACAATGTCAAATGCCTTACTGAAGTCCAGGTAGACAACATCCACCGCTTTTCCCTCCTCTACTAGGTGGGTCACCTGATCATAGAAGGAGATCAGGTTGGTTAAACAGGACTTGCCCTTCATGAACCCATGCTGGCTGGACCTGATCTCCCTGTTCTCCTGCACTTCCTGCGTGATCTCCCCCAGGATGAACTGTTCCATAATCTTCCTTGGTACCGAGGTCAGGCTGACAGGCCTGTAGTTCCCTGGATCCTCCTTCATGCCCTTCTTGTAGATGGGCGTCACATTGGCAAGTTTCCAGTTGTCCGAGACCTCACCCAATAACCAGGACTGCTGAGAGATGATGGAGAGCGGCTTGGCAAGTTCCTCCGCCAGCTCCCTCAACACTCTCGGGTGAATCTCATCCCGCCCCATATACTTGTGTGTGTCTAATTGACTCAGCAGGTCCTTCACTACTATTTCCTGGATTATGGGGGCATTATTCTGATCTCCATCCCGATATTCCAGCTCAGGGGACTGAATAACCAGTACTGCTATTTTAAAAATGGGGAAACCTGTCAAAACTGAGGTCCAGTTTTGATAGGAGATGAAAAATTTGTTCACTGTTCAGGCTGAAATACTGACTGTTTACCTCTGGGGTTTCTCAAGGCTCAGATCTGGGGCCGTCAGTTCTGGAGAACTTTCAAACACCATTTCTAGCCCAAATTTGCCTCTAATCCTAAGGTGCAATAGGACTGTCACCCAGATGTGGTGACAGTCACATATATATGTCACTGTCAACTTTCCAAGCTGAGAAAGTGTAAAGTCTGGCTGTGTTACACCAAGTTTTTCTCAGCTCTTCTACTGGCATTTACCATCCATTAGACTCAGTAGGTCTGAGCCAGTGTGAGTCAAAGCAGGGATCAGGGCGGGAGGAAGGGAGCATAGACCTAATGAGTCAAGTCTAAAGGTAATTAACATCCCTGCTATGCATAGGCTTGTAAAGGTAAGTTTTTTTTCCCCTTGGTAACTTCATTTCTTTCTCTTCTAGTGTTTTCTCACCTTTATTTTTTTTCCATGTATAAAGCAGTACTTTATATACTATCTCTTTGACCATGTTTCTAGACTTATGACCTGTACTGTAGCAGGTGGTGTAAAACTTCCCCAGCTGCCTTTTGACAGCTTGTCCTTAGACACCAAGTGAATGTCAGAGATCTAGACTCAAACTATTTAAAAGCATTTAGCCAGCTTTACACAGCAACTCTTCGGTCAAACTTTCTCTGCTTTAGGAAAGGACATGTTGCCCCTCTTGGCAAATCAATTATTCAGATGCTATGATAGTCCGAGGCATCGTATCAGTAATAAAGTAGTGAATTATTAATCACGGCTTGTGCCATTTCGATTAGATTTGGGAAATTCAGGATTAAATTTCTGGCACCCCGTGTCTCGGATTGAGCTCAGCCCAGCTGGCCTGACAGGCATGAGCTGGCTTTGTATTTCAGAGGAGGCTGGTGGATAAAAATTACTTGAAAAGCCTCAGAACTTCAATTATTATTATTAGTATTTTGGAAGGAACTGAAATAACTGAAAATAGATTTCCAATCTGCAGGGCAGTTTTGATTTCACACAAAACTTGTGCTGTAATAGCTCAGTTGTCTTTTTTTTTTTTTTTCCAGTTCCACTGAGCTCATCTGCTTGCTGCAAGAAAGACTAACTCGACTTGAAAGACAAGGCAGTCTGGTGAGTCTGTGTGTCTGTGTACAGTATTTACACTTTCCACATTTTATCTGGGCTCTGAGGACACTCTGGGAGACTGAAATTGTATTAATTAGAAGCACAGGACCAGCACTCCTACTGCTCTGGCAGTATCTGCTGAGGGAGAAAAAGCCTTAATACAGGAAGAATGAGCCTCAGCATCCAGGAGACTTTGCTCGCAGCCTGCTTAGGGCCAGCATAAAAGGGTTTTGGCTTTATCTGCCCTGACCCCACTAGATGGCCACCCCCTACAGTGCCCTGCCACATAAATTCAGCCTGGCTTCACTCAACTGACACTGTTTAGCTCTTGCCTGTGCCGGGTGCATGCTGTGGAGATCCTGCTCTGAAGGGCTGGTGAGTGCTCCCTTCACTGGAGAAGGGATTTTTGCAAGTGTGTCTGCTACAGATAGGGAAGGAAAGGCAGGAATGAGAAATGCAGCTGGGAGAGGGGAGGCTCTTGGAAGCATGTGGGGAGTGCCAGCTGCCCCACATGTGGCCAGGAGAGATGTAGAGAAGTGTTGGGAGGAAATGCTGAGGCATCAATGTTGAAGTGGTATATCTGAACATGGTATGGGGCAATGCTGTGTGTGGGAGCTTGGTACTGCAGACTGTCAGAGGGATGTTAGCTAAGAGGGACCCTGAACATCAAGCCAGATGGAAGAACCTGGGAGGGGGGAAAAGTCCTGGGGTGCTCCCAACCAGAGCAGAAAACATGCCACAGAGCTGTGAAGAAAGAGCGTTTACTCTTTGGTGGCTTTCACCCATGGATGAAATTTAATTTTTCCGTGTTGCCTATAGGCATAGCAGATTTGCAGAAGTTAGTAACTTCTTCAGCAGTTAGGCTGGGAAGTTAAGTAACTTTGTCCAGGCCTGAAGGAAATCAAAGGAAAAACCCAGGTGACCTGACCCTACGCTCACATCCTTGTCAATGTGAACTGATAGCACAGGTCTGAAATGAAGCCTGCCGGGTTTCTCTCTGTGAAGTTGGCCTTTTGCTAGACATACAACTGAGGGAACAGCTTTTGCCACAAATGTAGTCCAATTCAAACCCTGAACAGGACTCAAAAGTGACCGAATTGAAAACCCTTGACATGAAGGAAATAACATTTCACTTGGTACAGTTTTAATTTCATCCTTCTGCCCTGGAGTCAATGGTTTCTGAGCAGAACAGGGACTGTGGAGTGCATGTGCATTGTGGGGAGGAAAGTGTGTGGGGAGATGCTGTGTGTAGCTAGTTTCTTACTCTTAGAAGCCCTCATGACTTTGGGGGAAAGGAAAAGCAAAAACTAAAAAAAGGGTTTTTAAAGAATTTTTTTGAAAGAGGAGCTGAAAAAGACATCAAAACAGATCAAAGGAACTCATGGAAGCGGGAAAAAAATACA
This sequence comes from Podargus strigoides, assembly GCA_028020825.1. Taxonomy (NCBI): domain Eukaryota; kingdom Metazoa; phylum Chordata; class Aves; order Caprimulgiformes; family Podargidae; genus Podargus; species Podargus strigoides. The sequence continues at coordinate 24,986,054 of CM051663.1, forward strand.
GAGAGGAAAAAAAAAAAGAAGGAAAAGCTCCTGCAGTAACATTGGATGAAAATTAAGCTTCTCAGATCTGTTTAAAAGATATTCTGTTTGATCTTTTATATCTTCTGCTCTGATTATCCAGGTTCCTTTTGATGTTGCTGAGCCCTATAGAACTGATATGTAAAAATACATATACATATGTATTAATATAGTGGGTACACATGCACATGCACGCACCCTCTCATGCTGTCCTTGCTGCCTATGAATGGGAGATGTGGATCCAATGGAGATGAGACCATGTAGGAGCAAACTCTGGTGCTCTGACCCTGTGTGGTGTGTCCCATGTTGTGGTGTCCCTGAGGAAAGAAAAGCCTCTCTGCTCCTCTCCCTTGCATGAACCACTAGAAAACCTGTACTCAGAGATGCATGGATTAAGAGTGGTGTTGGTCAGCATTTTGAGTTAGGAAGTTGTAATTGTTTGGTGTCACACCATGTCCTACTCTGTGCACCTCCTATGCACGTGTGAAGTGGTGAACTGACAGTCATGATGATGTGTGTAATTGGAAAAAAGCCTCTCAGAGGCTGTCCAAGAAGACACCCAAAGTCAAAAGAGGCACAAGACATCTACTTCTGGGAATCTTGGAGTACTTTGTGCCACCCCACAGTCCTCAACAGCCCCCTCCTGCCTCCCTACTGCTCCCCATGACCTTCCACTAAGGCCAGACTCCTCAGCACTGTAGGACAAACTGATTTATTTTTCTGCCCCCGCTTCAGGTAAGGGAGCAGGGCCAGCCCTAGGATGGGTCACTGATGCTGTCAGAAGGATGGGGAAGGACTTTGCACAAAGCAGCAGAGACAACCCCAGCATGCCAAGCCAGCTGCTGTTGCTAGAGAGGGAGGAGGGAGGTGGATGGAGGCTCCACTAAAATCCCCTTCTCGGCCAGGCAACAAGCTTACTTTGCCCCATGCTGCCACCTGCAAAGCACTTCTCAGGCTGTTGTGAAGCATGGCCACTTTGGAGTCAGCGAGACTCAACCCCACTGCAATGAGCTCCACATCCCCTCAAGCCCAGGCTGCTCTGTGCTGGCCTCTGGTCTGCACTGCTGTGATGCCCACATGCTTCCAAACCTTTAATCTGCTTACACTCAACATGCCCTGGGAGGCAGGCAAAGTGGTTTTAAGCTCATTTTACAGCAGAAAACACAAGGGATTTCCATATAAATACTGAGCAAGTTGGTGGTAGAGATGAGACCCGTACTGCATCTACCTAGGCTCTTGCTCTGTGCAGGAGGGCAGCTCTCTGCCTCCCGCCTGCATCTCTGTGTGCTTGGCTTTGCGCTGCCAGGTGCCACCTCTTGCAACAAAATCTCTGTCCTCCCTGTCCTCCCTCCTCAGGGATCAGTGTTTTCCACACCACCTCCCTCAACCCCCAGCCCTTCCATGAGGATGAGCACAATGAAGCACTCCAGCTGAATTTAGGCCCAAATACGTGCTTTCCTGCAATTTTAATACAGCAACATGCTTCTAATTGTTATAAATGTTTGGAGAGGAGTGTAGACAGCTGGGGGCAGTAGGCACGGTATTTTCAATTTTCTTAGCTGGGTCTGGTGCACTAGGTTGTTTCAGCCCATGGTCGCTGGGAGTCTGATCCCACCTCACTAGCTGCAGCACTGAGTGTTTATTCTCATTTTTCCTCTCCCTGGTCTCTCCCCTACCTTCATTTGGATGTTTCCTGAGTAGATCTGTCTATTGCCACTTCCCTCCTAATACTCCCAATTTAAAGAAAAAAAAAAAAAAAGGAAAATACATAGCAAAATTATTTTAGTTATACGGAGAGCAATAAAATGATCAAAGGCGTATTTGTAGCTAACATTGGACATACACCATCCATTGAACTAAGATAGTGGGGGGGGAAACATTTTCTTCATTTCCCTACAAACGTGTTCTTTTTAAAAAAAAATCAATGGAGACAGATTTTTTAATTAAAGCAGATGCTGATCCTTCCTGCCCCTGATGCTGCTACATGTTTTCTTGTTGTTGTGGCTGTTGTTATCTAATCTGGGCCTTTATTTATTTGTTTATTAGCCCCTGACAATAGGAGACTGTAGCTCTGATTTCCCTGCTAGACTTGGGGGAACAGAAAGGAGGTGGGTCTGTTGGAGGAAAATGTTTTTGTTTTGTTTCCAATCTCTTTGCTATCCAGGTGAGGGTAAAACTCTCCCTTCCTCCAACTTTCCCCTCCTCCAGCTCTGGTGATGGATACAAAGGCTAAGCCTTGCTGTCTCCTTCTCTCCATCCTTTTTACAGATGCAAATCCCCTTCTGCTCAAGCTCAAGAGTGTCTCCGGGAATAAAATGTGCTCTGTGGAAATGCCTTCATTTGAAAGTGTTACGGAGATCTGGAACTGAACTGCTGAATGGGTGGCTTTTCTTCTTTTTTTTTTTTTTCTTTTTTCTGTCCAGAAAGAAACACCAGTTTAGGGCTCCAATAAAATGATCAAGAATGTCAGCTGCTACAGTATTTGCCTTTCTTTCTCACCCAGCAGATCTGAATCTTCTGTTTCCTTCCTGTGTCCTTCAAACCCTCCCTCAATGGCTCCCCTTACACACAAGATTGAAGAGTTCCCACCAAGGCTTTCATAGTGAATGTCCAAGAGGCACGTTTGCTCCAAGCATGCCGCAGTTGAACCCAGCACTGGACTTTGTGGGGCTGGGCAGGACCAAGCACATGGTCCATCTCCTCTCTGCCACTTGTGCTCTGCCTGATGCCTACAAGGATTCCTGGTCTTTTCCCCTTCAAGTTCAAGCAAGTGCATAGAGGTGGGGGTTCATTTGCTGAAAATGACTGGCAGTACTCAGATGTTTCAATCATCCTAAAACTAAAGCAGAGAGATGAAGCCTCAGAGAATCTAAATCAAGGACATGTTCATCCTCTATTTCAAGAGCTCTTGCTGTGAGTTATAATCAGGCCTTGATGGAAGGAGATGTTTCAGGCCTGGGCTGTCTAGTGCTTCAGACCCTTCCTGAAGGCCATGTTTCAGTCCTTACAAGTGCCTTTTGTCTATGGGACACCCTGTCTGCATTCATGGGTTATGCCAAGACATAACCTAAGGGGCTCTCCAGGTGACCAGCATCAGCCAAAGATTTGCCCATAGCCTTTGGCTTTATATCTGTCAACAGGACATAAGATAAGTGCTGCAGGGCCTCAGGAGAAATTTGTCCTTTCTGTCCTCAACTTCACTGTTGGCCAGGTGCTACCAAGAGGGAGGGCTTCACATGCACCAAGCACAGACCACTGCTGGAGGCAGGATGCTTGACTGGATGGATCGCTGGTCCCATCTGCTATGGCAAACTATACCTTTGTATGTGGAAGGAAACAGATAGTTGAAATAGTCCAGGGAATGCTTTTACTTTTGATGTGTATCCACACAGCATGTATGTATCTGTCTGAGCCTGACTTCCCAGGCTCTGCACTCCCCGACCTTCACTGATGTTAAAGGCTGCCCTGGGCATGCAGCTCTTCCCCAGGTCTGTGGGTAGGTGCTGGTAGTTAAACACATGGATTGAGAGATGTGTCTGGATACCTGACCGTTTACTTTCCTGGCCAAAATACACATCAACAAGATAATTTAAAAAAATAATTTTCCAGTTTACAAGACTGACTCTCCTGACCCAAAATGGAACTATTTTTCATTTTGTTATGTTTTGTAACCTTTTCATTAAAAGCAAGCAGGGTAATAAAGAATATTGAGAAAAAGTATAAAAGAAAAAGCTTTGTTTAAAAAATGCCTCATCAGCAAAATAGAAGGTTCACATTTTCACTCAAACGAATTGGTCGTGGTATCTTATTGTTTGATAGGAACATGCATATATTTCCATTCAGCACTTAACTCCTTTTTTTTTTCTTTTTCAGTGAATAAAGTATTTGACCAAAATCCTTCCTCAATTGTAATCCAGAATATCATTTTCCATTGCATACTGACTTCAAGAATATGCAGATTTAGAGATTTGCTTTTCAAAGGGTGGGATCCATTTGGAGAAACTTAGGTGTTTACAACAATGCATGCCTCCATCTGAGATAACCACTCTCAGCTTTCTTCTGTAGTCAACACAGATCTGGTCTGCAAAGCCAAGGGCACAACTCTCATCCTAAGATAGACATCTTCTCTCAGCCAAATCACACTTCCCCTAAAAAAGCACTTTTCTCTATGTGTTCTATATTGCAAGTCTTGACTGACTTGCTCAGATAGAAGGATCTACACTACATTTTAATTAGATGTCTTATATGTGGGTAAATTTAGGGAATATTAAACCTGCCCAACTAGTTTAAAAGTGAGATTCCTCTTTAAAGCTGTTGAGGACACTAACAGGATTATGCAGAACCTAGTAGGGCGATGGTTTCCCTAAAGCTGGCAGTGCAATAGCACATGAAAATATATGCTTCTAATTTCAGACTGAATACCTATGGGCAGAAGCACCAAATGTGCACAACAGTGCACGATTTGCTATTTGCAAGTGCAAATATTCACTTTGTAGAGGAAACACTCTTAGCTGTATCCCTTCTCTGCTGAATCCTTCTTCTTTTTCTTAGTATTATCAAGACCTTAAAATGCACAGAAAATTTAGAAGTGAGATATAAACAGCTCCCCTTCCCCCACCACCCACACTTACATAAGCACACACATTCAAAAGAGGTAAACTATATATATATATATCTGCAAAAGATAAAATCCACTTTAAAATGCAATCTGTAACCCTGTTCCAGCTTTTGCCTTTATCAGGTGGCAAGTAAAGACTTTCACACCAGTGGAGTGTAAATTCTGTTAATAAATTCTGCTACAATATCTTTGAAAGTGTGAGCTGATAAAATGGTATACCTGGAGATTAAATTATATCTAGCCTCAGTAGAACAGCAGAGACATCTTTTTGGTGGACCCTGGTAAAGGGTTTTTAAGTATCTCTCTGTACCTTTCAAAGTGAGCTAAGAAGAGCACTTCAGTCATTGTACCTTGGGATAGATGTGTCTTTCACTACAGCCCCTTATAACTATCCATGTTTAGGTGTTATCATGGGAGTAGCTGCTTCGCTGTATGCATCTTTTCTCAATTGCACAGTATCGACTGATGGTGTAGCAAAGTTTTGAGTGATAGCTCAACAATGGAGAAGTTCCAGACTCCCTCTCTCTCTTCCTCTGTCAGTGGAGGGGAAAATGTCTTATCCTCAGCATTAATTAAATTCTGTGAAGCCTGATCCTGCTATGGAAGACCTGTGCATAGATTCAGACTCTGACAACGTCTTAAATTAACTGACTGGCAGCTACTAGGTAAATAAATATGAGGGACAGATCAAGCAAAATCTTTGGTCTGTCTGTGAAACGCATGGGCCAAGTCATCTGCTCTTGAAATCCATCAAAGCTGTACTGAACCTGACTGATCTATGTCATGAAAGGATGAGCTTCTATAAAGGATTTGCAGCTGAGAGAAAGTCTGAGGCAGAGAGTGACTACTGTTGAGGTGATCAGAGGGACCTTCTGCCTGGAGACCAGAAGACTCTGGTTTGTGCCTTGCTTTGCAATACATGGACTGATCCCTATGAGTCCTAGGTCTGTTTTGTTCTCTGCAAGTTTTTCTTTACATGTTCTGCCTTCCTGTGGCAGTGTTTGCCATACACTGGGTGGTGCGCAATGCTACGTGATTAATCACGTGTTTTCAAGTCAGACTTTCAGAGGCTTTACGTTTTAATTGCCAGTTCTTGGCCTGTGTCCATGGTTCAGTCTAAAGCTTTGTTTTTGTGTGTGTGGATTTCACAGAGATGAGGATGGAATGCTCAGGGCAACTAAACGGAGGACTACCTATATGATTATTTTGATTACCTCTGCAGTAAATTGGGCCAGAAAATGAGCTGAGGCAATGTGTCACTGTTGTCAAAAATCTGTTGTTGTTAGCACACTGTTGGCCGCTGCTCTTCTGAGCCTCATCCAGGCATGATTTAGGAGACAGCACAGGCCAGAAACTCTTCCCAATCTGCAGTAAGGATATGGGCACCCTTTTTGTGTTGAAGGAGAGCTTAACTCTGTGTGAGCATACAACCATTTGTGTTTATGTACAGGGAATGCACCTAAAGTGATAATTTTCCTGATTTTTATATATTTTTGCTAAACATCTACTGCAGGCTGCTGCTTGAAAAAGGGTACTGGGTTCCCTTTCTCTTTGATCAGGGACACTATAACAACATTTATCCTAAAGGGTCTTTGTTGCCTTTAAGGATAAAGCCTAAAGGACAAAGGATGAGTTATTTTTTCCAACTCTCCCATCCTCATATATACATTCCCACCTAATCAGCCCATTCTAACCACAGCATTTCTCCCCCTTAAAAGTCAAGGGTGACTTTCAGCTCCCAGCATGATTTTAAAAAATGTCTGGCAGAGAATAGAGCAAAGAATTGCTTTTCCCTTTCAGAATCTGTGTGGGAGGATGAGATTGGCACAAGTTATTGGCCAAAATATCACTTATGAGTGGCAAAGCTCTTCCTAGGACAGTCTCTTTCACATCCCACTTACAATAACAACAATAGCCTTGGTATCATTTTAAAAGAGAGAGCAGAGAAGGTGTGGGGGTGGGAAGGGCAGGAATTACAGCCCTTATATTAATCAGATAGAAAAGCTCTGTCTCCCACAATTCTTTCATTAGCTGGTGAGACAGGTGACCTTCGACCTCCAGCATCACTTACTTCCTTGGTAACAACTACTGCTGGCAGATGATCCCTCTTGTAGACTTCATCCATATTCAAAGAGTTGTCACATCCAACTGATGCTAAGAAGCTAATCAAGTGGAATTTTCTTTTCCTTTTCTTTCTCTTTTTATTTCCCATTTTACTCCTTCCCTCTTGCTAGAAAGATAGTTCCCCACCATGCAGTCAAATTCTTTTGAACTCTGGGAAAGAGCCAGATCCATGGGGAAAGGGAGACAATCCCTTTTCTGTTCACACATGAAGTCTTTGATTATTTTTCCCTTTTTACATGTCAAGTGTACAACTGTTTTGCATTCCCTTTAACAGCACTTAAGAGTTAGTGAGCACAGCCAGGGGCTTGACTAAGACAGCTCTTGCACCACACTTGCTATTTCAGGGCAGGTTGAAAGTTTCCCATCAAAACTTTTTTGAGATAGATAGAAAATTAAATTTCCAGTGTTGTCTAGGTTTTGGAAGCACAGTTGGTTTTACAAGAGATAGAAGATGAGGGGAGTTGAGTAAAAATTACATTTTCCACAGAGAAGGGTAATACTTTCACTCATGTTTTCATTTTGTTTGCTTTTTTCCTCACGGTAAGACTGTACTATATACTGTACTTCCTTCTTGTGCTTAGAACCAGACGTGCCAACATGGTTCTGAAGTATCTAGCAATAGCTTACATGAGAATATTTTATGCACATTTGAAGCATTTTGTACAAAAGTAGATTCTAGCAGACATTTCATGGTCATCTCTTCTAAACACATGCAAAGACTAAAATGAGATAATTTCAAACACTGAAGATGAGAATGCTGAGTCTGAAACAGCAACTACATAGGAAAATCTGGTACTTATATCCTTGATGAGAAAAAAGGACCAGAAGAACAATGAAGATGTCATTTCTGCACTTTTTCATTCTGAAATTTATAGGTTTCTGATCATTTAAATATTAATCTAGGAAAAAATCTGAGGCCATTGAGTTCAGATAGCCAGGGAATCTTTGTTTGCATATGAGTCAAACATGAGGAAAAGAGAATGAGGAATTTCTCCTCCAGAAAACAGTTTTATTTCAGTGAGAAACTCTAGAATACCTGAAATATCTTGTTTCCAAATTTTGAAAATGGAGCATCATTAGACAGAGAGAATTCCTAAAACCAGTCCCAGATTTTTCTTAAAAATATTTATAAGCAACTGACCTGAAGAATCTCTAATAAAAAGCACCAGCTATAAACAATAACCCTGTTACAATGCCACGTATTTGTACAACTCATAGGAAATGCTGACATCCTCCATTCAAGCACTAGTTTCAAGCTACTGAAAATGTTCTTTTAAATCCTGATGGCATCTGTTTCTCTTCCATGAGTTAATTCAAGAGGAAAAAATGTGCGAAACAAAGGAAACAAGGAAGGCAAAGACACACTGGTACCAGACAACTTCGCTCCCACAAATCTCCCTTATTTCCACCATCCACTGCCAGATTTCTTGTTAGAATGTGCAATGCATAATTTGCTCCTCATGTCTTTCCTTTCATCATCCTGTGAGTACAGATTCTTCCATAGGCATCCTTGGTGTTACTGACGTTCCTGTCACTGGGGCAAGCTGAAGCTAGGTGGTGCGTTTACTTATATGAGTGTGCACTCTGTGGGACTGCTGTTGCAACTTCTTAGCAACCTCTGTCTTCGTGACACTACTTTTGGACCTCCCTCTCACTCTCTCTTGTCTAGCAATGTCTCGTCTCATGGAGACTGGAAAGCTAAGTTCATTAAAATGGAATTTGGTGGGTTATTGCACAAAATTACCTCTATTTACATCTGCTGCCTGTCACTTTCAATGCTCTATGCCTTTTATCGCTTAATACTTCCACTACCTGTCCATGCCAACTTTCAGTGGGCAGCAGTTGTAAACTCAAGTTAGCATTGCTTGCTGTGTGCACTGCTTCCTACAGAAGCCTTTAATAGGCTGTGTGAGCTGGTGTCTTGGCCAAGAATATTTGTTCGTGGGTAAGACAGAGCTACAGCTGTGCTGATATCCAGAAATGCCAAGAATATCCATAAATGATTTTCCTAGGCTGAATTATAGTTCCTACACTATTATTAACTCTTTGGCTATGGCAAAAATGTCTTTGTTGTGATCAGCTGGGAAGAAAAGAATAAAACTGAAAGTGAGCTTTTGGCTGGAGTGAGCACTGAACCTGAATCTTTCATATCTCAACTGAGCAGGGCTTCAGTATTTCAGCTAAAAGAGAAGTTCTGAATTATTGCTTATGGAAGACAGCTTAGCAATGAGTCAATGAGTGACTGCATTACAAGATTCATACTTATATGATATTCTAAAGGTAGTGACCCATCTGAGACCCTAGCACCTTCAGTTAAATGACCATACCTGGGTCCCGGTTAGGCATATGGCAGACTATGTTGTCTAGTGGCTGAGTCTACAGAGCACTGTGTTACTCAAGTCTCGTATACAGTCCTGGTTTCACAGCGCTGCCCCAGGTACTAGAAAATCTTGAAACCAAACCCATTTTCCTGTCTAACATGTCACATCCATCACTTTCACCTCTGTTTACTTGTGCGAGCAGTTCAGCAGAGCTGTTGAAAGGATGAAGAGCAGCAGAGTGCGTTATTTCCACAGACCTCAGCAGGCACTGGCTAATGTCCCACATCTGCAGAAGCTCAGGCAATTACATTTTTCTTCTTACTTGCTGTTAGCATGACACCCAAACACCTAACTGACTACCACAGCAAAGCCAGGAAATGTGCCCCCCTGAAAATTAGACACATGCCAACATGGGACTGCTCAGGTCTGGATCAGAAACAATGGCTTTAAAGGCTTCCTTCCACTTTCTTCCTGCCCTTTCATCAGTGAATTAATACAGCATTAAAGTGTCCACCACTGCGATCTCTGACCATGAGCCTATTAAAATTGCATTGGAAGTTAACAATGAGGATGGAAAACAAAGATCAAATGAATAATGCATCAACAAAGCACTTCAATTAGATATTGAAGAAAATAATATAAATATATTACATAGCAAAATATCTTGAATTATTAATTAGATAGAGAAATTATTTTTTTTTCCCCACTGGGAGGAAAAAAATGAAAGGAAATAAAGAGATGCATAGTCTTTGATTGGCTGATGAGAATAAACGGTGGGGATATTTATACTTCTTTCCTGTTCAAGCTTAGTAATTTCATGTGGTTTTGCAAGATAACACTTAGGTCATGTGATTTCATCAACCAATCGAGCTGCCAGGCTCTCCGCTGACACTCAGTAATGAAGTGATATGGTAGGGTAGGACACAGTCACCTTATCTTTTTATAAATGCATTGAGTGGCATTTGGGATGCCTTCCTACCTTTTCAGTTCATTTGTATTACACAAGAACCTTCTAAATGTTAAAGCTTTCACTTGCAGTGAAAGTTTGACGTTTCCAACGGCATTCAAGGATATCTGTCTTGGAGTGGCATAAAAATAATGATGTGCAGTTGTGTGTGGGGGGACGGGGCTGCGTACGTGTGTGCACAACAGCCGGCTGAGAGTCTCCGGAGCTGTCTCCGGCACCAAAGCAATGCGTGGCGTCCATCCGAGTTGACAGGCCTACCCAACCTGAAATCATCTGAGTGCAGTTTCTGAAATCGTTTGAAAGTGGAGTGTCAGGAAGATGTTTGCATGGCGCCTGACATCTCCTCCCAGCATGGTTTAATGACATCTCTCCCTTGTCATAACTCTCTCTCACGCTTCACAAATAAAAATGGCATTGGAAGGACTTGGCAAGACAGAGTTGGGGGCAGGAAGGGGAATGTGGGAAAGGGCTGGGAGACAGGAAAGTGCAAATTGCTGGAGACAAGACCACTTGAAAGGGCTTGAATCAGCCTGAACATTCATACCTGGGAGGGTTGTGGGTGTTTCTTGCGTTCCACATCATTTTCTTATAGTGTTAAACAAAGGATATGGATTTACCTGCCTTTACCAACCAGCCCAATCTAGAGCAGCAGGCAAGAATGAAATCCCTCTCGATATGGAGACCTGTCTATAAAGGTGTTAATTGTCTCTGTATTTTTTACGATACGTTTGTGGGTGCAAAGAAGGAGAAGGCAGTGAACATGCTGCTGCCTGTGAGAGTGACCTCCCACCCCCACTGGACTCCTGGCTTTGGTGGGTGGGTTGCAACTGGAGAGAGTAAAATAAACACTGCAAAGTAGGAGATGGGGGGAACCAATCTGCTTGACCGAATTCAGGAGTTTGAAGTCCCAACTTTTAAACCAGCTCTGCCACCTTCTTGCTGGCAGCTTGGGCAAGGTGCCCCATCCTCCTGTACCTCAGTTCCCGCCTTTGGAAGACTGGGAGGAGAAGGCAGTGTTAGGATTGAGGAACGAAGATTAATCCCAGAGCAGACCAAACACATCAAGATGACATGAAATGTTACAACTGTGTCAGAGGGGATGAACATGGTTCTTTTAAAATGCCTCAGCAGCACTACATACTCTCAATTAAATGCAATTACAACCAGGAAAAATGATCAAGAGCTAACTGACAGAGTTTATATCAATTTGATATTTCCTCCAGTTCCAAAGAAAGAAGTGCATTTTACAAGCATTTGCTAATTAGAATTGCCTGCTTGTCAGTGTGGGAAAGTAGACTTCCGACCCTGTATTTGGTCAGTTCAGTGCATATTGGAAAGGGTCTGCCTGTGGATTTCTGGAGCGGGATGCACCCAGCAGAACAGGCAATGTGACCTGCGAAGTCTGCATGGTGCCAGGCAGAGGAAAGACTTGTTTCTGTCAGGCATGAAGCCAGTGAGAGAGCCGAGGAGCCGGGGAACCAGGTACGCTCCCTCCCGGCATCTCCGGATGGCTGTCTCAGCTGTCTCCACAGCCCTAAGAGGCAGCTTAGGGACTGAAAGCCTGCACCCTGCTGCTGAAAGAAACATGGTTTTGTAGGTGCTTGGTGTCTGAGGATTTCAATGTGCAATAAAAAGATAATTTATAGTAATCATAACAATCACAGGTGAAACCTTGAGACCTTTAACAGTCTTTTGTGGGACAGAGTGACCATATAAGCTGGTGACAAGTTTGCTGTCTCAAGGACTGAGTAAATGACTGAACTGCAGTCCAAGGACTATCTTAGTAGTACGGCAATGGGAATGCAAAGACTCTCCTTGCTTTAGCTAATACACCTGAGAAAGGGCTTTTGTACACTCAAATTTTGTCTTCTCCCTTCCCTCCATGTGTAGCAATCTTTAGGATGCAGTCTAATAAGAATGGATGGGGAGTTTTTTTGCTTACTAACTTTGTCTAAAACACAGATATAACTGTGCTTTATAGAAAACATAAAAGCTTCTTGGGCCAAATACGTCTGATATAATGCATTTAGCACAGTAGAGATCCATTTTAACCACCGTTTACAGCTACACAAGCGATATCTGAGGTATGTGTACAGCTCCCCACTGCCCCTTGGCCACATCCACACACCAGGTATGTGGAGGAATCTCCCAAGCCCCTTTTTAAATGTCTTTCCAGTAGATGTAGAGTGGGCAGGCTCCAGTGAGGATGGAGGGTGTCTCCTGGAGGACAGGAGCCTGCACTCCTGCCTTTGGTAGCGATGACTGATGCTGTGGTAGCCTCTCAGGCTTGCATGTGATCTGCCAGCCCTCCGGGAGTGTATTTACAAATTAAACAAAAGAGACAACAGATGCTTTCTCATTACTTCACAAGAAACTGTATGACAAGGTCAAGGAAGAGGAAACAAAGAAAAAAGCTTTGTCAAAAGGAGTGTGTACCTCAAGTGGCCAGGACTATCTTAAACGGGCTCACACCTCTGGCGCGGGGGGAGTTCCTGTGCACTGAGAAAGCCTGTCCTTTGCATGAGATGTTCATCTAGCATCCTTTGTCTTGCTTCTCTTGGCTTTCCAGATGGAGGATCAAGGATCCCAGTGCATTGTCGTGGTCCAAAAGGACTAAGTCCAACTGCTGTGCCATCATTTCCTAGCTTTGTACAGCAAATTCCCCTCTCCAAGGCTATGTGTGGGCAGATGTACAACACATAGACATGAACATTTGTCCCAGTTTTCACTTTGCTCTTCTATGTTTCAGAGTTTACAAGGAACTTATGGTCATGCCAGTGAGCAGAGCTTCAAACCAAGGTACCTCTCTTCTTTTAGATTAGGTTTCTGTGCTTGCTGCTGGTACAAAACGTGTCCCCTGAAAACACTGGGGAGTGGATATGGCACTTACTTGCCTTGCTGTGCCATGAATATGGTTCAGGTTGGAGGAGCTGTCTGTGAGACTGGTGAACAACTTGGAGAAAACAACTGAAGCTTGACAATGCTTAGGCCTTAGATCAACAACTGATGTAGTTAATAGAGTCTTTCCCTTGTCCTCACTGGTCTTTAAAGAAATTTCCAAACCCTTTAGGTGAGACTGTCTGGGACTTATTTCACCTAGCACCAAATGTCTGAAAATTTGGAGTAAATTCAAGTGGATATAGAGGCATAACATGAACTTAATGCCAGAAATTTAATCAGGTTACTGGAGGAAAACCAAACCAAATGAACAAACCAAAACATCAGCATGGGTCTAGGAGAAACAGTACCAGCAGATACCAGAATATTCAGGTAAATCTTGAGGAAAGCTGAATAGACACAGCGCAGAAAGTCTGCAAAATTGTAAGAATTACTGCTAAGTGCAGAATGAAACGTAAAATAAGGCCTCTCAGGTGGAGATCCCCGTGAAGTTCTTACATTTTATATGGCTTGGCTTCCTCAGATATCTCCATGAACCCAGCTAATACTTCCTCTGCAATTCACCACACAACACCAATGGGAAGAGTAGAGTTTGACTGTTATTGCCAGGGGACATTTTAGTTAAATACTGTGCAATTCTCCATATTTAACTAAGTAGCTGAGGAGGCTAACATGTCTATCTTAACCAATAGCTTTAACAGAGATGGTACCTAACTCCATTAGAGATATTCAAGATGAAGTGTTTTAGTGTTTTAAGTAGATAAGTATTGGGAGAGTTTTTATGGGGTGTGCGCTCGCTCTCTCTCTCTCTCTCTTCTGTTTTCTGTTTCTAGGCTTTTTTTCATATAAAACCCACATAAACAAAGGGGGATTGCAAACCAAAAAAATAACATAAATTTTATGGATGACGCCAGGGTGTGTATAATGAAATTAGAATTATTTTTTGAAAGGTTTGTCCCTGATTTTTAAGTGCTGTATCCCCCCAGAATTTCAAAGAAATCCCTGGAAGTCAATGGGTGCTTAACGCGCTCTGACAATTTGATAATATTTTTTGGCCCAAAACACAAATTGAGAAAAGTAAGTACTTTCTTTTGAGCACTTTGTCCGTAAGGGCATTTGCTGCTGAGCTTCATCCTTACCCTTGTTTTACAAGTCTCTAATGACCCCAGAGGAGTTGGGATGTCTGTTCATGTTTGAGCTGAAAGACAGAAAGAGAGATAGGGGCTGTGAAGGGCAGTCAGTAGTGAAGACAAGTTTTCAGTCTTTGAGCTTCTGAGCTTTTCTGCCTTGAGATGAAGGTGGGGAAGGGGCTATTCCCTGTCATGGGAATGAGCCCTGTGTAATGGAAGAGAATGGCTGCTCATGAGCTCTTCTGATGCAGGCAGGTCTATTGGGAGAATTCCTCCTGCACGGAAGATCTGTGCTGGCACTAATGAATTTCTTAGCACTTGATTATGGAATCAAAGCTCGTCGTTTGTCCTCAATGGGCCTCAGTGTAATTTCTGCATGTGTTAAAGAAGCGACTCATCTTTGTTGATACAGATTAGGATTAAAACACACAAGGGGAAGTGGGGAAAAGGACGGCGCTGAAAGCTTCCACCTGTATCTTCTCATCTTCGGAGCTTAGTTTAATAAAAACAGAAAACATGCAGGTGGCTGGTTCAGAAATACTTTGCCAGAATAGCAGCTGCTTAAAAGTTTCCAAATGTTCAAGATGTTTGTGAACTAGGATCTATCCCTTGTCATCCTCCATCCTCCACACTCCTGCACACCTCCTCTAATTATGAAAAAAATGAATCACTGAATAGCAAGTGCATACAGATGAAGTTGGGGATCTGGATTTTTCCCCTCTTGTCTCCTGCCATACTATCAGATCTAGTGATATGAGAGAGCTGTTTGGGATCTCCTCCACTGCTGTCCAGGTGTACCTTGTGGCATTTTCTACATTTTAGAAGGTGCTTTAGAGGGGAAATTGAGCCTATAGGAGTATATAATTCCAATGATGAGGTTATAGCCCAAAGTATAAGAACTGCACCGCGACAGAAGATGATAGAGTAGCTCTGCATCAGAGTCATGGCATCGAAACCAGAAGTACAATTCATTTAGTGATGTTCTCTTCCCCTCATTCCCCCATGCCCAGAGGACACTGCAGCTGATGCTATGCGTTTGCACACAGAGATCAACTTTACCTACACTTTTTTTCCTACCAGATGTACCTTTGCTTGGTTTTTGAAGCAACCCTGAGTCTTGCTGAGGGCACAGTGAATCTACTGCATGTGCCAGGCAAGGGAGCAATCCCTTCCACTATTGCACCTTATCATGTGAGCTATCAGGTAATTCTTTTCTCTTATTTTCCCCTTTCCTGCTGCTTTTGAAATTTCTGAAACTCTTTTCGTTTACGAGGAAAATTAAATAAACAAATAAATAAACCCCCAGAACTCAAAGATTTCTTATTAAAGTTCTGAACATATGCTACTTAAGAAAAAAAAATCTAAGTGAAATTGGCTGATAAAGTAAGAATCCCACAAAGGGCTGTTCTTCCAATCATCCGGTATTTCTCCTGTAATTTCCTCAGAGACTGTGGAATGATTTTCCAGATGTCTCTGTTCCTTCCAGGTGGCGTGTTCAACATGATTTGGAACAAGGCCAATCTTATGCTTCTTCCTATATAAGGGAGATGATACTGTGCAAGGTACATACGTGTACATACTTCCACATTTTTGGAAAGAAAAATAGCATGTTTCCTTAAGTGTGCAAGTAAAGCACAACTCAGAGGAAAGGTAGTTTTCTTGTGAGGCTGACAAGATTGCCTTGCCTGAGACAGGTACCACCTTTTCTGGTCAGTAAGAAGAAAACCAAGGGCAGCTTTTGCTATAGAAGAATTAGTAAGGGGTCAGGAGGTAGCACAGTTTCCAACTGCTCTTTAATTTGACTCACATAAATCCTATTTAGCCTCAAAACTACTCTGGTTCCCTGCTGAATGGTGTACTTCCTTACTTGCCTTTAGAACATAAGCTGGCAGCAGAAGTGTGCAACCATGGAGTTAAGGCTGCAGGGAGTGGGGCTTCTTCTGAGGCAAGAAGCCTATGACAAGCAAAAAAAGCACCAGTGAGTTTGGGTGAGTATATTGAATCAGGCCAAAAACCATTGTATACTCTGCCTATATTCAATATGTTGACATCTGGGGCAAGGAGATCTGTTGATATGTCTCCTAGAGGGTCTAAATTCTGTGGTTGTTTTCAGCAGGGTGCACTGACGTTTGGAGGAGCTGCAGGCTCCATCTGTCTCAGCACCTCCTTCACCTGCAAAAGAGCAGATGTAGCTGATGACAAACTAGACAAATTTTCATGGAAGACTCTGCTCTGCTTTTCACCTGATACACTTTTCACCCTGCAAATTTAACTGCTTCTCTGTAAATGAGAACCATCTTTATTTTTGGCTCACAGCTCTGCTCTGCATTATCAGAGAGATTAAGCCAATCAGTACTATCAATGGCCCCTGACTCCCTGCGATGGACGGATATGGCAGTGTAAATGCCAGGGGTGCACTTTAATACTTGTGATTTTTAAATGACGAGGAGGATCCTCATGGGGAGGACAGACACAGCCGGACTTCGGCTGTGGCAGAGAGCTGAGCACTGCCCTTGAGCAGGGTTTTTGTTCTGCTTCCTGCCAGCCCTGATGTCAGCAGGAGCAATAATGACCTGTTGGGTTTTAAGATGAAAGGGAAGGCAGTTTTTCCACCTCCGTATTGGCCCCTGAGATATACTTAAATATTTCTGGCATACTGACATCACAAGCTAAGTGTAAGTGATGGACTTTGGGTCTACGTTGCTTCAGTTCTGTAGTTTGCTATTGCAATTCCCTTAGCTCAGACTCCATGTACACACTTTTGCCATTTTCACTCATGTATTTTCAATCGAAGACTAGCTTTTTAATGGGCAAGTTTTTCAAGTAAAGTGCCCAAATGTTGTTGAAGAGACATTTCCTTTCCTCTAGAAAATAGGTGATTTTCAGAAAAACTACTTAATCTTTTGCTGTTAAAAAACATAATTTTGAATGAAAACTTGTAAGGCAGTAAGTTTGTTGCCTTATGTGAATGTAGGAAACTTTCAAGGAGAATTAGGAAAATTAGGAATGCAGTAAATTCTAGATATTTCAAAATTTTTTTCTTTTTCTGATTTGGGATCAAGGGTGCAATAGTTTTGCTAAACTGCTCCTCTAAGAACTAAACTAAGGAACGAGAAAAAGCTTTTACTCACCTTCAGCTCACTGTGACTTTCCATCTCCATAATTATGTGAATACCAGAATGCAATGCTATGATTTTAACCTTTTACATTTTTTCCCTTTTTATGGTAACCTTTTCTTCCCTGCAGCTTTGCCTGCATTTCACATATTTCTCGTACATTTTTAGTGCAATAGCCTAGTGTTTCCTCCAACAACCAAAGTCAATTCAAACATAAATATATATATTTAAATACTGAAACAAGAAATTTACATGATTTCCACAAAGGTATTATTGAGAGACATACAAAACCCAACATTTTGCCTTGAACTACTTTGATTTTGACAGCCAGCTTTTACAATAAAGTGTGGGAATCATCTTCTCCAACTGAAGATGTTTAGAAATTAGATTTCTAAGCCGGTCATCCTAGGGTTACTTTGTTGTTATTTTTGATATATAAACACTTCCTGAGGGCAAATCATCTGGCTTTTCTTACATGCTTATCTGCAACTAAATGACCTCTGGAGATGCCTGTTCTTCTCTACTGATTATAAGAAAAGCCTGATATGACTAACCCAGACTGGACATCTGGCTTTGGGACACTGAAATCAGGGAAGACTAACCCTCCCCAAACTGGATTGTCAAAAAACGTCACCAAATCCATTATTAGCATATGTATGATTGTCCCTGTGTCACATCCCCTGGCATCTGCCAACTCCTGGACATTGTTCATAGGCAAATAAGACCTTGTCTTTAAATCTGAAAGCAGCAGGGAGAAAAAACATAGGGTGTCACCTGCAGTACTTAACTTGCTTAGAAGTGCTACTGAAGGGCCAGAAAGTTTGGAGACTGCTTTCGACCAAGTCATCAAAGATAGCACTGGAAACAGACTATATTTGTCTCTAAAAATCTCTTTTTCATTTGCACCTCAGGTTTATTTCCCCAGAGTTTGCAACAGCCAGGTTCTAATTTTGGATACGTGACTATCTTTTACTGAGACGGTCACCAAGAACACGAGATTGACAATAAGTTTTTGGATGTGGGAATCGGCAACAAATTACTTTTTGAAAGTAATTTGAGCAACACCGAGTAGCTGATAGATTCAGGCCACAAACACTTTCACCTGAATCAAGACAGCCTCCAAAACAAATACATCAGCCTGGAAGAAAAGAGTCTTCTTGTACTGGAGGGATGACTGGGTCACTGAGCATAACAGTACTCATTATAGATAGAAAAGCAGAAGAGGAAGGATAACAAGGGAGACTTCACATGACCTAGGGAGAAGAAGGGTGTGAGAGGGAAGTGCTGAGGACCCTTGAGTTATTCTAGCCTGTTGAGATCTTAAATGAAATCTAAATGGGATTCCAGAAAGATGAGGGAGGAGAGCAGAAAATGCAGTGAATTTGACATCTCTGATCTGAAGTCGGCCTGCAGGGACTCTGAAAACAACCTCTGGCTGAAGATCTCCACATGTAGCGCTGGTGTAGATGGTCCTCTTTGCCATCAATGGAGAAAGGACAGAAAGAGCAATGGCTAGTTTTTCCACTCCCACATTTACTCCTCAACCCACATCCCCTCCCCCAATTCTTCAGCCCCAAGACAACAATAAAATCTGCTATTCCCCTCCTCCATCTGCAGAAAGGGAGGGGTGACCTTGTGAAAACAGACCCCTGAAGGAGAAGATATCATGCTTTGAGACCTTCTGGGCCATTTTCTTTCCCAAAAAGCACCTCATACTGACCTGATCTTGCTTCCAGAGAAAGGGTTGGTAACAATCCCTCCTGACTGGAGCGAGGATAGACTGGCCAGCATGCAAGCTCTTTGGAAAGCGCTGCCGATTTCACGTACAGCTGCCCAGCAGGAGACGGCTGTCTCTCGGCAGGACCTCGGTGGCTACATCTACATTACTCTGAAAGGGCACCATCTGGAGCAGCAGGAAACATGGCATACTCCACCTCCTGCAGACTGCCTGCCTGTGGAGAGTTTGTCTGGGCTTGCCTGGTAGCACACTGACCCTCCAGGTACCCCTGGACATGTGAGGTCTTGTGTAGTATGAGCGGAGTATACTTAACACACCTTAGGTCATTCTTGTAGGCTCATTATCTGTACAGAGGGTGATTTCCTGGTCTTGAGCTCTCAGGGCTACCTTTAACAGCCAGTGTAGGCATCTAACATCAAGCGTTATTCAGTTTCACCTGTTCACAAGCAGTTGTTCCCCTCTTTTGGATGAGAAAACATTTTACATCTGTGTCCACCTGGGTCATTCCTCCTTCCTTCCCTCCACCCAACTATGCAAAACCACACACAACAAAAGAGAAGGAAAAGCTGATTTGCTATAACAGATTAGAGTGTGGGTACATTGCATAAAGTATGCTGTTTGTGACAGAGGGAGCATTCCAGCCAATTTGATAGCTCTGCTCCCAGAGGATTAAAATACCTCCTTCATCTCGGCAGAGAGCCTGCGTATGGAAAGAACCTGAACTAAAATCTATCTTTTGCTTCTGTGCCTTCAAAACGCTGCTGTCTCTCATGGGTAAAGCCAGACATAATCCTGGATTCAGTGTTCCCTCTCAGCACTGTTGAGTTTGTTATCTCACCTTGTTTGTTTGTTCCACTTGTTGTCTACCCCTGACATGAGGATAATCAAAATCTCTAGAGGAGGGGAGCGTACTCCCTGCTGTAATGAGTGGAGCTCTGTCTGCACCCTGATGCTCCTAAGCAGTCATCAGTCTCGTCCAGCTAATGGGTTTGTGGTGATCCCCTAACTGCAGCATCTGAACATCTCTCCATCTTTACCTAGCTGGCTAGCTCACACTGAGCTCTGTTTATTAAATAGCTAATACTAGGCAAGGTAAATAAATCGCATCCTATTTTAACTGATCAAGGCAATCCAAGTAAGTCTGTGGTAGAATAAAACATGGAATTTACTCCCAGCCTTAGTTTCATGCCCCTAAGGTGAAATAAAAATACATCAAGGGCTACCAAATAGAAAGACACCACCTTTGGCTCAGGGATCTTTTGAACTACTGTTCATGGGAGGCAGGATGAATATTTTAGGGAAGAATCACTACCTGCTTTCTCTGTTTTTATTTTTTTTCTTAGACATATACTCTTGGCCATAATCAAAGACAGGATACGAGACAAGGCAGATGTTTGAGCTGCCTCAGCCTTACCATTCTTGTGTTCCTCCCTATCTCAGACCTTGGATTAGTCACTTAGGAACAACTTTATAGCTACAACATTGTTCCCAACTTCCTTGACCAAGGTCACAGTGGAAGTCTGTAAAAGGTCTGAGAATTATTTCCAAACTGCTCAAGTGAAATTTCTGCACATTGTATTGTCCACCCCCTGATTCATGGGTGCTGCAACTAATTTCAACTGCAGACTATCAAATTTTTTCAGGAGCTGTTTGTGATCAGTTGATAGGGGTTTTTTTTAAGAAAAAAAAATAAATGGGGGGGAACATGTCAAATAAATTCAAAAAATTAAGCCAACTGAAATCGAGGTCTGCTCATGGATATTCAATAAGCTGCAAAGGAATCAAAATCTGAGGGATAAATTATTCATTGCAAATTATTTGTTCTTCTTGACAGTCATAAAATTATACAATCCATTAAAAAAAAAAAGTCCAGTCACAGTATTTGACTCCAGCCTTGTGCTACAGAGAAAACTCCACTAGGTTGGTATTTGGGATGAATGACACATCTGTGTCCCCACTGATGGGATCTGGGGGTGCCCAGCACCTCTTAATTCAGCTTGGGAGTTGGAGTACTGTAGAGGTAGATGCTCTTTGCCTCTGGGAGGGATGGTTTTATTTGCTCTTAAGGGATCTGAGAATATTCCTCCACATTCCTCAGCCTACCCCAGAAGAAAAGAGAGATGTGGAGGCCATCACTTTCAGAAATCTCAAATGTTTTAAGTCACGCAAATCCACTTTGGCTTTTTATGAGTGAGCTCTTTTCAAAGTAGCCTGTGTTGCAACACATCCTGCTTGGACGTATCTGTAGGTGCCTTAATTTGCGCACTGGAGGAAGACTGTTGTGCATTGCTGTCACCTCATATGTGGGTCCTTGAGTTTGTTCCAGCAGACAAAATGGAGAGTAGGAGTGTGCTGCTCGACTTCTGTCTGCCTCCACCCTCCTCTCTCAAATACACACCTGGGACCTTTTCCCTGCACAATATAATAAATCTGCCTCTGCACAAGGGAGGGGCATTGAGCTATGCTGATAACTCCTGACTGAGCACACTCTGTGCTCACTTTGCATTGCCAAGTGTAGAGTGTTTGGACTCAGGTTGATAAGCACAGGGACCATGTCAGCCGCCACTACTATGATTCATCCTACTTCTTACGGCCCAAATTACTGAAAATACCCTTTATTTTCAAAACGAGAAATACAACAGAGCCCTTATCAACATAGAGCAAACTGTACCAGAGGAGCACACACTTCAGTGCAGCAAGTCCCATACCAGGCTCTGATATTCCATGCATGGGCTGAAGCAAGTGGAGATGCTTTTGATTACTTTTACACACGCAATCACACATATGTTCACATGCACATATGTATGTCTGTGTGTGCGTGCATATATAAAGACTAGCGTGTGTATTAGAAAAACCTGTAGACCTCAGAGAGTAAAAATGCTTGTTACAAAACCACAGACAAAATAGCTGCTTCTCCTCTGTTCTGTCCAGAAACTTATACACTCCCTTCAACACTGTGGCATTTATTTCCCTCTCTGATTTTTTCTTCTTATTAAGGTTTGATCTGAGGCCAGGTATTCTAATGAGTTTAGTGAAAGGATCAAAGGATGAGACTCACCATCTGCCTAAAGAAAACACAATAGTATTTCCAATTGCATGATGGTATCTGGCAGGGAAGGCAGATTGCTGGGCTCCTTAGCCACATCATACAAGAGAGAGAGGAAGACCATTAGAGAAGGAAACCTTATCTAACCAGATGCCAGCAAAATTTCAAGTCTTCCCAAACCCCTACCAATTATTTTATTATGGCAGAAACAAACAGGAAAAATAGATTAAAGAAGAGAGAAGAAAGAAGAGAAAAGAGAGAGAGAAAGAAGAGAAGAGAAGAGAAGAGAAGAGAAGAGAAGAGAAGAGAAGAGAAGAGAAGAGAAGAGAAGAGAAGAGAAGAGAAGAGAAGAGAAGAGAAAAAAAGAAAAGAAAAGAAAAGAAAAGAAAAGAAAAGAAAAGAAAAGAAAAGAAAAGAAAAGAAAAGAAAAGAAAAGAAAAGAAAAGAAAAGAAAAGAAAAGAAAAGAAAAGAAAAGAAAAGAAAAGAAAAGAAAAGAGAAAAAAGGAAAAAGAAAAAAGAAAAAAGAAAAAAGAAAAAAGGAAAAAGAAAAAAGAAAAAAGAAAAAAGAAAAAAGAAAAAAGAAGAAGGAAAAGAAAAGGTGCGAGAAGCAAGGAGTAGATGTATTTATTCTCCTCCTGGAATGAGCCCCAGCAGTGTGGGGGGACAGGCAGGCAGCAGTCAGACAGACAGAGCTTATTGGAATGAACTCATGTACATCCAAGGCAGCTCCTCTCCTGCCCCATTTGTTCCATCTCTTGACAGATCCCATTAAGTCGAACAGTGAGCTAACTGGGTTGCAGAGCCCTGTGGGATGTTGCAAGGGAGCAGATGCTTACGCAGCTCTGGTTTTCTGCGGTCTTTTCTGGGGCAGGGGAAGTTGTTCAAACAATTTAGTGTTTGCAAGAATTTAGCAGGTGGAGGTTCAAAGGAGGGAGAGAAATTTCAGGTTTCCACGTTAAGACTCTGGTGATGGTTTTGGACTTCCAAAAACCACAGAACACACTCCTATAAGAGCGAAGCCACTTTAGTATGCCTGAGTATAAAAAGAAGGACTAAAAAGCTACTGACCACTTTTTAAAATCTTGGCATGTGTTCGTGTGTTCTGTAAACCATCAACCCTACATAAGGAAGAGGGATTTTAAAGAAATTTAGGCTTTTGAAGAGATCACCAGTCCCCTGTCACAGATTTCTGGACAACTGTGGAGCTTAGGTGCTAACCTCAGCATAAGGACAATTGGTGTCAACATATGACCATACAAGAAATCTCAGATGAATGTCCAGCAGCCTCAAATTCTAGTACCACACAGAAACAAAGGAGATTTCTAAGGGAAAATGTAGATTTATAGTGATCCTGCCCAAAAAGAGATGACGGGGTTTCTGCTTTCTCCTTTTTGCCTGCTTTTTAAAAGATCACCAGACACCTATGCTCCTTGTTAGGAGCCTCACTCCCTTTTGAAAACTGGATCTGAGAAATCTGTGCCTATCTGATCCTATTCTCCATAAGGCACAGCAAGACAATGGAGGCTACATCTCCAATCCTAGACATTGCAAGGTGTCATCTTTGCAACCACTGTCTCTCTTTAAGAGAATACTCCACACTAGCAGAGTATTTGTGTTTTTTAATGTCAGCGTCAGCGTCTCCCTCCCAGGCAAGCTACAGGTACAGAAGGGTAAAGGAGATAAACAGTGGTGAAGTGAAGGAAGAGACACCAAATCTACAACCCTAGAGAACCAGCTGAATGAAAAAGGACTTGCTCAGGCCTTTAGTGCAACATCCTCTCCCTGACCAGCTACTTGGCATTCTAGCAGGGTTGGTTAATTCTTTGCCTTTGATGAATCTTTAATCTTGGCACCTCGTGGCTGAAGCCGGCACTAACTAGCAGATCATGGCGATCAAAGCCATGCACTTAAATATTTCATTTATAAATAAAAAATAATAAAATAAAAAATAAAGAGTTGGTTTCATAATAGCAATGAGGCAACTCCAAGGGGATTGTTATTGCCAATTAATCACACTCTTGAGACTGAAGAGGAGCTCCACTGTTTCTTGTAACTCTAATTGCCCTATGGGTACAATTATCCACACCCCCCTCTTCCTCTCCATGTCCAGCCAGAACTTATGGCTTAATTCCAGGGCAGGTTTTCTAGTTTTTAACCTCTGTTGGTCTAAGCTACCCTCCCTGTGATCCAGGCTGGGGATGGAGAACAATAAGACTAATCCTCTCTCTTGCATGCTCACTCTGTCCAGCTGCAATGCATATGTATTCAAACCTGTTTCCACATGCACAGATTCAGGCTGCCAGTGAGGACACTCAGTGGAAGCCTTGTGCTGCAGAAAACAGTCCACGAGCACTATGTTTTTGGATAGGCTCTGTAGCTCATGTCCAAGAGAGCACATGATTCTCACCTCCTACTCAGGACCTCAAACTTCCCACTGAAGCTGTAGCCTCTACTCATGAGGATCTTGAGGGCTGGACCTGAGCCATGAAATTTTGAGCATGGAAATAAGTCTCCTCATTGCTATTTGTGCTTCTTTGAATGTTTGGCAAATACTAGAAGTAATCCTGTTAAAGATACATACCCTGTTCTTCATTATTTATTAGTGAAGCATTTCCCAATTTGAAACTTGGGTCTGACCCACAAAATGTCTAAACCTACAGATAAATGGAGGCATATGCAGTACTGCCATGGGGCTGGCAGGAACTTGAGGAAAGGGAAAAGAACAGGGTAAGGATAACACATCTGATGACTTTTTGGGCTTATTTATATGTTCTGAAGAAAGGAGTTTCACCACCTGACTGGATTCCATTAAAAATTAACTTTCCTGAGTCCATTTTAAGTGTGCTGCCTAACAATTTTTTTCAATGACCCCGGTTGTTACCTGGGAGAAGCAGTGACCATTCTCTGTTCACCTTACCTGAGACACTCAGTTTTACATACATCTGTCATATGCCAGTTTTATCATGAGAGACTAAAGGCATCAGTTAGGTCCTCAAAGAGAAAATTAAGAGTTGATCTAACCACCTTCTGTGGAAGAACAGTGTGGGAATACAGGGCTCTACATACTTCAGCTGGGGATATACAAAGAACTAAATCCTAGAAGATGAAGCCTGACAAGAAAAGAGGAAATAAGATGCTCCTTTTTAAGAGTAATTAACTATTGAAAGTCTTTACCAAGAACTATTGAAGATAACCTGTCACTAGCCACTTTAAGATGCAATCGGATGTTTTTCTAAAATATATATTTTACTTCGACAGTAGCTCTTGGACTTGAAATTGGAAATAACTCAGAGAAGTCTGAAGGCCTGTTTTATGTAGCAGGCTATCTTAGATTGTCACACCAGTCTCTTCTGGGCTTAAAATGCATGAATTATTGAGGTCTGCTACTGAGTCTCCACGGCAAAGGTTGCTTTTTCTGAAAGGCTCAAGCCTTTAAAGGTTCACTTGAAACTACTTGTAATGTTCATCACCTGCTGTAGTGGAAGCTCAAAGCTTTGAATTCAGGCCTTAAAGAAAAAAAAAAATCAAGGACTGGATTCAGACTGCACATGTTTTGTGGATGATCTGAAGCTGGTCACCCTGCTATGCCTAACCGTGTGTATTGAGGCATGCAAAAAACCTGTCATACCACGAGTTTGGAGCTCTAGATTTCCCTGAAGAAACCTGATCTGTAACTATAAACTTTTCCTCATATTTTTAGTATTTAATATGTCCTCAGCTGGTATAAAGGAACAGAGCTCCCTTAACTTCAGCTGGGCTGTAGCAATTTACCACATCTGAAGATATGTCTTACTTCACCTCTTCGTTCATTGATGGCACCACCTCTTGAGTGAAGAAAAAGGTAAATTTTATTCCCATCACCTAATCATTACTTGTTTTCACTGTTAAGGCAACTAACAATTATTGCTGATCACACACACATACACACAGAGCTTTGCAGAGGATTGCTGGAATTTTCCTGCAAAAAAGATGTTCTAGCTTTCATAAAAATCAGAGGTTGAACTGTTCCTTTGCCTTGTCCTTTCCTCCAGCATTTAAGGCCCGGAAAACCTGCTGCTTATGTTGTAATCTTACCCAGCTACAGGATATGTGACTGTGTTGCTTATTCCTCCCCTGTGTAATGTAGACCTCCATGCCTCACATGAGCCAGAGCCTTGTATGAGTTATACGGCTATTATGTTATAAGTAGGACTGATGTATTACAGAATGCTGCCATAGATCCTATTAATGGCACTTGGGCTCCATTTTTTTCTCCCTGTAGTAAATTCTGCACTTTTTTGGAAACGGACAGCTTCACAAAGATGCAAAGATCCAGTACCTGGGAGGTGGTTAGGCAAAGTTCAGGGCTTGCAGGCTGTAACAGAGCAACTCACTTCTCTGCAGTGGTAGGATTGACGTTGACATCACCAGCCCCTGCTAATAAACTGGTGTCTTGTGCAGCCTCAGGCAGCACCGCTGCCAAGAGGTTGCCCCTTTCCTTGTGTTTCACTCCATTGTCTGAATTGCTTTTACCATAATAATGTTTTCCCTTGTTCTGAATTTACAGTTACCTCAGCCCCTCACTACCATTCATTCTTTTTTGCCCATTGACAGATTTGCTGGTATCTGCCCTTTTTCTAACATTCTTCTGTCCAGCGGTGAGATGTAACCTGATACTCACGTACAGTGTTTTTCAAACAGGGTGGTCTCAATACAAGATGAATCTGGGGTTGTTTTTCAGGCTCAAACATCTCTGATCTTCACAAGATATGTGTATATGTAGGCTGTAGTCCAATTCTGATCTCATTTTTTTATAACAGGAAGAACCATAAAACCCAGTATATGCATACGTAGGGACTTCAAATCACTATCTGGGTATGAGTTAGGCTCAACTCTGCTTTTAATAATCAGGATTCAAACACTATATGAATCGTCTCCTTCCATGACAATCTCATCCTGTTGGAACTACCTTCTTACTAAGTCTGTTTCTTGAATTTACCACTAGTTGCTGGAGTATGAGTTGGAGGGGAGTTCACAGATATGAAAGGTATTTGGATGGGCTTTTTCTTCTTCCCTAAATTTCAAAAGGGGGAGAAAGGCTTTGATGAATAAAAATTCCTTAATGATGTGGTTTTGCCTATATATCAGGTAAGCCAAGTCAAGGCATGGACCCAGGCACTGTGTTGTGGCTGTACAGGTTGTTAGGTGCCAGGCACCCCTTCCAGGAAGAAATTTAGATTTGCTCACCCTGCTCTGTGTGGAAGAGATTTTAGGTAGGCGGATAAAAGCTGTACCGTGTCGCTTGTTCCTTGGGCCAGAAAACGGGCCTTGGCTGGTTTAATTTACTAGTGTAGATATATGTTTTAAGACTGCACCGTTTGGTAATGATAACAGGACAGCGAGACATGAAAGTTTAAAGATAACCGTATCTTCCTCAGTCCTGCTAACAGCTCACTGCAACTCCTCTGTATCTTACAGTTCATTTTCTTATTTCTTTCCCCTATCTTCCCTCCTTCCCAAAACCCAGCCAACATGCACTATGTCATTTCTTACTGGATGCCTGGAAATGGGTTTGAAAAGAGCCAGGTTTTTTACTTAAAGGAACTGTGAGACTTAGATATATTCAGTGCTGTCTCTGCTCCAGTCTAACTAAACATTCAGCAGCACAGCAAGTAAGTAAACGAGCGGTTGTAAAACCATGATGCAAACCCTGCCTGTCGCATCTGATTTAACAAACAAAGCCGGATGGTCAGATGGTCTTACAAAAAAAAACAAAAACAACAAAGAAATAAACATAACCAGTTCTCCTGTGTGGAAACTGAAACATTAACAATCTGAGGATAGTATTGAAGCAGTGCAGCTGACACATCCATCTTAGGCACATCAGATCAAATGGAAATCCATGGCCAACAGATACAAGAAACCTAAATAC
This sequence comes from Podargus strigoides, assembly GCA_028020825.1. Lineage (NCBI taxonomy): Eukaryota > Metazoa > Chordata > Aves > Caprimulgiformes > Podargidae > Podargus > Podargus strigoides. The sequence continues at coordinate 25,013,942 of CM051663.1, forward strand.
CTCAGTGTCAGTAAGACAGACTCAGCCTGATTACAGGGAAGCTGGTGAGGCACAGAACTAGGGTCATAAATCTGGTGTGTAGGGTGTGATGAAGGCAGCCCTGACCAGGGGCTGGGATTCAGGACTGGCTTAGCCTAGTGAGGCACAAGGGATTAGGAAATGTAGGTTTTCTTGAAAATAAACTGAACTAATCAGTAAATTAATCAAGATTTTTTTTTCCAGAACTGTGATATATCTCTTATTGCTAATTAAATGAACTATTACAACATGGTGGGAGAGTTCACTAAACAGAGGGAAAGGAGAGGAAAGTGAGACTGAGCAGTATTTGCATTTATATGTCCCAAAGTGACTCACCCTGGTGGCTGGGATAAAGAAGCACCTCAGATCCAGTGTGAGTTAAAAATATGTGACTGGAATTAGAGACATGCAAAGAAGCCATGTTCTGTTGATTAGTATCCACTTACCCCATAACAGGTAAAAATCTCACAAAAAGTGCTAACCTTATTTGTTTGCCATCAAAATGTTGGGAAGTTTCTGTCCCTTTGAAGCCTAATTTGTAAGATTTTGGCAATGTGTTGTCCTTGTCAGGAATATATTTGTTAAGTTCATGCTCAGTTTTGACCCTGAGTCCTTCTGATTCTAAATATGATTTAATTCCTAGCTGGTGTCTGTTTTACATATGTTTTCCCCTGAACACAACAACCTCTGTTTCATAAAGGGAGCAATAGGCAGATGTAACAGGGGAACTGATACCTCTGTGTTTGTCCTGTTGGGTCTAGAAGAGAAAAGGTAAGTGATGGAGTAGAGAGAGAGAGTAGAAGAGAAACAGAGGAAATCACAATCAATTTGTCAAACTAACCTATTTCTCCATCATTCCCAGATTTGTCTCTTTCCCTCTTTGTCTTTATTACTAAGGACATTAACATGAAGGCATTGTCCTTTCTGAGTTTCACTCCTATACCTCTTGCTAGCAGAGCATCTCTGAGTGTCTCACTGATACAACTGCATGAAGCTTCACAGCACCCTTGTGAGAGGAATCAATATCATTAAGGATGATTGTACTTTACGATACGTTTTCTAAAGCTCCATCTATGTTACAATTAATCTCCAGTTCCAGTCCAGTATTTGGCCTTCCAAGGTACACATTTACTTTCCATCGCACATAGTAATGATTTTCTGTCCTTGGACCCGACTTTCCACTGGTGTAAATCTATACATAGCCTGCTCCGGCTCATTTTACACCAGCCCATCATCTTAGACTCTCTCTGATATTTGTTGTCTGGTGGTGTTGCGGGTCATTAAGATAGATGCTTGTGGCTACCTCGGGATGGGTGGATGTCAGTGTTGGGAAGATGTGTTTCCTTATATATGGTTTGCTGCACTCGGTGGGCTCTTTCAAGGTGGGAAAGACTATCTGAATGCAAAGTGGAATTGAGTGCACAGACTGTCACAACTGTTGGGCTAGAAGGCACCTAGAAAGAGCTAATTTTTCTCATGAGAAGACAGAATCAACTATATCTGTTTTGTTCTGAACAAAAGTTTGTCTATCTTGCTCTTGCAGGTCTGTAGTTGTGGAGAGTCTGTGCCTTGTGTGAAGATTTCAGCTTTTCATTGACTTTGCCATTGAACAATGTGTCATTTGCAGTGGTAAATTTTACCTTGTCATAAATTTTACCACTTTTATTGAAATCTTTTAAAACTGACACCTGCAATCTTGTAATGAAGTGAGCATTACAAGCTTATTTTTACAGTAAGTTTCAAAGCAGTATAATCACTGGACCTCTTCCCCCTTTCCTCAGCTCTTGAAGGAATGAAAAAAAAATGGATAAGCAAACTCAAAGAATGACATGTGTCTGTTAAAAAAACCTATGAGATTTTAAGCAGATTTTGTGCTTCTGTAAAGCTTGACTCCTGTTTTTAAATGTTTGGGGTCAGGCATACTACAGTGGGAACCAGCAAAGAAAAGCATGGGCCAACGACACACGTGAAAATGGGGTTTTGCTCTGTCCAAACTGGAAGAAGACAAGATGTGCAAATCATCATATGACAACAGATGAATGCAGCAGTCACTTGATTAAGTAGGCACAGACTGGGGAGAGGACACAAGTGCTCCCCTCCAGCTGTTGGCTAAGTCTGTGATTCACCCATCTCGGGTCATATCTTCACTCTCTGGAGGAATATCTGTAGCTCACACCAAGATGCTAGGGAGCCCCCCACCTGTGTCTGAGGAGAGAATTGGACTCTTAATTGTGTAGCATGGCTCCATGAGAAAGGTATATGGTAATAATAATACAGTAAATGAGAAAGCTGGCTATTTGAATATGACATCCTTTGTCAGCTTTATTTCCCTTAATAATGTGACATGGCTTGGGGAGGCAAAAAAATGATTAACCTTACCATTTTTAAGCCTGGATTGCTCGGAATTTTTCTGCTGAAATTCATGTCCTTAACTTTCTTTGATATTTAACAATCTCCATGGAAGCCTGTTTCAGGAGGGATCAGAGCTAAATATCTGTACGGAGGGGGGTGGAGGGTGGGGGAAGAGCACAGAGCAAGCCACCATTTGGGAATTGGGTGTAAAGTAGCCTGGCATTGATTAATGTCATTAAAAGAAAGTGGGAGGGGAAGTGTACTGAAAATGAGTGAAAGAATGGTATTGTAATCTGCTTTATTACATTCCCGAGATGCTTGACTTAGCCTCATTGTCATAGCGAGATGATGTGTACCCTATGAGTGTATAAAAATATATGAACTCCTGGGACAATATAGTTCAATCTGCTCTGCTATTACCCATCATGCTCATCTGAGCACACTACAGCTATTAGATCTGTTTGTGAAACAGCTGAGCCCATGGATGGATCTCCTGCAAACAGAGCCTGAATGTACAGTTGAGACAGAGTCTGAATGTACGATACATGGAAGGAGAAAAAATAGAAATGAATGTACAATGGGGATGACTGTACAATGGGAGGTGCAAGAGGAATGAATCTGCTCCAACTGTGGATATGTAATGGTAAAACAGAGAGATTGCCATCTATAATTCATGGTGTTTGCTTCCCCCTTCCCCTTGTCAGATAGCCCTCTATCAGTTTGACTTGCAGGAGCTATCGTTCACTACTAAAAGTTGTTAAAAAGCTGTCATGCTAGAGGTAGCTACATTTAAAACACAGGAACTGAGCTACAAAAACCCAAGTCCCATGACTTTCCTTTTCCAGAGTGACCAAAGTAAGGCTGCCTCTGGGTGAGGAGCAGCAACACCAAACACCAAAGCAGCTCACTGCATTGTGCGTACAAAGGCAAAAGAGAATAGCATCCAAGAAGCCAAGCTCCCTATTAAAATGACATTAAAATTTAAGAATATATAATAGAAACTTAATATTCTTAAAAGCGTTCCATCATAATACTAAAAGAAAGTCATTTTTAAGGCACCTGAAAACCACTACTGTGCCATACCCACTACTAGCATTATTAACACTAAATCTTGGTTCTTCTAATGCAAGTTAGAGTTTTTACAGATATGTGTTTTTCTCTAATGTTGACGTTGCTGAGCAGACTGAGAAATACTAAGGTATCACACACCTGCATTTTGTAATTCTGCCTGTAAGAAAATTTCCTGCATTCTTAGCACTTCTGTATGGAAGAATTACAAAATGTTCCAGATGTGTTTTCTTTTCTGTTCCTGGGATACTACCCTTCACCAGGAGAGAGGGGAGAAAAAAAGGACAAATAAAAAAACCCTGTCTTGTTATTTCTTTCTCTGGGTAATTGCATTTTCCATACCTCCCCCTTCAGAAGCATTTACAGTGAGTTCTACCTTCCAAAGCTTCTATTGATTTGTAGCTCTGCAGGGTGAAAGCTAGACCCTGGCAAAGCCAAAGGGAATTTTGACTTCATTTCTTTAAGAACAAATTCACTGGTGTGCTGGATCAATGTAAAGAGCCAGAGTGCCAGCCTGTTAAACTGGATTTGTTTAGCCGCTCAGAGATACAGCTATGCAAGCAGCTAAACCGTACTGCTGAATTTAGCCATTACTTTTTGACTGCCTTTTGAGTGACTGGGTGAGGTGGGTTAGTGGTGGGCAAAGATCTGGGACATCCCTTTCCACTCATACAGTTGGCTCATGCATTGAGAGTTGTCCACTTGGTTTAGCCCTACAACTAGAGACCTGGTTCAGAGCCACCCAAAGGGGCTGTGGGGTACTCTGCTGTGGGTACAGTTGAGAAGCTGTTATTTAGTGGTGTGAGGTGCAAGTCTCCCAAGCACAGGTGCCTAACCTGGCATGCACTAGTGGTCTTTGTATGGTAGAAGGTAGATTTGGCCCAAAGAAAGTGACATAAGTCCCAGTACAGCCAGCATAACTCCAGCAAGAAAATTCATGATAGAGGAGGAGTCCATTGCATCAACACTGAGATCACATCAAGCTTAAAAGCTGAATAAGCTTTTGACCTTGGCCTGTTTGTTGGCTATATCATTAGATCAGTTAGATACAATTGTTAATATCATAGCCTAGTTTCTTCAAGAATACCTGAAGTATAAGAATTCAATTAACTGCAACTATACAGAAGGTTTGAAGTCTGAGCTATTATTGACATCATTTAGATGAAGAACACAGATGTTACATTTCTTAAAGAATCCAATTTTTAATTAATTTTAACTTATAAGCTAAGGAATAGATTTCTCTTGCAAATTCTCTGAAAATTGCTTCCATCCTCCAAAAGTAAGTATGTGAAGTATGAGAGGGATAAGCTGCTCTTTGCTTGCAAACCAAAGAGTTGGGATCCCAGCCTTCATTACAAAGCAGAAAATTTTAAGTTACCAGATTAAGGCTATATTACTGTTTTTATAAGACTTCTTTATGCTATATGCCCTCACACCATATGAAAAATATAAGGCTGTCAGCAATGTCTAGGATTTTGTTAGCACTGCAGTGATAGTAGTGTAACACAGAGGTACTGGCTTAAAAGCCTTTCATACTCTTACCCCAATGGGAAGTTGCACATGCTGGAAAGTGAAAAGAACACAACTTTAATGAGAAGAGAAGGCTCTGGGGTCACAGGACACACTACCACAGATCACAAATAAAAATTAAACTCCGAAAGATGAGCTAACAGAGCTAGCTCTAAGTTCCACAGGTTGGGTGTTAGCTGTACAATTGCAGCAGCATGGATAGCAGTGGCAAATTGCAAAAAATCCTGCTGAACTACTGAAGGTGTCACCAGCCCTTAGCCCGTCCTCAGCTCAGCCCTTCTGCAGAGGTCAGTGGTACCTGTGCTACATCTTGGAATGTGAGCTCAGGTGTACCGACGTAGGTCGCACCCCCGCATTGCAGGCAACAACTCAGCTTAAGCCTGACCTGTGTGGTGTTTTAAGCATGGCTTTAGTGCATGACCCTGAGGCTCAAGATCCCCTGAGTCCTGTGAACAGACAAGCTCCCTATTTCTAGCTTGCCAAGGGAGGCAAGAACAACAGGTCTCAGGTACCTGACCTTACCAAATTTCTGTAAGACACTTGTGAACTCTGTAAATCACATCCATGCATTCTTAAGACACAGCTAGATCAAGGCACCACTAACCTGACCATGTGTGGGTGTCAGCCCTGCTTTGAAGGAGAACGTAGACCAGAGGCCTGTGGAGGTCCCTTCCCACCAACACTCCAATGACTTTCTTACAATATTTTAGCTGAGGTCTCCTTGTCCTGCAAAGTGGTAGCCAGATCTGCTCTGGTTTGTCTCCATGAGCTGGCCATTCACTGTGAGGCACTGACATCCTCCAGACAGGAGCTCAGCCCTGCACTGAGCATTGTACTGCCTCACTGAAGCACCTCTCAGTTTCTCAGCAGTGTTCAGCACCCGCCACAATCGTGTTTCATAAGGTTGACATCCATATTTATCTATTTTCTCCTGTTTTGCTAAACTTGGAGCATAATCCCTTCAGCCATTTTTTACTGCAGTGACAGTGAGAAAAGGACACTTTTCATATTTGGAAAACTGTGAATCCTGTTTATTTTTAAGCTTTGCTACAGAAAGAGAAAGCCAGCTGGCCTTTGAACCCTGACATAGACACAATTCTCACTGAAGATGGGTTGGTATCTTCACTGGATTGCAGAAAAAGGAGGAGGGGGGAGCAGAGACAAGCAATTCAAAACTTGGTAATGAGAATGCTCACAGGAAATGTGTTAGATCAGTAAATACATTCTAATGGCATTTGCACTTATTTAACATCACTTTTACACATCCAGTATGGTTTAAGAGAGCTTTAAAATAAATGTGAATTGGGGTCATACAGAGAGAAATAGATGCAAGGAAATGGGCACAAACTCACAGCAATACTTTTAACTGGGATGCACTGGTGCAACTCCTAACCTATGTCAGGTAAAGATTCGGCCATAGAGTATATTGCCACACAGAGATCCAGACACACAGAAGCACACACTTTTCCTTAAAAATAGTAAGCCTTCACTGGGCCCCACTTCCCATTAAAGAGGACTTACATCTTATGAAAATTCATAAACTCTGCAGGCGTTTCCACGGCAATTTGATGGAGTAATCTCCCGTCATCTCAGCTTCTTGGTGACAATGACAAGAGGAAGATGGATTTATCAAATACACAGTGACATGTTTATGACCCTGTTTTGCATAAGCAGGAACCTGAGCCAAAGGCTGTGCAGCTTGAGATAGCAAGAGGGTTTTTATAAATATTGTGACAAGCAGAAGTGATATTTGGAAGAACATGAAAAAAAAAAACCTTTCAGTGTTTTTTTGAGACAGACCGCAGTGTGGTGGGGCGGAGGAAGAAAGCCTTTTCCCCCACTTCTCCACAGTTCAATTTCCCCAAGAGCATGAAGGCTTAGCTCTCCTTCTCACTTTGAAAAGTTTTTCTATTAACCCTTCTCCTCCCTCTGCGCAGAACACCCTTTTTATAAATGCGTTGTTAGGAAGGGGGCAGGGGTAAATGCTCTCCATCTCTCAGTGATACAAAGATAACATGGAAAAGCTATAGGAACACAGATGGCACCAATAACTCCATTTATAACACACAAGCAAACATGCCAGGCCCAGCTCCAGACGCACTGCTGCCTTCACCAGCATGGCTTTAAAATGGAGAGCACCAACAGAGGGCCCACACACTATTTAAAGTGATTTTACCTTATTGTTGTACAAAACCCCTTATTATTATGATTCTTACTGTTGTTCCTAAACAGTGGTCTAGATAGCTCACAGGGACCCTCTCAGGTTACTTGGGGTTGCAGAAAGTCTTTGTCTCTTTGAGGCAGGGCAAAACCTATCATAGTGTGAAAAGGCTTTAGTCCCCACTTTGAGCACGGTCTTGCAGAGACATTCTGTCTTTATCACCTCACTCACCCAAACAGCATTCCAGCCTGGGCACTGAAAGATGAGCATAGTCTCCTCTGTTCAAATTTAGAACTGTTTTCCTGCATGTCTCCCTATCAGCCCTACCTGCATGACAAATAGAGCTGGCAAGAGATGAAGAGAGAGTTACAGCTTGGGTCCCTCCACCAGAGCCATGAAGATACTCCAAACTTGGGAGTCTGTGGTGTGCTGAGGTTTGCACAGCTGTGCTGTGCCCTGTGTGCGTGTGTAGGGTGGATGCATAGCAAAGACAGGAACAGAGAGCAGGGATGAGTGATGTTGCAGAGTCAAAGACCGAGCCCCCGTTTTACATCCACAAGTCCCACAGCAGGGGATATCCTGAACACTGTCAGATACGCTTCTGGAGGCTGGCAGCGAGATAATAAAATGTTTGTGCTGTCTTTCAACTTCTCATAAAACCAGAAGGGTTGGTTGAAAATGCAGCAAATGAATCACAAAGAGCTAAAGAAGGAAACCATGAGTAAGAAATGTACTTGGATGTGTTTTTCCTCTCTGGATTCCATAGTTTCTGTGAAAATTTATACACCAAATTAAAGGATGAAACTAAGAGAGCAACTACATGGAAGGAAGAGTTGTGGGTACCCAGAGATCTCATGTGCTAGACAGACAGACTCAACCAAGACCTGCAATGCTCAGTGTGGAATAGAATCTTTGTTTTAAGTTTGGTTTCCTCCCCCCTTGCTCTTCTTTTTTCTTTCTCCAAATAAATATATTAATTAAATGACCCTTCTTTAGAATTACACAGAAAAGAGAGTTCAAGAACTTTTATTGAACTGACCTGTAAAACTGGAGCAAAATCAGCGTCTCTGTTGTTCTCTCTAAATGATTTTTCCATTGCATTTCACATTTTATCAGGGACTTGTTTGGGCTTGAAGCTCTGAAGCTTTTTCTACAGGTCAGTTCAATAAGGCACTCAAAGCTGCTTTTCTCTCCATTGATTGGGATGTTGGGTATGCTTTTGGGTTTTCTAGGGTTTTTTTGAAAGTAAAATAATAGTCCATTTTTCTATCTTTTATTTCTTTTATCTTTAAAGGAAATTAGACATATTCTCATTCTTGGTCCATCACAAAAATATCATCTTTCTTAAAATGAACTCATCCTATTTCATTATGTCATGTCCAGAAAGGACTCTAGATTCTCCACTAACACTGCAGTGTTATAAAATTTGGCTTGTAGTTTTGGATTCAAACAGTTATTTCACCAGACGTGAGCTAGGGATGAAACAGCAGCTTCACCAGCCATTCCATCCTAGGGTAAATTAACCTTCTCTGTTTTGACAATCTATAGCCTGTTGCACAAAATAGTTCATTTGTTTCAACTTCTATATTTGGTGTCATTGTATCTAAGGAGGAGATGGAAACATAAACTGAGATCAGGTGGAAGGGACAGAATGTGAAAGTTTTTAGATGCCTGAATTAAGTAATAGTCAGGAGACAGATAACATAAATGTGTCCGACCCTACACTGGTAGATGAGGATGACTTCACAGGACTGCCTCATGGCCCACAAATTCCTGTGATCTTCTCAGACGCTGGGTGGTGGTGAGTGTTTAGAGAAGTGTGAGATAGCAAGTATGAAAAGACCTTTCTTCTGTGCCTCTCAGACTTTTGACTTCATGAACAACAGTCCACACTACTAGGTCAGAGATTGGCTCCAGACTCCCATCTGTCCCTTGGCACCATTTTCCTCTGTGAGTCCTTAATTTCCATCTCTAATCAGTCCTGTTCCCAGAGAAGAACCACCAGAGCATGGCATGGTTTCAGACAGCCCCTGACATAGACCCTGGGTCTACAGCAAGTAGTGAGGCTACCTGAAACCCTGAGGGAGCTCTGTTAATGCCCACAAGGGCTTCTTCATGAGCCCCTTAAGTAACAGCACCACACACAGCTCCCACGTCCTCCTCCCCGCAGCCCTTGTTCAGGCTTGAGACAGCATTACAATATCCCAGGTGGCCAAATTCTGAATTGCAACAGCTCTATACAGAAGTCACCTTTCTTTTTAGGCGTTAGTAAAAATCTCCTATCTTCACTTGACTGATTATACATTTTATCTGTTATATTATATTTCTTCTTCTCCCCCTCTAGCCTCTCCCCCCTCACAGAAAACGGTTTCATGCAAACCTTCTAAGATTTCTGTGGGGAGCGGTAGGCAATAGAACTCTGTTGTCTAATGGGACTTCCACCGGCATTTGGCATCCTTCCTGGCATTTCACCCTTCATATTATAATTTATAGTGTAATGTAATTTTTTTCATATCACGCTGTAACATAAATTATTGCCAGTTTGTCCTTAACACTCAAGGAGACAGTCTAGGGCTTTTCAAACCACGAAAAAGAATAAGAGAAAGAAAGAGATAGAGGGAGGGAGAAAGAGAGAAGAAAGAAGGGAGGGAAGAAAGGGACAGAAGGGAGTGAAGAAAGGAATGGGAGGGAGGGAGGGAGGAAAGGAGGGAGCAGATTTATTTACAGAAGCAAAATCCCCCAAACCAAACCAATTTTTCTAAAGGAAAACTTACTAAGTAAAATAAAATAAAGAAAACTTTTTGTCCCCATAACTTATTAAAACACTCTTCTTCAGCCTAGGATATATCAATGAGTCCTCAGTGGATCAGACAGGAAAGAGTCTGAGGAAGAGATCATCAGGCTGAAAAAATAATATATTTTAAGGTTTCCTTATCTTTCTCACTAGTATGTCTCTTAAATTATTAAAAGTGAAAGACATTTTAATATCACTTGGAGACTGTTTGTTCATTTTTGGCATCTCATTTAGCCTGGAGAATAACATTATAGAAGACAGTTTTACTGTCTATTTACTTTATTACTATATGTTATTTCTATTATGGCTGCAGTTAGAAGCCCCATTGGGTTAGGTGCTGCACAGATGCATCCCAAGGCATGAGCAGCCTGTTTAGCTAAGGAGACTGCAGGGATGCGCTCATGTCCTCTCCTCTCCAAGCTGGCACTGCTCCATGGGCAAAACCATGCCCTGCATGCAGCAGTGCTGGCAGAAGACTGCTTCTGCATTCTTCATTTGCATCACTTGAAGAAATCATCACACTCCGGCTAAAAAATTTCCTCTCTGCTCACATATCCTGTGTCTCCTTTTGGAAACCTCACCAAAGCAGTCAGAGAGAGCAGCAGAGGTGCTGTGGTGGAGTCAAGTGTTTGGGGACACTCTATGAGCAAGTCCCAAACTCCAAAATGAAGGAACACATCTCCACCCTCTTCTATCTCTAGTTGGCTTTGGTGGAAAAAAAAATAAATAAAAGGAAAATAAAATATATTTAAACATGCATATGATAGTTCAGCATTTTACGGAGGTTTGAACTATCAGGCTAGAAAGGATCATTTGATCCTTGAATGTGGTCTCCTGTATCTGACAGACTGCTCAATCTCCCTGAGTAAATTCCCCATGTGAGCCCTAAGAGTTCACCAAAGCATTTATAGGACTGCATGGTGAAGTGCAGGGGACTGAACCCCAAGCCCTGAATTAAGGTTGACATATGGGTGGTTCCCACAGTCCTTCAAAAGGAGGGGATGAGTTTGCCTTTTGGCTTTCCTCCAAGGTGTGGCCAACCTTGCAGGGAAAGCCCTCGGGTAAACAAGCCCCAGGTGCCCTGCACTGGGTAAATGAACGCCAGGTGTCCTGTTTGGGGATAAAAGCTGGGACCACTTGCAGGAAGGGTGGAGTGTCTGTCTGTCAGGTGGATGCACTTTGCAGAGTTTCCTGTTGGGGAAGGACCTCCTGACTCTTGCTGCAACTGGGCCCCGGTCAGGTTTGGTGTTTGTGAATGCAGGCTCTGTGAGAACAATATGTGGCTACCTCTATCCTATATTATCAGCCTACTAGCTTGACTGTCTCCCATCTCTGCCACGGGAGACTTCATTGCTTTGTTTGTTCCACCGATTGTTGGCTGTGTTCTATCGTTCCTGGGGTTGCTGGGGTTGATGTCTGCTATGTGTAATCTGGTTGACTTGTTTGTACCCCCAGCGATCACCCATGTACTGACCTTCTTGTGTGCAATAGAATCTGGTTACTGGTTCATTCTACTGCTGGCTGCATCTTTTGTGCTAAGCCTGGTAATGGGCAAAACACATGGCAAGGCACAAGCTGGTCCACCCTTGCCTGTAGCTGCCATGTTGCAGGCAAATGTGCTGCTGTGTGCCAGGTGGACCTGCTTTTGAGCTAGGACAGCTGGAGTTAAAAGCTGCAGCCAGCTCCTGCTGACAGCAACTCAGGTGGTTACACCAGCTTTGGGTGCTGGATCACAGCACATCTTATTGCCCTATACACACCCAGTACAGGGGACATCATGAGGGGAAAGTGGTTTTGGAGGAAGCCAGTGGCTCCTTCTCTCTCATTTTGGATAGTTTTCATGAGGCACCAAATGCTGGGAAAATCTTTGGGCTTTTGGATCAGGATTTTAGCTAGAGGCCAGCACTCCTCCCCTGGCCTCCCTTCTCCTCCCCGTTTTCAGCAGCTGAAGCAAAGCAGAGTGGTTACAAAACCACCCAAAGCCCTCCAGCTGCAATAATTGCTATGGCTTTGTGCAGGATTTACACTTTGCAGTTGTAGGATTACACCTATAAACAGCTCTAAGAAAACAAAACTAAAATAAAAAAATACTATGCCATCTTTTCATCCCCCTTCTTTCCCCGTGTGCTGCTCGCCACACCTCCCTGGCCTGGGACTTGTGACCGCTCATCTCTGGAGTCCCAGCCATTTTCCTTCCTCTCTCCATCCTGTCCTTTCCCCACAGCCTTGCTCAGCTCCTTGAGCACAGCTTTTTAGGGCAGCACCACACATAGGACTACTCTTGGGGTATGATGTGTGCCTTTTCCCTACACAAATGCAGCTTTTGCAGAATGTCTGTGGTTTAGCAAAGCTAAACACTTCATCATATGACAATCAGTTAGAAACAGAGCTTGGCACCCTTATGATGAGGTGCTACAAGGTCTATATACCTTTTCCAGGGTCTGTTTTATAAATATCTTTGCAAAATTGCAAGATCCTAGGAGCTGTTTTAGAAAAGGACATCCTCGTTGCTTTTAGAGGAGGGAATATTGATACCTCCACTGGAAATAAGAAGCAATGAGGGTACAGAAGAGCCCTCTCACATCGGCCTGAAGCTGCCTGGTAGAAGATGCCAAAATAGCAACCACACTGCTGGGAGCCTCTCTGCTTCCCAGCTTGAGAATTCCTCACCAACTTTTCCCCTCTGCTTTTTGAGCAACAATTTGGAGATTTCACCCTCGTTTCCAATTTTAAAAAGAATGGATAAAATCTATCTCCCACCTTTTCTAAATGTCATTTTCCTGGCCACATCTGGTCTTTAGGCTTTACTTTCAGAAGATCCAAGCCCTTTTCTTGTTTCACAAGGAGGGGATACAGGTAGGCTCCTGTTCTCATTCTGCTGCTTAGTCTAGGGATTTATCTGTGTTTCACTTTCTACCTGATTGTAAATGAAGTTTGTCCATCCTAATCTTCCCTGGGGGCAGCTTGTGAGAAGCACAGATGTTTTTTGAGCCTGTAGAAACTCTTAGAGGAAGGACTGCAAAGTGGAGTTGTCCTCTTGAGACAGAGTCTCTAGAAATAGACACACCTGTATTAATTACTCAGCTGAAACAACAAGCATGCCTCAGCTGATGCTCCCTGCATGAACCCAGGCAACACTCTTACTTTCTTCCATCCCCTTACTCATAATTTCTTTACTCTGTAAATCCACGTCCAGCTTGGTTTCCATTGGTCTTCTCTGTCTTCTAACCCTGAGAAGAATTTAACTCAGTGTGTTTGCTTAGACATTTTTTGTCAGCCAGCTGAGCAGAACATTACACAGATGCATGTCGGCCCATCTTGGACTCAGCTCACTCCCTGTGTTTTTGACTTGATGGTTTTGAATTCAATCGATTGGTAAATGGCTAAATAGTGAGAGAAATTGCTTTCTCTCATTACTCTGCATCGCTGTGTCATTACCCTTTAATATTGCATCGTTATTGACTGATGCAGCCTGTCAAGACATGGCCAGCGGGATGTAATGCAGTGATTGAGATGTGCAAAATATTTCATTCAAAGTTTACTCTTCTAATGGGAGGCATATGCATGGCTGAAAGAGGGAGCGGAGGAGAGGTGTAAAACCCCAGCAACCAAATGGACAATCCTGCCTTTCAGCTTGGCCTGGACTTCAATCTGTGATAAATGCTTTGGTGAAGAGATGCACACATTCTTTATCATAAGGACTAGATCTTGTCTAAGCACAGATACACCATTCCACTAAGACTGTGTATCTCCCAAGATCATTAGATGTAGTCCAAGAGATATAAGCTAGAAAAAAAGATTCTGTTCTTGTTGAGCTTCCCAGTTCCCAGAAATAAAAATAAAAAAACAATTTCTTTCTTTTTCTCCTAATATTTTTACTTAAACAAATGGTTTGAAGTTGCAGGGTTGGGCTGGCCAGCTTTGGGCTTCCTGCCTCCCTTGCACACAAAGCATGACTTTGGGCACTGTATCAAATGTTTGTAATTTGTTTTCTTGATTTCATTCATTGAGACTCCTGCCTAATAGTCCCTTCCCATTCAAGACTCTAGTATGCTACTTCCATGTCCAAGCAACACAGAGGAAATGGGAGAGGTCAAACACAAATGGGGGAGATGGGGGAAGAGCAAAGAAACCACCCCAAAACAACTCTACAAATAAAATGTGAAAGTGATAATGTGGCATAAAAATAGCTATTAATTCACCTGTCCATGCTCAAAACATGATTGCTCATTGCCTACTAACTGTAGTCACTTCTAAATTAACCCCCAAATGGCTTGGGGTATACTAATGAATATCTAGAAAATACAGTTCACCCCAAGTGTGATTGATCCCTGGAACTCCTTGCTGCAGGGAATTGCTAATGCTAGAAGTTTACACAGGCACAGAAAAATAACTAAAGAAGTTTATAGGTGAAAAATCCACCCTGGGAAACTAACTGCAAGGAAATCCTGAGCCTCCATCACAGGCAAAGTAGTGCTGTATGTCTTTCTCATTCTTACACTCCTAACGACTGTTGGCTCCTGTGGATAGATGACACTGGGTTAGGTAGCCTGACTTGATGCAGCTGTTCTTATTGAAACAAAAACATATTAGTAAAAGGACAGAGAAAAGTGTGAGAAAGAGATTTTAGCAATCAGTTAGAAGAAATAAAGAAAAAAGAAAACAACAGAAATATTGCCAGAGGGCTGGCTCTCTGCCCTATTATTCTGTTTCCCCGCCCCCTTGCCACCTTAGCCCTCATTTGGGAAAGAACACCCGTCAAATTAAAGATGGATAAAAACTCATTAAGAAACAACAGGCCTAGATGAAATTGCCACTGGGACTACACTAATGGGATGGTCTCCCCCCACCCTTTCTTTTGTTCAAAGATTACAAACCCTTTTCTCCTCCAGGGCTCTTGCTTCTATCCTGGTTCTGGCTAACTCCACTCCTGCCTGAACCCCTGGGTTTGAAGGGTCCATGTGGGTAGACAGGAGGAAAGAGTGGGGGTTGTTTGTTATGCTTCCTTTTGTTTTTAATTAACCTCCGGTGTTTTCTTTGCCTAGAGAGCAAATCCTCTCACCCTGATTTTTTACACATGCTTGCATTTAGACTGTGGAAAAGTCAGATCTAGAGAGAGAAAAACTAAGAAAGTTAGAGGGGAAAAAAGTGCTTCTGCATTGAAAGGAAGAGCATTATATGGAGAGGGAATTGCAATCTGTGTAAGCTTTACAGGCCAGTCTTTGCTTATTAATCCTGGTCTGAAGCAAGCCCAAGAGGACAAAAGCACTCGCAGATTGATTGTGAGCTACCAGGCTTCTGCAGCTCGGGATTCCTACAGCAAACTCTCATTTCAGGGGCTTGCACAGAAATACCTGGGCTGGGCTTCAAGACAGAGGTGTGGAACATAACCCCCCTAAAAAGGCTTTTCTTGCTCTTTGGCCCACATATTTCTGATAAATGGTGGTGGTTCAACAAATGGCAACACTGAAACAGCTGTAAACTAATCCCACAGATCTATGATTATATCTGAAACACACAGGGGTATTTTTGTTCATCTGGGCTCATGTCCTGTGACAAGCCAGCACGAGAACATACCCAGGATGTCATGAGAGGTGCTAAGGTAGCAGGAGGGCTGAGATATTTCACAGGGTAGTGGCAGTGTAGAAGTGCCATACCACTGCAAATTAGAGGTTAGAAAAAGGGGAGCCACTGTCTTAATTGAACTGTCTAGACAGAAATTCCTGCAATTGCTGAGGATGTGAAGCAAAATTACTGTTTAGATTTCATATACCTTAATCTCCAGGAGTGATTTGAGATCTAGATTTCCAGTCATGCCCATGCCGGTGGAGCTACTTTCTGAAATACGGGAAAAACTCAAATGCAAGTTTTTGGATGGATCAACTAGAGGTCAAGGAAAGGTGTAAAATGTCCAATGTGCCACTTCAACATGAAGACAATCAACTTGACTAACTCCCAGTGTGATTGTGATTAGAGAAGAAAAAGGAATGTACTGATATGTGTTGAAGCAGAAATATGGGTGGGGGGCAAGACAAGGAGATTTTTGCTAGGCAGATTAACATAGGCATAGTCATAGCTGGGGTCATAATTTACGTTTAAACCTTCATTCCAAACAAACTGGGATTGAAGATATCTGGAGAAACTGAAGAACAGATTTCACTAAAAGCCCATTATTTGTGCGGACTTGTTCAATAACAGTCAACATCATGCTGAAGAGAAGCTGCTCACTTCAGCCCCCTGAACCTTTCCATGTGTATTAGCGTCCTCATCTTTTTTGGTCTCTATTTTGCTATCCGTGCCATTACATAAGGGAACATACCAAATAACAGCTTTCTTGTGAAACGTGCTATCTTTCCAAGGGCGAGACAGCCCAGCAAAAAGCTTTCTATCACTTTCAATAGGGACTTTAAGCTAAATTCTCAGCTGATGTAAATCAGTGTAGCCCCACTAAACCTCAAGTTAAGGAAGCAGCTTGAAACCACCTGATGTTCATCTTGGACAATCCACAGGAGATGTTGGCACAAATACATGTTGCCTTTGTATTAAAATAAAAAATGGTAATAATGACAATGACATAAATGGAATTTGCTATGGGGCTGTTGGAACACCGTCAGCAAGTTGAAAATATGAACAGTATAAACATTTGAATATGAACTTCCTGTTCTGTAGATCAAACTTGGGAATTCAATGCTTTATATATTTTCACTGAGCGAATAACCATTCCACTGTTTTGAAAACAGTGAAATTTGGAAGTAAGATGAATTAGATGATACAGTAAATATAAAATTATTTCAAATCTTGTGTAATTGAGTTCCAAATTCATTCACCATGTAGTCTGCTGTGACAAATTCAAGTTTGGGAGTCATATATGTAAAGTATTACTTATGCATATATCCCATAATGAGTACTCATAGAAAACAATGCTGAAATGGTTGAATTTTCACTTCCCCATACCTGGATTTCTCCCCCTTGCCTTATAAGAGAAATCCAGGCACTGTTAATGACAGCAGCATCTTTACTGCAAAGGAAGGACAGCCACCACAGAGCAAGGTTGCTCACACACCAGGCAATGCAATACAAGTGGGTTGCGCGACTCATGTAGATGGGGAGGGTAGCCTTAAATCTTGTGAAATTGAGCACACTTCCCTGTCTTACAAAGCATGTGTAAACTTTTCTCTTATTCTTCACTTCCTTTAAGGACAATTTCATGTTTACTTTTCAGATACCAAACAAATCCTGAGGGCTATGAGGGTAAGAAACTTTTCACAAAGCCTGGGGACTGTTGCCTACAAAAGGAGGGCCAGAGTCATAGCAAAGAGCTGGTAGGATCCTGGAGAAGCTGTCTAGCTCAACTAGCAAAATGCAGGACCAGCTTTGACTATGATATTACTGACAGTTGTGTTTGCCTCATTTTTAATCTCCATCTAGTGATGGAGAGCCTCAGCCTTCCTGGACAACCAGTTCTACATCTTTTCTTTCCTCGTCGTTAGAAAGGATTTCTTTTAGTCAGAACTTTTATCCATTCAATTTCCTGCCTCTTTCCAGTGGCAATAAGGAAGTGAACAGACCTTCAGACAAACAACAGAAACCCTGTTCTCTCGTTAAAGATTTCTGTTGTAACATCCGTTAAATGATTGGTGCATGAGATGCAGACAGTGAGTTTTCCTAACAGGGACAAGGGGAAGGATATGTCCTTACACTTTCTTTTCTCAAACTTTATCAGAGACAGCCTTTGAAAATTCAATATTCATTCTGAGCTCCTGCTTAATAAACTTGGCAAACCTGACATTTTTAAAACAAAACAAAACCATGCTGTTCACTTTCCCTTTTCATTCTTAATTGGCCCATCTAAAAGCAATCAAGTGAACATTTAGCTGTGGTAGAAAGAACTGCAGGAGACCTCTCCTCCAAATGCCATTATTCAGGAGCGCACAAGAGTGTGGATATGTTTATGGAGAGTGGGAGGCACTCTGCAAATTCTCTCTCAACAGTAACAGAGGAGCAAGAGGATACCCAGGGCTGGGACCACAGGGGATGTGGGCATCACAGTGACCCAGTGATGGAGACCAGCTGTCTGGGGGAAGACACAGCCAGCTATGCCTTTGGCTTACACTCCCTTGATGGTGTCAGGGGAAATTAGGCATTAAAGAATAAACTGTATAAACAGCACACTAAATAGGGAGGTGTTTAAACCTGCCAAAATGAAACACTACAGAAAAATGGATATCTTACACCCTATCTCTCAACAGTTCTCTGATACCACCCTTGCCAGGATTTGGGTGCATGAAAACCTTCTTGCACAACATGGCTACCCAGAGGCGGACCCTCTCTCACCCAGCTCCTCTGTGAAAGGAAAGGTAAATACCAGGCTCTAAAGCAAGAGAGAAAGAGACATGCATAAAGCATAGCTATAAGCCTCTCTCTCCCATGGCTGAAATAAAGACCTGCTAAAGCACTTAATCTATTTCACATGATAATGGTATTGAAGGTATGGAAATCCTGGCTGGGCTGCTTGGTGTGTGTAAAGAAATACATCAAGTGTAGATCAAGTTAACTTTTCACAGCATGTAATACAATTTCTAGAAATACACACAAAAGTATGTCTAGGGCAGGAATCAGATTTCAACAGTGGAGCCATACAGAACGTATAATTATATTTTGCATTTTTAATAGACTTATTAGCATAATAATGCATTAGTCTAATAGAATATTAATGTGATGTGGAAATATTAGCATATTACAGATCCTTATTCATTACTATATTAGACCCTTATTGTATTAGTGGCACAATCTACTAGAGAAAATGTTGCTTTGTGTCTGATATTGCAATTCAAGAAAAAATTGAGATGGCAAATAGAGACCCTCTCTGTGTCACAGGCATAGCTGTGTCTAGGTGTTAATGTAAGATCTGAGAAGAAAATGTATTTGCAGACAGAATTCATCTCATATTTGAGCAGTTTTCCCACTTTCTCTGAATTCAACCTAGAAACTTTTCTAGCTATTTCCATTAAAATGTGAAAAACTGAAGCCATCTAAACCCTAAACCCACAAGAATCTCAGAGCAGGAGGAAACAGAGTCCCTTTTCTGGCAATCAGATGCCCTCCTAAAATGTAGAGAACTGAGTTCAGATCATTGCTCTCCCACCATTTCACGTCCTGGGGGATGACTGCTATGGGGATCTGGTGGCCTCCCCGGTGACCAGCATGCCCTTGTAGAGCTCCCCTGTATTGGACACTACCAAAACGATCACCCGGCAGCTTGTACCCCGATATCCCACAATGTGAATGAGTGACCTGACTTTCTGTTTATCTGGTTTTCTAGCATTCATCCATTTTCAACTTGAGAAGACTGTCCTGATAAAAGCTTAATTGTAAATGATAGTGTCTCATAAAGAGACTTGAAAAATCATATTAAATTGAGGTCCCCAAAACTCCTCTGTGTCTTTTTTAAGTCTTTGTCAGATTTACATCAGTCCCAGAGGCCCACCACTGACCTGTTCTCCCCATCCACCCCTTATCAGGGAGTGAGATATCTTTGAGCTTGTGGTGCTATCCATGCCTTTGTACTAGTGAAACAGACACTGAGGACATTTTTAAGACAAGCTCCTAGGACAACCAGAATGTCAAAACAGGATCCCTTTTTGTGATAGGGACTCAATGCCCCCATGAATGGGACTGTATAAATGCGGTTGTCTGCTCAAGCTGCATACTGGGCTGCATGACCCCCATGTCCTTAAGGCAACTGAATAAACATTCTCTATAAGCTACGGAAAACAAATATCATCTAGCGACTTAATCCTATGTCTCTCATTCACAGACAGACTGACAAACAGGACTAATTCCTCTTATTAATACATTAAGTATAGGCAGCAATGCTGTCTGAGATGACTCATAAGTTGGATTATGTGCTTTTAGCAGAATACGAAAATGTGTGAAACAGAAAAATGAAAAATACCAGCAGGGATGCATAGTTTTGAAGTTCGTAGTTTCTTTTTTCCTTTTGAGGAAATGCAGTGCAGTCTTTTCCAGAAACAGATATTCTCTGTGCTCCTTGTAACCCTCGCAAGTACGGACAACAAAGAGAAGGTGAAAATCATAATGTTACTCTCTAGAAAACATTTGCATCTACCTGACATCTCTGTGGCATCAGGATTGTTTGAAATTCCTTCTAAGCAGCTCAGCAAAGTAGGTATTTTGGTTTTAAAATAAAATAGTATATGAGACTCACAATAAACAAAGCTGTTGAATTGAACTGACCATAGTGCAAATTTTTCTTAGTCTCACATTAGAGCCAATGGGCTGTTTTCCTGGGGTAATTTTTTTTTCTTGATACATTTAAACAGCAGCTTTTCTCTTCTCCTTGTGATCATGTTAAATGTTTAATTGCTCTTTGCATTTGCTGATGGCACAGCGTAAGCCCCTGCAGCAAAAGAGATTTGTGCTAAAACTCAAGTGCTTAAGAAATAAGGAAAGGGGTTATATTTTGGGTCATTTCAATTATCTCTATTTTTTTGGAATTATATATTAATTTTAATATAAGCTGCAGCACGGAAGTGCAATTAACATTCAGACAATGTGAGAAAGTCTTGCCTGAAGTTAACTGATGTGTGCAATCCATGCAAGGGATTCAGGGAGTTTAGACAGTGCAGATCACTGCCATAACAGAGCTAAACCAGGTCCTCAGATGGTGTAAATCAGCACTGTCAATGGAATCCCTCTGATTTACACCGGATAATTATGTCCCCTCACTGCTGTTTGAGATGGGCTCAAGATGTCAGCATTGGGATCATCACTAAAATACAGACTTTTTCTAAGTTCCGAATTACATTAAAGCCATCCAGGTAGACTAAGAGCTAGAAACCCAAGCAGGCCTTTTACCAGCAGGTATCAAGCTATTCAAAACCAATGTCAGCCACTCCAAATAAGCCCAATTTAAGTAATAAGGAGAAAGCCTTGCCTCCCACTTTTCTATCAGTCTAAGGCAGATGCTTTTATATCCCATTTTGAGTTAAACCACTGCACTCTCTGCTTGTCATAAAAGAGACGTTGAGCACATGAGAGCCAAACTGCTTTCTGGTGGGACCCATCTCCTTCCAAACTAATGCTTCAGGTAGCAACTGGTAGATATTTACTCTCCTACCATATCTGGATCCTCACATCTGAATCCACTGTGACCCCTTAGCAGGGCTGACCTAAGTTTTCTGATGAGTTAAGACCTTTGTCCAGTGAAAAAATAATCAAACCAACCCCCATTGTTTCTAGTCTCAAAACTCCCAACCAGTTCGAATTAGGAGGTTCACTCCACAGTTTTGTGAAAGACTCTTGACTGACAGAACCTGTCTGAACTCAGGGAATTAATGAGCTTGTTTCTCCAATGGGACCGGGAAAGGAAACCAGCTGGAGAGATCCTCCATACAATCTTAACACTGCTTTGTTACCATCCTTTGTTCAATGCTTCTATAGTGCTCAGCAGACTGGGGCTCTGCTGCCTGGTGGAGAGGGGGCCCAGGTGATCATGAAATGCAATTAATGCATAACAGCTTCAACCAATCCATCTAATTTACTGCCGGCATTTCTCCTGGGCTTGCTTCCCCCTTTATTTTTTCATCATGAAAGATAGCCACTCCTATTTTTAAAAAAAAAAAAAAAAAAGGAAAAAAAAATAGAGTACACAAGAAATAACGTGTCTTTTTCTGGATTCACCCTGCTTTTTCCCTTCCTGAACACTGTCTGGGGACTCTTTTATTTAACAAAACAAGGTCAGCTCATCAGCACGAAAGCTGAAAGTTTCACAGGGTCTAAGACAGCTTCCATCTACAGAATTACTTTTTAACACATTCTGACTTAAAATTATCCTCTTTGAGCCAAATGTAGATTGACAACCAAACACCAAACGATCACATTTTATTAATCCATTTACAGAGGTGCAAATGCCTGTTCCAACATTGGTTAGCTCTGACACCACAGCAGTGTTGTGGGGTTTTCTCTCTCTCTCTTTTTTTTTTTTTAAAAAAAACCCAAAACAGAGATTTTGGGAGGGAGACTCTTGTTACTGTTTAAGGGAGAAGAGAGGGATTTTAGGAACCACTAGGGCTGTGGGATTGCTCACCACCATCTCAAGCCTGTTTTGCTTGTTTATAGTTCAGAATGCAGCTTTTGTGTCAAAAACTGAAGCCTTTAACATTTTCAAAGCCTGCCTTCCTCTCAGCTGTGGTGCACATGCTGATGGAGCAAAACAAGGGCACCCAGAGTTCAGTAGCTCTTATAATTGGACCTAAACTGATTTCATTCTAAGGTCAATTTGAAGAGGAGGCTTCAGGTGCCATTCAGAAATGACAGAGGAGTTCAATGTAAACCCTAATATTGCAGGAATAATATAGCACTGATCAGTTAGAAATCACTGCTGGAACGTTGTTGGGATTGTCTTGCTTGCACATAAGCTATGAGTCTAGATCATTTAGACAGACAGACAGACAGATATGGGTAAGGAGGTGAATTTCCATCTTTGTCACTCAGCAATCCAATTGAACCTGATTTTCTTCTATTTAATTTTGTGTGCCTTATTACAAAGGTGTCTACAACCTCATTTACTAAGCATGGGAAATGTGAAATTAGACTAATCGGTAATAGAGATAAATAGTTATACTCTTCAACAGATGTGTAGCTATTATTGCATACCTAACTCCCCTTACCTGCTCTTCTACTTATGCATGTGTTTCAGTTTTTAGTACTGTTGGAAAGGGAAACACTCAAGGCTTAATATTTGTCTGCATTTTTTTTTAAACAATCAGTGCAGATGCAGACACACTCACACACTCACAGCTCTGCAGCAAACTCAGCCCTCTTGAAAAGATTCATTAAGCACCTCTGAAACACCAGTTTGAAGGCACTAGATCGCACATGGGATACTCAAAAGCTCTACCCAGTGTTGAAAGTTCACCTACCCTATTTGTTTCTGCCTTGTCTTGCACATAGAAAAGCCACCCAACCGTCACCTGACCTTTAGAAACTAACTAGTTCCCACTGTAGTTTGAAAACACATGTGTTCATGCATGTGATATTGCTTTAGAAGATAAACAACAGGGCTGGAAACAAAGGGAAAAGATATATGACATGGCCCTTTTTCAAACTAACAGATGACTTGGTTGGCATCAGGCAGAGTTAGAGTGCTGGAGCTGAGAATAGTGCCTCTCATACTGCCTCCTAAACAGAACAAATTCCCACCTTCCACCTCATCTATCCTTAAGGAAGAAAAGGCTGAAAGGGATCTGCTGCCCACCCATTGTCCCAAGGACTGGGGCTGAGTTAATCCCATCACACTAACAGAGCATAACAATGTGTTGAGAGTACTTACCACATTCCTTGAAATTGGAGAAAGTTGCCATGGTTATTAGTAGCTCCTAATGATATTTGCATAGATTAACAGACTTTAATGCAATCATGAATGCTACAATCCCGGGGAAAATAATGAAGAAATCCATTATGAGGTAATAAAGTAACTAAGTCAATACAGTAATAATTTGATCCCATATTAGTAATAATTTCATCTCCTGCTGCAAGGCAATTTTAATGCACATACCATTTCTGGACAGTTTTATAAATATCACCTTTGTTTGAGATAATTAATTAGCAAAATAAAAAAATATATTGCTGGTATTTTATACAATAAATTAGTCATTAGGTTTAAACTGGCAGGCTGTAATAAAACTTATTAAGATAAATGTGCTGGGATTCTTAACACTTCAGAGAAGCTGTTCTCCTCTGTCTTAAGGCTCTTCTGGTGCAAAACTATTATCGCTGCTGGGTGGTTTCTACGTATGTTAAAACCCAATTATGAAAATCATGTTTATAACCCCGACTTGCTTAGCAATAAGAGTCGAATGCATTAGCCCATACCTGCCCAGTGGACAAGGCTAAGACAAGAGTGAGCTGCTGAGGGCCCTATTATCTCGCTTCCCATCGTCAGTCAGAGGCTAGAGCCTCCTGCACAATTGATTGGAGCTAACGTCACACCAGAGGAACTCAGGTCCAGGTCATCCTGTCAATATAGGGGTGTGTTTTGCATTCAGAGGCAGAGGAGGGGGAGAACATGAGTCATTAGGGAGGTGGTTACCAATTCAAGTTTTCTACTTCTGTTCTTATTTTATGCTTACTGAATCATTTTGTGATTTCCAGAAATGCCTGGAATTCACAAAGGACCTCAGCAACATCTGTGACAAAGTGGTCACTGGAGCCAAAGCTTTACAGTGGCCACCATTTGCAGCCCTCCGGAATGTTCCCTCCATGTGGCTGGGGCTCTGAGAAAGGCTTTGCTGTGTGTTTGGGGAGCTGTCCCAGCCAGATGGCACAGGCTGGCTGAGCCTGTCAGAACTGGATGGGGACCAGCTTCTTGCAAGGAGTGCAGATCTTGCCATCTAATGAGCTGGTCTCGGCTCCCTGGAAGACTGTGCTGTATGGCCAAAGTAAGGGCTGCCATTCTGGGCTTCATGACACCACTATCCAGGAACAGGGGTATTAAATCATGAGATCACCTATTCAAAGGGCATTATTGGGTCTTGCTTAGACATCCCCTGAGATACTTTGCTGTCGTCTTCCCAAGGCATTACAATTTCCACTCTGCCCAAACTCGATCCTTTCCCTTCAGTTTCCCATCTAGCTGAGGTTTCCAAATTCATGTCACTTTTCATTTGGAATGGTAGTAGATGACACAAATTGATGATCCATCAAACTCTAATCTTCTCTATGAGCCAATTCTTAATGCAAAATATGAACATCCCCAAAACCTCACTTTCATTTATAAAAAACTCAATAGAGAGTTGAATATTTAGCTGGGAGCAGGCCATGAGTACTGCTGAAATCTACGGTCAAGCCAATATTGTAGCCAAGTAAACAGTTAAAAGACAGAGAAAATGGCAAAATCCATTGCTCCCCCTCTTTAGAAAATCACCTCTGGTTTAATATCATTAGGGCACCACAATACAATATAGAGCTAAGAACCTCACTCTACTGTAGAAATGCTCCCTTGCCTAATACACCATGGGAAACACTTTTGAAATAAAATGATAGAATCAATACTTAGTCATACTTGTTTAGCACCTTTGGAGAGAATACATGTTTTTTCCCACCAATGTAACAGTTCCTTCACTTTATGGATGCTTTATGGATCCTTTCACTGTGTACAAAGTGCTTTATGCATAAGTATGGTTTAGGGATCCCATAAGCTCTGAAGTGCTCGAGGCTGGAATAGCAACTGGGGCAAAAATCCTTGTACAGACACTTTTCTTCTGGTAGTTTTCCCTAAGCATTCTTTACTGCCCAATGCCAGGGAAGGCTATTGGACTAGATGGACCTTTGATATGACACAGAATGGCACTTATTGTGTAATCATATCACATCCTGGTGCCAACTGGCATGGCCCATTGCATTTAGTCTCTAGGCTTTTCAATGAAACCTTATTAGACTTGAATTTCCAGTCCTGATATTGGGTATGTTAATTGGAAAGCTGTTTAAAAGTGTTGTGACATGAAGAGGAATGCAAGTCCAGGAAAGGCCTCAGAGATTATTCCATTTGCTGTTATTCATGGGCACACATCAACTCCACTGTGCTCTCTGTTCTGCTGCCTCAGATTTGGTGCTGTTGAATACACAGCATTTACTCTGACTGCTCAAAGGGAAAGACACGTTTTTTTCAGGACCAGATTTTTGGGTGTAGGTTTCCTCAAAGTGGTCTGAAATTCCTAAGTATCCAATAGAACTAGTCCTTTGGCTAATCTCTGTTGTGTCTGCTATGTGATGGATGTATGTGACACAAGTTCTTCTCAATGTTTGTGACCCACAAGTGTTCTGGCACCTCTAAAATGATGTTTCAGTGATATTTATTGGGTGTATTGTCTGTTGGCTATTACACTTCCCTCCTCTGCTTCCTGCCTGAGTTGAGATGATAGAAACAGAATAAAAAGGGACCGTTTTTTAATTAGCACATTAAATCACTGAACAATTAGGGAGCATTGTGTCTTCCTGGTAGACCTATCCCTATCACTAAAGCCTTATGGCTACACAGGATGAGGTGACAAAGCATTTAAGGATTGCTGAGATAGTCCTGGGGGTGTCTACACAATTTGGCTGAGTCTGAAATTCTCCCATGCAGTTGGGCATTTTGAGCTTTGCTAGTTCACAAGAGTTTTTGGAAGTCCTGCTGCTCAGGCATGTGTTTCACCAGCGATCCTCAGCTCCGTGGTCACACTCAGTACCATTAAATTCGATGACCTCAGGGGCAAGGGTAGGGAGGAACAGGCCTAGGCATAATCCCTTCAGCATCTCCTGCGGAAAAGTGGCTTTAATGACAAGTGTCTCACAACTGCCATTCCTACAATCGTTCCCCTTGTCGATATGATGACCTTTCAAAGGCGGAAGCTCCTTTTTATTACTCTGCGCACTGGGGTAAACCAGGCCACGCTGCGTTATCTACCCAATTTATCAGCACTATTTACAGCAGGTCCATTCCACTGTCTGGCTTAACTCAGTGCCCAGAGACCCAGCATTGAGAGAGAAGGCAGCTGCTGAAGAGAAAGAAATGTCAATTCCAGCTTAGTCCCCTAAAGTAAAATAAAAGAAACAAAGTAAATAAGGAAGAAGAAGTAAATACAGCATCTCCAGGGTGATTATGTCTATCTAGTCCAATACAGGCAAGCATGAAACCAATAGAAACACAGTCTTATCCTCTTAGTTATCACCACACACAGAAAGTCATCTTTCGGTGGCCTAAAAAGAAAGAAGCATGCCACATCCATCTTTAATGAATATGACATATCTCTCACCCGCTTGTACTTCAGCAACCCCAAACTGCTGAAAAATGAGATAGGAGAGCCCATTCTCTCTGTTTTCCCTGAATCATGAGGATAGATTAAAATGGCTTTTGTTCTGTTATGTTTTTTAAGGATTATGTTGGGGAAATTTGTTTTCTTTCTGCTCTTCTGTGCTTTAAGGGGTCAGGTTTGCCAGCTATTCTCCACAACTCTGTGATCAAGATATAATCTTTTACTCTTTTTAAATGAAAGAAAAGTAAGCTGTTACATGAACAAATGCTTGTAAAGGCTGCAGGTAAATGGAAAACACCAAGTATCATGAGACTCACTGTGAAATCACAAGGGTGGTAGCCTGCTCGCTCCATCACACTCAAATCATCTTAGCACTGGGCCTGCCTTTCTAGCAGGTTCAAGTTCACTGAAGTGGCAAAACAGGCCATATGCCTTTCTCTATGGTACCACTGGATGGTCTGTAGGATGCTTTGAGCCATGTGATGAAGAGGATGCTGCTATAACACTTCATAACATGTCTTTGCAGGTCTCTCTTCACATCATGTCCTCCTGCCATATGATCTGTACTCCCCTCCTCCTTCAATAAGGATCATACCATGGCCATCCATACACTCTTCAAATGAGTTAAGATATTAATTATATATTCCTCTATCTTACCGCCCGGCACCCTGTATTGATATCCATCCTTGATAGCTACACTAACTCGAGAATAAACAGGTAGCCATCAGTATCTTGAATTTTGTCTTGTATTGTTTAGACCACATTGAACCATCACATGGATGGTCCATGGGGACTGTGATGAACAAAAGAATTTATTTGTTTCCCTACAGCTGAAATATGGCCCCTACAAACCCCACAGCTGTGATGTATCTCAATGTCTGGGCATAGTCAGAAATCTAACTCAACCATGTCCTCACAGGTTTACAAATCAATCAAAACAAATTAATGAGACCTGTTGGAGGCTGCTTTCTTAAATCATATTTGAAGTGTGAAATTAAGAGAAGAGCAAGAGTAAAACATGAAAGAAAAGGTCTTTGTATAAAGAATAATCCAGATAGGTTCCACTGAAACTAAGGGCTCTGCTCAGGTTTCCTGTTATAATTAGAGTTCATTGCTGAATCTCTCTTCTGGCTACCTAGGAGCCAGACTTTGACAGACCTCCCTCTGCAGTAAGCTCTCTAGTTTATTGTTTTCTTGGAGTTAGGACCTGTATGTGTCTACTCCAGGCACCTAAACCAGATATCTGTCTGAGCCGTAAAGAAATCATCAGCTCAAATCAGAGCTTCATTCTAGCCACCGTGGACTTTGGCTAGGAAGCTCACACAGCAGATGACAGATCAGCAACTATGCTGATGATACAAAACTGGGATGAGTGGCTGACATGCCAGAGGGCTGTGCTGCCATCCAGCATGACCTGGACAGGCTGGAGAGCTGGACAGGGAGAAACTTAATGAAATTCAACAAGAGCAAGTGTAGAGTCCCGCGTCTGGAGAAGAACTACCCCAGGTATCAGAACAGGCTGGGGGCTGAGCTGCTGGAGAGCAGCTCTGGGGAAAAGGACCTGGGAGTCCTGGTGGACAACAGGCTGACCATGAGCCATCAATGTGCCCTCATGGCCAAGAAGGCCAATCGTATCCTGGGGTGCATTAAGAGGAGTGTGGCCAGCAGGTCAAGGGAGGTTCTCCTCCCCCTCTACTCTACTCCTAGTGAGGCCTCATCTGGAGTCCTGTGTCCAGTTCTGGGCTCCCCAGTTCAAGAGGGACATGGAGCTATGGAGCTACAGCAAAGAGTCCAGTGCAGGGCCACTAAGATGATGAAGAGCTTGGAGCATCTCCCATATGAGGAGAGGCTGAGGGAACTGGGTCTGTTTAGCTTGGAGAAGAGGAGGCGAAGGGGGAAGCTCATTAATGCTTATAAATATCTTAAGGGTGGGTGTCAGGAAGATGAGGCCAGACTCTGATGGGTGGTGTCCAGTGACAGGACACGGGGCAATGCGCACAAACTGGAACACAGGAGGTTCAATCTTAACATAAGGAAACACTTCTTTACTGTGAGGGTGACAGAGCACTGGAACAGTCTGCCCAGAGAGGTTATGGGGTCTCTGTTTCTGGAGACATTTAAAACCCATCTGGACATGTTCATGTGTGGTCTACTCTAGGATTCTGCTCTAGCAGGAGGGTTCGACTAGATGATCTTCAGGGGTCCCTTCCAACTGCTACCATTCTGTGACTCTGTGATTCTGTGTACTTCACCAAAGGAGAAGGGACCCAGGTCAGGATGATGCCTCATGAGGGGGAGTCCCTTGACACTGCACTAGGCTTGCTCACAGCGTGGCTGTTTACCACCTCAGGTTCCCCATAGCAGGAGCAACAAGCCCTAGGTGCATCCAAAGGCGAAACGGAAAGCATTTAACAGGATTAGCTTGTTACCAGTTCCTAAACAATCATCCCTCATGTGATTCCTTTTTTAACTCTGTCCTTATTTACTCTGGTGAGCAGCATACAGCCCATCACTGGTGATGAGCTTTTCCAGTGTCACTATCATACAGTTTTTGGTGGCTGCCTCCTAAGAGTCTCATGGTCATTTGGGATCTGGCAATGTTGTGAGATATCTTTAGCACTCCTATCTGATTGGCAGCAAAGTGTAACACCACTAGCACTGAACTTTCTGCAATGTCTGTTAAAGATAAGGGGGGGGGGAAACTTGAATAATTTATCTAGTTAGTTTAATTTAAATAATTTATATGCTAAGCATTGCAAACAGAGCTGGAGTTGATAATGAGTCTGAGAAGCACATTTTGAACTCAGTTGCAGAAGCTACTGCATTGTAATTCTTTCCGAATACAGGATTTCCTAGCAGTATAAAGGCCGGCGAGTGTAAACAAGGTAGTTGCTTGAAGAGGTCTATACAGACTCCTTCTTTACCAATTACCACCAGATCATCTTACATTCTCTACCACTTGTTCAGTTTGAACCTCCTGAAATTATCAAGAGCTGCATATGTTTTCCCAAGCCGTAGAGAGAAGCCTGGCTCCATTGTTTGACAAATAACAGTTTGTAACTGGTGTAATCTGTAATCAGGAATCAATTAAAGAGATATCAACAGGAAAGGAAAGATAAGGGAAAACCAGGAGAAAATCAATGAACAACATAAGGGAATTGATCATTCAGAGGGTCTTTCTTAAGCCACTGGGTCCTCCCAGAGGACTCTGTGGTACATCCCATAGGCTTTGTCTTTTCTTCTTTTTTTTTTTTTTTTTTTTTTTTCATTTTACATGAGGAAGCCCTTCTCTTTAGCAGTGGGAAAAAAAGAAAAAGAAAAGAAAATCCAAGCCCTCACCTTCCAGGTTCATTGAGTGGGCACTGCCTTTTACACTTATAATGCAAGTGAAATACGTCTGAGAAGCTGCTTAGAGCCAAAGAGAAATGATGCTAAACTTTGTGAATTCTTGCATGAATTCACAGCGAATATCTCCAGGAACACTTTAGAGGATGTACTTATCCTCCTCAGGGATGCAAGCACCAAAGACATCATTACCACATACCTCATGACAAATAATTTCTCACAAACCCTCACACAGTTTAAGAACCTTCTTTGTCATAGTAGGCCAGGTATTTTCTACTAACTTCTTTTATTAAGATCTTTTCTTCCTCTTTGAATTTCTAACGTCCTTAAAAACATACTTCCTATTTTCAAAGAGCCATTAGAACAGCAGTAATGAATGCATATTACCAACTGCAGCAATTGCTTTGAGTGTCAGGATATTTTGTGTTGATCCATGACTCCTCCCAGAGTTCTGCTGTTATGTGTGCAAATCACAGCTTTCAGTTAAAAAATAAATACCATTCCAAACGTGAATTGCTGTGAACAACTAAAGCTTGAAAATGTGAACTACGTCCTGAGCCCTGAAGACTTGAAAACCACAAAGGAAGTGGAAAAAAGCCACAAATTTAACCACTGAAAGAGAAATTAAAAAGTAATGATTTTTATGCTGATCAGTGTTATGATTTCTAGAGGGTCTTATTCATCACTTTTGAACATTTACAGGTTGGCACAATTGTGAAACTATGAAAGGCTTTGGAGCTTTTTCTTGCAAAATGACAAGATGTGTGTCATTTCCTCTTGTCAGTTGTACAGTAGTTAGAGAATTCACATGTCCAGTGAAAAAAATACTGATGGTGGAGCACAGAACTTTTTTCACGGGCTTTCCAGGATCCCGAGTGGGTCAAAGATAAAAGCTTAATGTGAGGATCTCCAGAGGTTACCCTCCTCCCCAGACTTCCAAGAAAGACAAAGGGAGCCCAGGCTCCCTCTACTCCTTAGGAAAGGTCATGCAAGTACAGCAGACATGGTTGTAAAAATAACTACCTCAGGTGAAGGACCTAATTGCATTCCTAAAAGTAGGAAAGGTTTTGGGAAGTTGGTGTCATCATCTCTGGGAACAGGTTTTGCTAACTGTCAAGATGTGCATCTTCTCATATCTCAGTCAATACTTAGCTTAAGCAAAGCAAAGTTAAGCAGAGATGAGCTCCTGCAGTCCACTCCTAATCTTTCTCACTGAGTCCCCTACACTTTGCTTGATAAAGTATCCACTTCTGTATCTGAAGCAATCATTTCACTGCCGTCTGCCACTGAGTTTTAGGATCCCACATTAAATGGGAATAGGAAGAAAGAAATTTTGATTTGGTATAGCCAGCATTTTTCTTTTCTAAACAAAGTGTGGGATCTGTGGCAAGGAAACCTACTTTTTACTAACCACAAACAAAAGCAGCAAAGTGTAGCTGGCCCCCATCTCCTTAGTGCTAGTAGTTTATCTAGCTATCAAAAATTGTTCCAACACCTCCTGGGCTAGATGATACCCAGAGATCACTTTCTACTCCGACTATTCAGTGATAAACTGAACCTAGTTGAACTATATTTAGAATCACGGAGAAGGAAGACAATCAGGGACTGGCCATGCTATGTATGTTTCTAAGCTTTTCAGCATGTAAATGTGGCCAGAAATAAAACTTATCCAATTGAGTTAATTTCTTCTCCAATGTTTCAGCAAGCATTTTCAAGACAGAGGGTCTGTATTTACACTAATGATTAGATTTTAGCTTAGTCAAGGGTGAGATAAAGCCTGACAAAGAACAGTAGACTTATCTACATTAACATTAAAAGTTTTGGTTTTTGGTTGCTATCTCTGCAAGTGAAATGTTGTGGGTATTAGAAGAGATAACAGAATTTACTCTACTGAGCTCTACAGTGTTAGTCCTTGTCTTTCGCCCAGATGATGCTTGCTGCCTTGGAAGATGGTGATGTCCCACTTTCACCCCCGTAATTCAAAGGGTCAATTATGCAAACCTAGTCAGAGAGAGCAGGAGAATTATTTCCTGACTCCATGCACCATCAGTTGAGAGATTCCTTTAGCCTGTGATGCCTTGATACCAACAGGGTGTTGTTGTCACTGCTGGTAAATAAAGGTGTTTAAAATCCATTACAGCAAGGTATGTAATGGGTTTTCTTTCGATCAAGATCTCTTTGTCCTGTTCAAAACACAAGCAGGAATGAGACTTTGTCCCAGTGGTGGGTGGTAACGGTTAGAGCTCCTCTGACCTCCTTGCATCTGACAGCCCTTTCCCTCTGCTCTTTAGGGAGGGAAAGGTTAAATGTCACCTCTACCTTTCTTGTTTCATCCCTGTGGCTCTCTGAGAAGGAGCAGCCTGAAATTCATATCAGTGACATCAAGTACATGGTCTGATGTGCAACTGCACTTTTAAATTAGCAAAGCATCCAAGATTTTCTCTCCTCCTTTCTCTCTGCCTCTCGGTTTCTTTCTTCCTCATTCAGAGCTAAGCTGACCAAGCATTCCCTTTGCTGGATTTCCATCAAGGACTGAGTGTCCCTGCTCTGCCCTCTAATGGCAGGCTCAGCTTTCCCCGTTCCTCAGTGACAACGGGACTTCAGCAAAATCGTGGGAAAAGAAGATGGAGGTGAAGCTGATCATATGCATCTGACTCCCTTGAAAATCTACATGGCATCACAGAATACACATCTCATTTTCTTGTGCAAATCCATTTTTCCACACATCCTAAAAATGTTTTCCAACCCACCCAGCCCCTTCTCTTCTTGCCTTTCCCATTTCCTTAAAATCTTTTCATACAATCTTTTTTTCACTTCACCTGCTGTGAGAGACTAGAGGAATTAGGTTGAGTTCATCAAGTTACATGTTTAATTTTCTTTCTTGCTTTTGACAGTATTTACCATGACAGCTAGCATGACCATCACCACCAATCTTGCTGCTTGTTGTTAAAATCTTGGGTAAGCCAGCATGGAGAAGGTAGAAAAAGACAATGCACATCTCAATGTCATCATGGTAGGTGTGGGGCTACCATTTTTTTACCACTTCCTCCTAATTTTGAAAATAGCAAATGAAAAAGAGATAGAGAGGGAATTAAAAGGAGACAGAGAGAAAGGCTGACAGGCCTTTAGCTAGGCAGCTGGTGTAATCCACTTGCAATCACTATTATTTTGCTAGATTCAAGAACCTCACAAGCATGAAATATAGCTCCTTCTCCTTTCCTGATCTAGTGCATTCAGGACCAGTAATTGTGTATGATGCACATCTACAACTGTGACGCTCCTCACTTTGTAAAGAATAATCATCATTTCCCTTTCCTGGACTACTCCTACCCACCTTACTGGTGAGATGTAACTCAAGACACATTGAAAAAAAAATATCTGTGAAACATCATGGTTGCTTTTTTGTTTTTGTTTCTTTAAGACAAAGACTTACATGTGGATTCTAAATGAAGCAACCTGAATTGCTCAGGTCACTGAATTTGCTCAAGCCTGAGGACTGCATTCATTATTATTATTGCATTTAATTAGTAATAATACATCCTCATAAATTATGCAACAGAAAATAAGTTGTGTTCCCTGCCTTTAATCTCTCAAAATCCAGTAGACAAGATGCTTCATGGAAGAGTGCTGGTCACACTGGCTGAAAGCACAAACATCACATCGAATGTAGTTAACAGGGGTTTTTTGTGTGGTTTTTTTTTTTTTTTTTTCTTCAAAATTATGCACAAAGCACTTAATTCTACCTTTCAAGAATATGTTTAAGGTCAAATGTCCCCTTTTCTCTGCTAAACCCACAGATCATTTTCTCCTTTAAATGAGGATAATTTTCTATTGTTTGAAAAAAGATAATTGAAGGACTTCTGATGAAAGTGGAATCTTCCCACATTTCAAATAATAGTGCTGAGAGCCATTTCTTGTGAGAGCAATAGTTTAGCTGTCTCACATCCCCATCCTTCACAGGGCTGGGCTCCCCTGCCAGGCTACAAATCCCATGGTGCCCCCCATCCACAGCATTTGCCTGAGGCACTGCGACAGCTCAGGTCTGGCCGCCTGGAAATTGAATTTCAATTTGAGAAAAGTCTAAATGTTCTTCTTCAATCAAAGATGTCAGACTAAAAAGTTTCAGCATTTCTGGAACTCCTTGTACCAAGATGGGTTTTGATATTCTGCCTTTTCATTCCAATTGAGGACAAAACCAAATGTTGACAAAACTGCAATTGCTTAAGTCAGCTTTACTATTTAGGTTTGTTTTGTTGGAGCAAAACAAAAGACTGTGAGGACGTTTCTACTTCTGCCTAGATCATTTAGGAATAGTTTCAAAACAAGGTGGAATCAGTTGCCATTTTAAAGGAGTAATAGTGTTTGGCTTAACTAGTTTAAGTAAATGGTACGGTAATACAGGTTTATGGCACAAGCTAAAGGATTACAAAAGCATCAGGCACAGGAAACAAAGTGCTGATCTTATATAGTGCCGTTTCAAATGTCTTTTTGATGTTTTTGATGCTTTAACCGTGTTTCAAAAAGTTTCAGGTTGAACCTAAGGTTCAGATAAAATCTGGGATTAATGCCCAGTTGTAGAAAATCTATTTTCCGTTCTTCTACGTAAACCAATGTTACAATTTGAAGTTTGTAGCAAAGCTAGCTATCTCACTGATGTAAACATGATTGTGTGCTCACACACGATATGGGTAAATTAACACTGCAGTTCTTAGTACATAGCTCCTGTATTAGAGATTTTGGTGCCACACATGATCAATTGCTCTCTGTCAGCTGATCTGATACAGCTCACCAAGTAAGTGTTCTTAGGTCTGTCACCTCTGCATGCAAAAAACCCCGTGAGAAGCCTGAAAGGTGGATGGTAACTCATAAGCATTGGTAGCTTGACAACTTTAGAGCATGTGGTCACATTTCACTCCAGTGTGATTACGCTAGTACAGCCCTGTTGCAGATGAAAATTGAGGTTCGTTCCTGATTTTAGAGCCATAGACAAAAGTAACTTCAATATCGTATACCTGTGAGATGGCTTCAGTAATGTTTAGTCAACTCCAAGTTAAATATAGATTTTCTTAGCTGCTAACCCTGCCCCATCCAATTGTGATCTGAACACTAAAGTACCCAGCTCAGATTTTGACATAACTGTAGAGAAATAAAGATGCCATACTTCATAACCTGCAAATGGCTGCACAGGGACAGACTGCAGGTCCATGCTAGCACATCCCATCTCTGACAAAAGCCAGCAGTGGATGAATGGGAAAGCTCTGTAAAAGTGGGTATTGATACTGCCTGAGGACGTCTTCCTTGCCTTGAAATGTAATTGATAAATTTGTTGACAAGGCGCATGACACACAATACCATTGTCATGCACTTTCTTACAGGGAGACTGCCGAAGTGCAACTATCACCTTTCTAGCAGCGATGGGTTTCGTAACACTCATTCGGCGACTGACAGCCAGTCACCGGGATTTCACTGCAGCAAGGGAAGAAAAGGCATTTCAAAACTTGTTTGCGAGACAACAGAAATCAGCAAGGGATACTCAAGGGCAAACATAGCACCTGAAACTACTTGTAATTCACGTTTTGTTCCTGCGGAGGTAGTGCATGTTGGCAGTGTCCCTTTAACTGCATTGACACTGCAGAGCCGGCAGCAGCAACAGATTCTCCCTGCCACTAACCAAGCCGGTGGCGATTCAAAGACACAGCAGATGATGGTGAATGCAAGCATGCTGCTTTCAGTGCCTTTACTGAAATAGCTCACTCTTTAATAATATTCCTCTTCAGTCCCCTGTTTCTCTGGGCGCTTTGTAACTGGACTTTATCTGGTCTCACAACAGCCCTCACAACGACTAACCCATTTCCATGCAGAGGAATGAAAGCAGGAGGAGATCTAATGCTTGTCCTGAATTCACTTCGGACCCAGCAGAAAGCAGGTGTACACCTCTGGGATAACATGGGCTTGAATGACAGACACATTTATTTTTTTTTTAACTGTTTAAGAATAACTCCATGTATATTGTAAACAACTCTGCCACACATTATCGTCACTTATTTGATCCTGATATATGACAGATGTTAACTAAACAAGTAACATGGGCAATAGCATAAATAATGTCTTTTCAAACTGATCAAGGAACTGAACAGTTGAAGTAAGGCCTCGTTATGTGGTTGATTACATTAAGGGAAAGTGAATCAGGTAGGAGCTGCTTGAACTGTCCAAAAGTTTAGCTGTCCTGTGGTCTCAATCAAAACTCATCAGTGATTCTTTTAAATACCTAAAGTTGATTAGGTTAATGTGCACTTAGGGTTATACTTCTGACTCATGTGGAGAAACTAGTTCATGTACCCAAATTGCAACAAAAACCAAGGCAGTCAGAATAAATCTTCCCAGTTACTCCAGTGCCTTTGGAAGATGTTCAGCAAGAACAGAAGTGACCTTTGCAGAACTGCATAAAGTGAGTGCCTTAAAGTTCTCCTTTCACACGTGCTGCCCTAAAGGTCTCCTGCCCTCAATCTGGGGTACCTCACCTCAATGATAGCTGTGCACTGAACCCTAGTAAAGAGATCTCTTCTGATCCAGTATGAACATTAACATGGAGAGCTTGGCTATGTGTTAGCACCAAGGAGATTTTAGGGCAGTTACCTATCTGTGTGACTTCAGGCAATTCTTTCTTCGAAATGCCAAAGGCTGCTTAGCTTAACTATATCTCAAAATATCTGTTACAGAAAACAAAGGATATAGTTATAGAGAAGGGAGAAATGGCCATGAGCCACGTACTGGCCATGAGTACCAGTCTAAAGGAAGTCATGCTGTATTTGAGAGACCTTTACCATCTCTCCTGCAATCACCAGAACCCAAATGCACCACAGACTGACTAAGCTAACTCCACCTACAAGCACAGTGATAGCTGACCTGAACTTCCTTTCCTGAAGCCTAAATCACAGGCACTCTGAGTGCTGAGCAGCTGGGCTACACTTGCAGGAATAGTCTCCCACTCTACTGAGATCAAAACAGTGTCATTGTGAAGGCAGGCATGATGTTCGAGAGCACCATCACCAGGGTACACCTATCAGGATAGCCAAACAGCCACGTGGCATGGTCCTCAGTGGAGAAAGGGAGTGGAAACGTGGAGTGGAGATGGGGACCTTCACAGTCCAGTCTGTGTAAGTGTGGTAACAGAGGAAGAGTTAATCCCAAATTGAAGTGTTGCGGTCACAAGGGTCAAACTTCCTTCCTGTCAAAGTATAGGGTGGCTTGTGAGCAGTGTACTACCTTCAGTAGGAAAATCAGTTTTCTGACTGCATATAAGAAAAAAACCACAAACCAACCAACGAAACAAACAAAACCCCAGGGAGACAGTGGGGAAAGGAAGGGGTGAAGGGGCCCAAGCGTGATGGTAAAATATATGTCTCTCTCCTTAGACATGTAAACACTCAACCCTATCTTCTGAACCAAAATCCTGATGTTGGAAGGCATGCAGGCTCAGAGGAAAATAACTGTAATTTGTGCGAAGAAGGCATTTGCAGCAATTCATTATAATTCCTTGCTTGCTGTCACCCGTCTCTAAAGTCACTGGCAATGCAGTACTTGTGTGAAGTTATTAAGGCCAAACTCTCTTTAGATTCATGGCAAGTGCCGAATGACAAGGCGAGAGCCCAGGCAGTGATAAAGTGAAGTGACATGCCATACCCCCTTCGTCTCCCCCACCCCATCACCACCATGCCAAGGATGAAAACACTGTGAATTTTGCAAATGAGAACCACCTCTCCTCTCCCTGCCTTGTGCTGGGCTCTGCCTACCACACACAAATCTCCTTGTAGCATGCACTCAGAGGGATCAGGAGGGACTGGAGGAAAGCAAAGGAAAATGTGTTTTTCCTCATTTTCCTTCCACAAAGATCGCACAGATTTCCCTCAGAGGTTCCCAGAGAGCATGTACGTGAGAGACAGAGATAGGCAGGTTGGATGAAGGAGAGATCCAGTTGGCAACTTTTTAGCTATCTGAGATAAAGACATGTCTTAAAAAAATTATATATCTATATATAAATTGATTTCTAACTTATCTATATCTACTTTTATCCCTCTGTCTATGTTTTGCTGTTCATTTCAGTAACCCCCAAGACTAGACAGAGAAGAGATGAATCTCTTACAGCTGTACAGACTTCTAGCAAATGAAATGTGTAAGTAAAAGGTGATCACTCTAGAGATCAGGATTCCTTTCAAACTGCATTTCTCTGTCCCCTCCTGTTTTTTCTTGCATCCTTGGCCTCTACATTTTTTTCCTTCCTCTTCCCGTCCCTTCTTTTCCTAAGCTGGGCAGAAAAATCAGCTTAAAGGATAATACTGCTCAGCTTTCAGTAGGATAACATAGCCAGCCCACAGGGAAGAGAAAACCTCAAACCCAACCAGAATGATGAAAACAAGCAGGTTATAAAAGGTCCTCCTAAAGCAACAACTAAACTCATGTTTGCAGATACTCACAGGCTGCTGCTCAGTAGTGAGGATCTCTGGATTAAATCCCAGTGCTTGCCAACAGCAGGATCATAGTGGGAAAAAAATCCTCTCCTC
Source organism: Podargus strigoides (assembly GCA_028020825.1). Taxonomy (NCBI): domain Eukaryota; kingdom Metazoa; phylum Chordata; class Aves; order Caprimulgiformes; family Podargidae; genus Podargus; species Podargus strigoides. The sequence goes on from CM051663.1 coordinate 25,052,588, forward strand.
TCTCCTAGCCCCTTACTCTGGAAAAGCTATATGCTATTTTAGCAGTGTAGGGATCCTCATAGGCTCTGAGCATAGTCTGTCAGAAGCCAAAGAAGAACCATCTTGCCCAAAAGATTTCTATAAGTAAAATTAACCTGCAGTCAGCTTCTCTCCACATTAGGTTTAGTACTGCACTAAAACCTATACTGCCAAAACTCCAATTAGGTGAGTAAGGCCACTAACGGGCATCTGATGGGACTAGATATTTAGCCACAGACCACTGTGTGCTGACACGCTGGGTCATGGCCATCCCTTAAGTTATCCTTCACACTACAGTACTGATGACCCATCTCACCTCCCTTTAGGCTGGGGAAAACATGTGGACTTTTTGAAGTATGTCTGAAAATTCACCACATTCGAAATCTCTGAAAAAAAGGCTTGTAGTTTTCTGTAATCAGTGCGTGCAGCCAGGGAAAGGTCTATCAGCAGCCACCCCTCACTGTTCTCCCAGGAGGAAACACCAGTGCTGTTGACTTTTCTGATCTTCGCACTGTGAGAGAGGTTTTGCCTGTCAAACATCTGAGGCTTTCAGATGAAGTCACCCTCCTGACTGAACCAGACAGACCCATGGTCATGGATGTTCCATGACAAGATAGGAGAGGGGCCCCAGCACCCCAAGGGAGCAGGACACTCTTACTCCACTGAAGGCAACAGGAGTTGGCTCCTGAAATGTATGGGGGAACCCAGAAGTAAGTTAACTCTGAACAGAGATTTAAGACCAGGGCACAACATAAATGCACCCACTTGTTTAAATTAAAATTGCCCATAACCCTTTTATTTCCTTGCACCTGATTCTTCCCTGGCAGATGACAAGAAATTGCTGGTCGTTTGCGTTTTTTTTCTTGCAGTGAAAAGCCACAATCAATCATGTTTTCTTCTGACCCTGCAGTTAGAAGGGAACAGAATGACTCTGGGCTATATTTTCAGACTCCACAGGTTGCTCTGACTCTGTATTTGGTGCCCCCTCCTCCCTCTTTGCCTTCGTGTTATAAAAGATCAGGACTCTCTTTTATAAAATAGTTCTGGCATTTCTATTATCACACATGCCTGAGAACAGGGATGCGATTGCACTGAATAGTGTGAAAAAAAGAAAGGAAGGGGGAAAAAAAATAAGAAAAATCAAAGCACAGCCAAGCTGATTATTTAAAGAGCTGGGTGAAATTTGCCATCCTTTAAAGGCATCCTGGGCTTTGGAATATCACTGTGTCACTTAATGTTTGCAGTTAAGTATTTACAGATCTGTTTCCATGGCAACCGATTCTTCAAAGTTACTTTTACAATTCTGTTTTCTAAAATGTGTTTCTTTGGTTGATTGCACAGGGATATTTGGAAAGCATCCAGGTCTAAATCATGATTTTTTTCCCATTAAGGAGAGGTCCTTTCTAATCATGTTTAGTTAGTTCTTTGATGGCTTTATCTTGATTCGAAAATGTATTTTGTTTTTTGTTAGCGGGTGGGAGAGGGAAGGCGGGGAGAACACGAACAAGCATCATGGGGCTTTAGTAAAAAAAAAAGGTGTTGGAAATTAGGAATGTGAAATAACCTTGTCTGAGTTGATTTTATTTATTCTTTCATTGTTTAGAAGAGTAGGCCTTTAACCATAACAAAATAAATAAATAAATGCCCCACTGACAGTTTGAATGCATTTTGAGGCCACAGGAGAAGATGACTCACTTATTAATTAGTCAGGGAGATAGCAGTATAGGGTAGGATGATGAACACTGGAAACAGTGCAGAAACTGAGACAAGCAGATCCATTATGTGCAAGGATTATTTGTCCCCAGCTATACCGAGATACCTGCATGGGGCTGGTGAAGCTTGGCTCCACTGATCAGGAGACACCTTGTGAAGCAGTAGCAGGGAAACAGTCATGAGCTCTGCCACAGCTTCCTTTGCAACTGTGGACAAATTAATTTGTAACGTGTCTTTGCGAAGATGTGAAGAATGTGTGCAACTGTCCGGAGCCCGCTGACCTGTGCCCTTCCCATCACTGCAGCACTGTCTCTCCACGGCCCCCAGCCCATCCCAAGCACACAAAAGGAAGCACAAGAGTTTAATCTAGAAAGCAACATGTCAGGAGCCATACAAGTACGTGAGGGAAGGGACGTACGTGTTCCCTGTCACAAGGTATTGTCCCTATGTGAAGTCAGAGTTAAATTTAAACTTGTCAGGATGTCTGAGAAAGGAGCGTGCTTAGCAGTGATTTAGGGATGGTGTAAATTCTGGACACGTGTTGGTGGGAAAATCATCTCAGATGTACTTGCAAACCTCACCACAAGCAAAGGATCATATAACACTCAACAAGACACCTCCCAGGCAAAGATGTCCCTGATGATGAATAACTTCAAATAGGGGAAAGGAAAAGTATTGAGTTACTTGGCTGGACCCACTGGTTTTGGTAGCTGAAGGTGAGCCTTGAATAATTATTAGTAACCCACTCCTGTTTTCCACCACGCTACAGCAGGCAAAAATGTACATCTAAAGGGGAAGGGTAGGACCAGGAGACAGAGTATTACAGAGTAATCAGAGTATCACAGAGCATTAACTAGAAAAGTTTGGTGGGGTATCTGGTCTTGATTAACACCAGTAGATTAAATATGGACAGACAATTACAATAAAATGCGGAGGGATGTGGGAAGGGATAGGGTGATCCATATTTTCCTGTGCTTTGTGTGAGACAACATCAGATGGTCAAATCAAGGAAAGAGGAGTCAGGGCTCCTGGGCTCTCTTTCTACTCTGCCACTAATTAAATATGTGACCATTCAGACACTCTGTGCCTCTACTAACCTAAACTTCCAGGATTGTTTTCAGGTTCAGTTAATTACTGTCTGCAAAGAGCTTAGAAAACTACTCAAGAAAGATACCAGACAGGTACCCTCGTTTTAATGTTAAAGTTCAAAATATTATAATTGGAGAGCTGAAAAGGGGAGTGGATCTGAAAATGAAGCAACATAAATATAGAAAAGCTTATAGAGTGAAGAAAAATTAATGAAAAAAAATAACTTGAAGAATTAAGAAAGGAAAATGAAGACTCCCAGGTAGGTGATGGGCAAGGTGAATTTTGGCTGACTGAGGTAATAAGCCACTCTTCTGAAACTTTTCCACTTTTTCCTCTTGCTGCAGAAACGCTCCATTAACTCTCAGGAAGATGATTTACCATTTGCCCTTTATAGACAAAGCTGAAATAGCAGGAACATCATAGCAAAACATATGACCCAGCTTTTGGCACACCCTGTGGCTCCAAACCTTTAATGCACAACACAGAGTCTTGGAATATGAAGGGAGATGATAAAGAGACACAAAGTTTATTAAATGAACAACAGCTACTAAGAGGACCATGAGAAGCTGCAGGCGGTAGATTCCTTACTCATGGGGAATCGAGGGACTTTATTTTTCCTGATTAATTTACCCTTTAGAAGTCTTCATGATGTATGACCTTGAGGACAAAGAGGCAACAAGAAGTGGTCACAGCCACCTTAAAGTAAACTCAGAGAAAGATAAAAGAAGAGGGAAAGAAAATAAAAGTTAAACATAATAACTATGGAGTTTGGCAGTGACCTGCAATGCTATTAATTTTGACTGGCTGGTGGGTGTTCATAGCCTCATAAAACGGGATCCAAATCACAAAGCCAAAAGGTAGTAACTGTTTTTACCATCTCTTCTTTCCCACCCCAGTCATCTTTTGGCTGGTCCAGCTGAGTGGCTGATGAGTGAATGGCTGCTGTATGAAAAGAGAATGATCTAACCAGGACTGGGTAACCAGCTCTTGAGCCTCCAGGCTCAAAATCACAGCTGGAGAAGGAACAGATGTTTCCCCATGCTCAAAGATACAGATTTTCAGCTGAGGCACTGTGTATGTCTGCATGGCTACATAAAACTGAGAGAGGGACCATTCTCTCGCCCTGAGACCAATGGACATAGTCTGACCACACTCACACTAAACAGGTGTGTTATTTTGTGTGGGCTCTGCTCAGAGAAATGAGAGAGAAACCCCCTACAACCAACCAGGGTTTTCAAAGCCTGAAAATGAGAGGATGTGCTAATGCTATGAGGTGTGGCATAAGAATGTATGAGCACCCATTAGCATGTACAGACTGCTGGAAACACACTGGAGGACAGAGTAGGGTGGAAGGAGACCAACCTGGTAGAAACTAATTCCCACTACTTTTGAGAATGGTCCTTGGTATGATGTGTGCTGTAATCAAGCACAGGCCAAAACTGTCAAGCAATGTGCTACCAGTTCAGTAGTGTGGGAAACTGCAGGACAGGGCTCATGCCAACATCCTGGACTGTTTTATTTACAGGTAGAGATGTAGACATTGTTGTCCATAAAGACAGTGACCTGTTGGCCTTCAGTCTTGCAGTTCTCTTTACACTCTGTTGAGAAACCCAACCCCCCAATACTAAGACGTAGGTTTTCCTGAGCTCTAACATCGTATATTATTATTTCATTAGGATACAAGTAAGGAGTTTACATCTCGTTTGTATGGGAAATATGTCAGAGAGGAGTCAGGACAAACTAAGTTTTCTCTCATAAACTATATAGCACATTCGTTAGTGTTATGCAGACATCTTGGAAAGTAACTTTTTTAAGTCAGCAACTGTTTAAGACTTTCCTATACAGTGTAATAAGTCTTTGTGCAGTCCTTCTGAAATGAAACAAGCTGACTTCACTAACAGTCTATTGAGTTCTCACATCTCTATTATAAATAATTGTAGTTACAGACATTTAATTAATGTTGTAAATATACTATTTATGATATGCTTTGGGAAATGACTAGTTCTCTCAGTACACACCATGTTTGGCTTATTGTTCTACTTTGCCTTGCAGCAGTGGCCAGGTGTCTTGCAGGTTCCTGAGCAATCACAGCCTGTGCTATGAGGGCTCTGTCTTTGTATTCACTCTTTTGCTGGGGAGATGGGAGTTTATCAACTTCTTGGAGTCTTCATATATCTAACTTAAATGCAAATGGGAGCATCTGGAGTGAGTAGCATACAAATAAGATTCATCTAAGGATTAAGTGTCTAAGAGTTAGATGCCTCCCTTGAGCTTGTCACTTAGCCTCCCTGTATACTCAGGGAAGAGCAAGAGTGATCTGGACCTAGAACTGGCTGGGAGATCCACACTGCCCATTTTCCTCTACTGGTCCTAAAAGAAAGTCAGCTGAGATTTCTCCAGATTTCTAAACACTAAAAATAAAGGAGATTAACCCCAGTCCTATACAATGAATAAGTACACACAGGGGCCTCCAGATTTCTCAGGATTTGCTTCTCATAGCTATAGGTAGACACACTCCTCTGTCCTCAGGCTCTGATCTATCCCTCTGGCTGTTTCTGTCTTAGAAATATGTTGTCAGGGTTGAATTTCCAAAAAGAAGCCAGAGGACTGAGAAACTTTGATGGGATGAAAGTGCCCATCAGTACCAGGCCCCCATGAAAATCCTAGATGTAGTTTTCAGAATAATGCCATTCATGGAGTGAATGTACTGCCTCCAACAGTGCATTTCTTGTAAGAAAAAAGTTTGTTGGCTACTTTGAGTAAGTTCTCACCTTGTTTTATGCAGTGATTTCCATCAGAGGATCTGAAATACAGCTCACTCTAGAAAAGTTCAAAACTCATATGATGTTTGACATTGTCATGACTTCAGCTTTTCTTTTCTTTCAATTGAGTAAACTGAGGCACATTAAGTTATCAGGCAACAAGGAATGCACTATGAGCCAGTAACATACCTGGCATAATACAAAGTTACATAGATGGTCCTGTGGTGAAAGCACCCATCCAAGAATTAAAAAAGAGCAAAGTAAGTTTGTTTTTTACACAGACGCCCATTATAAAACACAATATTTCATTTGATCTAATTGTATCTCTAGGTCCTCGCAAAATGCATGAAAGGGCTCACTTTGTTTTGACTAAGTAAATGTGCATGAGTAGATTTATGGGTTTTATTCTCTGACCATACATTGACTTGCATACTGGACTCTCAGTTACAGCGAGTCTCAGCCGATCCTACAGTTGTTGTCATTAACTGGAACAGCAAATTTGTAATAACGAATCCCTTTCCAAGTCTGAAAGCACGAACCTGTGTTCTGTGCAAGTGTCCTTGAAATCAGTGGAAGTTTTATACATGTACAAAGTGTATCAGTGTTCCCTGTATTTGTGAAAGCGGTTCTGATATATTGCTGGAGCCTATAAGCTTCAACACATGCAAAATGCACGCGCACACACGTACTCACTCACACACACACACAAGATAGAGTCTTCTGCCACTTTCTATCTGGCAACATATTAATCTTGTGTTTCGCATTCTCTAAAAGCTTCACCATTATAACATAATTACTGCTGAAATTGACCTTTAAAATATATTCCAAATTTCAAATGTCTTTAAACCCCTCAGTGAGCACCATTTTTCAATTTTGCATATTGTTTTCTTTTTTAGGAGAGGCTGGACAAAAGATGGGAAAGAGCATTAAAAAATGAATGTCAGCATGTAACATATGCAGGTAGTGATAAAACAAAATCTTGCAAAAATTTACCTGGGCATTTTTAATATCCAGTCTTCAAGTAGTTACAATTTCCCTTAAGGTAAATGAAAATGTAATAAGACTAACTAAAACGTTGCATTTGTGTCTCACCTTTCCCTAAAGTAGTTCGATCAATCAGTTTAGCTTCACTAATATTCAAATGTATATCTGATACAGGCAATATAAAAGTTCAAGTACTCCTCAGCCTCTAAATACATTTAAACTACCTTTATTAGAACATGCACTTTCCTAAATTTGTATTAGTACCTAAAATTGGTTGTGTTTCTAACTATCCTTAAAGGAAAACATAACCTTGCCTGCAAATTAGATGCTGAACTGTGTGCGGAGGCAGATTTCTGATTTTCATCATCTAAGACTGAAAATGTGCATATTACAACGCACAGATGAACTTGTGTATGCTCACATTACTGTGCAAATAAGAAAGTAAAAAAGCATGTGGGACAACTTTCACCCAGCAGCATTTGCATCCAGGTTCATTCCTTCCATCTCCCTACCCCCAAGGCAGGGAGGGCGGAGGACTGAGAGGGGAGGAAAATCCCATCTCCTGCAGTTCTCCACTGCTGAGGTGTGCACCTGAACTGGTTTGGAGCATCCAGAGAAAGAACTGCTGAGGAAGGGTTCTGTCCCTTTGGCCAGTGAAAAGCTGGTATGGGTTTATTCACTTGATTTCCAGTTGTGGGCTATCTTAGGGGAATCTGAGCAGGAAAAGGCACTTCATGAACCTCTCACTCTGTCTTCTTCTCCCCACACAAGTGTAAGGTCTGAACACAGGGACCACCTATGCACAGATGTCTCTCCTCACCCTTGGAAGTATACACTCAAAGGATGCTTTGCAATCTCACACTAACAAAGCCCATTTAGGCTGAGGTGGGAGGGAGAGGGATAAAAAGCAAGAGGGAACTGTACCCTCAGAGGTCCCCAGCCTGTGAAGCACAATGCTGCACTTCAGAGGCTGCTTTGAGTACCCGCTGGCAGTGAGAGTCTGAAGCCAAGTGTAGCTCTGGTTTTACATTCAATTTCTCAGGGCCTTGCAGGTTCTCAGCTGCTTCTTATTGGCAGCACTGTCTGCATCCTTGAGCTAAGCACTGGACCTGAACAGCACCTGGCAGGTGAGCTGAGGTATTGTCCGCATGTTCTACAAACCTTCCCTCATGTTTTGTCCAGACCCTTTCCTAACTGACCAAGAGCATGCTGGCACACCAAAGGGATGCAGCTCTGGAGCACCAGCTCCAACCTTGAGAGCCACGTGGGCAACGACAGTCAGGTCATCACACCACCAAAGGAACGGTTGGGCAGCTCCCCGACAGAGGTAAAAGGGGAACAAACTCACTGAAAATACCAGTTTTAAGTCCATTTACCCCAGCTGAGGATCCAGTCCATTATTTCCAATTAGGTTTGATGGAGGATTAATCCAATCTCAAGTGTCAGTTTTCTGCCCCCTGACAGCTGCTTGTAGCACGACATGTGTGCTGTAACCTGCTGGCCCACCTTACCTGTCCCTTTATGAAAAAATGCCATGCAGAGTCAAGCTCGCTAGAAATGAAGACAAATGAAAATCATCGGAAATCTCATTAGTGACCATCCAACAGCTTCACTGGAAGGTAGAAGTTTTTGCTTTCCCTTGCACAAACTTGTTTTAGGTTGTGGGGTTTTGTTGTGCATGTCACACACAGAGAGATGGACACACACACACTTCTCCTTCGTCCCTTCTATGGGGCGGTGAGATAATGCAAATAAATTGCTCTGCCTGTTTTCACAAAGGTTTCCATATTGCTCTGTTAATAACATTTTTGGTATGCCTAATATGTGTAAGGGGGAAATATCTGTCTGTATCACTTCTAAAGTTTGTGCATTATCTAACTAGCTCACACTGCTTTAGAGGTTTTAAGACCTCCATAAGAAGTCCTTTTGCCTGTGAATCTTTTATGTTACACCTAGGTGTCCTCATTATAAGGGCTCTACTATTTGACAAGCAACGCTTGTCTCTACAGTCGGTGATGAACACACCATGACAGGCAATGTGTGCCTCTGTCCAAGGCACTGAATCACAATAAAATGGTAAATTACTGTCTGTCATAGCTAGAGACTGCAGTGACTAATATCCAATTCCCTATTCTACATAAGATGAGGTGTGTGAGGGGGAGGGTGTACTCGTTTGGTAGTGGTGGGAAAAGCTAGTGTTACATTCTTTTTCATTGAATTGTCACAATTGAAAATGTACCTGGACACCAAGAAAGAAAGCAAAAGAAGGATTTTAGCAGGAGGAAAAGGATAAATTACTAGTAAATGGCATTATCGCTAGAATATTTTTGGGCAGCTCAGAATTTGTTATTGTTTGGGGATCATCAGGATACAGATATTTGCAAATGGGATTCACTCTTCTAGCTCTCTGGCAGAAATACGGAATTTAGTTTCGATTAAAATGCAATAATAATTGTGAGTTGGACTGTATGTCACTGCTGCTCAGAAAGGCCCTCATTAGAGAAGCCTCTATTTTAAAACAAGCCATTCATCATCAGAGTATAATTTCCAGTAAATATATTGTTTGTTCAACTGTAATGCTAGAGATAATGTTTAAAATTCTCCCCTCATATCTCATTATGAAATAATTGATAGCAACATGGCCATTTCTTTTCATTTGTGAGGCTTTTTGTTGTTATTGTTTTTCTCCCCCTCTTCCTTTAAGGCAACCTCTTGAAACAATCAATATCAGCAGTTTCAAAAGTGTGATACAATAAATAAATCTCTCAGACAATGACAGAGAACATCCTTATTATAATAAATTTACCATAAATAAAGCTGTGCGTGATATTCCTAAGAGCCATTTTAGTTGAATGCCTTCAAATTTTGTGCAAGGAGAGAGAGGAGAAGCGGGTGGGGTGGGGGTGGGGGGCAGGAAGAGAGGAGGACAAAGATGTGTATTCAATAAATTGCTTCATTCTCAAAATATATTAAATTCAGCTAGATGTACAATGCATACAGAGTAAACTCCTCCCCTTTGCAGAAATACGCTGTATTGTTTGGAATTGTTTAATTAATGTTGGCCTTGCTTGTCATATATGACTGGATTATCTGCATTCTTTTTTAACAAGATACGTTGCTACAGCAGAGTCTGTAACTTATCTGTTGTGTCACAAAACACTTTTGGAGTCTTTCTGTTGAAATATTCTAATAGACCAAAACCAATAAGGACCAGCTGCTTTTGCCACTGAGGTTCAACTTTGAAGTGACCCAGCAAGAACATACCAAACGGGTATAAATATCAACACAGGTCTGAAATGTAGTTTGTAACCTGCTTGGTATGGTAAAAAAATATTCCTATTTTGCAGTTTTTTGTTCTCATTTCATATGCCACAATCCAGCATTTCATGTTAGCTTGAATTTTTGGATAAAATGGCTCCTCTCCCTCTCCTTCCCATTCCCACTGACTTTCAGTAAAACTGAAGCTTCAATGAGAACTTGGCACCCAGCTTTCTCAAGCCTAAAGCATGTGCTTTAATTGCAGTATGTGTGTAAGTAATTTGCAGAAGAGGAATCAAGCATATTGTTAACCTCATAGAGATGTCTTATTTGACTTTGAACAGAGATGTTTCAGGTGTCTATGCAAAAGACCAGAAGAAGGAAGGGCAGATTTTTATGCAAGACTTGAAAGCTGTTAGGGTTTCATATTGGTATTGGGACACTGTGTAATAAAGGTGGCAAAATAAAGGCAGACACTGAGAAAATGGGCTCCTCTGAAATTTTGGATTGCTTAGATTGAAATACTTCTTCACTGGAAGTCTTATGCTTTCCTGCTGACATGCTGATGTTATCTGAACTTCAGAACTATATTATTTAGGGAAAAAAAAAAGAAGTAATACCTGGTAGGTGGTATATGTTTTGTTATTAATAGTAATACTTGGCACTCAGATGTCACTTTTCATCTCCAAAGCACTTTACATAATTAACTAATTCCTCTTCAGCATCCCCGCATGAGATGGAGCTTTTCACTGAGGCAGCACGGGAACTCATGCATTCAGGACTGACACTGTTCATAGAGCAATCAGGCTACCCAGATGAGACCATTTTTGGGTGAAAACCAGCTGATGTGTCTTAAGGACAGGGGTGCCTTAGAATATTGTGCATAGATATGTGTTAAAGGACTATTTACTTTGAAAATGTTGGCGAGCAGGTCCCCAATACTCACCCCAAAGCTCTGTGCACCTGTGCAGAGATGGATGCTGTGTACATCCTGTTCTAGTGACTTCCCACCCAAGGTCTGTCCCTGTGGTGACTGCCTGGCCCTCTGAGTAACTGGAGGGCACTGGGGATAGGTTGCCAGTCTTATCAGTGTCTCCACACCTATAGGACCTACATATCCCTTCAGAGCCATCCTCTGCCTTCAGTGGGAGCCAATGGACACAGTGTGCTGCTTGATCAAGGTCTGTTGGCAGAACCCACATGTGAGGAAATCTGTGAAATCTGCCTTTCCTCATATTTACACTGGCACCCGCATTTCTAAGCAAATCTTAGCAGTGACAAAGGGCATGCTGTGGACGTGGCTGGAGAGTCCTTGCTCAGCAACTATATTTGCTGACATGATTATATTATTTTCTTCTATGCTTTTCTTTTTCTCTATGAGATAATGGACCTTTTGCATCAGGACCCAATCCAAAGCACCTTGAAATCTGCTTTTCTATCTTTTTTTCCCAATGATATGGTCATATTTATGGGTCAAATACAGATACAACCACCACCTCTGCAAACAGTTTGGGAGAACTCTTTTAATCCTGGCAAAAGCCCAGGCATGCAGTGATGACTTCAGTGGCACAGGTCCTGGCCCTGCACTAGAGATCATAACAGGCATCTCCCAGTGCCAAGCTCTGGGAAATAAACAGAACAAAGAAGCAGAAGCTAGTTTGAGCGGACAACACAGGGCAGAAAACCTATGGAGGCAGCCTGATGCTTTCTCCTTCTTCCCCATTGATGTAGAAAGCTCAGACAGAAATTAGTTTTGTCACAGACTCCCTAGCATGGCACCAAAAATTAGGCTGCACTATATTCCCATGTGTTTAGGCATGTGCACTGCTAAATGTGGGAAGTGATTAGCTTTTTTGATGGTGCATGGCCATTTGCATGTGCATGGGAGGGACTCTCTGCCACAAGGTGATTTGTCAGAACTTGCAATGAAAGTCAAACCCTGCAATTAGAGGGACCGGCTGTACTTAAGAGAGAGATGTAGAACATCCCAGTGCACGCTTGGATTTATCATATTGAAAGAACATAGTTCTCTTTCTATGCAGTTGCAGTTTTTGATAAACGGCCTACATTAGGACACCTCAAAGGTGCACTGCATCATTAATTACCAGGGTATACGCTGAAGAGGAAGTTAAAAAAACTTGTCTCTTGTATGGAAGTGAGAAATCTTACTACCCGATGATTCTTGATGGAAGAAGATGTTTCTGAAGCCACATGTGCAACCTTGTACAGGTAATAATAGCAAAACACTCACGGGAGTCTTTTATGTTTGAGGATGTGATTTTTCTTTTTGATTTATAAGATACTAATGGCTTTTTTTTTTTTTTGAGCCATGGTAAAAGTCAACTGATGATGCTCAGATCTAGAGAGAAGAAGAGAAGAAGAGAAGAGAAGAGAAGAGAAGAGAAGAGAAGAGAAGAGAAGAGAAGAGAAGAGAAGAGAAGAGAAGAGAAGAGAAGAGAAGAGAAGAGAAGAGAAGAGAAAGAGAAGAGAAGAGAAAGAAAAGAAAAGAAAAGAAAAGAAAAGAAAAGAAAAGAAAAGAAAAGAAAAGAAAAGAAAAGAAAAGAAAAGAAAAGAAAAGAAAAGAAAAGAAAAGAAAAGAAAAGAAAAGAAAAGAAAAGAAAAGAGGACAAATATGAGTCTCTCTGGGAGGAATGCCAGCCGCTAGCTTTGCTATTATTACACTGGAGAATCTTATAAAGCTCTAGCCATTAATAATGGGCTGCTGCCAGATATTGATAATTTATTCAAATTGTAGGTCTGGATTTGAGGGAGCAGATGTTCCTCATGCAGACACTTTCAGAAAATGAATTCCAAAGAAACAAAATAACATTCAGTGCTATCAGTGGAGAGGAGAGGCAGTATTTTAGTGTGCAGTCAACATCTGGACTGCCTTCTATTTTTATTGTTTTTCTCACCCCTGTTTCTCTCCTGCCCATCCACCTTTACCACCGGATGATTCTGTTGCTCTTCTTCTCTGAAGTCAAACAAACAAACAAACAAACAAATAAATAAATAATCTGTTTAGTCTCCTGCTTGTGTTAGAATATGTCATGACTGATTTCACAAGGAGCAATGGGACCTGACCGACTTTGATCCACTTTGAGCATTAACAAATCATCCAAACAAGTCAGCTATTAGGAAGAGCATTTGACACTATGTGCAAAGTATTTGACAATGATCCACATGATGTCCTTGCCTTTAAATTGGAGGGATATGGGCTTGACAGATGGATCACTTGGTGGATAAGGAACTGGAGGAATTTGTCCTGGTTGATAGGACTGGGTGAGGGATCAGTTAAGCAACCTGAACATCCATAAATCCATGGGTCCTGATGGGATGCACCCGTGGGTGCTGAAGGAGATGGCAGATGTCATTGCTAGGCCACTCTCCACCATCTTTGTTAAGTTGTGAGGAATGGGAGGGGTGCCTGAGGACTGGAGGAAAGCAAATGTCACTCCGGTCTTCAAAAAGGGCAAGAAGGAAGACCCAGGTAACTACAGACCAGTCAGCCTCACCTCCATCCCTGGAAAGGTGATGGAACAACTTATCCTCGGTGCTGTCTCTAGGCATATCAAGGAAAAGAGGGTCATTAGGGGCAGTCAACATGGCTTCACCAAAGAGAAGTCATGCTTGACTAACCTGATAGCCTTTTATGAGAACATAACCCAGTGGATCGATGATGGTAAAGCAGTGGATGTGGTCTATCTTGATTTCAGTAAAGCATTTGACACAGTCTCCCACAGCTTCCTCGCAGCTAAACTGAGGAAGTGTGGTCTGGATGATCGGATAGTGAGGTGGACTGTGAACTGGCTGAAGGAAAGAAGCCAGAGAGTTGTGGTCAATGGGACAGAGTCTAGTTGGAGGCCTGTATCTAGTGGAGTCCCTCAAGGGTCAGTACTGGGACCGATGCTATTCAATATATTCATCAATAATTTGGATGAAGGAATAGGGTGCTCTGTCAGCAAGTTTGCTGATGACACAAAACTGGGAGGAGTGGCTGACACACCAGAAGGCCGTGCTGCCATTCAGAGAGACCTAGACAGGCTGGAGAGTTGGGCAGGGAGAAATTTAATGAAATATAACAAGGGCAAGTGTAGAGTCTTGCATCTGGGGAAGAACAACCCCATGCGCCAGTCTAAGTTGGGGACTGACCTGCTGGAGAGCAGCGTAGGGGAAAGGGACCTGGGGGTCCTGGTGGACAGCAGGATGACCATGAGCCAGCAATGTGCCCTTGTGGCCAAGAAGGCCAATGGCATTCTGGGGTGTATTAGAAGGGGTGTGGTTAGTAGGTCGAGAGAGGTTCTCCTCCCCATCTATCCTGCCCTGATGAGGCCACATCTGGAGTATTGTGTCCAGTTCTGGGCCCCCGAGTTCAGGAAGGACAGGGAACTGCTTGAGAGAGTCCAGTGCAGAGCCACAAAGATGATGAAGGGAGTGGAACATCTCCCTTATGAGGAAAGGCTGAAGGAGCTGGGTCTCTTTAGCTTGGAGGAGACTGAGGGGTGACCTCATTAATGTTTATAAATATGTCAAGGGTGAGTGTCATGAGGATGGAGCCAGGCTCTTCTCAGTGACATCCAATGATAGGACAAGGGGCAATGGGTGTAAGCTGGAACATAGGAGGTTCCACATAAATGTGAGGAAGAACTTCTTCACAGTGAGGGTAACAGAGCACTGGAACAGGCTGCCCAGAGAGGCTGTGGAGTCTCCTTCTCTGGAGACATTCAAAACCCGCCTGGATGCGTTCCTGTGTGACCTGATCTATGTATTCCTGCTCTGGCAGGGGGATTGGACTAGATGATCTTTTGAGGTCCTTCCAATCCCTAACATTCTGTGATTCTGTGATTCTGTGAAAGAGTAGTGGTCAACAGCTCAATGTCCAAGTGGAAATCAGTGACAAGTGTCATGTCTCAAGGGTCAGTACTGGGACTAGTGCTTTTTAACATCTTAGTTGGCAACATGGACAGAGGCATTGAATGCACCCTCAACAAGTTTGCTGACGACACCAAACTGTGTGGTGTGGTCAACATGCTGGAGAGAAGGGATGCCATCCAGAGGACCTTAACAGGCTGGAGAGGTGGGCCTGTGCAAACCACATGAAGTTCGACAAGGCTAAGTACAAGGTCCTGCAAATGGGCCAGGGCAATCCCAAGCACAAATGTAAGCTGGACAGAGAATGGGTTGAGAGCAGCCCTAAGGAGAAGGACCTGGGGGGATTGGTTGATAAAAAACTCAACATGAGATTTCAGTGTGCACTTACAGTCCAGAAGGCCAACTGTATCTTTGACTACATCAAAAGAAGTGTGGCCAGCAGGTCAAAGGAGGCGATTCTCGCTCTCTTTTCCACTCTCTTCAGACCCCACCTGCAGTGTTGTGTTCAGCTCTGGGGCGCTCAACATAAGAAGGACATCGACATGTTGGAGCTGGTCCAGAGGAGGTACATGAAGATGATCAGAGGGCTGGAGCACCTCTGCTATGAAGATGGTCTGAGAGAGTTGGGGTTGTTCAGCCTGGAGAAGAGAAGGCTCTGGGGGGCCCTTCTAGCATCCTTCTAGGACCTGAAGCGGCCTTCCAGAAAGCTGGAGTGGGACTTTTTACAAGAGCATGTAGTGATAAGAAGAGGGGTAATGGTTCTAAAATGAAAGAGGGTAGATTTAGATTAGATATTAGGAATAAATTCTTTGCCATGAGAGGGGTGAGACACTGGAACAGCTTGTCCAGGGAAGTTGTGAATGCTCCATCCCTGGCAGTGTTTAAGGCTAGGTTGGATGGGACTTTCAGCAACCTGGTCTTGTGGAAAGTGTCCCTGCCCATGGCAGGGGTGTTGGAAGTAGATAATCTTTAAGATCCCTTCCAACTCAAGCCATTCTATGTTTCTATGATTCTATGACTCCATGATTCTATGAAGAGTAGAAGCTGATTTTGATCCAGAACAAATTCCTCTAGTCATTTCAATGTTTTGAGGCTGCTCTACCCAATAAGGGGATTTATTTTACCCTCCAGCAAATTCCCAGATGTTCTCTTTTTCTCTCGCTTTCTGCCTTGCTAGGCTGGAGGAAGACTGGGTATTCATAATCCCAAAATCTCACTGGCACAGATGCTCCAAATTGAAGCAAGCTGTTCTATCATCTTCTCCAGTCATTGGCTGCTCCATTTGAAACAATTCTAGACATGGTGCAACAGAATGTGCTGTGTGTCCAAAAACTATTAAACATATTTCCTTGGACACACTGACAACTGCTCATGAACACTCAACTGCAGTGCTTGTGACCAGTGGGCCCTGTTGCCTCCAAAAAGAAGCCAACCTCTAGGACCAAATCCAGAGGTTATAGTGAGATCATGTTGGCCAAATCTTATCCCTGGGACGTCACTTTACTTTCTACAGATCTGTGTAGTTCTGCACTGCTTGGAAAGGTAGGTAGGTTCAAGACTGCCAAGGCAGCTCGGATGATGGTCTAATTTTCAGCCCTTTAGAAATGATTGTGTAAACTTACCTTCAAAACCAGTCCCATTTTACAGCTTCCATCCATTTCCAGTTAATCTCATGCAATAACTTGTCTTCCAACCAGTCACACATTGCCATCTGTCTCTGCTCCTGACTGATCCCAAGTTGCCATCTGCCCCTGGCCAGTCATTTTTAGCTATACCCTATTTGGAGATGTACATGAACGATGATGCTCAGGGCTGGCTGTAAGTCCTTCAGACTGTTCAGTCAAGCTTCTGACTGACACCCAGCTTTCATGGCATACAGAGACTGAGGGACAGTCTCTTGACCACTCCCCCTCCATGCACACACACAGCCTCCTCCTTTGCAGTAAATGCTACAAAGGATTGTTTGCAATCAAAGGGAACCAAAGAT
Source organism: Podargus strigoides (assembly GCA_028020825.1). Taxonomy (NCBI): domain Eukaryota; kingdom Metazoa; phylum Chordata; class Aves; order Caprimulgiformes; family Podargidae; genus Podargus; species Podargus strigoides. The sequence continues at coordinate 25,069,271 of CM051663.1, forward strand.
GGATCAGTCCAGGGGACTACACAACAGGATGTGGGAAGTCTCAGGGAAGGGTAAGAATAGTCTCAAGCAATTTATTCGCTAAGGGTGTGCAGATGCAGTTGTGGGTCACTGCACAAGTTGAATAAACCAAAGACTAGTTAAGAGTCCTTCTGTCTGCACCCCACTGCCTTGTACCCATTGTCTGTAATGACAGGCATCCAGGGAAGGCTTTTGCATGGTGGGAGGCTAAAAGTGATTGTGTCTAATTTCCCTCCAAAGCTTGAAATATGGCTTTCAAGACCTCTTTGTGAAGAATGCCCCCTGTTTCTGAGCCTCTCTTGCTTGGAGGTCTGTTGTCCCTTGGTGGAAGAAATAGAGAATAGCTGTCACAACATTCCTCTGGGGCAAATTGCCTCCCTTTTGTCTTCCTTGTGTTTAGGTGAGAGCATAAACCTCCAGGTTTCCCTCTGACAGTGACAGTACTTCACAGTTGGATAGCAGAAGGGGAATGGAGTCGTTAGCTCACTTCCCATCCTTTGCAATGCTGCCTCAGCCTCCGACGCTGCACTTTCCATGCATGACGCAAAAAAGAGTGGAAGGATTAGGGCCTAAAAAGTGTCTCTAAATTTTTCCTGTGCCCAGTTACCAGCTGCCACTAACTTTGCAAACTTTATTGACTGCTGCTGTGTCTGGTGCAAAGTATCTTCAGACTTCATTCCAAGTAATGTGAAAAAAAACTGAGGGGCAATCAGCTAGTTCCATGATGAATGAAGCCCATGTCACTCAGAGAAAATGAATATTTCTTTGCAATAATGACCAGATGGTAGCAAGACTCAGATCCAAATTAAAACATGCATGATAAATGCCAAGAAAACACAGAAAGACAAAAACTCAACCTGGAGTGAAATCTCTCTATAAATCTTCCCCCCCCTACAACAGAGGCACTTCTAATGGGAATTAAATTATTAAGAGATGTTGCAAGGAGAATACAAATGTGAGAGTCTTCCTCCTTCTTGGAACTTTTTGAAAGAGTATTTCAGCACAGCCAGCTGGCTTTTCTTCTCCATATGAGACAGCACTGGGCTGAATGGGATCTTTTCATGCAGAAGCACAGGCAAAACACTAATCCAGAAAATAAATTATAGATTGGAGTTGGCTTAGAAATAGAATATATTTTGCCTTCTACAGAGCTGACCTATGGAACTCCTTGCTGCAAGGAATTATTGCAGCTGAAGGTCTTCAAGGACTTAGAAAGGGGCTCGTATTTGCAGATAGTAATACCATTCAAAGTTATATTAAACAGAACGAATGTGGATAGTGGTAGTTCCAGACGGAAACTAAAAATAAATTAATGGTGTTAGAAAGAAAAACTCTTACAAGAAATGTATGGTCCGCAATTTTTCTGCTACTTTTTCATGACGTATGTGATATTTGAAAATGTTATCATCATGACAAAGCACAACAAGGACTGCTGGAGCTGATCTAACATGGCATTTGCAGGGATATTTGAAGGAAGTCTGGGTTTTGGCATCCTCCTAGATGGCTGCTGAGTGAGCCAAAGCTAGCCCTTCACTATTCAACCACGCAATACCCTCAGAATACTTTGTTTTAAACGTCTATTTCTGATCCTGCGTGATCCCTTCTATCTCCTCTTCCTTCTATTTGCAAACCTCAGGGTGATACAAAATGGATGATTTCTCAAGGGGCTGACTGGTTCCTCCCTAGAAGCACTGACACCTTTCCCCAGCACGAAGTTAATGAGAAATATTAAATTACAGAGGCACATGCACACTTTGGAAAGAAACATAGTGTTTGATCCCCCCAAACTGCCAAGCTCTACTTAAAACCGATAACAAATGTTCTTCCCAAGCAAGATGTGATTAGCTCTTATACCTGTGCAGATTGTACAAACACACAGGAGGGAGCTTTTAAATATCATTGATTTGCCTATTTGAAATTATTAATTTCAAATTCGGCTGGAACAACCTTTGCTAAATTACACTGTGCCAGTGGGAGTTAGAAGACCCACAAGTCTAAACTTAACTTAAAAATGGAAGGGGGGAGGGTTAAAGAAGAAGAAAAAAAACCTGAAACAACTAAAAGTCCATTTAAACTCAGTAGGTTTCCAGTTAATTACATTTTCACACCTATCCCAGTAGTTACGGATATATTTATAATGTATGCCTGCCTTGGTGGTTACTGAATACTGCATTCTCCACGGACCCTAAGAGCCAGGAGTTCTTTCTTACATCTAAAAGACCTTCTGTTTTAATTGCAGCCACATCCAAATACTGTCTGAGTTCAATTGTAATGCTCAAACTAATTTTTGTCCCTCCTCATTTCTCCCTTTCTTTTCACCTCTCTTCTATCCTATATAAAGGGAACAACTGGATGTTGTGTGTGAAGACATCACTGACATTTGGAGAAGCTTGTTTGATGATGCACCCATCATTTGGCTCTGCAGTGGAACAGATACATCCAACTACTCATCACAGCATTCTCACCCTATCCTCACAACATACCCCATCTGTCTTGGATCCTGATACACTAATTCAACCCCTTCACAGCTCCTTCCTAGGGTGGGAATGCGCCCGTTCTCTCTCTAAAGGATTTCTCCTCCTTAACCCTGTGTGAGGTAGGACTCTGTAATCTGCTCTCCATGTTGTAGGTCCCACAAGAGGGGCTATGGCTTAGATTCAGCCTTTCATCACCAAGTCACAGCTGGTGTCCCATGGCTCTGTGAAGTGAAATGGGCTCCTCCAAGAGTCAATTGCCCTGTCTTATTTTTTAGGAGGAGATGAATTGCCATCTGGAATTATCTTTTCCTCTCTGCTGGTTCTAAAGGGAGCCATAGGTGACTAGCTCAGTCACAAATAAACTTGCATGATACCTAAATTAAACCAGATGAACCTCACTCTGAGAGACTTGTCAGGATCATTTGAGAAGACTGTTGCAGAGAGAAGGACTGGATGTAGCTACAAGGACAAGGGGTAACAGATGCAAGCTGGAACATAGGAGGTTCTGCATAAATGTGAGGAAGAACTTCTTCACAGTGAGGGTGACAGAGCACTGGCACAGGCTGCCCAGAGAGGTTGTGGAGTTGCCTTCTCTGGAGACATTCAAAACCCGCCTGGATGCGTTCCTGTGTGACCTGATCTAGGTGTTCCTGCTCTGGCAGGGGGATTGGACTAGATGATCTTTTGAGGTCCCTTCCAATCCCTAACATTCTGTGATTCTGTGACACCTCAGGGAGTGAAACCAATGCTACTGAGCCTATTTTATATCTGTGAGGGGTTCCTGCACCTTTTGGATGGAGGAACAAAGAGAAGAGACAGAGAGTTAGTTCTGCAAATCTCTCCCACTCCACTATATCTTCCTGAGAAATGACCAAATTTTCATGAGCTTGTGCCCTTGAGCCAGAAGTCTCCAGGTCTTCTGAGTACTGGAGAAGATCCCCAGTATTGCACTCCTTAGCCTGTATGTGTTGCCTCTCTAAATATACTGCACATTCACCTAGAGCCATATGAACAACAACTTCCCACTGGAGTAAGAGGCTCTGAATGACAGTGTCAGCTCTGAAACACAAAAGGCTTGCAGCACAGTTAAAGGTTTCTCAAACAATCTTTAGAAGCCACAAAATCTATGGCCATCACACACTGTAGCCATCTTTCAATTGTAGAACTAGGGACATTTCCTCAGCTTGCCTTCTTTACAGCACACCTCAAGTGTATATATTGAGACAGAACTCAAAAACAAAACTAACAAAACCAAAGTGATCATGTACTTAAATTTGCCCCCCTGAGAAGAAAATGACAGAAGAGGCTGCACTGGGTTTTCATCCCATCCTCAGCACCAACCTATCTGAACAGAACAGCACTCAAGAGATTATTCATAGCCGCAGCATAAACAGTGAAAATTTACTGGAGTATATAGACCACCCAAGTGTGCAGCTAAATGAGCTTCACAGTAATAGAATTGCCATATCTCTCTGAATTGTACCTCAGTAAGGCTACCTTGCTGTTTCAGAAGTAAATTCAGACTAGATGGTAGGAGCCCAGTTGATTAGAATACAAGACATAGGGAGAAGATAAACCATCTAAGTTGATAAGGATAGTGTGGACTGCTCTGACAGAGCAAAAATAGTGTGAGCATTCAAGGAGACAGGTTGTGTAAATATGGCAATGTTGCAGCTATGGTTGCAGAAACACTCACCTGAAGCAATATCATACTATCTGAAAAACCAACCTGTGATTGCTCTAAAAGGCCGCTATTCATCTGATGTCAATCAACATAGCTCTATTGATGTCTGCCTCTTCTCAGTAGTGTAATGTGCTATTTCTTGGTTTATATAATGCAATATAATTTCACCATTTTTTAAACTTCAGTGGAGTTACACAGACTTCCACCAAGTGAGGGCTTGGTTGACAACCTTATTGTGATGCACATTCAGAAGAAAGCAGAGTTAAGATTGCAGAAGCAGCCTTAACCTCCTTTTCTGACATTTAAGTACTCTACTGCAGAGCCTCAGCATTACTGTAGTGTTGTTTCCTCCCAAAACACATCAGCCCCTTCTAACCACTTCCATTTACAGTCCTTTCCCTGCATTTCTTGAAGAGCCTTATGAATGCAACCGAGTGCAGCCTCGCTACCCAACTATCACAGCTGATCTGCAGGTGGCAAAACTGATGCAGTAGGATGTTGGCTGGTTCACACAAGTTAACTCGTTTTCCTACTGATTTTTCACTTTCTTCGTGATTACACTTTTATCAGCAGCAGTCAGCATGAAGGCACAGCCAGAATCTTACTGTTCCTAGGGGTAGTTTCAGAAGCTAGGGAAGGTCAAAACACCATGGTTGTCTCATTGTCCAAGGAGGGAGCTTAGGCTCAAGTGTTATGCTCTGGTCATATCTATTGTTTTGCTACTAGTGTACAGACTGGCACAGTGCTAGCCCTGGCTAGCTAGCACTCTCACAGAAAATACATGGGCACAGTTTTGGGGGTTCCACAAGCCAGGAACCTTTCCCAGTAGGAAGAATGCATGATGCCATCTGGTTTTAGGGAGAAGACTATTTCTAGATGAATGGACATGAGTTACACTAGTTCACTTGCCTGCAGAGCAGGAGGAAGTCTGGGGCTAGAGCAGAGATATCTGATCAGATATCCATCTTCTGGCACTAACATTGGCATAGTGACTTCTTTTTCTACCCAGAGCTGTGAGGCACCTCAACTAAGGCACAGGGACAAAGTACCACACAGAGTGCTTTGCAAGAGGGAGGTGCCTCAAGATGCTGTGAACATCCTCCTTCTGAGTTGCTGGTCAACTGAGGGTTGATTTTGGTGTCCCTGATGTCAGATCCTGAGTGCTGCGGCCAAGAGTGACAGAGCAGGAGGGGCTCTCCCTTGAGGGACAGTGCTCAGCTACTCTCTCTGGCTCTGAGTGCTTACTCAGCAAAGGGTGGGAGTGGGAAGTAGGGAAAGACAGAGAGGAGAGAAAGCAAAAATAAACCCTACCAAACCAAACAAAAATGTTTTCAGCTCCTGTCAGGAAAACAAAGATTAGAAATGACATCAAGTCAACACTCATTGATTCTCTTTTGTTATGACCGTTATATAGATCCTTCCAAACCCTTATGTTTTTCTGACTAGCAAATGTTCTCTGAGCACCTTAGCCCAGAATCTCTGGGTCACTCAGTCCCATTTCCTTTTTTAGAATTATTATTATTATTATTTTTCTCATTGTTTTTAAATCACTCTCTATATAACAGTTGTTTTTCACATTAAATAACATCAGATGAGAGCTTGCCATAGTTGGAAGAATGAAACTGTCATCTCTAATTTGCCTGGCAGAAGCCGTGTTGACAGGAAGTTGTCTGTGGTTGTTTAGAAATAAAATAATGCTCTGAGGAGAAGTGCAGAAACTTAATAGGACTTTAAAAACAACAGGAGCCATGGGGACTGCAGATGGTTTCTAGGCCTAAGGACTAAATAAACAATGATTTTATAGGCAAGAATGTAGCCTAGGGGAGATGGCCTCTAAAGAGATGTTCACACATATTGTGTCCAACATCATTAGACTGCCCGGTGGGAGCAAACGTTCGGCAGTTAAAGACATTTTGAAAAGGAAAAATCAGCCTCAAAAGATGCTTTAAACGAACAGGAGGTGGAAGAGCAAACTGTCTGAAGAACTTCGTGCAGCTAAATGACTCACCGAACATCTGTCTCAGGGACCAATAATTTGAAACTGATTGACTTACTGGGTGTAAAATATATAGATAAATGTAGAGGGAAAAAACCAAATAAAAAAACATCCGAAAGGGAAGGTGGGATTTGCTGCAGGAAGACAAGAGATGGGGCTTGGTGAGGAAGGGGGGTTGGGAAGGGGAGATTCATAGATAAGTAGGGATAAAGGCAGCAGGGATGGACTCTTTCAAAGGTCTAGAGCATGACTTACATTCTCTCTCTCTCTCTCAGGTTTCATTTAAGCCTGGCACATATGAGTGCAGAGATAAAAAAAAAAAAAAAAAAAAAAAAAAAAAAGACAACCTGATATTCACTGATTGAAAAAGCAAACACAGGGACCAGCTTTGAAAGGGCTCTAGCACTGCGATTTTGAAAATAAGGGCCTTGGAACACCAAGTGCAATCTTCTACCCAGGGCTGCTAAACCCTTTCTGCCAAGCCATTTACATTTATAAGGCCTTCAATCATGTGTTGGTTTTTTTTTTTTCATTTTCCCCCCTTCCCGCCCTCCACACCACCTCCTCTCTCCCTTTGCTTTCTGCAGAGCCCTCATTTCATACTCACTCTTTTGTTACACCTGTTTGCAAGTGGGTATTTTGCAGTTAACTTCAGCTGGCCTCCTCATATTTATGGCTTTCAATACAGCAGAAGGTGGGGTGAGGGGGAGAGCCGAGCCAGGCTTTTTGTAAAGAGGTGTGGTAAATTTTGTGTCTAGCATTTTTTTGGCTGAAGGGATTGCTACAAAGAAAGGAATGTTGATGTTGCAGCTGCTGCTGGAGAGACCTTTTTCTGCTATGAATCGAGAAGAATAGTGAAATCCCTATTCTGTTAAAGCTAAGTCCTTACTCTTGTATCTTGATAGCTGTATATGTAGATCTGTTAGATTCCAAACAATTTCTTACTCTAACTACCTGGGAATAATCTTACACTTCTAAAATAACAAATTCTTTCATAACTGGAAAGATCACAATTATTTTCCTGGCAGCAATGTCAAAATACAACATGTTGACAATTTTCTGAGATTTCTCTCTGGATTATTTTTTTTTTTCCCAGGTGAAAGACACTGTTTTCAATGATCTGGTATTTCCAAATTAACTTAGCAACAAAAGAAGCCATTCAAGCTAAGCAAAATACAATTTAGTGGGAAACTTCTGACCCTCTCACTGGACAAGGTCTGCTTTTGTTATCCAATCTTATTTTTTAGCCTTCCTCTGGAGTTGGCAGTTTAATTGATATGAACCAGGTTGACCTGGTTTTTGCTCATTTGAAGGTACTTGGATCATATTCTGTGTCCCTTGAAGCAGTAGAAAAATAGCACCAGTGCTCTTGAAGCTAACAGGATGCTCATCACCTTGGGTTTGTAAGACGAACACCAGATAAAGAGAATCAATAATCTATCTCAGAGCAGCAAAACCATCAGAGCAAGCCCTTCCACACAGCCCTCAAAGGCTCACAGTGAGTCACCATCAGCAAATGCAGATCTTGTTTATGCCTCTCACAATATCAAGATAACACACTAGAAATAACACTGCTATTTAGATCTCGTGTAGCATTTGGAGGAGGGAAACAAGCCTCTCAAAGCTCTCGGCAAAGGTGGTTGAAGCATTACCATCCCCATTTTGTGGACTAGGCCCTAAGAAGGGTTCTTGGAGCTGAAGGGTCCCAATAAGCAGCTCAGTGTCCCACCATTGGCTCATGGGCCTCTCTCCTGCTCATGTTACCAAAGGTACTGGTGGGGAAACCAGCTATGGCTGCCGGCACTTGTGGTGGACAGCCATTTCAAATACTCACATTTAAAAGCACCTGACTCGTTTCCTCAAATACTTGGTTCCCATGAGCCAGCTTTAGCCATGCCAGGACAGAAAGGGAGATTCCTAACACGGAACGTCTAAAACATCTCTAGAAAGAGAGTTAGTGAGTGCTTCTGGTTTGAATGGGAATTGAGGAGTGGTCTTGATTCTGGCCCTGCTGCTCAGTCTCTGTCTCTGCATGCAACCTTCATCTACTCTCCTGCGCCAGTGTTTTCAAATGTGGGTCCCTGAAATTAAATGCCTGAATCCTTATTTGGATATCAAAATAGTTGACCTTCACCTCAAAGTTGCTAAGCAACCATTGCTCTTGCAGGAGCCAACAGGACCTGCAAACACATAGTGGTACCATCTCTGACAAGCAGGTCACTCCTTTGGTCCCTAAGTGCTGAAGAAGGTTGCTGCATTTATGCACCTGAGGCTGAACTTTCTGGCCTTAATTTCTTCGTGCATCAATGTTCTCTCCTATGAAATGGTTATGGCATCTCATTGGGCATGGGGATCTCTCCTGAAGCATGTCTGCAAAACATCTCAGACTGCTTGGATGAAAGAAACTGCAAGCAGAAAAGGGGCAAAGCAAGGGAGCAAAGCAGATGAAAGCAAGTGAAAGCTCTGATACAACCATGTGACATTGGGGTGGTGCAGGTCATAAACAGCTTTCATTGTTCTGTGGCTGTAGTGTATAATTAAACACTCATTAATATAGGACACCTCACAGACAAAGCTCTGCTAACCTCATATACCCATGCAGAGTCCTAAAATAGGCATTTGGAAAGCCCTGTGCAGGAATGAGGTGGGGATGCGTGGGCTTCATGGAATCATGAAGTTCAAAAAGACTTCAAATACATCTGGTGTAAAGATGGACAGCCTGGTCCTGAAATATGGCTAACAGTCAGGTTTATTTGCAGCTGGGCAGACAGAATGGCTGGAAGACCAACTGAAATGCAATGTTCTGGGACAGGTTGTGTCTGAGGAGGGAAGCATGGACCCTAGTCTGTTTCTGTGGTATCTGGGAGGTGTCAGGTCAAGTCAAGGGCTGTGTGAACATGGATGCATTGGTCTGGCACCCTGAATACCCGACTCAGGATCAAAGTGGTCCTGGTCTATTGCAGGATATTAAATAGTGACCAGAAATTGTTACTGCCACTGAAGCTTAGTACTTCATATTCTTATACTGTTATAATGGCCCATGGGGTGTATTTTTGTCTACATTGCCTAGTATTCTCCTAAACAACACCCTGGATGGTTAGGGAGTTAAGATAGGTCAAAGACCATCCTCAGTGTGCAGAGTAGATATGAACGCCTTGTTCTGGAAGTTAAGAGACTTTGATAACAGAAAATGCTCCATCTTGGTTGGCCTCAGTGACTGAGAGAGGTCCCAACATCATTTACTTTAACAGCCACCTGAAAAATCAAGACCCTGGATATTTTTCACCTAGTCCAACCTCTTGAATACTGCAAACTAAAATATTTCACCTATCAGCTTCTGTGTGAAACTTGTTTGAACTAGAGGTTCTCTTTAGAAGAACACTCAACAATGAATTTTGTCCACGGTTTCTTCTATATCCCATACTGCTTTCATAGATATTAGTCAAGTGAGTCTCAGAAAACCACTTATGAAGTCATCTCCTGTCTTTATAAGCATTTCATAGGGTTAAGAGAGGGAAAATTCCCTTCAGTTCAGATCACATGGAACCTTAGCAGAATCAGCAGCAATGATGAGATATAGGGATTCAAAGCCTGCTCCACAGAACATCTCTGGTGGGTAAAACTCAGTCCTGCATGGATAAGGAGTGTGGTGTCTGGCGTGAAGCAGTAGGGTGGGAAACAGAGACTCTATCTTAGACTGAGTTTAAGAAGTGCAGGCATCTCAAATAGATGAATACACCTCTACGTCAAAAGTGCCAGATGTAAAGGAAAAACTGAATTTAGTGACAGAATTTGGAGCAAATTCTTACTGTTTGCATACTCCGAGTCAGGAGTGTTCAGGTGCTTTCTTGCCTGTAACTCCAGCTCTCTGGCCTGACCCCACTTCTCCCTTCCCCTTTCTGCTAGAAAATAAATGAAGAGAGATTCTGACGAGCAGGGACAGAAGGAAGCTGTGACATATAAAATGGCAGTCTCTGCCAGGCTGTGTTGCACAAACAACCCCCTGGTGCTTGTGAGGGGGAAAAACGTGGGAAGAGAGAAAACAGAAGCTATAAGCAGCCTGGCTATTTTCAGGTCCTGTTCAGGCAAAACTGGTACTAAATTATTTACCAACTAATTGTGTGAAGGAATCAAATCCAGTGGCATCCACATGTGGCACTCATAACCTACTAACTGCATTAACACAGCTGAGGATTAAGGGAGACTTGAATCAAAGTAATGGGAAAGAAATCATGTGCTGAAGTATTTAGATGTAGTCACTTTTCATGCTGCCTTGATGCCTAGGGACACATCTTCCCCCTTCCCTGGCAAGTGGCTGCAGCCAGCTACGAACCATCAGTGCTGACAGCTTCCAGCTCAGCCAAGCTTCCATTTTGAATATCGAATTTGCAGAGATGCAGCTGGGTCCAGAAGGAAAAAAAAAAAACAAAAAACCACCCCAATCTAAAAAACTCCAACAACAGAAAATAACCAACAAGAAAACAGACAAAGAAAAAGGAAACTAAAATAAACCCCCAGCACTTTGTAGACTACCTGAATTAGTAGCAGGGGGCTGGCAATGGGATGGGGAGATCTATTAAGGGCCTCCCGACTTTTCTCAGATGACTCTGCTAACCAGCCAACCCCTTTTGCTGGATTAGTGCCTGATGGGATGGGGAAATGAATCTAAATAGCAATAAGGCAAAGAACTGGAGCAGTTAGTCTGAATGAACAGGCAACTGCTGTGGTTGTAGAGACAGACAGTCTCCCCCTTGACTGAAGGAGGAGGAGGAGGGAGAGTATCATATGATTTGAGGAAGAATAGGGGGAACTGGTGACTGTCTCTGAGATGCCCTCCTGCCTTTCACCAATATGAAAGAGCTGCCACCAATGCAGGCTTATAAAGTTGCAAGTTTAATAGCCTACCTCCAGTTATGATAGGCTAAACTGGTGTTGCATAGTAGAGGAGAGACCTGTGCATGGGTTTTCCCATATTTTTGCTTACTGCTGCAAAGCTCACCTATGCTGAGGAAGAGCTGGATGGGTGAGAAGTGTGGGATGGAGCAAGTGCAGCACAACAGTAGCCACAGAAGTGAGGATTTAGGCCAATGCTGGGTTACCTGATGTATATCCCACCATGACACATTTATTTAATTATTTATTTGGTGGGCAGGAAGAAGTCTGGACTTTGGGATCAGGCAACGTCTTAATGCAGACTCAGTGAAGAGGATCTGCAAGTATAAGAGGAACCTGGCTTTGAGAGTGGGCTCCATCCCATGGATCACCACCCAGACATTGCATGGAGTGGTGTTTGATGGCAGTGGTGGCAGCGAGGAGTGTTATCTCTGCAGAGCCTGTTAACCAAGGACATAGTCTAGCCCTGCATAGTTAAGCCCTGGAAGTCATCATTCACTCAGCTCACACAGGGAGAGGGAAACATTGGCAAAGACACTGAGGTGACATCTCTTCTGAAGAAGTTACATTAGGCACCTTTTAAACTCATTTTGGACAGCAGCCGCTAGAGATGGGCAGGACAAGGGAGCTCCAGTGAATGGCTTTTCTGAAGGATACCAGTCCTGACCATGCAGACCTGTACTCTGGGGCAGCCCAGGGTTGAGGGATGGGAATAGACACCTCTCACTGAGCCATGTTAACCACAACCTTTGTAAATCTGAGCCTGAAATCTTTATTCACTCCCAATACTCTATTTAATGTGAGGTTTTTACATGGTAGTCAATGACACAGTTTCCAAGGGTAGCATTTACTCTTTACAGTAAAAAGTGGCAGGATCAGACCTTAATGGTGGGAGAGGAAGGAGCCAAGAAATGAATGCCGGAGTTGAAAGCTATAAAAATAGCAACTAGTCTGGACTGCCCCCAAATCCAATAGTAAATGAAATTCAATGCGACCTTTCATTCATTTAATCTTGCAAATGTTTCTTTTTCTCTCTCTCATGACAATTCTACAAAATAGATCTATACATATCTCTTGTACTTTGCATAGATCAGGAAACTGAGGCAAGGATAAGGAGAGAGGGACATGACTTGCTCTGAACAGCTTGGATTCAGACTGGGGTTTTAACCTCAGCCTTGGCTCAGGAAGATGCCAGATGAACTGACAGATGTCTCGAGAGTTGGTCAGTGTCAGCTGAAAACAGGTCTGCCTATTGAATGAGATAGATGCATTGGAGTAATGTGGTGTAGGGAGATCCGGGAGAGCTGTATACATGCACTTTTGCCTAACCATTTGCAACACCAGCTATAACAACAGATCTTACAAACCACCCAACACCCCTCAGCAAATCCTGTTTGAAAACTACAGTCCATTCCTGTCTGTGTGAAGGATTAACGCAATGGCCTTGCAGATACAGACAGGGGCTCATCAATTTCTTTAAATGGTGATGGTTCTAGAATACTTCACCTAATTTCAATGAATTTGCAAACCCCATTTCGTTTTACTCAAGCCTGTCCCCCAAGGGCTTACGTTGTGAAGTTTCTCTGAAAATGTGTATTGCTTTAGATCTGTGCTTTGTAATTGGTTAACCACCTACTTAGCAGTGCTTGTCATTTGGGATTTTTTTAAACAAATCTCTTAATAGTCTTAAATCTTATCAAAACTTGAGTCCTAAATAAAATTCCTCCTGTTAACTATTCGTCATGAAGTCATTACTGGAAAGGGTACCTGGTGGAGGATAGCACAGCTGAGCTAATGCTGCTATTTGGAATTGACAGCTTTGTACTTACTTAATAATGAAAAAAAAAATCATGGTGTTTAAACTCTGTTTTCCTACATCTCTTAGCATGCAGCCTTATCAGAGTTTGTCTCTCCTGTAGAGTGAAACAGCTGATTCAAAACCAAATTGACCTTCTTCAGTTAATAGTAATAACAATGAAAAAAAGAAATAGCATTCATGGGCATCTCCATAACAAAAGGAAGCAGTCAATTTCATACAGGAGCTATTACATTCCTTTAAGAGAGCACCTTCTGAAATACATTATAAATGAAAAAAACCCAAAACATTGAAGCAGAACAGACTTGTCATATATTTTAACTTTTAGTAATCCTATCAAGCTGATTAAATAAACAAGTAAGCGGAGATTTATTTGACTGAAGGAAGAAGGTGACACAGAAACTTTGAATGCATTCAAGGACTGGATAGTCTTTTTTTTTGGACTACCTGGTTCCCAGCTCACCTGTAGCTCATTATTGTGAGCAGACACCAGATTTGCAGACGGAACAAGGTTTAACTCACAGTGTAAATGAACCACCTGCCTCCTATCCTAGCACAATACCACCCTAACAGAGACCAGAGACTAACCCTGGAAAGAAACCTTAGATACAAACCCAGCAAAAAAAATTTCACAGCTGAGTTCTCATTTCAGTCTTTTTTGCTATTTTTGGCCCAACTGGCCAAACACTGGCACAACTTGGAAAAAGATCCTGGAACAACTTTTCATATTATTAAATCTCCATCTGCTGTCGGATATCACTCTTTAATTTTATTTTTACCCCTTGCACTTGAGAGTTACCATTTGAGTAACTAAGGCTGTACAAAACACAGATGAATCATACCGGCAGGTTAGGGTGAACAGCTCTTGTATTAGTCACAAAAGCCTGAAGAACAGGATGAATTATGTGCATGCCAGTCGTTGGGAAAAGATTCATTAGGGCCACTGGGCCTTGAGCTTGGTTAAAATCACACTCTTTTAAATCACCCTGGAGAGGTTTTCTGGTGCAGAGGATAACTCACTAGAGAGACTGTGAGAGCTGGGGTCTAGGCAGGCTCTGACATGGTCAGCAATATGACCTTGGAAAAGTCATTTTCAACTCTGTGCCTTTGTTTCCCCTCTTACCTTCTCTGTATGGCCTGGAAAAATCTGCAGATCAAGAACTACTGCATCTTATTAGATGTAAACAAGTCACTTGAGACCCTCAAATCACTCATAGAAGGCACCTAGAGTTAGCACGAGAAGGCAAATGGCAATGCTGAGCCCACATATGCACAAACTGTTACAGAAACCACAGTATCAAGGCATGTTTCCCATTGCAAAAATATTTCAGAATGACAATGCAGTGAGAGAATTGCACTGGTCTTACTCACGAACACCAGGATTTACTTAATCAAGCTAAAACAAACTGGACAGAGGGGCGAACTTACAAGAGCTGAGACTTTCCCTGCCATATGAAAATCAAAGCTGGTCCAGTAGCTGCAGAAATTTTACACAACTTTCAAGAAGTAACAAATACACAGGCCAGAGGCTGTGTGTAACCAGCAAGCAAGATGTGAGTAGCTTATTAAGCATTAAGTATAAACAGATACAAAAATGAAATTAAAAAGAAAAAATATCTGAGATCGATACTTGCTCAAATACCTGTCTTATCAGGCCTGGCATGTTGATTGCAGCCCAAACAGAATGACCTGCTCTGAATGATTCCCAATCTTTTTCTCCTTTTTTTTTTTTTTTTTTTTTTTATTTTGTGCACTCGGATAATCTTTTATTGATACGGTACATGCTCGTCAGAACAATGCTGCAGTTAGTGGGCTTGCCTCATTTCACAGGCAATGTCACGTTCAGGACTTTTGCATCCCGTCTACCAAAAGTACAGAGGGACATAGACAGGATTTTCAAAGGAGTCTAACCCCAAATCAAATAGATTTAAGTAGGATTTGGAAAGCCCGGGAAGGTAATTAAATTCATTGTGCGAAGGCTGTTTGAAAGCAGGTAAGAAAGGAGTTTTTGTGCTCAGTAACGTTAATTTACATCAGTGGATGGTCTTGCTCACTCTTTATTACTTCCATTTTAACAAAGGTAAAACTGAGGCTCAGAGAAACTAAATTCAGTAGGAAAAAAACCCCTATAGCCATCTTGTAACTGAAGGGAATTAGTGAGCATAATTAATCAATGAGGGTAATTAACTATAGAGACTAGGGATGTGGCAACCTCTCTATCGCTTTGAGACTTGTCAAGGCAATTAGATATCTCTGGCTGAGCCAGAACCTGTGGGGTAGCTGCAAGATCACTAACTGAAATTCTGCACTGTGCGTGAGGCCAGGCAGAAGCGTCAAAGGCTACTCCTGGCCTTCAAATCACCACTGAAGAAATGCAAAAGTTGGAAGTGCTGCCATAGTTTGTACCAGCCCTTGGCATTATACTCCCAGTATGAGAGTCTAGATCTTATACATACAATTGCAGCTCCAACTCTTCTCTGACTAAGGAGTTGCAGCTTCTACATAGACCTGGAATTTCCAAGTTTTCCATCCAAAATTTCTCCCTTAAAATACAAAACAAAACAAATAGCTCCTCTCTGCTTGCCTCACATTTGACTCTCAAAGGAATTCACAAAGGAATGTCAAAGACATATTTACATGGCATCATTTGGACATGGTAACCAATCTGATTAAAATTAAATGACTGTATGCATGCTTTGCACATATCCAACAACTCATGGACCATTACACCCTCTAATTGTATGAGTTTGGTGTGCTGGATGTTATGAGGCAACACCATTGAAAACTCATGGAGCTGAACAAGGCAGAACCTGAGGTCTGAAATACTTCAGATCTACAGGATGTTTTGATTTGATTCACAATCATGAATACCAGTTCTGTTCAGGGAAAGACTTGTTCATCCCTTGGTCACATGGATGAAGGGATATTCAGGCAGAGATGGCTTTTATACCCTTGAGCAGCAATCTACAGTCATCAGCGCTGTTTGATTCCAGTTAATGTCTTCCACATCTGCTGCTTGTAAGGGGTCAGAACAAATCTCTCCACTGGCTCTCTTTACTGTCCCATCTTTGGACTCCATGCCTCAAATCCTCATTATATTTTCAGTCTCTTATACAGCATCTATTCGCCTCCAATTATTATCCCTTCTTTAACTTCAGTATCAACCTGCTTTCTCTCAGTTTGAAACTTCCTTTTAGCTCCTCACCTCTGTCCATGTTTTTCCACAGTCCTCAAAATCACCCTCAGTTTTTTCATGTGAAGCATTTTTTTCTCTAATCTGCAGCTGCTCAAGGTTTACTCCAAAACACATACATATTAGTTTTTTTTTACAAGAGGTTCTGAACCAGCACATGCATTTGATCACACCCACTCTATAAGCACTTCAGCTCATTCAGCAGCACGTTACTTGCCAAATGGGATGTGTGAGCTTCTACACATTACTTGCTGTCCTTAAGGGAAGCATCTTGGGCTTGCAGGTCTAGCATTCATAGTTTGCTCAAAGCATCCTGAGAAGGGACAAAGGGTAAACTGATTGTCTTTTCTGAGAGGGCTGCTGGCCCAAGGGCAACAGATTTATTTTTCCAGACCTTTCCATCCTCTTCCACTTAAGACAACAAAAGGAAATGATAATGTCCACCAAAGCATCAGAGAAGATTGGAAAGTTGCCAACGAAAGGAGGTCTAAAAAGAATCTGATAAGGATGATGGGGTTGGTTTAAGAAAACACCCAATGTAAGGGTTGAATTTGCCAAAGACACAGAGGGATGAACCGCAGAAAATATACTGAGTCATTTCTGTAACATCAGTGCATGTGCTTTGTAACAAAGGCAAATGCAGAGAACTTGGGATCACACCTGAATCTATTGCAGGGACTTGTCCCTGTCACCGGACAGAGTTAAAATGGGATTACTAGTTCACGTTACCATAAGCTACCCAGGAGCAGGTCAACATCAAAGGAATGTGACAAGGCCCAGAAACACCACCCAGCTCTCAAGTACATGCAGAAAAGGTAGGACGTGATCACCAGCCTTTGAATCACTGCAAACCAAGATTGTATCATCCTGCAGCCGTCATCCTTCCAAATATAGAAAGGGATTCACTGACAGCCTCAAATTCTTATCTTTGCTGCTGACCTTTACTGAGTTACACAATTGGTTTCCTGCACCAAAGAGGACTCAGATTCACAGTTTACTATGCACCGCCTGTCTCCACTTTTATAGTTTGCACTTTTACTTTATTATCTTTAATTTTCTTCTTCCAACTGTTGAGTGGGTATTAGAAAGTCAATACAAAACCTATTCTGGTCTTTTATTCTAAAATAATAACACTAAGCTTGTTTATTTACACTGAGACAAGATGATATTTGTGACAGCCTTGTCAATAGTTCAATGGCATGACACTAACTTTTTTTCTTTAAACTCAAATGCACTTTATTTTTGTGTGTTTGTCTGTCTCTACAGATTAACTCTTGTTTTCCAGAATCAATATCAATATTCTGCAAAGAGTTGAAAAACTGCTCAGACAACGCCTGGTGAGCAAGGCACATGACCTTTGAATACCTCACCCTATGGTAGAGCTGTGCTGATTCCCATGAATGAAGGGTCAGCTGCTCATGCGCTGAATTTACGGTTCTCAGCTTTCTTACTTGAATGTGACCATTTGGTAGAACTATATTTACCAACTAACAGGGAGTAATTAGGAAATCACAAAATACTCCTGTGAAGGAGCCCCACAGTGCCATTCCCTCTGCAAGTTCAGACCCTTTCTGGCTCCTACCACAACTTTTTGGTCACCCTGCTGCTGTTGACTGATAGCTCTGTTCCTGGGAGCAGCTGAGAAAGCAAGAACAAGTAGGAAATATCACTCATTGCCCCCTTTGGGAAGAGGTAAAACATTCATCCCCTCCTTGATAGAGCTTGATGCCATGCAGCAACACGAGAAGAAAAACTGTCAATTCTGATAGAATTATTTTTCCTTCCTACTACGGTTGGGCATCTTAGACCAAGTCCTGTGCCTTTCTGTGCCTCAGTTTTCCACTTGCAAAAGAGGATAGATATAAAAAGATACATTCTTGGTTATAGATATTACTTGTTAAAACCGTATATATTTTCAAATTTTAATGCCTAGAATGAAAGGTTTGATATTCAAAGGATCTCCACAACCACTTTTCCCAAGAAATCAAAAGTAAGTGTCTTCTAGCAATGGCAAAACCTCAAACCATTAACACAAAACTTATTGTTGGGATTGGAGCCCTCAGGACCAGAACACCCCTTCAGCCAGGGGACTTACTCACTGCATTGCAGCAGTAGATGCTTCTCTGATGTGAAACTGCCATGAATGGAAGCTTTTGCTGCTCTCTTTTGGGGTTAGTTTAAGGTGCTCAGCTTGTCTAGGAAATCAATGAAGAGAGAGACAATCACCCAGGAAAGACTGTTTTTCTCCCTAGGGGTTTAATGTAGTTGAGATGCAAAACACTTCTCTATCTCCAAATACCCATAAAGCACGTCTCCCAGACCGGTTATGTTAAGGGGGCTATCCCCTTCTCCATTCCTGGCAGTGGAAGCTGGAAGGGACCTGCAAGCCCACTCAGACTGGGGCTGTTTCTAACACTCTGGGAAGTAAAAGTAGGCAGGAACAGGCTGGCCAGGGGGCTATTTTTTCCAAACAAAAAGTTTGACTCAGAACAAAAGCTAGAAGTAAGGTTGCTCATCTGAAGTGTGTGAAACTCTCAAATCTGAGGAACGGGCGTCTGAATCAAGGTTGTCCTGTCGACTCTTCTCTTCCTGGCTGATACAAAGAAAGTCTCCAGCGTATTTTGTCTCAGAGCTCTGGACAGCTGTGATGAATAGTGGGACACTTTCCTATGCTCTCCTTATCCTTTCCTAGATGCAGGTTATCTATGCTGTGCAAATCCAAACCAGGTAAGTTCTTTGCTTTTGATTCAGACCTGACTACTCTTTGAGTCACCAGCTATGGCTCTGCATTTTATTGCCACTTTGTGTGGAAGGATCATCATCCAAGCATACATCCACCTAATTAGATGTCAGACAGACACAAGTGTTGACTTCCGCAAATACATAAAACCAAGGGCTCTGCCTACCACCTGGTCCTTCAGGTCCTCACCAACTTTGAAATTAAATGCAAAAGTCAGCTTTTGAGCCACCCTATGGTGGAGATCTTTGCCACTAGACATATGTTAGCTGCAATTTAGGAACCACATTTTTCCTGTATGACCTGGTATGGACATGTGCATGGATGTTAAGGGGCACATAAACAAATCCAGCCATTTCTTATTGAAAGATGAGCTGCAAGGCTCATCAGAAAGTCCCAGAGAAGTAGGCAAGGTTACAGCCTTCCCAATGAGTCTGGTGCATCTGAAGTAGTTTGTGCTTGTGCTGCACCAACTTAGCTTGTCTGTCCCCAGTGAAGTGTTTGCCTTTGTATAATGCTATTTACATTTGCAGAATCTGGAGCCTTGTGATCCTTTAAAGCATGACTGTCAGACAAGCTTGACCACCTTTCAAAGGAAAATAGGGTATTGCTTAAATCCAGTCCATTTTCATTCTGCATGGAGTCTGGGGAATAAATGAACCCCATAACTCAAGACAACACTCACTCTAAGTCTTTAAAGTCACGTGATATCCAGCTTAAAGATAAGCTATACTTTCTTAATTGCACTTTTTTCTGTGCACTTTCTCGTATTCTACCTAGCACCCACAGAGTGTTTTTTGTCTCATCTGATAGTCCAAAGCACCATTTTGCCTGAAGCTCGTCTCAGACCATGGACCTGCTCTCAGAACTTACTGGGTTTTCTGTCCTGAAGCAAACATTTTGCATTGTCGCTGTGATCTACTCCAGAAACAGCTTTTTGGTACTGGTTACAAACAGCAGAATGCCAGCTTCTGTAATGACACCGTGGAGAGAAGGCATGCAATAAGGGCAGAGGTGGGTCATGAATTATTTTTGAACTCTGATTAGTAGTAAAGTGGTGCCTGGGAATAAACACTAAAATGTGGAATTCAGATGTGGCTGGCTGATTATTTCCCATCTTCTGTTGACCCTAAAAATCAATAAAGCTCCCATACAGCCCTTCTTTGAGATTCCCCTTTCCTGCTTATAACAGTGTGATTAAAATACCCCAGTCAGGTCCAGCCTATTTGGATCTTCCCCATGGATTTCTCGGCTCTGGCTGTTGGCCAATCAAGGCTTCAGCAATCTGATCAGCTGCATGATTTAATGAACCCTCCTTTCATGGGGAAAGACACATTCCTTTATAAAAACTGGTGAGATATCACATTTCACATGATGACCTCTACTTTCATAAGATGATGGGAGAAAATTGGTTTTGGAAAATCGAGGAAGATTGCATCTTGCGAAACAGAATCCAGAGAGTGACACAAAGACCACCTTTCCATTCCAGTCCATTTAATTTTCAGGTCTGGGTTTTGATGGGGAGCTAAATATAGTTTCGGTCACTAGACCAGAAGCACAAATAATTAACAACAAAAGAAATCCCTCTCCCTCTCCACTTCTTTACTCCAGGAAACTCTCACGGTAAATGTATTATACTCGAAGATGAATAAAAAAACAGAGCTTGTCCTCCATGTGACCATGCAACTGCAGCAATCTTTGGGGGAGGAAGTATGTTTTTATTAAAAATATCCTGAAATATTGTTTTGCTGCTATTGCTCTGCCCAAAAGGCGGATTTGAAGAGGCAGAATGCAATGGTCCAGACATTAAGACCTGGACCCAAAGGTGTTGTTTGGGGTTCAAAATTTCTACGTAAACCTAGAGAGTTCGGCACCTATATGATTTTCAGGGTCCTATCCTGAATTCTTGAGGAAAATAGCAAAAAACAGCTAATGTTTACAACAAGTAGAGATTAACTTTGAGAGTAGTTTCGAGAATTTAAGAAAGGTTCTCTTTCAAGAGGTCATAATCTTGACGCTCTAGGCTAAATAGAGTCTGACAGGCATGTTTGTTCAGGATACATTTATTACTGAGCTATCCAGGGACATCCACAATTACTGTCATGAGTCGTCTGATGATTAAAGAGCAGAACGAGCAAAACAGAAGAATAAAGGCATAGAACAAGGAGCAGCAATGTCTGTCTTCACTGAGAGTACCCAACTGACAGCAAATTTTGAGCCATTCAGGAATTTGCATGTGTGTGTGTGTATGCTGAAACTTGCTGTACATTTCTTAGACAGCGATTGCCCTGCTTCCGTAATCTTTTACACGTATAACGGACCATTAAAGGGCACCTTTAGCTCTTCAGAGAGCCCATCATGTAGAATTTAGACACTTACAGGGATGTACCAGTGTTCCTCAAGGGTATACTTTTCTGTGGCCCTTCTGTGATGCCTTGTAATCTCCAGTACCTACAAAATACCTTTCATACTCTTTTCACTTTCAGTGTTCCTGGCAGAAAATTGGAAGTGGCAGAAGTACCATTACTTTCTACAACTTGGTTTCTTTCCCCAGTATTGTCTGGCTTCCAGTTTACTTTGCATGAGGTTAACCCTTTCATTGCAGTACTAGGTGAAAGCCTTTACAGGTGTATTGTGGTAATACTTGCCTTAGAGTGGAAATAAAGTGACTGAACCCAGGGGTGGACTGAGAGGGGAGAGCCTACCAGATTTCCCATGAAATGAAGGGTAAAAGGTTTTCCTTGAGTGCCCTTGTGCCACATGTTCATTCACTCTCCCTGTTGAGTCAGACCTGTCTGGACTTGCTTCTCCTGGAAAGCTCACTGGAGACAACTAACAATGATAAAAGCTCATAATCATTTAAGATGTGATCTGATCTAAATGTGTAAAAGGACCAGCAAGTATGCCAACCCCTATATAATCACTAGAGTCATTCTGAAAAACCAAAAAGAGACGGAATTGTGTATAAGAAGAAATAATGTCCATCAGTAAGCTGTGGGGGAAAAAAGTGTGTCCCGAAAGTTTTACCTCTAGAAATGAGGAGGTGACAATAGAAGAGGGACATTTTATAGGACAGCCTGTGGATGGGACAATTCAGCACAGTTTCATCTGTTCTTTCAGAATTCCTTCTCTATGTTGATAGAGAGGTCCATGCAAATACATCCTAGAAAAAGTGTGGGGACCCCCATGAAATGGCCCATTCAGGACATAGTGTATGAAAGGCCAGATTATCTAATTGTCTACTAGTATCTACCATTTCATTTCTTCATTCCTCAAAGAGTATTTTCCCTTTGTCCTCACCTAGAATGAGCCTGGAGAGCACCCTGCCATCTAATGGGATTGGAACAAACAGAAGAATAAAAAAAAAAATGAAATCCTTGTCCCCAGAGTCTCTTCACCTGCAAACACTTTTCTTTCTGTGTGGCTACATGTACTGCACGGCTACATGTACTGCAACTTTATGACTGCACTGGGTTCCCCTGGGGAGCTTCAAACTCTCTTAATGCTTATGACCGCCAGTCAATTTCCATCTAGAGATATCCTCCACAGAAAAGACGTAAAATAGGCAAGGAGAAAACAAATATTCATTACTCCAGGAGTTAAAGTAGCATCCATTTGGATTGCACATCTGTAAAAGGCCAATAAATTGAAGGCAATGATCATAATTACATTGCAGGCCAGGCTGAAAAATGATGCATTCCTCCAGAGCAATTTTCTATTGTTGGTGTTTAGGAAACTTCTCTCTCCCTGCTGCTGCCAAAAGAAAAAAAAAAAAAAAAAAAAGAAGAGAAAAAACATACTTCTTTTTTTGGATGTTGATGATTAAATAAAAGAATGCTGAATGGCAATAGTCATTAGACCAGCAGGAGGAATAAATAAGGAACATCATTGGTAGCTGTAAATAACGGATGCCGTTTTGAGCACAAAGCAACACATCTGGTAATTATTCTCAATTTCACTCCAATTGCTTTGATTTGGTGGTATAAGGTGTCACAATGAATTCTGCCTTTATTTATTTATTTATTTATTTATTTGCAAATCAGTGTTTAATTGTAAATTGTATTGGAAAAATCAATGGGATTTATTGCTTCTGCCATGTGAGGTGTGAAATGTTTGCCATTACTGAACAATAGATTATTTTTTAATAATCTCTGCTGAATGTCTTTTTCGTTTGTAATAAGGTTGTTTTTGGCACAGGCAGAAGTTGTTTTTGATTCTCGCCTTCCTCACATACTTGAACTTTTTGTCTTTCTGCTTATACTTTTTTATGGCTGCTCATTTGATATCTTATTAACGCTACTTACTTTATAAAAACAGAGCTTGAACAAGACGACTCTGCCAAAATCTCTTTGTGTGACTTTCTGCCAATTGCTTTTAGGAAGAAGTTTTGAAGGAATATGTTTGGACCTAACCAATACATATTCCTCATTAATCAAAAAATAGTATTTTGGGGGATCTTTTTTTAACGCTGATTATTTTTCCATTATGATTTGTTTGTCTTAGAAAGAACCCTGTCTATCCTTTTTCACTCCCTTCTGAAATCCAAGACAAAAATCCCTTATCCTCTCCAAAACAAAGGATAAATGAAGAAGGTAGAGCTTTTATTTTTCCCTTTGCCTTTTCGGTGATTATTAGAAAATTTCGGGAAAAAAAAGAAAAGTGATTTTGAAGAAATTTGCATTTATAAAAATTCTCCAGCTTTGACTGATAACATTTGTGGATGTCCCCGTCTTCTGTCAAGAATTTCAATTTACTCTTGTACACAGTATGTCCGAACAGCACCAGAGGTGATGGTGACTATTGCACCTTTAAAATGTCTCTGGGCCTTGGCTCCTATCTTATAACACAGTAACAATGGAGCCTTTATTCTGAATTATCTGCTGAGATTATAACCATGCCAGGACTCCTCTTTTATTAGAGTGCATACAGTATTTAGCAGAACAGGGACACAGTCAGAGTTGCTTTCTCAAGACAATACAGTAATTACCACATTAATTTTTGTAACAACCTTCAATCCTCTGGCTGGGACACTCCTTCCCCTAAGATGTACTTATTCCTGTACTAGGCTGACATATCCTCTCTCCTTAGGACAGGACTCAGTTTGGTTGAGTCTGAGATGGTTTTTTTGGAAAAGAACGGAGGAAAAGTACAAAAACCATTTTATTTTATTTTATTTTACACTGTTTTAATGAGGAAACACAGATTTTAATGAAATTAGCTTTACTTTAAAGCTGAACAAAGAAATAATCCCCACCCTCTAGGCTTATAGCACATCAGTTTGATGCTGATGACAGTATCTCTGGGGAACCAGAGCCCAGGTGGTTGCAAGGACAAATTTCCAGACTGAACTGCAGCTCCTCAGACTTCAGAGGAAACCAGCAAGCCCCAGGAACAGTCCCAGAGAAAAGGGGAGGAGTCTCCTGTCTGCCATGAAAACTCTACTCCCTTGGGGGTGACTAGAAGGCTGCCTCCGTGAAAGCCACTCTTCTGCAGAATAGCAAAGTTGTGGGAGATGGATACAAAGTCCCCTTACTCTTCCTCTGGTGACAATCACTGTGCATTTAGCTCCACCACAGAACAGAGCAGGCTAGCTAATAATAAGTTATTAACAATAAGTCATAAAGAGATAGTGCCAGTGGGGAAAATGAAGCTACTTGAGTTGTCTGTGTTTGTACCCTGTGCAGTTCTCATGTCATGAGACCTTAACTGTATGATTAAGAATGACACGTTAACTCCTCTGATTTGGGGGTCTCCTGCTACAGTGGTCTCATCCCATTTTCTTTCTCAGAATTACAGCAATTAACAGAAAAGACATATTAGTTCATCTATCCCACCCGCTCACTCTTCTTGGACAGAGCAAAATGAATCCTTATATTTGTACAGTTTATTGTCCAGCCAAATTTTAAATGACTCAAACAATGAAGATTCTTCCAAAAGCTGTTTCATTGACTCATGTCTTACTCTCAGACTGATTAGCTCCCATACATGATGAATGAATTTTATTTGAGGAAGAGGTGAAACTGGAACATTCCCCTTGCAGAGCATTCACCAGACAGCTTCCTCGGGCACAGGTTAACCCTCCAGACAGCAATCATGTATTGCCCAGCAATCTCTATTTTGCCCATGGGCTATGTTTTCCATCCAGTCAACACTTACAGATCTGGGATGCAACTTCTGGTGAACCACGGGGAGAAAAACAGAATTCACATTGTTGGAAAACAGTTCACTTGTAGCCGTTTCATTGAAAACAAAAAGAAATTGGTTTTGGGGGCATAGAGTGGGGAAAGTCTGCAAAGAATGGAAATACACAGTCATGAGTGCGTTCCCTCAGCAAGACTAAGTTGGATTCAGGGCTGAGTGTTGCTCAAAACCCATAAACAGTCACAATCTCAATGTTTTTTTTAATGGATTGCAGCAGTTGAATGTGTGGGAATGGAAGAAGGGAAAGGAGCAGAAGAGAATGGAAGGAGAAATGTTTCAGTGTGTTAATCGAGATCATCTAAACTCAGAGGCTTTCAGACCCCTTTTTTCTCCTTGCAGGAAACAAGGATTAAAATATTTACTATGAACAGCTGAGTCAGAGGATCATCTTTTTTTATTACATTTTTTCTTGGAGCGAATGTCCCTGTTTAAATTTTACAAAACAATAATAATTGAAGACATACAGAAAAGCTAGGTAAATTCCAGGCACCACAACCCACTGGGAATGAATGATGTTTTCAAGCCATATTTGTTTTTGCATTTGTTTTCCTTCTTTTTATCTAACAGTGCCTCGCACTTAAATATCCCCTGAAGGGGAAAAAAATATTAAAACCTACGGAACAGCTGCCATAAAGAAAAGGACTGAAAAGAGCACCTGACTAAAGTGGATATTATTATTCACCTTGATACAGACTCACACACACACATAGACATTAATCCTTAGCAACACCTTTACTAACAACTTCTCTGACAGTTGAGAGGGTTCCACTTCAGAAATAGGAATTTATTGCCTTTTATCAATAACAGGATCAAATTTGCCTAGGTGTATCCCTTCATCTCCAACAGGCATTTACCCACCTAGATATTTTGTAAAAGTTCTCAGACTTGATACAGAGCTCACTGTTATCTACAGTGGTGTTAATGTGAGCTATACTGAGTGTTGGATGAGACCTTCTGGTTTGTTTTCACATCCTCACTCATGAAAAATAAAAAAAAACAACCAGTAAATGTTGAAGCCTGATTCTGGCAAGTGGGAAAAATCCTCAGCCCACAGAAGGGATCTTTTTTTTTATTTCAGAGGGCTCTGCCAGGTACTATATAGCGTAGACATTTCATCTGTTGTACAGATCCAGGTGCCTTTATGGTTCTGTCCCTTTACCACAGAACATCTCACAGGGGTTAGTGGATGTTATCCTTGCAGCATATCAAAGAGCAAGACAAGTAATATTACTGTTTTAACATTAGCTGAGTGCAAAGGTCATTTTCCCTTGTGCTAGCTGCACTGCTAGATGGCAAAAGCTATAATCCAGTCCTGCTTGGCTGGAGTGTTGCTCTGAGGTTGTTTTCCCTCCAGTGAGGCTAAGCTAAAAGGGATAATCATAGGTTTAGGTAAGTAGAGGTAACTCTGTAAGCCTCTCTCCTCCTCTTCACTTGCTTCTTTACACAATCAGGAAGAAGTAGAGATACTTGAGAAAGTCATTCTAATTCCTAACAATGTTTTGAGTGAAAAACATGAGACTGTCTGGACAAAATAATGTAACTGTGAGGGTAGGGGTGAGTGATGGTCACAGAAAGTGGCCTACCTTCAGCAAATAAACCTCAGCTTCTGCAGAGGCCACACTGACAACACCTTCTGCTGCCAATCTGCCTGCTCTTGTATGGTTCATCACTTTGCACACATCCAGCTATAAAGAGGGTGGTCCGTGGCGTGCAAGAGCATTCTGCAGAATCCCTGCCACCAGAAATATCCTTCTTGACACCAGGTGGAATTGTCTCCATTCTTCCTCCCACTGTCTCCTAGCTTCCCTTCTTTTCTGTTTCCGTTCATTGAGAAGGGATAGAAACCAGCTTTTTTTTTTTCCAATCTCATCGTGTTGGTCTTCCACACATATAAACAACTTCACCGGCAGGATTATGTATACCAAAGCCTGCTCTAATGTATCCCACAGTAAATCAAACTGACTTTTAAGAACTTTAGTGGAGTTACTGCTTAGTCATTGCCATTTAAAAAGAAGAAAACCTAGTCCTATTCTTTCACCTGTTTGTTATAGCTTCTAGAAATTATGGTGATATTACATAAAAAAGAGGCAGGCAGGCAGGTGGAAGAAAGAAAGAAGGGAAGAATGAAAAAAAGAAATAAAGAAGGTAAGAAAGAAGGAAAATGAGACATTCCTACTTTCAGTAAAAGGTATATAGGAACAAATTCTAAAAAAAAAAAAATACTTTGATAAATTAAAAATAAAACCAATAATTTTTCTGTAAAATTGCCACTGACTTTCAAAAAATCTAAAAAGACATAGGACCTGAACAATGCATGTGCACACAGCCCACATAGTACCTAGTTATCCACATATGCATATTAGTGTGATTTTCTTTAAAAGAAGGAATTAAATTGACTTTTCTTTTTAACCAGAATGCTAAAATGAGAAAAAATAATGTAAGTATACACGTAAAAAAGTCTTATCTAAAGAAATAAGGGGAAGGAGCATTTTATGAAGCTCATGAAAAGCAGTAACTCTGATATGACATTAATTTCAAGTAGTCTTTCCCTGAAATACAGGTTGCCATATGACTGGTACAAGCTGGGGGTATATTTCAGTTGTTATTCAATGCTGTCCTTGCAATGGAAGTTTTTATATATGTTTTTAATATATATATATGCTTTTTAATTCCACCAATTCCTTACACTTTGTAGCCAAGGTATATCAAGTCTACATCAGAAGTCGTGGCTAGAGAGCTTTGCCTATAGAATCATAGAATCATAGAATAATTATGGTTGGAAGGGACCTCCAGGGTCATCAAGTCCAACCTTTATCCCATCATATTCCTAACCATTAAACCATTAGACCATGGCCTCAAGTGCCTCATCCACTCGTTTTTTGAACACCCCCAGGAACGGCGACTCCACCACCTCCCTGGGCAGCCTGTTCCAGTGCCTAACCACCCTCTCAGTAAAGAACTTCTTCCTAATATCCAACCTGAACTTCCCCTGATGTAACTTTAGGCCATAGGTTGCCTGTAGTACATTAAGCCATATACTGTGAACACTTCCATCTGCATATCTGTGTCCAGAGGTGTGCCTGGGTAATGTCCAGAGATTTTACTTCCACCCAGGAAAGTACAGGGTTTTTGGAACTAAAGCTGAAGCAATGTCTCTCTTGCAGCTATAGAACCACACATGTGGTATTTGGAGATCTGCTTCAGAATGTGTTTTCCTGCACTTAGTGATGACACTTTGAGTAGCAGCTCATATTTGCTTATTCCACATGATAAAGAGATGAAATTTAATACTACTAATGTAAACCAGTTTGGGAGAAGAACTGATATAGGCTGCATCATGTCAAAAGAAAGTAAGAGTTGTTCATACAACTTTATTAATG
This sequence comes from Podargus strigoides, assembly GCA_028020825.1. Lineage (NCBI taxonomy): Eukaryota > Metazoa > Chordata > Aves > Caprimulgiformes > Podargidae > Podargus > Podargus strigoides. The sequence continues at coordinate 25,097,666 of CM051663.1, forward strand.
TTGAAGTCCATCTAGACTACCTGAAGATGTGATTGAATAACAGATCCCAGATATACCAGAACCAATTCATAAGCCTGTGCTGTTCTTCCTGTTACCTTCAGGTACTCCTCACTGAAAAGCAGCCACTTCTGATATTGTGCTTGTTGTTACACAATGCACAGGAACTCTCCCCGGTGGCTTTGGCTGGGGAGGGAAGGTAAATGCAAGAAGCAGGCCGATGTTTCTGCTGTGTGAGGCACTGTTGAAATCAGCAGGAAGGAGCTAAGAAATCTGTTTGACATCCTGTTAAAACCAATAAACCGTTACTACAGGAGGCCTCTTGACAGGGTATCAGAATGCACACACTGAAACAAGTTGCTTCATGGGCAGCCGAATGTGTAAACCCTCTTCCAGTGTCCCTACCCCCATGAGTTCATTGATGTCTAATAAAAGATGTGCTTACGAGCACTAATGAGAACTCTCTGCTCTGCCTCGCTGACTATTTTCATGAATTTTATAGGAACACAATGGCTTTGAGACCTCTTCCACCCCATCAATGATAGGCTAAATTACCCAGTGGGTTCAAAGCTCAAAGGAGGAGCCCTTGACAGATTGACTGATAGATGGGCCCAGGCACACACTTATGAACAGTTTGATTGTACAAGTCTGATTTCCTTCCGAAAGAAGGAGCAGGGGTTTTATTGGTCCCAGCCAGCAGATGGGATAACTTATACCAAATTTTCTCCTATTGCCTTAAGATGTTGCTTTAGTGACAAGTCAATGGCAAAGCACATTCTGGATTTTGAAGATGTCACTTTGATGCCTCCCTGGGCCAAGTGTCCTGGCTGAGTTTGAGCAGCTATGATACTATCACTGGTGAAGGTGTTGCAGCTGCAAGTGTACTGAAAGCAAACGTCTAGAACAGAAGGAGATCTTTTCAGAAACATGCCCTTCATTTTAAAGGGCAAGGCCATGGCTCTGAGAGGTGGAACAATTTCTCTCAAGCACAATTTTGTTTGTGCTGCAGGGGTATTTACTGTTCTAAAATTTCCTGGCGTTTGGGTGGTGTAGGTAGAACAGATTTATGTAAAAATGGGGGAAAAACAATGAAATCTTCAAAGGGGCTTTAAAAGGACAATATCCCAGCCCACTATCTGTTTAGGGGATTTTATTTGGACAGAGCTGTTGCTGAGCCTTTTGTGACCAGACATTTGTACGTGTTTTACTGCATGTTTGAACGGCTGCACGCAGGAGATAATATAACTGACAGGCTAGTGATGATGGATTCCTATAGCACAGAGGATGCAGAGAGATCAGGAATGGGGCTACCTCCTCTCCAGTATGGTAGCACCATCTTTTCCTTTTTGCCTGCAATGTGAGCAGCAAGATGTTCCTCATCCACAGGGAAGATGCATGCGGATGGGTGCTAAGGTCATGACAGTTTGGGCCTGTAGGGAACTTCTCTCCAAACTCCCCACAGACGCACCCCTATGCTCTCTGATTAATTTTCTAGCACACTTCCAAAAGCCCGGAGAAGACTGATGCAAAGCTGAGGTGGGGAAAGAAGACAAAATGAGGAAAGAGGAGGGCCAAATTTAAGTAAGGCACTGAGTAGGATTTGGAAGATTAAACTTCTTCTCCAAGCCGTGTAATGAGATGCTGCTCCCAAACCACAATGACTCACATTTCCTCAGTTTCCTCATCCATACACTGAGCAAGGCAGAGAGGCTGATTTTGGCTGAAAGACGCTTTCAGAGCCACTGACAGAACTGCAAAAGGGCTAAGTAGTATCTACATCATTCAGTAGAGCAGTATACATTTTAAAGCTGACTTTCTGCCCTTCTTCACTTTGTGGGTAAAGGTGATGAGTTTTACATTGCTGTTGCAGCAATGGGGACAGGAAGGAACTGCAGTTTCACTTTGCACACCACGCTGTTCTTTTCTATCGTCAAGAACAGATGTGTTCACAACTGGCTTAGTATTTGAGGCATGGTCACTGGAAGCAATGTCTAACTGCGGAAAGCTACAAGAACTGGAGGACAGAAAAGCAAAATGAAAAAGAAGAAAAAAAACAGTTGGAAGCATACACACAGAGGGAGAAACCCTTTTGCAAAATTTCTATGCCAGTTACTGCAGTCCTCGACCTATTCTTTTTAACAACAACTTGCCAAAATAAACTATAGTTTGCATTTTCAGTAGTTGCTTTTTTGGCTGTAATTTTTTCTATACTCACATCTCAGCTCTAAATACATTTGCAGGAGGGGAAACAAATGTGTGCCCTTCCTGGTAGCAAATCCACTAACTGTCTCTGCACTTCATCAGGCTGTGAAAGTCAGACTTCACACCGTGAGAAACAGTCCAGGATAAATCAGCCCATTCACTCTATTCATTCATCTTTTGAATGTCTTTTGCATGTGTTCAGATTGTATCATGTTGTAGATAAAGCTGAAAGACTCTTCAATATTTACTTTTAATTGTTGGCTGTTACAATGTTCAGCTTTTGGAGAGGAAACGTGACTGCTGGAGAAAATCCAAATAAGCAAACCCCAAATTAATGGTATGAGGATGTTGAAGGCTCAGGTGCTTGGACTGTTCTCAAGGAAACCTTCCATGGAGGCCTTGGTCCAAAGGTCACTGGAGTCTGAGTAGGCTTTGGACCAAATCCTAAACAGTTTGTGAGTACACACTGGTTTCAGACCTCATCTTTCTGCTTCTGGAGGCTTAGAAATTTTCACAGAGTAAAGAGAAAACCTTACTGCTCTTCAGGACCAATCTGTCTGCCCCGGCTGCAGAAAGTCCTGCTAGCAGTAAAAGCAGTTGCTTACATGGAGAAGACAGTGTTAAGAGACTATTATTTCCTGCATTTTATCTGTCCTTTAACAGGTGGACAAAGAGCCAGACACAATCACAGACGAGAGTGTACATTACATCCTCTCAAGAAATCCTACCAAATCTAAGCATTTATGACATGTTTCTGCAGGGGCAATTGAGCATTTGGATTGTGGATACCTGAACTGTAATTTTTCAAGGATGTCAGCTGATGAATATGAGGATTTCCCTGTATTTCCATCTTTACACTGAAGGCAAAATGTATGTGGTCTATGAGCTCTGCTGGCTTATGTGGTCACAGTGGGTTCAGCCAAGGGCCATGTATTTGTTTATGATCTGCCTGGAGCTGGTGAAGAACTACTTCTTGCTACAAAGCAAGCAGAATTGTGTCCTGGATCAACATGTCTTTCTCTTTTTCAAGTGTGAAGGAGAGGACAGTCTTACAGCAATCTGTTTGTTCCAAGCTTCATGCCTGGTAGAGCATACCACAAGTTCCCCTTTCCTTCTGTGAAGTGGGATCAGAGTCCTGCTACCTATTTGCTGATTTACCCATATGCAATGGCAGGATCTTGCTACTAGCAATAATGGAAACCTCAGGGTCAGATTTGCTTTAGGACTTTTCTTTGAACACTTTGCAGGCAGGAGGACCATCTTACCAAAACAAGAGCCGTGTGAAGTAGACATTCTACCCTGGCACTGTTGAATGACAACAGCACTTTCCCATTCTGTTAATTGAAATAGCAGCAGCAGCTACATATAGACCCACTAATGTAATCCTTTCTCCTTAAGCAATGGAAAAATTCTCACACAGCATACTGCCTTGCACATATACTCTTCACTGCACGCTGAGCTGTAGGGAGTTACAGATCTCCCTTGCTCCAAAGCACGCAGTGATGTCCCAAAGAAGTGAAGAGATATGGCCAAGGTAACCCAGGCTGCCAGTGACAAAGCAGACATTTGATTAAGAAGTTCAGGTTTTCCTTTTAACTTCTGGGCTGTCCTGTTCACAGAATCACAGAATGTTAGGGTTTGGAAGGGACCTCAAAAGATCATCTAGTCCAATATCCCTGCCAGAGCAGGAATACCTAGGTCAGGTCACACAGGAACGCATCCAGGCGGGTTTTGAATGTCTCCAGAGAAGGAGACTCCACAACCTCTCTGGGCAGCCTGTGCCAGTGTTCTGTTACCCTCACTGTGAAGAAATTCTTCCTCACATTTATGTGGAACCTCCTATGTTCCAGCTTGCATCCATTGCCCCTTGTCCTATCATTGGATGTCACTGAGAAGGGCCTGGCTCCATCCTCATGACACTCACCCTTGACATATTTATAAACATTAATGAGGTCACCCCTCAGTCTCCTCTTCTCCAAGCTAAAGAGACCCAGCTCCCTCAGCCTTTCCTCATAAGGGAGATGTTCCACTCCATCATCTTTGTGGCTCTGCGCTGGACTCTCTCAAGCAGTTCCCTGTCCTTCTTGAACTCGGGGGCCCAGAACTGGACACAATACTCCAGATGTGGCCTCACCAAGGCAGAATAGAGGGGAAGGAGAACTTCTCTTGACCTACTAACCACCCCCTTTCTAATAGACCCCAGGATGCCATTGGCCTTCTTGGCCACAAGGGCACATTGCTGGCTCATGGTCATCCTGCTGTCCACCAGGACCCCCAGGTCCCTTTCCCCTACACTGCTCTCCAGCAGGTCAGCCCCCAACCTGTACTGGTACATGGGGTTGTTCTTCCCCAGATGCAAGAGTCTACACTTGCCCTTGTTGAATTTCATTAAGTTTCCTGTTCTACTCGTAACAGAAGCAAGTGGCAGAAGGAGCCTAGCAACATCCACCAGCTTAATAATGATCATTACTGTGCTAGGAGACCGGATGGATAATGCAGTCTCAAAGCATGGACATGAACTAATGTCATCAACATTGGTATAAATAGGGTGTCTGCATTTAATTAATAAATAATAGGCTGCAATGCTAATCTCCTTCTGCTAACTCTTTTCTAAAGGTGCAATCTATTAATCACATGTCACTGCCAGCCTGGTCACTTCTTTTTTTAGATTCAAGACAGAAAAAAAATAGCTAGAAATAATGGATCCTAAATACAGCAGAGCAATTCAATAGCACAGCCAGCATTATGATCCACTGCTGATTTCAATCCGTAGCTACAAGTTTTTCCCCCTAAGGACGGATATAATACTTTAAAGAGAGACTGAAGGCTTGCGATGTTGTTAAAGGTCAGCATGTTACTAATGTCTGCAAAATGGAGGGTTTTTTCCATGATTATTTGCCCATGGAAATTCTTTTGCTCTACAATGTCTGTCGACATGCAGTAAGACTTATTTCTGTAGGCACTGGCTAATGCAGGTGAGATATTCCTATTGAGATGGGGACAGCATAACTTTCTGAAAAGCACTGGAAATATCTCAGTTGTTTGGCACATGGTGAGACTAGGAAGCTAGAAGCTCAAAGGTAAGAAACATTTGTGTTAGTATGGAAATGTGGTATGGGGTAAATGACAGCACTACTCTCTGGGAACATATAGAAGGAATCATGCAAATTTCTTCCTTTGCATGTGAATATCCACTTTCCAGGAAGCTTTCCTCTCAATGCTTTGAATGAACTCCATTGTGTCCATAGACACAATGAAGATTTTCACCTGTTCATCTTAAGATTATGCACCCTGCTGTGCCTTTTCTAAGGTCTCTTTAGAAAAATCTGGAAAACTTTGCCCCAGGAGAACATTGTCCCTTGTGGTTCTGTGTACTGGAGGAAGGGATGTGGGGAGGCATGTGTATTTAGGTCAAAAAGAAAGTTTCCATTCAAATTATTTTGGTTGAAAAATATATTCTACTATCTCTGGTTGTTATATATAAATGATCGCAAAAATGTATACTTACTAATTGAACTGATTTTCAAAATGATTGAAAAATTTCAGGAAGTTCATCTCCACAATTCCAACCTGTTTGATATCAAAGTTGTGCTGAAGCCTCAAAAAAGTAATTCTCTGGCTAAATTTCTTTATTCTTCAGTCAAATGCAAGTCAGACGGCTCAGTGCAGAATATCTGGGTGAAATTTTACAGTCACTTTATGCAAGAGGTTAAATGAGATCTAACAATTCCTTCTAGATCTAAAACCTGTTCCTTTCCTTTTAATCTAGCTGGAAACACCAGAAGAATGGCTAGTGCTCCAGTGTTTTGGCCTTTCCTCTCAAAGTCCGAACTTCAATAAGAGAACATTACAGGCTCTAATAAAAAACACTTTGCCTGTAATACCAGGGAAGAGTGCTGGATCACACACTGAGATCAAGGAGAGGCAGGGATAAATTCAGCTCATTGCAAATGCTGGAGAATATACTTGCATCAGGGTTTGAATTTCTGTTGTGAGAGATGGAGTTTGACCCCTGTTTTGTTCTAGGTGGCTCTGGTCCCTTTCAAGAGTTCACTGTAAAGAGATAGTTGGTATTCAGGGACCAGTATATCCCAGTTTCCTCTTGCACCTTTGTTTCCTCCACAGACCTGCCTCGCCTATAGCGAGTGGCTCAGTAGCATAATGGGCTCCGGGTCAATGCTGTGCCCCTCAGACATCTGCTGAACCTCAGTTTCATTTCCATTAGCAAACTCAGTAGTCAAAGACAGCTGCTTGGCCCTAGCTGTGACCAAATATGCCAATCAGGACCACACGGTATGAGCGTGCAGGAGGAGGGTCCTTGTCAAGAAGGAGGACATGTTATTAGCTGAAGGTCTTGCAAATGTTATTCAATGTTATTCAATTGCTTTGTCTTAGAAGATGTGTCCCCAAAAGGAGCTTTGCTTGAAGGCTGTCCTTACTGCTTTCTTTCCCCAGGTAGACCCTAACTAACTCCACAACCCCTGTCTTGATGTATTAGTTTCACTCCCAGTTGTGCAACCCAGCACAATGCTTTATCTGACATCTGGGAAGACACTATTTGACAGGACTTCATCCAGACACTGTATCTGGTTTTATCTTTAGAGAGTAAGCTCTTACAGAAAAGAGGGCCTCTGTCTGTTCTGTATTGTACAATGAACCTGGTGTCATGGTTCATAACTGGTTTCCCAAGCACTGCCAAAAGATAGATAGTAAATAATTAGATTTCTGATCTAGGGAGTGGAGAGAGTGCTTTGGTTCAGTCCAGTCTCTAAAGTCATTAAACTCATACTATCTTCATTGTCCCTTGCCTGAGGTTCTGGCCCATTCTCCCATGTTTCTTCTTCGTTATCTATTCATAATAATAATAGTCATAGTCATTTTGGAAAAAAAGATAAATCCAAGAGAGCAAGTCATCCAATGGACCTTACATTGCGGCAACGTAACTTCATGTTAGTTGGATGGCTGCTTGGAAGCATTGGTATTTTGTGGTTTATAATCAATGGATTTGGTAATTCATCAGAGATTCAAAAGACGATCAAAATAAATATTTGAGAGAATTAATTACCATTCATATGGCAGTTCATGGGCAGGAAGGATTTTACTAGCTATGAATTCCTGCATGTTAGGTTTGATGCTACAGGAAAGTGCCCTTCCACTAAGGTCAGTCCTAATACATTTGAGTTACTTATCCTTTATTTCCAGCACTCTTCTAGTCCTGTTCATCAGGCAATCACAACTTGTGTTATGAAACAAACTTGCCCTGGTACGTGTCCTTCAGCAGTTCCCACAAACATAATCAAGCAATGTCTCCTACAGGAACAAGTCTGACTTGACTCCACTGTAAATGTGAGAGGAATCAGTCCCACAAAGTTGGCTCCAACTATGTGGAAGAACATCATTATTTGGGGAGATTTTCAAAGGGAATATTTAGATACCCAAGGCCCATTGACTTTATGTGAAATTTGAGCAGTGAAACGCATTTGACACTTTTGAAAATCTCTATTTATCTAACCAAGCTACTTCTGTGGAACTAATGACTAGAGAACCTGAGCACCTAATAATCTTTAATGTGCATATCCTTGCAGCACCAATGCTATTTTAAAGACGGAAACTGGAATCAGAGCAAGATGTCGGGTCAATTTTATGTATATATTCAGACAGTCAAAGATAGTATTAGTCACCAGATACAAATGGAGTGAGAATTATAGCCTGACCCTAAGTAACCTGTTCAAGGTCAAGGAGAAAATCTGTGGCAAGGCAAGAAGTTAAGCCTTAGTCTTCCAAGCTGCAATCTATTGCCCTGTGTAGGGCTTTCTCTTCCCTGTGCAGGATCAGGCTGCAAGACTGCCCTTAAAATTGAAAAGAAAGGAAACAGTCCCTCACTAATTGAAGCCAACTGTTTATCCTCCCTGGGGGAAAATGTTTCAATGCAGTGCTGCCTTGAAAATTACCTCTCTACAAATGATATTACAAAGGGCCATATTCATTTTCCATCACAGATTCCAAAACAAGCTGGTTTTAAAGATAAAAATATTTTTCTTAATTATGAAAACACATTTTAAAGACACTGAAGCTGTGTACTGCTTTTGATATGAAGGGGGTGTTTTGGGGTTTTTTTTTGAGTTCACTCTCTGGCATAAGAATGGGAGCGGTAGCAAACCCAAATACAAAAATGAAAATGGAAATTGACTTTAAAGAGGAATGAAAATTGATCAGATTATCTCTGTTGCTCAGGCTGATTGGGATGCAACCCTTTCTATTCTTCCCCTGACATTGTGAGGCAAACACGTTAATGGAAAAAGATGCCTTCCCTTTTTAGGACAAAAACTCAGCATGTCATGCAATCCATAGGTATTCTATAGCAATTTTTATTCATAGATCTTAACTAGGGTTTCAGAAAAGTCAAGTATCATCATTTGTATGATACAGGTGGAAAACTGTGGCATGCAAAGGTGAAAGTTGTGATTCATCTTACCTCTCTTCAGGTGTCTGATAGTGAGATATCTATATGCGAGTTAATTACCATAAGTTCATTCCAGATTCAGCAGAGAGAGAGAGAGAAGGGAAACTTCTGAGCACCATTTATCCCATCTGTCTTAGAATAGGGTGAATCACAGTTTGGAAGCACCTCTCTCCCTCTACTGTCCACAGGAGGAGTCTAGATGACTAACTGACTATAAGCCTAATATTTAGGTGCTAAAGTTAGGCAAGGTGAATCCTGCCTGACACAGCACTTCAACGACAATGGCACAGAAGCCCTATTAAAAATGTCTTCTGTCCCTAAGTCCAAGCCTCCTAAGAGGCCCAATTTATGGGTAAAAGCACTAGATGCAGTTTACTCGGAGACCTAAGTTATTTACGCAGGGATTTTCTACCTCCCAAACCGATTTCACATACATACTGCAGAATATATATAGCAAATGGAAAATGCTGTGTACACCATGGAGCAAAGTTTTCTTCACCTCCAGTATCTCCTGAGTCTCCAAACTTCTCGCAATCTGTGATACTAATCTGGGAGCTCAGCAGACAAGGGGCAAAACCCTTCTCACTGAAATTCCCACTCAGAAAAATTACTTCAGTCTGCAGTGAAACTGCAGGGCTGAGCCAGTCTTATTTTAAATTGCTCAAATGTAACCTCTGTGTTCCAACAGCTGAGGGTACTGACTGTAGTCCAGACATTTCCTAGCTCCTACATCACACTAAATCTCACTTTCCAGAAAGACCCTGGATTACTCTAGAGTCAAAGGTCTTTGCAAGCATGCAATAAACAAGTGACAGTCATGAAGGAACAGGCAGGCAGCATTATGTGCTGAACACTGGACTTGGTTTATACCCTGGCAATACTTTAGGCAGCAGTATAACTGTATGAACTGTGCCAGATCTGGAAACAACAAATTTACTTATCTAGATCCAGGGTTTTAAAAGTTTTTAGGTACTTGATTGACTTTCATTATAGTTGGAGTTACATGAATAAAAAAATACACTTTAATTACATGAGTATGTCAGATGCATGCAACTGTAAGTTGCCAGAAAGAACTGAAATTCAGACCTAGAGTAATGACGGCAGGCAGGGGAATAACTTTGGATATTTTATAGCAGTTTTTGTTGAGTATGAAACATGCCTCTCTTTATCCCAGTTCTAAGTGACCTGCAACCAGTGAGTTTTCTGCCAGATGCCTCTGTTTCCTTTGTACTAATTCTTCTCTTTGTCATTCCTCCTTAGATCATGTTATGCATGAAATCTCTTCTAAGACCTCTGCCTTCTAGGTACAGTAATCATCAGCAGTGACATTTTGACATGGGGAGAGAGACTCGATGTTATGTGTTACAGGCCTTGCCCAAGGATTGCTTGTGTATTTTCGTTGAAATATCACTTGTTAAAATACCGAAAAAGAACCCACACAAGAGGAGTAAGGACAAGACCACGCCCTTCATACTTGATTTGTTGGTGACTGTATAGGGGGTATTGATGCATCACCTCTCCAGAAGTTGGGCTTGGACTCAATGTGAGAGCATTTTGATCCTTTGTGATTGCCAGACCAAAAGCACAAGGAAGAAGCTTAGAAAATCTCAACAAGCAAATGAAATCTGTAAGGTCTGAGCATCAGTCACCCTTACTTTATTCAACATCAGGCAGAAAAATGGCCTATACTTCCTTTTCCTCCAAATGCTTCTCCAAAAGAACAGAAAAACATGCCTTCCATTTGTTTTAAAGAATTGCCCATGTAACCATAACTACAAGTTCATCAATAGAAAAACAAATAATAAATGGCTTGTTATTTAGACTCTTTTGTGAGGCAATTCATTAGAAACTTCATTTGTCTACATGCATTGCACTTATTCAGCTATATTCTAATAAAATGCACATTGCTTCAAATAAAGGGAATGCATTTGCTATTGATGTGCTATAAACTACTATACAGAGAGGTGTTATTATATCCCTGTGTAATAACAAGCCAATTATAATGATCAGCAAAACCTTCACAATAAAGTCAATGCATGAGGAGTGATTATCATAATGCATTCTAACTGTTCAGTGCCATAAATGCTTTGCAATTAATTGTAGAGCGTATCTATAAATGTATTATTAATGCTGTATAAAAACCCATTGACAAGCAACCTTTACATTAAAAAAAGATACTAGGATTGTAATGTGTCCCTGAGTTCACCTAGGAGGTTGAGCTGTATTTACAAAGGCAGAATTTTTTATAGGATTACATTTTTTATTTCCTCCACTATTCTCCTCCCACCACTTCTTCCATTTTTGCTCTGTTGTTGAAAAACCTCCAAATATTATTCTGCATTGTGAGGGCCCTCGATCATCCACCATACTGCATTTTTGGTCCTGTACGCATCATTTTGGGCACAGCTACAGGCTTTCACTAGTGTCTTAACCCTATGACAGTGACAGTCTGACAAGCATGAATGCCAAAGGCACTAGCTGGAAGAAAAGAGCAAGTAAAAGCATATCATAACCTAAGCAGGCAACGCATGAAGGGTGAGAAGGAGAAGGGAATCGAAGTTACATAATTGATCAAAAGTCAGGTGGTAGTATAGAAAAGAACTGACATCAAAACCTCAAGGCAATGAGCTCCCCAGGCTCTGCTCTAGACTCTCCTCCTTCTTGTCAGTAAACTATTAGGTTAGAGATGCTTTATGAAAAATGTGCAATATGGTTTTTTTTTCCTTTTATTCCCTTAATACTTGATTTTAAAAGGTTGTCCCTAGGACATGTGCTAGAACACAGTGTCCTGTGGATCTTTTCCAGTTCTTATTGATGGGCACACTTCCATCGATTTCAATCACAATGGAAAGGGCAGACGTGAACAAAACTTTGATGTCCCTTGTATTCTTTCAGCAGGCGAGTGTGGAATGGAGCACATCAGCCTTCAGCAGAGTCATCGAATATAGAACACTACACATGAGGATCCGCCAGAGCCCTTTTTCTCCCCCAGAATTAAGTTTTACCAGACAGTGGAGAGCATGAATGGGGTCATCCAGGGCCACTTTGAATTAACTGACGCATCTGCATGCTGGTACATTCTGTCTGCTTGAATATGTAGCCCTTTGAGGGCAACAGGGTGTCAGCTGTCAGCAGGGTCATGCAATTCTGAATTTCCAAAATAAACTTTCATTTCCCATTGACTGTAATCAGTCCCACAACAAGCCACTGCTAGAAAGAGAGGATTTCCATGAGTACTAAAATCCTCTTTCTAGATTAAGTGTATTTTAGGGCTAAAGAAAGACACTACAGACTTTAACAGATATTCAGACCTGGAATAAAATCCAATGGACAGGTACCCTTTGAACCCAGTGGCTTTGAACATTAGCACAGAAGGTTCCATCACAGGCAATGGGGTATAAAGCTCGGCTCTGCCTGTCGGAGACTATGGCTTCACCTGAACTGAGAAAAAGGAAGAATGTCCAAACCTGAGTGAGTTTCTTCAGTGTGCTCTGGACTTGATGTGTCCCTGTTCACATGAGGGAAAACCAGGACATATTGGCCAGAGAGGGCCAGAATGATGCTCAAGAATGTGAGATATCTAAGGTGGGCTTTGTGGTCCTAGGCCCAGCTTCTTCCCCAACTCTTGACTATATAGACAGAGAAGTGAACACACTTAAAGGCACTGACATTTCTCCCTCCCAACACTACAGCATCTCCATTCCTCAGGACCCCATCCTGTTTAGGACACAAAAGTTTTCTGCTGATCCTGATGTTTCCCCAGACTTGAGGCAAGAAAACTGCCTCCTGGTTTAGTATCAAGGTCTTTTGGTTAGTTTCTTGATTTTTCTTTTTTCCTTTGACTCATGAGCTCATCTCATCTCCCAGTAGATTTTTTAACAGAATATTAGGTTATCTTTAAACAGTCATTACTTCTCTTTACCCTTTACACAAAGATACTGCAACTCAGCACCAGTGTGCTATTTAATATTGGATAAGTAATTAATAGAAAAAAGATATTTAGATTTTGTGGGGGTATTTTTTTAATAATTCCTCCTGCAAGAAAAGTCAAAACCAGCTGATTAATCATGTTTGGGGTCAAATCTCAGGAAGAGGAGATGTATGAGACTTAGGAGGAGGATTTGGCATAGAATTGGAAGTCTTTCAAACTGCAAGGGAAGATTATAAGAGAGAGAGATGTTGTTTAAACTGTGTGGGCATCAAGGGAAAGAAGGGAGAATATGAGGCCCTTAGTGTGATAAATAATTTATCCAGAGGTCTTAATTCTGGGCCTCATAAAATGTGAAGATAGGACCTGCTACTGTCCAACTAGTAGTCTGAGCATTGCAAGTGCAATGGTTGCAGGAAAGGTTGACACATATGTTGCATGACCTTTGCAAGTCCCTCACTGTGCCTTGCTGTACCTGAGCTATAAAAGGTTAGGGTGAGTCATAGTTGGCTCATGGCAATGTTGAAAGAGTTAATGGGGATACATTCATGGACTGTGAGAATGGAGAACATTATCTATCTCCCTGGAGTGTTTGTCAGTGCCATCTGCCTGCTCCTGCTGAACGACCATAAAAGAAAAGAAGCAGATGAAAAATCACAGAATCACAGAATCACAGAGTCACAGAATCACAGAATGGTAGTGGTTGGAAGGGACCTCCGAAGATCATCTAATCCAGCCCCTCTGCTAGAGCAGGATCCTAGATCAGATCACACAGGAACACGTCCAGATGGGTTTTAAATGTCTCCAGAGGTGGAGACTCCACAACCTCTCTGGGCAGCCTGTTCCAGTGCTCTGTCACCCTCACAGTAAAGAAGTGTTTCCTCATGTTAAGACTGAACCTCCTGTGTTCCAGTTTGTGCCCATTGTCCCTAGTCCTGTCATTGGACACCACCAAGAAGAGTCTGGCCCCATCTTCCTGACACTTGCCCTTAAGATATTTATAAGCATTAATGAGCTTCCCCCTCCGCCTCCTCTTCTCCAAGCTAAACCGACCCAGTTCCCTCAGCCTCTCCTCATATGGGAGATGCTCCAAGCTCTTCATCATCTTAGTGGCCCTGCGCTGGACTCTTTGCTGTAGCTCCATGTCCCTCTTGAACTGGGGAGCCCAGAACTGGACACAGGACTCCAGATGAGGCCTCACTAGGAGTAGAGTAGAGGGGGAGGAGAACCTCCCTTGACCTGCTGGCCACACTCCTCTTCATGAACCCCAGGATGCCATTGGCCTTTTTGGCCATGAGGGCACATTGATGGCTCATGGTCAGCCTGTTGTCCACCAGGACTCCCAGGTCCTTTTCCCCAGAGCTGCTCTCCAGCAGCTCAGCCCCCAGCCTGTACTGACACATGGGGTTGTTCTTTCCCAGATGCAGGACTCTACGCTTGCTTTTACTGAATTTCATTAAGTTTCTTCCTGTCCAGCTCTCCAGCCTGTCCAGGTCATGCTGAATGGCAGCACAGGCCTCTGGCATGTCAGCCACTCCTCCCAGCTTTGTATCATCAGCAAACTTGCTGAGGACACAACCTGTCCCTTCATCCAGGTCGTTAATGAGTATATTGAATAGGATTGGACCTAGTACCAACCCCTGGGGGACACCACTAGCCACAGGCCTCCAACTAGACTCTGCCCCACTGACCACTACTCTCTAGGCTTTGTCCTTCAGCCAGTTCCCAATCCACCCCATTGCCCAATCATCCAGTCCCACACTTGTTAAGTTTGGTTGTGAGGGGAGATGGGAGACATAAGAGACAGTGTCAAAAGCCTTGCTGAAGTCAAGATAGACCATGTTGACTGCCCTCCCATCATTAGTCCATCTAGTTATGTCCTCATAGAAGGATGATATCAGGTTGGTCAAGCGTGACCTCCCCTTGGTGAACCCATGTTGACTACTCCTGATAACCCTCTTTTCCTCAACATTCTTCTAGATGGGGCCAAGAACAAGCTGTTCCATCACCTTTCCAGGGGTGGAGGTGAGGCTGACTGGTGTGTAGTTACCTGGGTCCTCCTTCTTGCCCTTTTTATAGATTGGAGTGACACTGGCCTTCCTCCAGTCCTCAGGAAAAAAGCTGTGGCAGGCAACATACAGGTAGGTTGCATGGATCAGCACCTGGAAATGGGGCACTACCTCAACCTTTTTTCCAGCTTCTGGGGTGGGAAGTCTTTTAAAGAAGCCCACAAAGGGTACAAGACAGGGAGCTGCTGGTAAACTGGCTTCCACAGAGCTTAATGTGCCAAGCAGCACATATGGCTCAGAGATAAGGAAGAGATGAGAATTAAAAAGGTACAACCCTGATGAGGGCATAGTCCCAGACTTCAGGACTTCCTGCATGCAGGCATAGCATAACCTTCAGCAGTACAGGAGAGAAGATGTTGAGCTCTGTCAAGATTTCCATCTCCTTACTTATTCTCAGCTCTCTTCTTTAGACCTTTCCAGTCTGAAGGTCCGAACAACTAAACCTACTCTTTGAAAAATGCTTCCAAGAAAGATGGAAATCATTCCACGTGGCATTGTTGTACCTGCGTGAAGCCAAACAAAGCTGAAGGCAACAACTCTTCCTTGATTTTGGCACCTAAATAGGCCTGGATCTGGTTAGTACCTGGATGGGAAGCTTCCTGCAAGGTTTTGGCCATCAGCACAAGCCACAAAATTCTGATCAGTTAAATGGAAAACAGCTGAATGCCAAATACTTACTGGGACCTTGGGCTGTGTTTGTCATAGATAAATCCCGCCAGCTGCAGCAGAGAGGTAGTGGGTGTTAGAAATGGCCTAGACAAAATAAATAATAGATGCAGACTTTTGTCCCAAAGAAAATAGGGATTGGAAACTGTGGAGAGGCCATTCTGGTCCCATCATCATTGCTGAGCTGATGGAAGGGAATAAAAAGAAACAGATCATAATATATGAGCAAGGCACCACTGTTTTACTGTTTAATGTAAATGAGTGCCTGGACATTTTGCTCTGAACCTGGAATAAACCATAACCAAGCAGATAATTTCAGAACCTGCACACTGAGTAACTGGTAGAGAAACAATGCAAATCAGTTGAAACATGAAATCCAAACCTTCCAGCTGCTGCTATCACGTCCCCCAAACAGCAGACAAAACAAGACACACTGCATACGCCTCCCCAAACACACACAAACAAATTTGCTTGAAAGTACAAACACAGACAGAAGCTTTAGTAGATTTGTGAAGTCTTGCGTGCAGAAAACACTGCAGTCTGATGAACTGCAGACTCTCCTGTAAATCTCTCAACACCCTCTCTGCATGACATTTCAACCTTTCAACTCTAAACCACTTTGGACTTTGTCTATTTTCTTTAGTCCAGGAACATTCTGTCTCTCTTCCATAAAATGCAGCAGGACCCCAAAACCACTGTGAAGTGTTTCTTGGTAGAGAGATTAATACTGGGCCTGGGTAGCACACTGCATGCATCTTTGCATGCCTTCTTTTACGGACCTTCCTCTGTCCTTTGAGAGGAATGTGGGAGCAATAGAGCATCTAAGCATCACTAACGGAGTGCAACTAGAGTAGCAGGAGAGTCCTTTCCTTTTAAAAAATGTTACTCCCTGTACAACCTAGTGAGACCTCAGGGCTGCGTTTATCATAGGTTAACCCTGCCAGCTGCAGCAGGAGTTGTCTAGTGAGAGCTAGAGATATTGTGGATAAAATAAGAAATGGCTCCAAACTTTTGCCCCAAACCACAAACCAGACTTGAAATCTTTCTGTAAGTTTGCAAAACTTTGGGTCACTGATATCTACAGACTGTTTCTAGAGCTGAATATGAGACAAAGAACCAAGAAAATTCATCAACAACAGGATGAAAATAATAGAAAATGCTATCAGTTTAATTGGGATTTGTCATGTTCAGAATTTAATGTGGAGTTTTTTCTTACATCCTTAAAAACATATTGGACTACCTAATCTATGGTGAAGTAGTTTCTGTATAGTCAAGCTAAAATTTGGACAACAGAAGGCCAATGAGAGTTTTTACAGTACCCTTAATAGAGTTAGAGTTACACTTTGATTTTTCAGAATGAAATACAAAATTGTTGCCCTTTTATCACATCTTATCAATTCCATCACTGCTAAAATTTCTATAAAATGCCAAAGGACTCTGACCTTCCAATCAGGCGTTTGAATCTTCTTGAAGCATTTTGTAGAAGGAATTACCCTATATAACATTTTGTAACTTGACTATACACATATGCATAAACAGGCAGGAACGCAAAATGCAAAATTTTCCCATTAATTTAGACTATTTCCCTAGAGAAATGTACTGAGAATACATTCATTTCTAGTTCCTGTGAGATTAGGCAAATGTAAATAATGCCAGTTTTTATTGAAAAGGATTGCGCTCTTTGTCTTGCTGGTAGTCCAATATGGGGATTAACAAACAAAATAATAAAACCAGCAAAACTAATAAGGGATATTCAGCATTTCCATTTTGTTGGGTTGAGTGTAATTTGTGCCAAGCAGTATTTTGAATTCTTCCCCAAACCTAGATGGTCTGATAGTCTAAATTCTTGCTTACACACACTAAATACTAACACACCCACTTTCAGTTCACCTGATCATCAGAACACAGAAAGGGTTAAAGACCAACAAAATCCAGATGCCAGAACAAAAGGAAAAAATGTTGATCAGAATCTGGTTTTTGGGGAGAGTAAATTTTATACTCCCATTAGCTTTGGATTGTAGAAGAATTTAGTGGAAAAGTCAGAGTTATGGTTAAGCAAAATGCAGTATCTGTCCCTATATAAAACACAATCTCACTACTTCAAGAATACTGCTCACCATTTACAGTAAAAGCCTCCTTGCAAATTTCAGTTTCTAAGACCATTGCATTCTCCCTTTAATACCTTGACCTGTCACCAAAATTCCCCATAAGCCAGAAGATAGAGCTGTGTTCAGAGTGTGGGCTTCAGGCAGACCGAAGACTTGTGTTATGCAGAAGAGCTGCTTCATCCCTCAAGCCCCCCTCTTCCCTCACACCCCATCACAGATGGGGTATAATAAGCTACGACTTAAGCTTCTTTGTTGTTGAAGTTGACCTTTACCTTGCAGCCTTAATGAAATCTTTTGATGTGCTCCTAAGATACACGTCTTCCTCTTTAGCATTCTGTTTGCTGTGCCTGCTTTAACTGGTGGGCTCGCAAGGAACGTAAGTTTTCATATAATGCCTCCCTTGGGTGTCAATTGTTCTTTTCTCCCATAGTTGCCCTTCAGTCATGCCATCCTGGAACATCACCAGCCCAAAAGTAGCTTGTCAGTGGGGAATTAGGTCAACGTGTCTTTCACACCAATGATGAGCGCACCTGCTTGGCCCCTGCATTATGATCACCACCAATAGGAGCAATATGGGAGTGGAGAGGGTGGGAAAAGATGAGGTTTGTATGTGTTGGAGAGATAATTATCTAAAATACAATGGGGAGAGAACCACTGGTGTGACGGATAATGTGGAATCAAACCACCACCAGAGCACTTTGCAGTTCAAACCACCCCTCCTGAAAGCAGCTGCTCTTAGCAAAAGAGTTTGAAAACCCTTCCCAGAAATCCAGGCATGTGTTCTCTATTAGTGATTTGCATTAAAAAAAAAAAAAAAAAAAAAAAGAGTGATTAGGAGCTACATACCCTGTAGGCGCACTAAGCAAATTGGCCAGCCTAATTATTATTTTTTGGTATGTCTAATTAAATAGACAAAAGGCCCTCCCTTCACTCTCGCTGTCGGCATGAGCTCCACTGGAATGTGCATAATGTCCCCTCAGTTGCCCAGGCAGCTGAGCCTTTCCATTTTCCCCTAGGAGACTGGCGTTGACAACCGCCCATGGCTTACCCAGTCCTACTCAAACGTGAAGCCAGATCGTCAGACAGAAAGGGAAAGGGGGTAAATTGACCTGGTTCTGTTAAAAAATGCCGGACGATGCTGTGTGATGTGACATGCCTTTGTTGCAGGTTAGAAACATGCTGTGGCCCTTGATAGCAGAACTCACCACTGCAGAGCCCATCAAATACTTTCTGCCCAGTGTTGGCCAAATTCCCTTCAATTTATTTTATGGGGACTCTAAAAGTGTAATGTTTACCCCTGAGCTTCCTGGCCTTCTTCCAGCATTCAGCTCTTCTCCTGCTCTGCAATTACACGGCACCACAGCCCTTCCTTACAGAGCCTCTGTCGACCTGCCAGTTTCACCACTCCATAACACCAACCCTTTAACTACAAGCTACGAACAAAGTCTTCCAATGACTTGAGTCACTGGAGAGTTTCAGTCTCACACTGACGCAATCAAAGCCTCTGGAATCCAAAGCTTTCAACTGAAAAAAGAACACGATTTCAGTGACTTTTGTGAGCGAGGCATTTTACTCCTTTTAAGTAGTTGTTGCTGGGGATTTCCACTAATGCCAACACAAAGATAGTTGTCCCATAAATGAAGAGTTTATATTTATGGTGGAAATCAAAGAGTTTTCACACATCTAAGAGCCAAATCATTACTAAATAACAAAATCTACTCCCACATTTATATGATACATAAGCATGAGTGTTTTTACTGCATACATGGGCAAAAGCCTCCCTAATTTTTCTTAGAGACAGTAATAGAGATGAAGGAAGCACCATGCCACTGTATATATGCATGTATATATATAAATTTACAGATATCAAGAAAAAAAAGCAGAATGGTAATTTATCCAGCATAATGGACCAACTCACACTTTCTCAGTGAGCTCTGTGTTTGATCTGACAAACATTAGAAGATCTGCCCCTATTAGAAGACTGCGGTGAAGTATCACCACATCATTTCTAGTAGAGAACCTTTTACAGAAAGCACCCAATCACTGGTGATCTATTGAACGGTCACTTAGAAAAGCCTTCCAAATCTACTGTGCAGCATGGAAAAACAAAAGACCAGATCCTGATTTCAGCTACGCCTGTGAAAATCCTAAATAACTCCCTGGGACTGAGAGAAGTCTTTAGTTTCCACAACAGGTTTATCCGGATAAGCTGATACAAGTGCAGAAAACTCTACTACCGCAGAATTTGTTTTTTCAAAAGCAGAGTTACTTCAGTGCAAGCAGAAACAACATGGCCAGAGAAAATATAAAATATCTGCTTTATCCTAACCAAATTAAACACCCCTGCAGCTCAGATCAACATCGGTCTGAAAAACCTATGTTGCCGTCACTGCTGTTAAACTTTGTTAAGTCAGCGCCTGATGCTTCACTTCTTAATGAGGCAGTTATTTGTTTCCCAGGCAATCACTGGCACCTGCCTGCCTTTTAAAATCAAATAATAATTGAATATGAGGAAAGCGAGATGAAGTAAAGGAGATTTAATAAAGAGAATCTTTGCTGCAGAGGGAATTTCTTTGGCAGTGATTACGTTACTAATTGATCAGCATATTGCCTGAGAGAAGCCAGAGACAACAATTATACTTAGTACTGTGGTGAAAACAATGCAGTCAACTACCTCCTCGGCTTTCGCTGTCCGCTGGTTTCACCTGGATCGGTCTGTTCATCTGTAAGAAAGAGCAAAGACAGACACGTAATTAATGGTGAAATCAAACATTAATATACAGAGGCTTGCTTTTCTTTTTTTGCCATGCATCATGGTTAACACCAGAATTTACTCCACAAGATGGGGAAAGAGCAATTAGTTAGCAAAGAAGTAATCGCAGAGTACAGTTTTGTTTCTGAGGTAAATCAGTGTCACCCTGTTTACCTGACAGGAGCTCTACTGAATCACACTGGGAGAGGGATCTGACTCATTTCACACAGGTCATGAAGTTCTAAACCTAACTTTTTAAATTTCTGATAGTCTCCTCGAGAAACACGACTGTGACAGAGCAGAAATGCTGTGTCAGAACATCGGGATGAGTGAAACTTTTATTGCAAAGATTTCTTGAGATGGCATGATGAAAAGTAAATGATAAAGTAAATTGCACCTCCACTGTTAGCTCAATAGGACAGTCATCTGTAACATAGCAGACTCCATTTCACAGAATCACAGAATGTTAGGGATTGGAAGGGACCTCAAAAGATCATCTAGTCCAATCCCCCTGCCAGAGCAGGAATACCTAGATCAGGTCACACAGGAACGCATCCAGGCGGGCTTTGAATGTCTCCAGAGAAGGAGACTCCACAACCTCTCTGGGCAGCCTGTGCCAGTGCTCCATCACCCTCACTGTGAAGAAATTCTTCCTCACATTTATGTGGAACCTCCTATGTTCCAGCTTGCACCCATTGCCCCTTGTCTTATCATTGGATGTCACTGAGAAGAGCCTGGCTCCATCCTCATGACACTCACCTTTTACATATTTATATTTGTATTTCATTTTACATATTTTATTTCATCCCTGTGGAATGGGATTTGGATCTGGTTTGTCCACATGTCAGAGGAGAGCTGGCTATTGAGATTTTTTTGTGGGGAGAGGGTAGGATCTGAGTCAAAATGTCTCCCTCTGTTGCTTTTTAAAACATCTTCTTCCTTCCTCACATGAGGACATAAGTCAACACTAAAACCATGCCATTGTGCTGCGAATAGGATTTCTGTTCTCCAACTTATTCCCCTCTCTCAACAAAAGCAGTGGGGACCATAACTATTGCCATAGCCACTTGCTCCCAGGAGAGAAGGCAACAGGTGTCCGTGATCATCTTCACTGGTAGTGCCTAACAGGATGTGGGTGTCTGATGAACAGGGATGAGGATATACCCCTCCTGTTAATAGCTGGAGATGCAGACTGGATCAGAAACGGGTAAGATTTTCATCTGAAAGACCTTCCCTGGCTCTTTCTCCATGTCACTTAAAGCAATTCATACACTGTGCAGATGGACTCTTCAAAATGTCTTTCAGTGTGTGGCTACACATGAGTGGAATGAAATGATCCTTTAGATTTGGCAACTAAAGAAAGTTTAAGTTTAGACAGGCATCACAAGGAGCAGGAAGTCAAAAGGCAGTGGGAATCTCCCAACATGTTTCTTCCCAGAAAAGTCAGACCACAAATTGGCTGATGTGTGTCACGGGATGTTTTCAGGTGATATTGTCCCTCCCTTATTTGTGACTAATCACAGCTGGGCAGCAAGGCTGTTAGTTTTCTTTTTTCTCTTTTCTTTTTTTCCCCCCTAATTTCCTTTTTTTTTTTTTTTTTTTTTCCCCCCTGAAAGTAGTTCATAATCATTTAGATTTATTCTAATTGCTTTGCACACATATTCAGTAATAAAAAGTTATCAAGCTGGCCGACAAGTAGGTTAAGATGATGGAGAGCCTAGCAGATCCTGTTGCATAGCTGTCTCAAGAGGAAAATGTACTTAGCCATAAACTGACTAGTTAGACTTGCACTCAGGAAGAGAAACATCAATGGCTCCAGACGCTACTGAGCAATTTCTCTCCTGTATGTATGTATCATCCAACAAACTCCAGACAGTTGAAGTGCTAAAACCAACAAAGAATCTGGTACTGGATAAACTATGTATCAGCCCCTGCTTCTGCAACTGTAAAGACCTGTCTCTTGCACATGTATGACAAGATATTAGCAGGGCCAGAGGCAACATGTTTGGCAGCAGAAGAATGGACATCCTGCCACAGGGCTCCTGTAGCCACATGTGAGCATCTAGGTGCTACATACATTTAAAGATCTGAAATCACATAGGTGAGAAGGGTAACATATCATGTAATGTCAAATGTCTAAAAAGCCTAATTTTAAACCGCTCTTAAGATTGGTATCTGAGATTAAAAGGAAGACTGGTCCTCTGCAATGCCTGTTCCTCTCCACTGATGAGAGAGGTAGTCTATGCAGCTAGAGTTATGTGAGATGAACCCCATCTTGGTTCTTATACACAGGATAATGAAGCCAAATTGCTTAGTTACTTTGCTCTAACTTCCCCCACTAACTCAACCACTGCGACTGGTTTGTGTTTACAGCATGTTCATGTTGACACCATCCATGTGCCAAAGTCTGACTTGATAGCTGTCAGCTTCTGGCAGCAGCACTCACACTACATACTATGTGTTCCTAATGTGAACACAGTGGCTAATCTAAATCCAGTGGTCAGAGGAGGATAGTCAGAGGTCCCTGGTGCTCACTCCAAGACAGCCAGAACCCCAAGCAGTCAGTAAGAGAAATAGTCAAAGTAGCCCGGAATTCATAGCAGGTGTGCTGCATACAGCCCTGAAGGGTGATGTCTGGAGTCCAAAATGGACACAGCCTTGCAATGTAGGCTGAACAGGGAGCTTCTGCTGGGACTTAGGAGAAAGAAGAGAGTCTACCATCTCTGGAAGAAGGGGCAGACTACTCGGGAAGAGTATAGGGATTTATTTAGGTTGTGTAGGAAGAACACTAGGGAGGTGAAAGCCCAGCTTGAACTCAGCCTGGCCACTGCCACAAAAGATAATAAGAGTTTTTACAAATATATTAACAATAAAAAAAGATGCAAGGAGAATCTCCATCCCTTATTGGATGCAAGGGGGAACATTGTTACTAAGGATGAGGTAAAGGCTGAGGTACTTAATGCCTTCTTTGCCTCGGTCTTTAATGGCCAGACCAGTTATCCTCATGGTATTCAGTTCCCTGAGCTGGAAGATTGGGATGGAGATCAGAATAAACCCCTCGTAATCCAGGAAATAGTAGTGAAGGACCTGCTGAGTCAATTAGACACCCACAAGTCTATGGGGTAAGATCCACCGGAGAGTGCTGAGGGAGCTGGCGGAGGAACTTGCCGAGCCACTCTCCGTCATCTATCAGCAGTCCTGGTTATCGGGTGAGGTCCTGGATGACTGGAAACTTGTCAACATGATGTCCATATACAACAAGGGCAGGAAGGAGGATCCGGGGAACTACAGGCCTGTCAGCCTGACCTCGGTACTGGGGAAGGTTATGGAACAGTTCATCTTGGGGGAGATCACGCAGCAAGTGCAGGACAACAGGGGGATCAGGTCTACCCAGCATGGGTTCACAAAGGGCAAGTCCTGTTTAACCAACCTGATCTCCTTCTATGATCAGGTGACCCACCTAGTGGATGAGGGAAAAGCGGTAGATGTTGTCTACCTGGACTTCAGTAAGGCATTTGACAACTGTGTCCCACAGCATTCTGCTGGAGAAGCTGGTGGCTCATGGTCTAGACAGGTGGACTCTTCGCTGGGTTAAAAACTGGTTGGACACAACCCAGAGAGTTGTGGTGAATGGAGTTAAATCCAGATGGAGACCGGTCACAAGTGGTGTCCCTCAGCACTCAGTTTTCGGGCCAGTCTTGTTTAATGTCTTTATCAATGACCTGGATGAGGGGATCAAATGCACCCCCAGTAAATTTGCAGATGACACGAAATTAAGTGGCAGTGTCGATCTGCTTGAGGGTAGGGAGGCTCTGCAACGGGATTTGGACAGGCTGGAGCGATGGGCTGAGGCCAATTGTATGACGTTTAACAAGGGTAAGTGCCAGGTCATGAACTTCAGCCACAACAACCCCATGCAGTGCTCCGGACTTGGGGAAGAGTGGCTGGAAAGCTGCCTGGTGGAAAAGGACCTGGGGGTGTTGGTTGACAGCCGACTGAACATGAGCCAGCAGTGTGCCCAGGTGGCCAAGAAGGCCAACGGCATCCTGGCCTGTATCAGAAACGGTGTGACCAGCAGGAATAGGGAGGTGATCGTGCCCCTGTACTCAGCACTCGTGAGACCACACCTTGAGTACTGTGTCCAGTTCTGGGCACCACAGTGTAAGAAGGACATTGAGGTGCTGGAGTGAGTCCAGAGGAGGGCAACGAGGCTGGTGAGAGGTCTGGAAAACAGGGCGTATGGAGACCGGCTGAGGGAACTGGGGTTGTTTAGTCTGGAGGAGACTGAGAGGAGACCTCATTGCCCTCTACAACTACCTAAAAGGAGGTTGTAGTGAGGCTGCTGTTGGTTTCTTCTCCGAAGTTACTAATGACAGGACAAGAGGAAATGGCCTCAAGTTGTGTCAGGGGAAGTTTAGGTTGGATATTAGTAAGTTCTTTCCTGAGAGGGTGGTTAGGCACAGGAACAGGCTGCCCAGGGAGGTGGTGGAGTCGCTGTGCCTGGGGGTGTTCAAAAAATGGGTTGATGAAGCACTTGAGGCCATGGTCTAGTGGTTTAATGGTTAGGAATATGATGGGATAAAGGTTGGATTTGATGACCCTGGAGGTCCCTTCCAACCATAATTATTCTATGATTCTATGATTCTAACAGTTCATAAATCTACTAGTGTAGGTGCTGACCCAAAGCCTGCTAAAGGCCATGAAAAAACCCATTGAACTTGAGTGAGCTTTAGATTCAGTCTATAGGAAAACTAGATAGAACTCTTCCTACTTGCTGAGTTGGATGTGGGTAGTTTGCAAAAGGCAGAGGAGATCATCAGACCCTTCAGCAAAAATGAGTGCAGACCAACATTTGTTTGGGTTTTTATTTTGTTTAATTTTTGAGATTGGGGCAGAAGAAGACAATCCTCATGAAAGGCAAAGAAGGAGGGAGGGAATGAGCATCCAACAGAGGAAGAAAAAAACAGGGAAATTAGTAAGTAAAAGGCTAGTGTAATTTAATGTACATTATGATTTATACACTTGACAATTTCTTTATAGACCAAAGAGAAAGTGCTGCCTGCACGGAGCCCATAATACAAATTGAGATCATCTTGACATGAAAGACACCAATTATAGGGAGAAACACTGAGAGGAAAATAATTAAGTTTCCTCTCTCCATCTATGGAATTTTTATTTTTTTTTATTTTGCACAGACACTCTGGGAACAAGGATCTGGCATGGGGAGCATAAAAAGGCTAAGTGGGGAAATAAAATGACTGAAAGATGTGCCTTCCCCAGTCTAGGGAAATGCCTTCTTGGGGAAAAGGGAATTGAGACATTCAAGCTGTCTGCTTATTCTTCAGCTGGGAATTGTCATGGGTTTAATGCAAAGAAACCAAAATTTATACTCCAAACTACAGTCTTCTGAATAGTGGTTGGGGAATATTGGTATGGACATCTTCAATGTCTGTCCGTTCTTAATGGACTCTGAGAGCACAATAGGAGAAAGAAAATTTGCCAGTGATCAAATCCAATTAATACCTTGACTACCCATATGGGATCATAGGAACTACAGATGTGGCTGTGAGGTTTTCTTGATCCCTATCACTAGAATTCTTCAAAAGGGATTTGGCAACATGGAAAAAGAGCTCGGTAGGCTGATCTAGTGTTTGAACTGACAGATGGACTAAGTGAACTCTATCAGGCTTTCCTCTAGGATGTGCTGCACTTCTGTCCATTACAAAGATACTTATTTCCTCCTCCCATGGATGCTCTTTGTGTTCTTTGAAATATGTCTGTGGTTCCTTGTTGTAGACTATCCATGTTGGGCTGCCACACGGCAGTGATAGAAGTATACTGTTTTACCATTAGTTAACCCAGAAGGAGTTTATCTCCTCTTTAGTCTCCCTCCTATTCTTTGTGATCTGAATAATATTTTTTGTTCCCTATACAAACTGTGAAGAATCCTGACATTATGGTACCAGAATGCCTAATCATAAAAACATTATAAATCAGGTCAATATGTTTATTCTCATTCATGATTTCGAGTCCAATTTGGCCACAAGTCTACTTCGAATTGCCTCACTCAACAGCAATGCCATAATAGATGTGTGTTCAGGACTACTGAGGCAAAAAAGGGGTTTAGGAAGGAGCCAAAAAATTTGATTTGGGTTTCTGGTTACTTATGACAGACTCAATTTTCAAAGGTGTGGCAAGTAGATGGCAAACCAGAGTTCTATTCACAACTGTGTTTCCAGTGCGGCCTTGGACAATGCTTGTGTCTCAGATTCCCTGTCTGTATTGGGAATTATGGGCACTGGGTACTACTACAGCTGTGAATCAGCCATATTATAGGAAGGGATGGCTGTGGGTTTTTTTCACAGAGGCCATAAGTGCTTGGATTGATGGAGGAGTTAGAACACTTGTCATTTTCTTTTGATCCTTTGCACATTCTCCTCTGCAGAAAACCACCTTTACTGTCACCTTTGCACACCTTGGACAAGACAGCCCTACTTGTACACTTCATACCCTTGATTTTGGCTTTTCCTTCCTTTTGCCTAAACCCAACCCATTCAAATAATGACAGATGTCATACTCTCACACCAGCTTGCCACTTGCCTCACCTACCCCTGCCCAAATCCTTCCTGCAAGTAGAAACACGACATAATTTTTCATGTCCAATTACAGCCACCGTGGTGCCACTGTTAAAAGACAGCACAGGTAGTCCTGTCAAAAAGCGTTTGAGATACAAGAAGCGATGAATTACAGCAAGCCCTTTTTCAATTCTCCGCAGAAATGAAATGTCAGAGCTTGCTGCTGTATTTTTCTCATCACTATCAGCTATAGGCCACTGAAGGAATTAGACAGGGGACAGATGCTTTTCTGCATCATGACTTTTTTTTTTTCCTAAGATTGTCATTTTCTCCCCTACCAACCTCTTTCTGCTCCTTCTGGCTTTGATATGAATTTAGAGAAGGTAGAAGGATCACCTGGGAAACAAGAGTAGGAAGCAGAGACAGCTAATTTCTCACTGCCTCCATCTTTCTTCCTCTTACTGCTCCTGCTACCCTTTCCTTTCTTGTCTCACTTTTTCATTAGCCATTAATATAACTGGAGTTTCTAGCCAGGACTAATGCTCTACCAGGCTTGAGAATGGACAAATTCAAAAGTAAAAAGAAGAAAAAAAGGAAAAACAAAACCAAAAAAGGATGGAGACACTTTGAATAGCTTCAAACATGATCTGAGGCAGGAAGGAAAAGTGAGAAGAGGAGGGGACTGCTAAAGGTCACTGAAATGCCACTAAAGGTTAGGAAGATGATGTCCAAGGCAGAAGACTGCTGTGTTGGAGATAATCTGCTGGATGTGCTTAAAGAATGATGTGAAGGGGGAAGGGGAGACAACTGGGTCTGTTAGGGACGAGCCCAAGAGCAATATGCTAGGGCCTGAAGGAAGGTGGTCTAGGAAGGATTTTCGACCCTTGAAGAGAAGGGATAGATGTTTAGGCCCTGACCACAAGGCCTCCTGCCTCCCAGGGGTCCCACCAGTGCGCTCTGCTTGCTCTCTGAAATGCCTGTACACCAATGCACGCAGTATGGGGAATAAACAGGAGGAGTTAGAGGTCTGTGTGCGGTCTAAAGGTTATGACCTGGTGGCAATTACAGAGACATGGTGGGACAGCTCACACGACTGGAATGTGGTCATGGATGGCTATGTCATTTTTAGGAAAGATCGGTCAGTGAAGCGAGGTGGTGGAGTTGCTCTTTATGTGAGGGAGCAACTTGAATGTATTGAGTTTTCTCCAGGGGCTGATGAGGGGCAAGTTGAAAGTCTGTGGGTAAGAATTAAGGGGCAGGCAGGTATGGGCGATACAGTTGTGGGGGTCTATTACAGACCTCCTGATCAGGACGAGGGAGTTGATGAGGCTTTCTACAGGCAGCTGAAAGCAGCCTCACAACTACAGGCCTTGGTCCTCATGGGGGATTTTAACTACCCTGATATCTGCTGGGAGACTTTCACAGCCAGCCATTCACAGTCTAGGAGGTTCCTCCAGTGCATTGATGATAATTACTTAATGCAAATGGTGGATAAGCCGACTAGGAGAGGAGCGCTGCTGGATCTTGTACTTACCAACAAGGAGGGTCTTGTTGAAGCAGTGATGGTCGATGGCAGCCTTGGCTGCAGTGATCATGAGATGGTGGAGTTCAGGATCCTGTGTGGGAGGAATAGAGTACCAAGCAAGACCAGAACCCTGGACTTCCGCAGGGCCAACTTTAGCCTCCTTAATCAATTGTTAAGGGAAGTCCCATGGGACAGGGAGCTAGATGGTAAAGGGGCTCAAGATAGTTGGTCAACATTCAAGGACCACTTCTTGCAAGCTCAGGATCAGAGCGTCCCAATGGGTATGAAATCAAGTAAGGGAGCTAGGAGACCAGCATGGTTAAACAAGGAACTGCTGGGCAAACTTAGGTGGAAAAAAAGAATTTATGGATCATGGAAAGAGGGGCTGGTCACTTGGGAGGAATATAGGACAGTTGTCAGAGGATGTAGAAAGGCAATTAGGAAAGCTAAGGCCTCCTTAGAACTTAACCTTGCAAGCCAGGTCAAGGACAATAGAAAGGGCTTTTTCAAATACATAGCTAATAAAACAAACACTAGAGGCAATATAGGCCCACTGATGAATGAGGGGGGTGCTCTAGAGACAGAGGATATCAAGAAGACAGAGGTGCTGAATGCCTTCTTTGCCTCTGTCTTTACTCCTGCAGGCTTTCCCCAGGAGCCCCTGATCCCTGTAGGCCCAGAAGAAGTCAGGATGAAGGAGGAGTTTGCCTTGGTAGATGAGGATTGGGTTAGGGATCAGTTGAGCAATCTGGATATCCATAAATCAATGGGACCAGATGGAATGCACCCAAGGGTGCTGAGGGAGCTGGCAGAGGTCATTGCTAGGCCACTCTCCATCATCTTTGGTAAGTCATGGAGAACAGGAGAGGTGCCTGAGGACTGGAGGATAGCAAATGTCACTCCAATCTATAAGAAGGGCAAGAAGGAGGACCCGGGTAACTATAGACCGGTCAGCCTCACCTCCATCCCTGGAAAGGTGATGGAACAGCTTGTTCTTGGCACTCTCTCTAGGCACATCAAGGATGAGGGGGTCATTAAGAGTAGTCAACATGGTTTTACTAAGGGTAAGTCATGTTTGACCAACCTTATTGCCTTCTATGAGGAAATAACTAGGTGGATAGATGATGGTAGAGCGGTAGATGTGGTTTATCTTGACTTCAGTAAAGCATTTGACACTGTCTCCCACAGCATCCTCGTAGGTAAGCTGATAAAGTATGGGTTTGGTGATCAGGTAGTGAGGTGGATTATGAACTGGCTGAAGGGAAGAAGCCAGAGAGTTGTGGTTAATGGGACAGAGTCTAGTTGGAGGCCTGTGACTAGTGGAGTCCCTCAGGGGTCGGTACTGGGACCGGTGTTGTTTAATATCTTCATCAATGACTTGGATGAGGGTACAGAATGTATCCTCAGCAAGTTTGCTGATGACACCAAACTAGGAGGAATGGCTGACACACCAGAGGGTTGTGCTGCCATTCAACGAGACCTTGATAGGCTGGAGAGTTGGGCGGGAAAAAACTTAATGAAATTCAATAAGGGCAAGTGTAGAGTTTTGCATCTGGGGAAGAACAACCCCATGTACCAGTACAGGTTGGGGGCTGACCTGCTGGAGAGCAGTGTAGGGGAAAGGGACCTGGGGGTCCTGGTGGACAGCAGGATGACCATGAGCCAGCAATGTGCCCTTGTGGCCAAGAAGGCCAATGGCATCCTGGGGTGTATTAGAAAGGGAGTGGTTAGTAGGTCAAGAGAGGTTCTCCTTCCCCTCTATTCTGCCTTGGTGAGGCCGCATCTGGAGTATTGTGTCCAGTTCTGGGCCCCCCAGTTCAATAAGGACAGGGAACTGCTTGAGAGAGTCCAGTGTAGAGCCACAAAGATGATTAAGGGAGTGGAACATCTCCCTTATGAGGAAAGGCTGAGGGAGCTGGGTCTCTTTAGCTTGGAGAAGAGAAGACTGAGGGGTGACCTCATTAATGTTTATAAATATGTCAAGGGTGAGTGTCATGAGGATGGAGCCAGGCTCTTCTCAGTGACATCCAATGATAGGACAAGGGGCAATGGGTGTAAGCTGGAACATAGGAGGTTCCACATAAATGTGAGGAAAAATTTCTTCACAGTGAGGGTAACAGAACACTGGAACAGGTTGCCCAGAGAGGTTGTGGAGTCTCCTTCTCTGGAGACATTCAAAACCCGCCTGGACATGTTCCTGTGTGACCTGATCTAGGTGTTCCTGCTCTGGCAGGGGGATTGGACTAGATGATCTGTTGAGGTCCCTTCCAATCCCTAACATTCTGTGATTCTGTGATTCTGTAATAAGTAATTTCAAGAGGCAAAATGTGATTCTGCAGCTTGTATGATCCATGAGACAATGGAAGATGTCCACAGTGATCATCTAATAATAGTCTTTTCTCACTTCCTTAAAGGGCTTAAGAAATTTGATAACTCCCTGAGAACAGATTGGAGGGTTTGATTAAGGCTTTGTTTCAAAAACTGTGAGGAAAGATATTCTATTGTCCACGTTTCCTGAAGTTTCCAAAAAATCAGTCTGGTACGGTGTAGAAAATAAATGTGTTAACCTCTGATTAGGCCTGTTTCCAGATCCACACTGGCCTTCTGGATGATTTTGATCTTATCATTATATCTCTCTCTTTCTCATCTTTCTCATCTGTATCTTAGTTTCCATTCTGTGCAATGAAGATAAAGATACCCTAATATACCATGAAGGTGGTTGATGAAAAGAATGTGTCTAATTGTGGGTGCCAACCAACCAACCGACCAACTAAACTAACAAATGCCTAGTCATTTCTATGCCTGAACTATGTGGAAAGATACAAAGAAAAATAACAAACTCTTCTTGCTCAGTCATGTTCTGCTGTGTTCGGTATTGTCTGGACATCAGCCCTTTAAACTAGTAATGAAACACTGCTGTGACCTAATCACAAAGGATAGGATGCTGATGTGTGCTGGCAGGTCTTAACAAATGCTTATTGGGCACTACTGCATCTCTGTAGATGCTGGCTAGTGTCATGGAAGAAAACCCCATCCCAGAATAATTTGTTTCCTAAAGATGTCGTATAGTTCTTGGTGATCTCATGACATAACTCAAATGTTTATTGGAGGTATGAATAGTTCAATAACTGCCCTGAAATGTCCAGAAAATATGATTACTCCTTATTTCTTCAGTGGGAAAGGTCTTTCTGTTCAAAATCTCCTCCCAAAATACTAAAAAGAATTTAGGTTTAACACTTCTGCCAACCTTTGGTGAGTCTACCTTGTACACAACAGTAAACCCTATGAAGTCAATGCAATCATTTATGTGAATAAATGTACTGGCAGGAATGTGTTTGTAGGAGTAGGTCATAACTTTTAAAGCATTGAGCAAAATCTGCTGTGATTGAAGGCCCTAAGGAAATGCAAAGTGTATTAGTGTCAAAGTTGGAAAGGCCAAGAAAATCACTTACAATTGAATTGTGTGTGTGTAATTGCAAAGTTCAAGTAAATCACTCTGTACCTGATTCTGAGTGACATAATTGAATTACAGTGATCTAAACTAGATAGCCATAAGAGTGAATCCAAAGCAATCTCCTCTCTCAGAAGGAAAAAAACAAATTCAGGGTCCAGATTCTCAGCACAGGGAAATTTCTGTGAATGTTACAGAATCAGGAAATCGGCTTCAACATGGGTTAGCTACACAACCTGCATTCTGTATTTGTATATTACAGCTGTAAGGCATAGAGCAAAAATCTGCCCCTCTGAGAACAGAGGTAAATGTTGTGGTTGCATGAATTGCCATGTGACTACACATTGAGCATACTTTTGTGTGGGCAGTGCAAAATGATATGTTGAATTAATGAAATGGTAGGGAGAGGAAATATTTTAGAAAGTTTGGTGGAAAAAAAATGTCACATTGGCTTACCTTGTGGGAAGCACCCACTAGTAATCAATTGCACCTGAAATTACTCTGTCCCAAACCTTACCTGGAAGTGGACTCTTAATTCCTCCCTGCCAGAGGAGATGTGTGTCACAGACAAATAGATGAGAAGACATGGAACGGGAATGTATGAGACATGAAAAAAAAATCTTGAAGGGTCTGACCTTTACAAATCAGTCAATGCTCTGCTGCCTACCCCTGAGAATGATTGCTACTGGCCATCCCCACACTCTGAGAGTATTTTCTATATAATGTATAAAACACATTATAATCCATCCGTCTAACTATTGATCCATCTTTCCACTTGTCTTGTGTATATAGATGAACCTAGAGGGGGCTTAGGTTTGGTTCAGGTCCACGTGCAGAAGCCTATGGCTTTGAATTCAAAACTTTCGTTCCACAAAACAATTTGGGCTTCAGTTTGAGGAAACTGCTGATCTTATTAATAACAAAATAAAACCTTTCCAACCAAACCAATCCTTTGATTTGTACTTAAGAAAGCTGAGTGTGTAGTGCTCAACCTCACGGTGCCTCCGGTTTTAAAAGGGCAAAGGGGAACTCAGTTCTTGGCACATTTGGGGTACAAAACACAGGATGCTTGGAACAGCAAAGCCTTATTTTCCATAACAAGAGATACACCACTTCAGAGTTTTTGAGTATTTATAGCTTATAAGTACTGTTTCATATGCAAATCTGGTGTGAAATAGACAGCAGGAGATCCCCTTAAAGCTTCCAGCAGTCACAGGATATTCGATAGTCTACATTTACCTGCTAGAATGTGCCAACAGACACACAGCATGTCCTACGATACTGGTGCCCTGATCAACCAGATTTATCTGCACTCATGGATCTTGCCTGGCTTGTGCACTTGACCTCTCTTTTCTGGGAAAGAAGAGAGCATGGTGGATACTGACTTTAGCTTGGGAAATGTGTCAGTTGTCCCAGACCCCTTACAAATGTGAGAAGTACCTGGACATTCAGTAAGTATATTCAGACATTTGAAGAGTCACAAGATTTGCCCACTGGTGATGTGAAGCTATATAAAAGGGCCTATTTGTCTCTCTATCCTGACAGTAGAGGCATAAGTCTAGAAGAGACACCCTGCTCATTAAGCCTAGTTCCCTGCTGCTACCTTGAGCAATCACAATGTGAAACTCTATTCATAAACACAGCAAATTCTAATATAAAACTAAGTAAGTCTTTTGCTGTCCTTTCCTCCATTCTACCCTAATATCAGTAGGGATAAGCTTTTGCACAATCTCATGTCTCTTCTAATTTCCCACTTGAGTTTATTTCCAAGTAATTTACATCCAATTTCAAAATGTGCCCAAATCACCTTTTATCTAAAAATCTTTCTTCTTTATCCCTCGCACTTTCTATTAGCCAACCCTGCATACATTTAGTAGAAAGCAACCACATTCTCTCTTAATCTAGATCTTGTGACCATAAACTTTGTCAGAGCATAGCAACAGCACAATCCACACATATGAAGGTAATCCATACAGATACAACCAAGATAGCATTAAAATACCCAGCATGGCTAACAAATAATGGTATCTAGGTGACAATGTAAAACTTAAATAAGCAATGTGAATATGTGCCAACGGCCCTAGATCAGTTTTGCAAGGTGCACACTGCTCAGGTGTTTGCGGTGGTAGGTTTATCTGTGCCTGCGCTGCCTAGATGAAAGCTTGCTCTCAGACCTTCTGTTTGAGTTTTCTTGCAGATGCTCTCTGTGTTGGTCTGCTCTGAGACTGCCCAGCACTGCCTGCAGCTGGTGCTCATCCAGGCAGAGGCACAGTTTGGAATGTGCTCAGGAGCTGCCTTGGTGAGGAAGTGCGGATAAGAGAAAAGGTAGGGCGTCCTCTGCATATGGGGCATGTCATGGTTTTGTGCATGTTGGGCACACTCCACTGAGGCTAGAGGCCTCTTCAGCATGGATGTGAGTGGGTCAGACAAGCAGGTCAGAGAGACAGATGTACTACTCAAGGCATTATAGACATAACCCCTGCCTGTCACTTAGAGATGAACATCTGTTCTTGTCTTTTCCTTATCCTGAGCCCATGACCTCTGGCTGTTGGCACTTCCCTGCTGTGCTCTTCCCTCTCTAAGCTTTATCTCCTCTTCTGAAGCAATACCCAAATGCTGCCTTTGCCACTAATGGTTGCTTGGCTTGACTCTGCAGACTTTAGGCAAGGCCAAGCTCCCATTGACTTCAGTGCTTTGAGTGCAAAAGGAGCTTGGCCACTATCCATCCAAGAAGATTAGACCTTCTGTGCTTGTGGCTTTGTGTGCCTGGTCACAAAGATAAGAACCACAGCCAGCCCTTTTGCCCATGGAGAAATGCTTTCCACAGCACTGCCATTTAACAACTGAGTAAGCAGTGTAAATTAACTGTTTTCACCCACTGCCAGAATCATGAAATAAAGGCTTTCTCACTGATATAAATGTGCAGGTAGCCTCGGGGCCTGAATTCAAGCACAGTGTCCCCGGGAACTGGAAGAGAATATCACAGGGTTAAGGTTGCAAGCAGAGTTTTCCTTGGTACTGGAATAGCTCCACTCTGAGACAGAAAGTGATCTTTCCCCAACACTGGTCCCGCTTTCAAGGGTAACATGCGTTCCTCCCACCCTAATTTCCCTTCTCTCAAGGGTTCAGGTCATCTATGAAGTAAGCGTGCTGCAGAGTAATAGATAACAGTGTATTATGTCAGTCCTGCACTCCTGGAGGGCCAGAGCTAAACCTATTCCAAGTAGGATGCAGTGGCATTTCTGAAACATAGAAGCTCCCTTCTCAAGACATATTCCTATCATGATCGGGTGGTATGGTTGTGCTCTTCTTTCGGTTGTATTAACAAACAAATGTAGTGTAGTTAATTATTTTAGGAAAACTTGAAATAAACCCTGTTTAAGCAGGGGGGCGGGGGGGGGTAGGAGGAGGGAGGGAAACAGCCATGCCACCTTCTCCACTGGTTTATCTAAACTGATTTGAAATCACACCTCAAATTAGACATGTGAAAACCTGGCCTAAAGATAAATCCCTTAGCTGTGCATTGGATCAGGACTGCAGTTCCTGAAAGATCTGGCAAAAGGAAAATAACAAAAAAAAATTTTTTTTTAAAAAAAACAACAAATAAGGAAAGACTCGGGGAAAGAATAAGATTATCTTAATCTTGACAGTGCCCCTATAAAGAAAATCTTCTGTGAAAGGACTTAGAGCATTAATTTTTTCTTCAGTCCTCTTTCACAGCTAGGAAATGCATATTAGGGGGGATTTTAAGCCATCCATCCGCTCAAGTTAGTCCTTTGCTCCTAACAGCAAATGAATAAGTACAAGCAGGAACCTTGCAAATATTAGCACAGCCTTCAAGAAGAGGAGAAAAGAAAAATCCTTAGTTTCCCAAAGTTTTTCTGAATTGGGAAAAGCATGGTAGGCTTAAAAAACAAACCAAAACCTCACAATCTTCCCAGCTTCCAGATCCTCAGACTCAATGCAATACCCTGTGCTGGTTTCAGACCATACAGAATCAGGGCCTCCAATGCAAAAGGAGCTACCCCTCACCCTCATGTCTGTATAACTGGTATCATCTGGTCGTATGTTTTGACAATTATCTATAACATAATTACCAGACTGATGAGTATTGCTGATTAATTATGCCATCCTTCAAAGTTGATCTGGGTACTTAAAATAAACAAACACCCTGGTTGGGTAACAAAGGTGATTTTCTCTGTCTGTTCCAGTCAGCAAAGCCTAGCAATCTCATTCCACCACGTAGGGATGTGGTCGGAGACTCCCAGGGATTTGTTTCTGGTCTGTCATTCATGCGTAGCTGCTTCTCTTCTGGTCTCTGACTGCACCCTGGTTTCCCCCCTTCCAAAGGATAAATATTTCCTCTCTGCTGAGAACTATCCAACAAGAACAATGTCTGATACTAATGCACTGCTGATGCTTTCCTCCTCTAATTACGCCTAAACATTGCCTTTCTTTCTTTTCCTCCCTGAACAACCACTTTTTCTCTTTTTTTTTTTTTTTTTTTTTTTTTTGCATCAACATGTACCAAAGCATTAAACAAGACATTCCATTAATTTCTTCATCATCATAACTTAAGCCTGGGACATACCCTTTAAATATTCATTCAGCTATGAAAACTGGGCATTAAAATTTTAATAATGTCAAGCTCATTTGAACTGAGCTCCTGGGGGACTATTACGATACAATTAGAATAAATATGATGATTGATTTGGTGTAAAGGTTCACCTGTCCACATCTGTTAGTGGCTGGAAGCAGCATGCCACCCATGGCATCACAGCCAATAGCTCCAAGTTGTTTACTACCTTCCTCCTCACCCCCATTTTTTTTTCACTTGCTCTCAAACTTGACCTCCTCACTTGCTTGCATAGCGTGTTCAGCTTGGATAAAGTTGGAAGAGGTGAACCAGAGAGGCCTCATAGAGAAGAGACAACTTATCCAGCTACATTTTCCTCTTTCCCCTTCTTGTGTTGTGGCATTTGATTAAAGACAGAGCATTCATCAGAGACACTAGAAGTTCAGCTATAAACTTTCTGGCAGTATTAACCATTAACCTTTTTACAGTATGTGTCTGAACTCCCAGGGTCTGATTCTTCTGTGTGGATCAGTAGCAAGCCTAAGCAGTGTTGACATGTTTGAACCACCACAGAGGAGAACAAGGCTTGCTGCTTTTTAGCAGCATCCTTCCAAAATCATGGCAGAGAAGTATTCTCAAGATGTGACTGTGAGAGTAAAAAAATCACAGAGAGGCAAATCGAGAAAGAAATCACACTACTTAAGGAGCCTTCTGTTTCAAACTCACGACGTTCTGAAATACACAGTCAGATAATTAAAGTATTTTGGTCCACTGGGTGCTGAGCATATTTTAAAATATGGGCCAGATTGTACTCTTTCTCTCTCTGCAGTGTGAATTGGGTGATACATGCTGTAAATATGAAGTGAGATAAATTGGAGCCATGACCACTGAGAACAATCACGGGGACTTTTTTTTAGTTCATCTACTTTAAATAAACTATTAAATAATTCTTTGAATTAGGGTATAATGCAAACCTCTCTGTATTTAAAGGTAACCCTTCTCTAGCCCTGGTTACAAGCGCTGCCAGTGTTCCTAGCTTTTGGGGCTTTACCGTCAGTCTCCTGACATACAGTGCTTTCCTTAAATCCTCAGCTTCCGGATTTGAGCAACATTTTAAGAATTAGTTCTGGAATTAATTTCAGAATGAAAGAAAATTCTTAATGCTGAACATACAGCTCAAATAAAACGAATATGTGAAAATAAAATCTTTAATTTATATTATTATATCATACATGATTACTCAAGATAGTTTATGATTGATACATCTTTAGAGTAGTCAATGTTAATTATTAGAAGCATTATTTGCTTTTCACTGTTTTAAGCTGTTTCTTTCCTCTCTGTCCTTTGCTTAAAGCATATACTGATTCTAAAGCTGCCACTTTCTTTTCCAAATTCAAATCAAGTCCAGTTCCTGTTCCTATTTGTCTCTACTTCTGCATGATTTACTTTTCAAAACCTAGCAAAAATATATAAAGCTGTCTCAAAAAACTTTTTTCTACCAAAACCTAAAGAAAACAGAGTCTTTCACAAAATTTTATGGAACAAAAATGTACATACATAAATCTTTCAACAAAATCCCTACATTTAGGATCTGCTCTTATTGTCAGCTGCTCATTGTTGCTTCTGTATGATGGACCTGGCACTTTATTTAGTTTACTTAGGAAGGAAATATAATTGTTACCCCATGGTTTCTATTGTTGAATGTTGCTCTCCAAGAAGACCTCTGTCACTTACTTTGTTACCAAGATACTTCTAAACATTATTCTTGAGCGTTATATACAATTACTTTTCCCATCTAAAAACTTTTATGCTTGTAGTCTCTGCATAGAAGATCATAGGTACCCAGGTCTAGTTAGACGAGTTTCTGTGACCATCCTTGTTATTTGCTGTCAGATCACGTAACTGAGGTGACACAGGTGAACTTGTGGGTGTTTCTACCCTGACAGTGAAAAGCAAAATTTATTGCATTAACACAGCTGTGGGAAATGAAGGTTATGAATTGGTGCTGACTTTTGAAACTATGGCTGTTTAATTCCCAAAACCATCCAGAAGCACAAGACAACCACAGTAAACACTAAAGCCACCACAGGTGTGTATGTGTAATGGTTGTAATCTACTCCTGTAAGATTTCTATGAACCTTTGGGGGCACCCTCCCTCTATCCCCCACCCCGTAAAAAGGAAGAGGTGTTTTAAAATAAACTCAGCCCATTGTACATTATAATACGGAGACAGGAGAGTAAGATAATGGTCACTTGATGTTGATTTTCTCAGAAGGAAAGGAGTAATTTGGAAACTCTGAAGTCTATTTACTGTGAATGTAGAGTGTGGAAAGATACAGCCTTGAACTCTTTTTCAAACTCTATTACCTATCACCCTCTTCCCCACTTAGTTTCCTCCATGGAAAAAAGGGGTTAGACAATAATCTTTACCTTCAGGGCCCATTGTGAGGATTAATTAGATATTATTCCTACAAAATCATAAAGTTCTAAAATGCTATATAAGCTCTCAGTGTTATTATAACGTGCCATACTCTGCCTAACCTATACTGTTGTAATATTACCCCTTGGTTGTTCAAGACTACACAACTGCTGCTTCTAATTGAGTTAATGGCTTCATAGGTTAGTAATTTAATAAAACAGACTGCTTAAACCAGCAAAGTTTTGATTAAATAGGGTGTGTGCAAAGGGGAATTTATATTTGTTAGAAGCTCCATAAATCCCAGGTATCAAGGCACAGATAATATTGGTATAATAGACAATTATACAGAGAGGAAGGAAGGACAGAGCTGGAAGCCATCTTGGACATCGGTGTCATGTACCACTGTAGTCAGGTATTTTGGGTTGGTCTCAGGAGTGCACACAAGAAAGCAACGATACACACATGCAGATGAGACACTGTGTTTCTCCCACTGCTCCCACTGATTTTTTAGAGACAAGGAGGCTATATTCTAGGTTATCATGCCCCTTGCCTGACTTTAGAGAGAAACACAATTGTTTCTTCTACCTGGCCTTGCGCCCTAGTTTAGCTTTAATACTGGAAGAATAATTGGAAATTTTGGGAGAGATCCTATTTGCTTAATGCGAAGGCTTAGCTTGTACTTGAGTCTCAGACATCTCATGAAATGCCCTCCTGAATAAGTGCCTGGCCTTGCTCATACAGAGAAACGGGCTGCTTGGAGACCTCCAGAGGGAGCTCTTGGCTGCCTAAATCTAGACATCTAAATTATGCAGTTTCCTAGGTGGAGAAATTAAGGATTTACTCCGGGAAGTCTGCTTCATTAGGTACTTAAAATGTACTCAAAAGTTAGTTACTTCAGTACGCAGTCTGGATTGCACCTTTGACTCCAGTGACTGTCTGTCCGCAGTGATTTTGGACTGTGGGAGAGGCTCGAGGTGCTTTCACTGCCTGCAGGAGTCAGTTGGAAAAATCTGCCCTGAACATGGAAAAGCAAGGGAATGAACCCCTCCATCTTGACACTTTCCTGTGCTGTAAATGCCAGTTCAGAGCTGCTTCTGTACCACAGGTCAGCACCACTGAGAGTTAAAATTTTGTTCTTGCATCTTCTCTCAAGAGCTCCAAGTCAGGCAAATCTGAAATCAAAGCATTCCTTTCTTTTGTCCATCTGACCCTGAAAAACAAAGCAAGCTAGGCTCAGCTAGCCTGGCTATTTTGTATATAAAGAGCAGCACCCACAATGCTAATGAGAAGCTTTTATGGCTGTTTGCTGAGCACTGATAGATAATCAGGAACAAGTCCAAGCTGCAAAGTTTCATCTGTCAAAAGCTGGGCAGAAACTTTCCATAATAAGGGCCAGCCACAAAATTCAGATCCTGACACAAACACAGCCAGCTTAGGAGGGCATATGGCAGTTGTGCTAGTGGCTAGAATTATATCTCGTTCAGAAATCTGGCTCAATTAAACAGTTACTCACTCACATCTTTATCTGACCTAGCCAAGCTCACCAGCCCAGACATCTGCACTTCTACAGGGCTCCATTAAGACACAGGAAGCTGCTGAGGTTTCATCAGAGACCAGGATGCCTGACCCTGCAGGTCCAAGGAGATGACAGGGACCTGAGGCCAGGCATCAGCCCTGAGCAGGCCTTCCTGCAGGGCAACCAGCATTTTGTGGCTCCAAAGCAGCTGATATCAGTGCTCCCACTTCATAGGGGAAGAGCTGGCTCAGCAGAAACAAAAAATAATAGGAGAGTGGGAAGTCTGACATAAAAACTGGATGTTTTCCCTTCTCCCTAAATGCTGTGCTCTGGTTCAATGACAAGTTATTGGTCCTGGTATTTGTTAGTCTCTAGCCTACCTCATGGCAGGGGTCAGGCTGCCTGATGAAAATTGTCCTCCGGAAGCCTTAAAATCAGTGAACTTTGTCAAAGTTCAGGAAAGGTTTGTGCTTTCATGAAGCTTTGAGAAAAGACTCGGGACAATTTACTTGTGGCTCCAGGTACTGTGCTCATTCCCCACAAGAATCTTATTAGAGCATCATCAGAAATGTTGCTTCGATTAACATTAATTTCATGCCAGGCCAAATTGCCCCTCTCTCCCCTGTGACAAGCTCCATTGAGGCAGTGCTGGACAAAGGAAATTCAAAATTCAGCTCCTTCACATGAGATGGTGTGTGCGTGCGTGTGTGTGTACTTTAACTAAATAATTTATGGTCAATAATGCCAGGTTATTATAGGTCAATAACTTTCAATTATTCACTAGCCTTGCTGTGCTCCCACTGTCAGGCAGCACACCGGCATGTCGGCTCTCGAGAAGCAAAAAGCTCATGATGGGAGCTTTGGAAAAGCAAGCTGGAACACAGCTTGAGCAGAGAAAAAGAAGAAGTTGCTCTTGGGGAACGTATGTGTGACATACTCTCTCTTTCTCATACACACATGTACACTAAGCCCCAAAATTCATTATTCCTGTGCTCCCATCTGGTCAGATGTGAGGCAGTCCAGATCCCAGGGCTGCATGACCAGCGAGCTGATCCTGAGCAAACATTATCTCTCATTAAGGTCTACAAGTTTGGGATTAATGCCACAGTAGCCTGAGGGTTTTCTAAGCTTCGTATGTGGAGTTAATGCTCACAGCTGCCTGCTCTGTACTGGATATCCAAGAGAGGAAGAGTATCAGGTTTTTCTCAGGTCAGGGTGAAAATATCAATAAGGAAACAAAAATGCAGAAATCAAAAACTGCAGGAAAATAAGTAAATTGTATTTGCCCCCAGCACTAGTGCACTTGCACTAATGCTCTGCCCTGTGTCTCGTAAGAAAAGTGGCTAGGAGCCTTGAACAACAGGCATGTGTAAATAATAGTCTGTCCCTCTGGAGACTGTAGGAGGCAAAAGCTGGCCCTGTGATTTGGCAGCGACTCATTTTACTCCTGCGGAGGGTCTGAGCATCCTGCTCCCAACTAAACATTTTGAGATGATAAGACAGGATGCAGCTTCTGTGTGGAAAGTGGAAGCAGAGAGTAAGTCAAAGTCTGTGAGAAGAGACGATTCTGCTTTTTTGTTGAAAATGGGGTATCTAAGCTATCTGCCTAGAAGCCTTTTTGGCTCTTCGCTGAGCAGTGTGTTGACTTTGCCTCCATCTAGCTCTGAGAAGATGCCTCCTCTATCAAACAGATCAGCACTGATTACACTTTGTACTTGAAGATGGACCTGGCTTGGGGAAAAACTGTCACCTTTTCCTGACATCTCAGGTAGTGACCACTGTTGGACATAACATCCCGTGCAGTCCTGACTTTGCTGACTCCCACATCTGCACAGCTGCCATGGGCAATGAGGAGTTAACAGGAGTTCTGAAGAGCTGGTCCGTTTTGAATGTGAATAATGGGAATACTCTCCTTCAATCGGGTATTCAGCACAGGGATGTACAGAGGTATAAAGTTAATCACTAGCTGGGCCACCCCTATTTCCAGAAAAAGAACTTTAATACCTCCTTTATCCAATGAAGTACCATTGTTATACCTGCATATTATGAAGGGTTTATTAAACCGGTGATAATCTATTCAAGATAAAGTGATCTGTATGGCCAACTGAGCACAGATCAGACAGAATGATGGGAGGTTATTGTTAAAATATGCAAATTCACATCCTATTGAAATGCAAACCCTCCAGATAAGATTTTTTAATAAATCTGGTCTTTTTTCACTGCATGAAGGTAACCTAATGTTTATTGACTTCAAGACCATATAATGGAACGTAATATCTATTAGTCAGATCCTTGCCTCTCTTTCGATTACTGAAGGAACATGTTCTGGCTCCCGAAGAATTTTTGTTTTATGGTTTGGTACAAAACAAAAGAGATTAAAAACCCTGAAATTAATTAGCTTCCTTCCACCCAACACCCCCCTTCCTTCTCAACTGCTGTCATTAGTTATCCAAGTAAAAGAAAGCAGTACCCATCAGCTGAGAAACTGTCCACTGTCTCCAGTGTTAGGAAAAACAGCCAAAAAAGGGAAATGTTACTAATGCAGAACACCTCTGTGCAGCACAAGACAGAAATGCCTTCTTTGGGTTTACTATAACATGCCAGAGAAAGTTGAATAAAGTTTTATTCCACCCATCTATAAAATAGGACTATGAAATAGCCTGACCTGACTTCCGTGTATCTGTGTTTCTGGGTGTAAGACTTGCTTAATGCATATATTCAATGTGCTTTTATGAATTGTGGGGGACAGG
Organism: Podargus strigoides; assembly: GCA_028020825.1. Classification (NCBI taxonomy): domain Eukaryota; kingdom Metazoa; phylum Chordata; class Aves; order Caprimulgiformes; family Podargidae; genus Podargus; species Podargus strigoides. The sequence goes on from CM051663.1 coordinate 25,140,663, forward strand.
TTGTTACAAAATCAGACAGAGTTTCAGATACCAAAGCAGCAGCTGGAGTAAAGGCTTTTATTTTAGTGAAATGCCAGCACAGTGATAGCAAAAGTTGAGAACCCATTTCCGCTTAAAGGTTGCTTCTCCTCAAACCCTGTAAAATCCGCATGCTGATGTAGATTGATCCAAGATTTGGTATGTCTGGTGGGGATGCAAGTTTTGTTTCTCTTTCCAAAGTGAAGGTCAGCTGAATGAAAGTATCCTGAAATGCTTGCTCCTTGGAAAAGCCCTGCCCATCTCAAAGAGGCTTTTTCATATTGCTGATAGGCTTTTCCAGCTGTTTTGTGGTCAAATCAAGATTGTGATCACATCTAAAATGGTTTCAACCATTCAACATTTACACCAGCTGGTTCTTGGTGGTCACAGAGTGGAAGCAGCAAGACAGAGGGAGGGCTGGGCAGTGGGTGGTGTCACTGCAGCAGATAGGGCAGGCAGCTCAGCTATGGGCATGGACAGGAGCCATTCAATAGGCGACTGAAGATGTGCAAGCTGGGACGTGTAAATGGCTGCCTGCACTTGGTTATCTGAAGCAGTTATGCCTTTTCTGACCTGTGCTGCTCTGCACAAACACGGCTATACGTCACCCCAGGGGCAGATGTTTTAAAGTATGGCCACACACCTTTCTAAGTCTGGTCCTCTCTCGCAGTAGAACTCTGGCTTCCATCACAGCTGAAGAATAACCCAAGCTAAACTTTTTTGGACAGCTCACCTTTTAGGCTGATGGGGATGCGCATAAAATGTGCTGCCTGCCTGCGTGTCTGTGGTGGGAACAGCACTTCGCATTCCCAGTCTGCACCACTGCTAAAACACAGACTCTCTGCCCAGGCACCCTTCTCATCAGTCACTTCACTGGGTATACCACCAGTTCCAAATTAGCACTTAATCAAGATAAATCCCATAGGAAGGATATGGATAATATGCAATGCATTAAGCCTGCAAATTAAGATGGTCTGATTTAGCCCTGGCTTTAAAACTCCCAAGCTTGCATTAGGACTAATGATGAATGGATATACGTCCCTGGTTGGACAGGAGCTCTGTCAGGGCAAGGCTGTCCAGCAGTGACAAAGCCAGCGTGGAGCAAATGCTCTGCTCAATGTTCATTAGGCCTTCCACACTCCCCCTTCTTGGGAATGTGCTTTGCTTTGCTATGGTGGTTGTAATAACGACACTTCTTCAGGATCTATTGACTTAATGGTCCTGGAGTTCATTAATAAAACCTAACTGAGGGCAGTGGCTGCTGGTATAACTTTCCCACTGATCAGAGTGGTGAAACTGAGGCACAGAGGGCCATATTTGGAAAGTCTTATCTGCACTGTGCCCAGGGCTTTCCATTCATTTGCTCTAAGCAGAACCCTGTACATCACCTTGCTTAGGCACTCTCAATCACGCTTGGGAGTCTCTTGTTTTTCACTAATTAGGTGAGGGAGGTAGGTGACATTTCAGCTAAGTGTGGCCCAAGGTAGTTACAGCTCAGTGGCCTGAATTCTCCCAGCAGATTAGTGGAGGAGCACAGAAATGAAACTCTTTCCCACTCCACCTCCTGGGCTGCAATATGGACGATGCAGCAGGATGGTCCTCAGTGCTCTGTGCTCCAGGTACAAACACAGCTATTTCTAATGACTGCCCTGCTCTGTGGTGCAACACACTTGGAAAACATACAGTCAGAGATCATTTCTGTCCCTGTGTGACTGAGCAGTCACAGAGCTCTGGTTAGCCTCCTTCCTGCCTCAGCTCCTGCAAGACCTGAAAAGAGTCCATTACCAGGCCTCCCAATCTACTATATACAATCCAGAAAGTAATCTCTGAGTGAGATCAGAGAGGAAGAAAACCCCTTAACAGCTTGTTCACCCTTCAAGGTCAGGGTCCACATAAGCTGGAGTACACCAAGGAACAAATGCTGGAAAATGCAGGGGAGCTGCTATTTTAGGGGAGGTTCTTTGTGGTGGAGACTTCAAGAGAAATCAATTCAAGATTCACAGCTGGGGAGCATCAGGAACCAGCTACAGCATGCCAAGGGTTAAGGGGCTTTGTTCTGGCTGCAGAAGTAATTTAGGGAAGGAAAATTCTTTAAAATAACAAGCATGGCAACATCTGTGGTTTTAAATGTACTTTTTCTTCAGATTTGCACTAGTGTGTAAGCTTGTCACAATAGGGTATCTTCCCTGGATGTCATAGTGCACTTATTACTGGGAATGACTACTTTCTACAATGCGTCTCTACTTTATGGCTTTTTAAGATATGGATGCTGTCATCATATTCCCCAGAGATGTGTTCTGGTTCATGGAGAAGCTGTTTTATATAATCTCCCATGAAAGATTAAAACAACAGCATCAGGAACAACAGTAATGCAACAAACTACTTTCTGAGAAAAACAATGAAGTCGTGGCACAGACAACAAAACCTCGTCACCCACTGCAAAGTGGCAGACCAAACTCCATTCACATGGCCACACTTCTCATTCCACAGGAAGACTGGATCACATTCATCCCCAAGAGGACCAGCTATGTCACCCCATCCTGAGAAGAGCTAATATATACTACTCTGTGAAATGACATCAGTTTTTCACAAGGTCTAGGTGACTTGGGACAAAGCACAGAAGCTATGACTGCACTTCTGTGTGATAAAAACAAGTCTCCAGCATGGGCTGATGCCTGCTGAGTGTTGTGATCCACAATGCATATCTCCTGGTGCTCTGGGCTGCTTCTCAGTTTTCCTGACCTCTGCCCAATCCACCCGACAGGAACAAGGGTTTGGGTTTGCTCAGAGACCAAACATGGTTGAATGTACGGTAGCAAGCACATTAATAATGTACAGTAGATCCTGAATGATAATGAGCATGTGAGATTATGCAAACAAAGGAAAGCCTCCTCCACCTCCAGTATCACCTGTCTGTTCTGCACAGCCATCCTCCTTGATGTGCCTTCATCCAGCGGCTCAGATCAGGTACCAGCAAGCAGAGCTCTCTGCCAGCCACTGCAGCTCCTGATGAGGTTTAGATTGGATAATAGGAAATATTTCTTCTTGGAAAGGATTGTCAAGCACTGGCACAGGCTGCCCAGGGCAGTCGTGGAGTCCCCATCCCTGGAGATATTAAAAGACGTGTAGATGTGGTGCTGAGGGACATGGGTTAGTGGTGGTTTGACAGTACTGGGTTAATGGTTGGACTTCATAATCTTAAGGGTCTTTTCCAACAAAAATGATTCTATGATTCTATGATACCCTTTCTTTCCTCTCCAGAAAATGTCAAATTTCACCATTTATGAGTATTCTTCCTTATACCTCCCACTGCTCCTTGCAGAGCAGACCCCAGTCAAAGCAGAGGTGATGGCAGGAGAAAAACTGGGGCAGAATATCCAGTATTAGTTCATAAAACACTACTAGTGAGGTCAAGGAATTACCCCAGGGTACCTCACGCTGTGATTCAGAGTGTCAGAGTGCCCTAGTCTAAGAGAAAAGTGAGAGAAGCTGTGTCCAGCCAGAGATGCACAATAATTTGCCAGGAATTGCCAAAGCTAGAGGTTATCTTACTATCACTGTGACTTCTTCATTGCCAGACAGCCCTTTAAGTCACATATCAATAACAAGAAGGTTGATGTGCATCTTATGCCAGAGGGGAAAGGTGTCTTTTTTCCTTCGCCTTTCTCTTATTTATTTCCTCTATAAGATAAGAGGCCAGTAGCTGCCAATCCACAGGAAAGAAGGGGGCTTTGTGGTGAGGGAGCAGGATTAAGGTAGCTTCTTGTTAATTTTGATAGTGCTGAAGATACATGTTGAGCTGAAGGAACAGGATATGGCTGTGCCCTGGGGGGTGTGTATTTGTGTTTGTGTGTGTGTGTGTGTTTCTCCAGCTCTTAGGCTGGAGAAAAAGAGACCATGCATGAGAGGTATGTGTGTGTTTATGCTTGACTGTAACATGCTTCTGGATTTACTTCAAAACCAAATTAACACTCTGGATTTGAAAGTCTGACCATGAACATGTGAGTTAAATACTTAGGGAAAACTGTTCAAGGCAGACAAATTGAAATGCAAAAACTGCTGATGGAGGATGAGGGAAGTGATGTAAAAACTGGAAGTGATGAAGAGTAAAAACCAAAGATTTGCTGTATAAAGCAGCTGAAAGCAAGAGGTTGAAAAAGTTTTATAAAAAAGAACTATAACAAGTGCTGTCATGGGTGATTATAAGGGTTTGAACCTGTCACCTACAGCAACAAGAGCACTAGCCTTTCTCACTTGACCTGAGAAGATAATGCTGTTAGCTGAGGTTAGCGAGGGCAGACGATGAGTTGCTATTCAAATACAAAGCAAAGATGTCCTTTCACTCCAGATAATTAAGCCAAAAAACATAAGCAAACAGGGCCTGAAGTTCTGGATTTGCCTGGCAAAGTCCTTGAAATCCCCTAAGAAATGCTGCTAGACCTTCTCATCTTGATAGTCTCCACTCATCTTTAGGAAATGCCATTATTGCGTGGATATTCTGTTTCTTGGTGTCCACTTAAAAAATACACAAACTACATCCACATCCACATCCCAGAATATCTTGTGGTACTTTACACTACACTGAATTCATACAGAAATTCCTGCGTCACGCTGCTGAAATGTAGCCATTTCTAGGAGGTAACACAGATGCCATTTAACCACACACCACTCAACTGTGCAAGACAGTAAAAGGGTTGTGTAAAGGTAAATTCTCTCTTCAAAAGACAGGAACAAATTGCCTATAATTTTTCTTTACCTATTTTGTGCACTTCCTATGAACATTCAAACGCTTTCTGTTGTATAGCAATGAATATTCAAAAAAGCCCCAGATTTCCAGGGCATATATACAAATATTAAAGGAAGCCAAGTGCTCCATTTTCACACAGATATGTGTCTGCTTATTCAATAAGGAATATGAAACAACACCATATGATTTTGCTGATCAACACAACTCACCAACACAATCTGAAGAGCGAGTATGCATAGATAACAATCCAAATATGCAAAACAGGAGAGAAAATGCAAATTATAGTTAAGAATAATTACAAAGGGTGAACTAACAATTAGCCAGTCATTAATATAAATTCTTTGGGATGAGAAACTATACTGACCAGCCGTGAATAAGTTTAGCCTAGAAATTAGGAAAGGGATTATCTCCCATGACCAGTGTGAAGTTCTAAGTCAGTAGCCCAGCAGGAAAAGTGGGAAGCAAGGTACAAGAACAAGTTCAAGACGTACCTTTACAAGTTCATGCAATGGAAAAGGGTCAGACTGGTTGATCCAAGAATTTCTTTCACTATCATATGTTTTCCCCTCTTTATTTTACTTTTAATTTTACACCAGTGCTGTCAAAACAAGAGTGCCTCCTGCACTACTGTTACCAGATCTGAGGCTTGGCTTAGAAAATGATCAGTTTTTCAATTTTTCTTCATTTGAAAGCAACTTTTTTCAAACTCTTCTACAAACACTAGTGGATAGAAATTTAAGTTATATGTAATTATTATTAAGGTGAATCACCTTAATTCACATGCCTCCATAGGCAGGAGATTTAGGAAACAGATCAGCAAATGTTGCTGTTGTTGTTTTTTAATTATAAAAATATTGTGAGAACTGGCAGAACTGCTCAGGAGTTTCAGTTTTCAAAACCCATTTCCAAGAACCTGTACAAAGATGTTTTGATTATCTCTTCATCTGTTCACTATACTTAGTTTTCTCATTTGAAAGTCAAATAAGATGATGTCATTTGAAATGAGAGACACTGCCTGACGCATGTGAATGGGAGTCAAGGATTTCTGTGCAGAGTTGTTCAGAAAACTGCCAGTTTGTGTGTGTACAAAAGTAGTCACCACCCTCTTGACAAAGCCACCGAGTTTGAATCAGGGACCTCTGGAGTGGTGGGCTCGAGCTCCACAGCTTGTCTTGAAAACCTGGCAGATGCCAGCTGGAGGCTTTAAAAACTCATATCTTCTCAGAGCCAAACACGAGTTTCTGATGCTTTTAATTTCTCACACATGTTTTGGAAAGGGACAGGGAGGAAGCTGAGGAGGAGAAGAACTCAACAAAAAGCTAAAACATGAAAATTATTTTTTTCCAGTTTCTGGCAAACATTTAGGTTATTATTATCTATAAAGAATGATAACATTTGAAAACGCAAAGCCATTATTCTTTCAGTTGAAAGCTGATCTTCTTTCATGAACTCCCCTCCCCTGGTATTTCGTCAATACCCAGAAAACTTCAACTTAAATAAAATAGCAACAACAAAGGCATGGATTTCATACTGTTTATTTTGGCTGAAAAGCCAGTTTTCATACCCGCACACGCACAATTTCAATCAACACTATTGCCAGTATTTCTCCTGTGTTTATATCTCAACCCCAGTATTGTCCTTTATACCTCAGTTTCCCTACAAGGAACATCTTATTCACCTTCCCTCTTCACAGGTACTCAGTCAATCATTTAAAACCTCTTTAAAGATGAGGAACAGAGAGGCAATTCTGAACTCTGAATATTTACACCTATTAACTTTGGGGTCTGGATCTCAGTCTTGAAGTATGGAGATTACTTCAAATGTTGTAAGTAACATTTTAAATCTGGGGCCAGAAACCACCCAACAATCAGTATAGTATTAAAAAAATATAGATAGATTGAGAAGTAATTCCTAGTCTAAGGATTCATAATATATTTTAATAAATAAATAAATAAATAAATAAATGGAAGAAAAAAGAAAGAGGAGATATTAAAAAGGTGAAAAAGAAATATCATTGAGATGTGTAACAGAACTGCCTCCAAGTAGAAGGCTGCTCTAAGACTTCTCTGTAGGCATGATTATACGTGGCTGGGAGAAAAGCCCGATTAAAAAGCAATTCTGCTCCATTCCCTGGTTGTGGGACACCATCCTGAAGAGAAATAATTGACAAGTCTGCTGTTTTCTAAAAGGGTTAACCAAACAAATTGTCTTTCTCACCAGAGATCCTCTCCTCACTTCTGCCCTTTTGTCTTTCTCTTTTCTTGTTATAGTTAGGAGTGAACATTTTGGCATGTTAATTAAAAATAGTAATAGCTGCAACAGAAGAAAGAAGAGGAGGGGTAAGGTGGGGGAAGCTGAAGAGGGATGGTAACTGCAGTCCTAATTAATAGAATTACTCTCAGTTGAAAGCCAGTCTGATGAGGACTCTTGTCCTTGAGTAAATATTCTATGTGTCTGCATACGTATGTATATGTGCATATATGTAGATAAACGTACACATAAACACAGCTACTCTGTTGCTTAGCACCCAGTAGGGTCCTTTCATGAGAAAACAAAATATATGTGACAAATCACCTCAAAAACATGAAGTTCCATGAGCATATTTATTTTCTCGTAGCTATTCAGACAAGGTGGAGAGTGGCCCTGAAATTAATGTCTCATCCAACGGACAAAGGCAGAACTAAGCTAATTGGATTCCCATCTGTTCCAAACATAGTCTCAACATCACACAATAATAATAAATAATATGGTAATCATGGATAGCAATTAATCTTTTAGTTTAGTTTTTTTACAGGGTGCTGGACAGATCCTAATTTCACACAAATATAGATTATTCTCTGGACATACCCTCTGGACAAAAAACTAAAAATGAAAATCATAGTCTGACCACACACAATTGTTTCAGATCTTTGGGTATATTTCAGGAGGGTAGGGACTGTCCAATCTAAATGCCTCCTACAGTGAAATACAAACTTAGCAGAATCTAATTTTTATCTAAACCCAAACCAAATGTGAACTGAACTGTCGAATGACTGTTTAAAGTGATACATGTGCATTTTGTTTAAAAAAATTCTGGGATGGGGATGAGCTGGGTAAACCATTTTACCTAGGAAGAGGAGCAGTACACCTGTCTCCTGGGGCTCACAGCATGCCTCTTGCCACCTCCTTCTCTCTTCAGCATGTCCTTATCTTCACTAATCTCTGGTTAGTTATTTTAACTGCAAACTGGTTGGCCCAACTACTGTCTCCTGGTTCTGTGCCAGTGCAATGGCATCTTCCACTCAGGACTTTACAGCAGTACAGGTAGTAAAGAGATTAAAACCCGGCAAATTAGCCTTGTAATAACCCAGGAGAGACGACAGAGCTGACACCCCCTGATGTCCAGTTGCACATCACTGCCCAACCAAGCAGCCCTTCTGCTGGGTCCTCTATGAAGATATTACAATAGGAAAACTTGCACAGGCACCCAAAATCCAGCTGTGGCCTAAGTGGGACTAGGTCTGCCAAAAGTAACCTACTCAGAGACTGCAAATCTCCCTGGCAGAGCTATGTGTCAAACTTGTGAGCTTCCTTGCATATCCATGCAAAATTTTAACATCTACTACAGCTGGTGGCAATGAGATGCCTAACTCTGCTTTGCTACATGAAAATCACCTCCTTGTCTTTTTTTGACCTGGTTCCTTAACAGCTTCGGTCAATGCTCCTTAGTTTTAATTCATGCTGAAGCGACAGAGCTATGGAAGAGAAGCAAGGGTAAGCCATGATGGTGTTAGCGCACACTGATGTGAGCTCTTAAACATCTGTTACATCCCAAATCCAAAATAGCCAACCTTTAGTGATAAGAGAAATGCTCTCTGTATGGCTATAGCTGTAAACAGATGGATAGATATAAGGTGATGTGTGGAGCTGGAACAACCAGATAGTAAAGTTTATAAAGTACGTCGGGGGTCCATCTGGACGGGTGATACTTTATAAATGTAAGGCTGTTATCGGTGCCTCCTAACAGCACCCGACTATCATTCAGCACTTTTTGGATGGACAGTTAAAGAAAACACATAAAATGTATTTCTTGGTAGATATTTCACCCAGACTCTTTTAGTTGCAATAGCAGAGATCTGGGCTTTTGTTTGTACAGACCATTCCCATTTGCAGTCACGGGGAAAAAAATCTGCAATAGCTCAACTCATGAAGTTGCTGGATTTGTTATGTTTGAACAATGAGGCTTCACAGCACAGTCCTGGAAACAAATGAATGGTTTGGGAATTTGCTAGTTGCAGGTCTCTGTGCTGCAGTAGGGGACAGGATAACTAAAGACACAGTGATAGGAGAGATATAGAGTTTACTAGTTTTTGTGTTTGGAATTCTTTTTCCTATGCTCAGGGGCAATGCCCAGAATTACATTCAAGTTGGTAATGTTTGAAAAATTAGCTCGACTTTCTGGTGACAAGAAGATTCTACACTTGAGTTTTGGACATCAGCAGAAGTTGTACAAAATGCTCATTTTCCCTGCGGTCTCTCTGATGGTCCTTAGGAGTATGGCTGGGGAAGCAACTGGAAGATATTGCTCCAGGATATAACTTGGAGAGAAATGGAAAGATCCAGAGGAACTCACTGAGATTTCTCCACAAGGTCAGGACAATCTTGTCCCTCGTAGCACTTCTTTGGCTGAAGAAATGTGGGAGAGGGGTTGATGGCTGCACTCTGAAGGAAGCCTGTCATCTTGGGTCTTAATCACCATTTAGTGTGAAATTATGCAGTATTTTCAGAGAAATTCAAAGTTTGAGCTCTATGCTTATTTGACAAAACAAATGTGTCTATGTAGAATCTTTTTTTTTTTTTTTCCTTCAAATCCTGAACACCCCAAAGATTTCAGTCTGGAGATGCTGCCAGAGGAAGTGTGTTTTCATTTCCTATGCTACCACCATTCCCTGCTGTGAGGTTGCTTCCCCGGATGTACTAAACCTCTCAGGATACTTTTTAGGCAAATGTTCCCATGATGAACTATCTTTTTTCACTAAGACTAGAGACTATTACATGTACCATACCCATGTAGTCTAATTTAGGATTATGGTTTATGGAAGAAGATGTAAGCGTGTTACCCAAATTGCTATTCACAGCATGGTGGCCTTTTCAAAGATAAATATTTATTTATGCATTCACTTATTATTTGTCCATGGAATATTTTTATTCCATGGACAATTTTAAGAACCTCATATAATTGTTATTGTCAACTTTTTTTAATGAGGAAAGGCAGCATACATAGAATTGTTTACATTTCTACTACAGACCTAATTTCTCTCTGTTTGTGTCGCTACTGATGTGGTATTTAAACCCTTGTTAAGAGATAATGTTGGAATAAGCTGTTTCTTTACTTAATTTCCAGTTGCAGTAGATTGGAAGACTAATGACAGAATTGGCCTGTAGTTATAAAACCATTTTTTGGGAGGCTTGGGGGCTGGTCCACTCTGATCTTCATTTCTTTGACACTTTCTAACTTTGACACTATCATTAACTGTCAAGATGATAGTCAACCAATATGAAGATGGTAACTTCTCAGGGAGGTCTGCCATAAGAGACCAGCATGAACTTGTCTTTTGACTTCTGAAAATCTGTCCGTCTGCCTTTCATTAGCCCTGACTTAGGGCAGACCTATTCTGATAATAGGGGAGCTACACAGAAATCCTGACATTTCTGAAGGTCTTTACATTTGACAGCTAAGAGACTGGATTATAATCAAGTAGATGGGTGAGGAGACAGATTTTCAGTGTTATTAGTTGAAGGCTACCAAAGGTGTACGTAGTCAAAGTAGTAAAGCATGAAGGAGATAACATACAGGGTGGCTCAGTGCTCACAGGTGTAGAGCCATAGTAGGTACCACTATCATGTAGGCATTTATAAAGCACTCATAACGACAGCAGTATTTAGGTGCTAAGTAAAGTTACTAGTCAGTGAAGCAAAAAAGAGTTTGCACACCCAGGAAAGTTAACATTGATCCCACAAGAACTGCAGGAAGAAGAGGGGCAGACTATATACAAGATATATACTGTATGAATAAATGCCTTCAAAGAGGATTAGGACAAAGAGATGGAAGATGATGTCAAGGTCAAATTATTATTATTTTTTTGACTACTGCAGCCAGACGGCTCTCAAATGGTTGATTTGAACAGCTCTAATAGAACAATGTCATTAAAGCCCAACAGTCAGTGCTCAGGGAATGACATTGCTGAGTCGCTACCAATGTCTTGGCAAGTGAACATGAAGGTTCATGCCGTTAATGACTAGCATTTGTAATGACTGCTTTATTCCATTTCAGCAAATACTCTATTTCCAAAGCAGCCCCAGAATCAGGATAGGGAATTAAATCAATGTGCAGTTTGGGCTCATAAAAGCCAGCAGCCTTTAGCTCGATCACAGGAAGATCAAGCAGAGAACCCTTTCTACATTGACACCAGCCAGCTCTCGACATTGCTATTTCAATGACTCTCACATCTGTGTCTATTAGTCTCATTAATACTCAGTATTTTCATTGTGAAATGGATTCTGGTCCTCACTTGTAAAGCGGCAATTGTCTGCACACCATCAATGTCACAACGTAGGTCCCAGATTCAGCACAGAGCTTCAGCACATGCTTAATTTCAAACACAGACATACAACCTATTCAACTCAGCATGACAGGAGTGTGTGTTCAACCTGCAGCATGGGGCAAGGAGGCAGCAGATGGAAAAATGGCACAGCAGGGACTGACACAGCATGGTTAGCTACATGTTTTTTCAGTTATTTATACTGGTAGGGATGAGTGGGGAGGGAAGGAGGGAGAAAGGTGGATGAAGGCATGGAAACAGCAGGAGGAAGGAAGGAATGAAATCAGCACATTACATGTCAAGGCAGAAGGACTAAGAGAAGTTCCCTAAAGAGACAAATTCCCCAGTCAGTTTTCGTTTTGTTTGTTTTGGTTATTTTTTTCTTTTTTGTCAGGACTGTCATTGAAGTAGCACAATGGGATGCTGAGGCACTTTGCTAATAGGCATGAAGAAGTTTAGCCACTGGAGGAAGATGCCAAGGAATACGAAGGAAGGAGTGAATGTCTTATGTGCCTGACAGTGTTCTAGCACAGCTAACTAAAATGTGTGGAATAAGACCTGTTTCCCAACAAGTACCTGCTAGTGACAAGTGAGCTACTCAAACTAGTATGTGAATGTCTCCCAGAGAGCTGAGTGCACCCTACTGTGCATAGAACAGCCAGTGCTACACTCACCACATTGGGTGTTACCTGATTAAAGTGTATTTGTTAGAAAAACAGAACAGGGGCTGCAATTGACTGCCTCATGACTTGATTCTGATCCCCCCTTTGCACAGGTTTCCTAGGTCTAGGAGACAAACAAAGCCTTCAGTGTCCTGTCTTTTCCAAGACAACCTGCTTACTACAGGTCACTTGGGAATGGATGCTGACCTTGTGCCATGTAAAAGCATGGTCCCTAGTCAAGGCAGTGTAGGCTGAATGTTGATGCCATCATTGATAGTTCACCTGGTTTCAGAAACAAGAGGCACTTCTTGCTGTCTTCCATGTAAAGCAGGGATCAGTAGTGCAGAAGTTAAGACAGATAGAGAGGACTACTCTCTCAGGGTTAAGAAAGCAAGGACTATCCCATTGTGCTAGCCTATAGCCCTCTGGCTCCTAGCAGATGCTAAGCACTGCCTTCTGTAGGGCCTTTCTGGCAGGGCTGACCAGTGCTGAAGGTAAGAGCATACCTTAGCTCTGCATTGTGCTTGCTCCCCAAGAACAAACTCCCGCTCCCAGGTAGTGCTTTCTCCATGCCAAGGTCTGTCTATCAAATACAAGGGGCAAACATTGATGAAAACAGTCTGCAACCTACATAGACAGTAGGTAGAAGAAGGGGAAGAAGCATGGGGAATACAACAGACCCCTTCACAGTCATGTCACTCATCAGGGTGAAGAAAGGAACTGATGAACTAAGGACACCAACTCGCAATTTAACACTTTCTCTTCTAGATCAGGAAAGGCCTTTTTGAGAGACCCATGCCAGGAACTTGTTTGCAAGGTACTTCACTACTGACCCCTAACACCCTTGGGAATATTCTGGGTACACTTTGGAGAGTCCTGCTGGTGCTTAATCTCTGTGTGAAACCAGCTCTGATAAAGAGCAATTCTGGTGGCCAAAAACACTGTAGTGATTTTCAAGCAGACTGCAAGTTAATCCTCAGGATCATGATTAACATGTTTATTTTGCTCAGTTAAACAGATTCTAATGTCCAGGCCTGGATGTAAGCATTGCTAAGAACACAGTGACTAAGCTGCCAGCTTTGGGTTGCCTTTGGTGATCTAGATGGCCACCCCTGACTCCACAATGAACCTGAGCTTCTAGAGAGTGGGGAGGTGAGTTTCTTTCCTTTTATTAGTTTTTAAAAATTTATTTATTTTTTTCAGTTTGCAGACCTAAAAGCTGCTCTGGTCTGCCATTTGGCAGTCTTCCCAAATACAAGACCATTTATTTTATTAATTAGTCACTTATAGTCCTAGATTTAGGTAGTATATTTCCCTTCCTGTTACCCACCTAAACAAGTGTTCACAGCCTTGGGAAAAAAAAACCCAACTTTATTGTTCTCAGTAAGCAGTAAAAGAAAGGGAACTGGGAGAGATGGAGAAAATAGCTGTCCTTTACTTGTCCAGATGCTGCCAGGTTCTGTAGCCAGTGTTTCCCATAAGATGGGAAAAAAAGGAGCTTGGTTTCTCGAACATTTGTTTTCCTTTGCTCTCAGAAGAACAATTAAATCACATGACTTTGAAATAATAAATGGTTCACTTAATAGCAAATAATTCTTGCAACCCACACCAGACCTTTCCTGACTGAGAGCTGGGGTATTTTCTCTTATATGACTTGATTTACATGTAAGCTTTCATGACCAGTGTAGGGGGGGTCCTTTACACCTCTCTTTCTCCCCAAGCATGTGATGGAAAAGGAAAGGATAAAGCGTGAATCAGCTTTCAGGGAAACTACACAGCAGAGTGAATATCAGGAAAACCAGACTTCAGCTAGAGAGATCATGAAATGCAGAACAGGAAATTCTCTCTTGTGCTTTCTGCAGAACACCACCCTGTTGCTGACACAGTCCAGATACCTCAGAAATGTTCTGTGCCCTTTGGATACTTTTGCACAGCCAACCATTAGGCTGTGCTGCGCACAAGGAGTCACTAATTGCATCAGAGGAAATCTGAGCTTAATTCAAATTGCACATGCAATGCCAGATCCTTTCTTCTCATCTTCAGAGATCTAGGTAAGCCAGTATCTCTGCCTTCTCATGGCGTCTGGTAGTCACTGACATAGTCCCTGATGCTATGCTCTGGATTGCTCTGTCTTGTGCTGTACCTTCCACACTCTCTCCTCCAGGCTTTGTACGTTTACCCAGCCCCATCTCATCAATAGCTGAGTGATTCAAGGGTTACAGGCTCAAGGAACGACACAGGCAGAATTAATCCTGCCTTGCGGCCTGAAGATAGGTTAGACAACCTCTTTGTGGCTTTCATGCCTTACCCTCCCAAATAGAAATGGGGGAATATGTTCCCAAAAAATAGACAAGTGAATTGAAAACTATTTTAAGGGGACTGGAATAAAGGAGAAAAAGACTTTTGAAATACAGAAAATGGATGGAACTTTTCCTTGTTTCAAAACAGCATGTTTTTTCTTTTAAACTGACAGAAGAGGACTAGACTAAGCCCTGAAAAACGTTTCACTGAAATTAGGAAAACTTGGCAGTACTTCTACCTTTGCTTCTTCCTTGGTATTTGTTTGTTTGGGTTTTTTTTTAAAAAAAAAGAAGTTATTTGTTTTTCATTTCCTCTGTTTCCCCAGACCATCATTTCTTATTAGATGGGTTTCTGGAGCAGGGAGCACTTTATGTGTTCACACCATCCTCAGCATTTTTGAACCTAGGAGCCACTGAAAGATCTAATTAGGGATAAGACCTCATGTTGTTGTAAACACAGAAATTGCACAAGCAGGCAGGTCCAATGAGATGCATGGCTTCAGACCCTGCTGTACACAGGCTTTTTGTGTTATCGCAAAGAGAAACTGGGCTTTAGTCTATCAGGGCACGGTACTATGACTCTTCAGCACAACCAGGGAAGTCCACATTGTCTTCCTGTTATTCTGCATGCTAGGTATGATCTGGGGCAAGCCAAATGCCCTCCCAGGCAGAGAAACTCCTGCATGGACCAGAAGACTGGTCCATAGCTGTGGTCCTCCATCTGGATACAACTGGCTGAAACCTGTACACTGAAATTTTGAGCCCAAACTCAAATGGTCTGAGTGCCCCTGCTCATCAAGGGCAAGAATCCTGTGGCAGGCAATGTCACTAAGGGGCTGCACGTGCTCAAACCACAGTGTGTTGACCCCATGGTAATAAGTCAGTTAAATGAATATCCAGGTAGGTAGGTTTTCATTAATCAAACAAATGACTTGGAGAACAAACAGTCATTGAAAACATCTAGACAAGCCTGGAAGAGTGCAGCTGTTAGCATTGCATACTGCATTATCACCATATATTTAGATTGTTATTAAGTGAACTTTAAGTAAGGCATTCTCCATTTGTCATTTCCCCCCTGGTGAATTCAGCTACCAACATTGATTTCTCTTTTTTTTTTTTAATCTGAAAACTTGACTATTAACTTTTCAAAACTTATTAATCTGTTTTCACTCCATTGGTAGCAGCTTTCCCCACCTTCTACTTAGCTTGTTAAAACTCAGAGTTGATTAAATATGACACAACAGTAAAATATTACATAAGCGCACAAGAAAATTTTTATTTCATTATCGGCACAAAATGAGTCATCTTGAACATGACACTGGCTTTGGCTCTATTTTCTCTCACTTTTTTTCTCTGGTTTTATATTTAATCACAGCTTTTTTCTCCCTCTCTTTGCGCATATGATTTTGTTTTTCAAATCCACAGCAGAATGATCCAACTTTGTTCTTATGCTATTAATTAACACCACGCTCTAGTTTCCAACATACTTAAATGATGAATAAGGTTAAATTCCAGACAAAGTTCTGTACATTGCCATCAATTAACAATTTTTCAAGCAGCGCTTCATTAATAAACATTGATCAGCAGAGCCCTTGTGTGGAGTGCATTGGAGCTTAGAATTTGTACCAGAGCTTCTTTAATATGTGTGCTGGATTGTGTGGTGTGGGTGAGCATGTGCACTAGCGTGTATGTGTGCGTGTGTGAAAAAAATCAATGCAATATCCTAGGAAACTCATCAGCACATCATCTCCTTAAAGGTTAATTAAGAATTTGAGGAAGAACAGAGGGGCTGAAGCAGAGGTGATGGACATCCGTGTCTCTCCAGATCATTAAGTACTAATTAGGTTTGGAAAGTCTATTGAGCTTCCTTGGTCTCATCAAGCCATGTGATAGTCCCTGGATACCTCAGTGTGAAATGCCATCAGCACTATATCTCCCTTTATGAACAGGATGCACTTCAGTCTCAGGTGTGCCTGCTGTCTCTCACTCTGTGTGTGTATGCCTTTCAGTATGTGTCTGATTAAGCCATTTTATATATTGCATAAAAACTGCGTGGAGAATAGAAACTGTTTCAGAATCATGTGTAATGCAGCATTTTTGCTGGAAGGCTAATGAGGTCAAAAGAAGGGGGGTGGGGGGAAGCAAGAAAAGTTCCTGTAAGGTATTAATTCAGAATGGGCAGGGGAAAAACCTACAGGTTCATACGAACCTTCTTGCTGTGCTAGAAGTTCATTTAGGGAGGACTTCCAAACTGACTTCACTTTACTTATGTTTCCTGAGCTCAAGGTGGGGCAAGATGAGAGCCCCACAGTGAAAGTTACCACCATATAGCTTCAAAGAGACCATAATATGTATTTTGCTAATTACTTCTTTTAAAACTCTTAGCAAGGAGTGCTGTACAGCTATATCTCAGAAGTGGTGAAAGTTTTTTAGAAATGGCTTCCAATGGAAGGTGAGATGTAGCTTTTAAGTTAATTTCCTAGCTTTTCAGCATTTCCCAGTCTAGAGGTCTTACAGGGACAGAGTTTTACCAGGATATTTAATTTAAATTGAATTGGATATACAAATTTAGATGCTTTGCTATGATCTAGCAAGCAATCCAGTCTGTACCTGAAATAAATCTTTGAGGTGACCAGGAACTGAGTCAGCTCTCATGCTAATGCATAAAGTAATTCAAACCAGATGTCAGTGACCAGATAGGTACTTCTGGCACCCAGTCTTCATGGCACTATTACAAAAAAACCCACAGCTGGATCTGTTATGAGGGTTCCCTCATAGGTAACTCAATAATATTTGTTAATTCTAGCTTTTAGATATTCTTAAGTGAGTGGAATGGCATGAAGGTGGTGAAAGGTAAAGGAAGAATTGGGTTGGTAGCAGTTCAACATTGTCAGTCCAAAGAGATCCTTATTGAGTAATATGCATGAGGTGTCTTCTTTATACATAAAGAGCTAACCCACACTCAGTAATACACCTATTCCCTTTCTCAGGATGGAGGGAAGAAAAATGTACCTTAAGATGTTAGCACTCATTTAGGAAAATGATACTGGAAAGGCTTCTCCTCTGAGCTGGCATATTTAAGGAACACCCTGTGTAAGGGAGGATGTTGACACTGGGGAGAGTTGCCATTTTGAGCCCCATTGAACTTTGACTTTGACTGCATCTGATAGAATGGAAGTTAATGGTTCACTGGCTCAAACTGTTGCCCTGCCAATACTGTGCTATTAACATTTTGGTTATTAAGAGCTAGTCTAGTTGCATTAGTAACATTACAGGAGTGAGCAGAGCAGTCTGGGAACTGCTATGATGTGGATTCCTTAGGATGCTTCTGGAATTAAAATATCCCACCACTACTGCCACCCAATCTTCAGAAGGAGGTGGCTGAATTGAAAAGCTACTGATAATGTTGCAGCCTGCATGTCTGCACAAGAATATCAAGGACCCCTTGATAAACCCACTGCAATGCCTGGAGCACTTCATCTGCAGGCAACTTGCTCTCTGCAATATGGAGAGGATTGCCACTAATCCTGGCGCATTACTGTTCACTTGACAGAAGTCGCCTGAAACAACTTGAGTCTGTTCTTGTCCTGATTTGCTGTCGGTATTTATTAAGAGCACTGTGTTTAAAATGGCACACAATGTAGGCTGCAGATAACATCTTAAGCTTCTTGTCTATACCAACAAAAAAACAAACACACTCTTCCAGAGAAAATCTCTTCCAAACATTGCTACTCCCCAATTTGTTCAGCCGTGTCTTCACTTTTGTTTCCTCCTCAAGAGGTCCCTGCGAGAGGAGTGGTGGTAGCAAGTGGCACCTTATCTCTGGTTTTACTGATAAGCATTCCTGAGCTGCTGTAATATAGTTTTCAAAACTGAAGTTTAAAGCCACATGGTGATACAGACCAAAATATTAACCACTCCAATTGGCTCTATTTTCATGACTTTAGTAGAGAATTGTGTTAGAATGACTGCATCTGTGATCTTCTAGCGACCAATGAGACCTTCATGTTTCTCCCCTTTCTGGCATAACTGAACATTAACCTCCAAGGTCATAAAGATATAACAGCTTCTTTGAACATTCAATCTTAACCGTTGTGCTTAGAAGTAAACAAGACTTGCTGTCAAAGGCTGAACATGGTGATGGTTATATGAAGTGGGCATTTATTTACCAAGAAAGAATGTGGTTTGACTCAATGAATTTTCCAGTTTCCAGTAAAGGCTCTACAGTACTTCCAGCTGGCTTGACTACAACTGTTTCTCCCAGCTTTTGATATCTCTTGGTTTCAGTATCCTCACAGACCAAGAAACAGTATTGGTTTGAGTAGCAGAAGACTGTTCTCAAGCACACCAGCAATGAGAATCTGCTTTTCTATGTCTCCTACACAAAAACTGTAGTTCTTCTGCCAATTCAACTCAAAACTATCATACAAAAGAATAAGACTGGGAAGAAATGCATAAGCAGGTTTTATTTTTAAAAAATAAGGAAGGTATTAGAGAACCTAAATGAAATCCCTTTGTGCTTCATCTGCCTATCCTTCAACATTTTATCTTGCTAAGTTGATATTTCATTATTAGTGAAGGAAATTTTCAGACCTATCAGGTCCTTAAACACTTAGTTCTTCTACTCTTGGATGGGTAGTATGCTTAAGAATTTAGCACCAAACAGGCCTCTTCTTGTTCTTTTTTTTCTCCCAGCACATTGGTCTCATGAAAAATTTCATCACTTATGCGTGTGAAGGATGTGTGTGCATGTGTGAAGGTATGCATATGTATCAGTCTAGCATATTTTAAGTAGTTTTATATACATATGTATATATATACATATTTGTGGAGAGGACATGTATGTGTGGAGAGGGAATACTGCCATGTCTGGTCTGGATGTTTGTGTAGTTTAGGCAGTCCGCAGATAGAGAATAGTGTGAGTTAAAGAAGAAGGGTTATATTGTGGTAACAGCCGCAGACAGCAAAAGGAGCTAATGTAAAGTGTAACTCTTCAGATCTCAGTAACACACTGGAAAACAAACCCATGGAATATCTTTCCCTCTGCCTTTAAAATAAAGGACAGGTTTGCAAAGCAAGGCCCTGTATGTCAACCTAGTCCATTCAGCATCCTCACATTTGTCTGGGACAAATGTATGGCAGACAGTAAGAGTACTTTCAAATGAGGGACAGATGGCTGTCCAACATTGACACCACAGGTGTCCAAGGCTTTTAATTCAGTTTCATTCAGTGGACCTTTTGCTCCCCAGTCCCTTGCTGCCACTGTCAAACTTTTCCAAAAACAAGAAAGAGTGTGGGGACAACATGATAGAATTACAAAAAGTAATAGGGCCATTTGTTAACTCATGAGGGAAATTAGTCCATCGGACAACACCCTGCTTCACAAACAGGTGTGTGCACTGGGTGTGTATGTTTACATCTGGGGTAGTGGTGGAAAGGGGGTGCAGGGGAGGGAACATAGAAGAGGACTAGCTAGCAAGCATCAGGGTAGGAGGTGAGGAAAATGACAGCCAGATCCTGCCAGGATATAAGAGGTGTACAAAAGAATAAGACACAATGTCTGCCATAAACTAGCCTCCTTTTGGTTTCATTTGAACACCTCACCTTAGAAAGGGACACAAGTTAATTTTCTGGCATCACAGAGCCTCATTTGTCAATGTCCTTGTAGGTACCAGTGGGACAAGATGGAGGAGAACAGAGTAAAGGCTCCCTTGTCCTTTTATTTCTTTATCCATTCCTGCAAAGAGAGTAGTGCTTGGAAGCTTTAAGCATTTGTAGTTACAGATAGGGATGTCCCTGCCAGCACAAGGCAAAGTCCTTGGTAAGCCTAGCTCTGGCCCTAGAAGTGGAAGATGCACTGTACTAATTCTGTGCACTGCTCAACTTTCATTGTGATGGTCCTTCTGAGAACGCAAACCTGCCTGAAGCTGAGTGTTTTGGGAGCCCCTTGTGACAACAGTTAGCCTAGCTCTGGGACAGAGTCATCCTAAGCAACATCTCTTGGTTAGTTCTAGGTATGATCTGTGCCTTGCCTGGCCAGCCACAGCATTTACAGAAAAAAATCTTTCTGTGAGCTCTGAATACAAGGAAGACTGGCTTCATAAGAGTTTGTTCTATGAGTCCTGACCCTGTTTGGATTTTCTGGTGTCTAATGAGAGGCGTGCTCCAGCGTGTCCCCTCTTTCTGTGTCAGCGTGGTGCTCAGAACAGCATGTTACAGTGTATTCCTCTGTGTCAGCCCTCAACAGAGTCTTCTTTGGGAAATAGAGTAGATGGACTGAGAGAAAAAAGAATCTTGCTTTATGTATCTGCTCAATTCTTGAGGGATATCAGCACTGTGAGATACAGTTCTCCAGACCAGGACTACCAGGGTCAAAATCTGTCATGCTACAGGTTCAAAATCTGCATGATCCACTGCATGCATCCACTCTCCCTCAGGAGAGGGAGAGGAAGAGAGGAGGAATCATAAGTTAATACCTGGAAATTTTGCTTGTTTTTTAGGAAGAATCCACCAAAAAAAGTATTTTTCCAACTTTTAGACACACAGCTTTCTCCAGAAATTGAGCAATGTCAAAAGAATTTCAAAAGCGTCTTGCTAAAGATAGGTTTGTTTGGAAAGATATTTTCCATTGAAAAAGAATATTGAAAATGTTCACTTTTGACTGTCTTTTGGACATAGCTTACATTGAACTGCAAGTCCTGGATATCAAGTACTTCACCTTCGATGGAATAATATGAATACATAAGCAGTTTGCATTCCCTAAGAATAGCTGTATTCCCTCATCCTGACTGCTGGGGATGCTACGTTGTCCAGCTTCTCCAGACACAGGCAGTGCTGCAGGGGTATATTCCCACCCATGCAACCAAAACATTCTTCCAGCACTGTTAGGGGGAATTACATATAGCATTTTGACAAGGCATGTTCTTCACACTACAGATGAACTAACTCAACTTTACATCAGCAGTAAAGTACATCAGTTCACGATCTCTGCAATTTTTGTTTTATTTATTGGATGAAAGTAGTCATAATTTGGTCAAATTTGAAAGTTCAGATGATTTTTAGTTTTCTGCATTAGAAAAAAACCTCTCAAGCCTTATCGCTCTTGCCTGTCTTTAGCTGAGGTGAATAGTCTGATTCAAATTTTTGTAAATATACTTCAGCTTGTCTCTGAGAGGTTCTCCGCACTGCAGAGGAATGAGTCACATTGTTGCTTTCACTTTTACTCTGGGGATACTGCTCCTGCCAGGATCTTGCCATTTACTTGGAGAACTAGTCAGTGCTCCTTTCATATTTCAGATTGTCATCCTTCCCTTCCCTTTCCCTCTTCTTCCACCCTTTGGAAGCTGTAGGACAGCTTCTTTCTACGAGCCTATGGAGATAGACTTCGGGTAAGTGAGGTTGCATGACCCCAGGAGAAGGAAGGAAAGCAAAACCCCAGCAAAACAAAACATGTTGCCATGCACACCACAAACCCTGAATATGGTCCCTTTGTGCCAGCTGCACCATCATACTACTGCATTCTATCTTGCCATGATTTTTTTGGTGGAAAGCTGCCTATGCAATCCGTGAGCTCTGTTGGAACAGCCCAATTTTACAAGCATAAAGTATTATGATTGCATTGATTTCCATCATAAATCATATTTTCCATCCTCTGTCTCTCTTTCCTTGCACTGACTGAATTAAGCCTTGGTGTTTTCTTTAGCTGCTGCCAGAGCTGAGGCTTGAGATGATATTAGGGTAATGATGATAAATTTTACCCTCAAGCCAAACCATTTCCACATTACAGATAATGTTTTTTTCCAAATAAGTTCTGTTATTGGAATCCAGGACCCACCACATCTGCAGGCTCAGAGGCTGCCTCAACACATCCTCCTTGCTGTAATGAGTTTATAGATTTGAAAATTTGCTCTAAACAAATAAATAAGAGAGAAGAATGAATGAACGTAGGAATGGAGAGGGAGAACAAATGAGAAGGAGGAGGAAAAGAAGAGGAGGAGAGGGGGAAATAAAGGAGAAAGGAAGAAGACAAAAAAATAAGGGAAAGAAGAAATAAAACAATATGGGGAAAAGTGAATAAGGAGAAAAATGAGATAATACTAGCAGCAAAATACTAGCAAGCCTGCTGCTAGCTCTGTCTGTGTCTCTGGAAAGGAGCAAAGCTGGCCCTACAGACAAACAAGAGTGCCACATAAGCACGTGGATCCACAGCTACGTGTTTCAGATTTTGCCCCTGTCTTCTTAAAAGACCATTCCCTGGCATCTTATCTCAAAAAGGCCTCAGACAGACTAATGAAATATTCCTGCAAAATCTCAGCTGTCCCCACGATGGACTAGGAAAAAACTGAGCTAAGCCTGGCCCAGTATTATTATCTGTGCTATGGTCTCATTCTCAGGTAGTGTTTTAGTGATCTAAGGTTATTCTCATTTTTTTGAAGCTACTGCAAAGCAGGTCATCTTCCAGCTTTTATCTGTGGGGAATTCAGTCTGTGTAATCAGGCCTGAAGGGCAGTGTCCTATGCTCAGCAGAGTATAGATTCTGGGCATAGTGACCTTCAGTACAGCAGCTGAGGAAGGCCAAATCCATTAGTTACTTGTTCTTCAGCCACTATAAAGGGAGGCAGCTCACCATGTCACTGTAGTGACATGTAAGGTAACCCTGTATCCCTCACTGGTGCTCCATCCCTGCTTTGGAGCATGGCTCAACAAATCCTATATACTCTGTGTGGCTTGCAAGCACCTAAGTCCCTCTCTGATCTGCTCCTCACATGCACCAGACCATACCTGCTTGAGTGGTTTTTTCGTTGTTACTCCACTGAATGAGTGAAGTGCCCCATGGGGGAGCACAGGCAGAGATGTCTGCTTCACCAGCAGACAGCCCTTGGAAATCAGGCTGGCTCAGAGCAACACAGGAGTTCTGAGGAACTCTGGCTGGGAAATCACCTACACACACAGACACTCTCATGGGAAAAAGCACACCTCGATTCCTACTATTTTCCCATGGTTTCTCCTGCCAGGCAAGACTTTCTGAGAAAGCTGCTTAGCATCTGCCACCATTTGTGCATGCAGAGGAAGAACAGTTTCAGATCTTTGGTTCATCTTGAGCTGTAAAATTGCATCTTATTAGCTTACACTGTGACAGTGGCATTCATCTGAATGAAAGCAGGTACCTGTGACACAGATGTCTCTGTCAGAGAGAGACACCCCAGACTTCCTTTAGAGTCAATGGAAGCAAACACACAGTCCCAGCTTGTGATTTATCTCATGGTGGAAAGCTAAGTAAGTCAGATGAATCCCCCACTAGCTCTAAAGGAAGTCTGGGGTGACTTGCTTAGATACAGCAGCCTGCTTCTGAGATCAGACAAGTTGCATGCAGCTGTACCTTACTTCTTGTTAGTCCAGCTGCTTACAAAGAAACAATTGACTTGTGCTTGTATTTATGTGGCTTACATAAGCATCCCCAGTGTGATTTAAGCTGGCAAATAATACTACTGCAAAATGAAATAGGTATACTGCACAGAAGATGCAAAGAGGTGTCTATCATAGGAAAATTAATTTAATCACGGTGCTGGAATATGAAATGAAGGTGGAGAAAAAGTGAAACCCATGTGGTTTGCTAAAGATATTCTTGTTGTGCTCTAAAAGGAGGCATGATCTCACAGACACAGGCTGACTTAGCATGGGCTAAATTATCCTAAAAGGACAGAGTAGAACACGTGGTTTTAAGCTCCAGAGAGGTGTGGACTCACAGCTCCCTGCAGACTTTGCCTCTCAGGCTTGGACGAGTTGATGGGTCTTCAAATTTTACCCCAATAGCTCTTTGCTCTGAACCCACACAAACATTTTAAAACAATCTAATGAGCTAAAGGGAAACATTAGACACAGAAGATTTCTGTTGAGGCATTTTGGGTCTGCAGTAGTCTGGATTTTACTCTCAGTAGAACAGAAGCAAAGCTGGTGATGTTGTCTCTAAGGCAAATCCTCTCTCAAGGTGTCTGGTATCTGGTGCCACAGCTCTAGCAGTAGACTAAATAGGTCTGGGCATGTGTTTTGGCACTGCTCTGAGAGCACCCAACCAGTTTTATTGTTAGTATGATCCTTGGCATGACTTTAGTTGATGCCAGCTAGTGCTCTCCCACACAATGCTTTGAAATGCTTTGCCATGGGAGATAGCTCAGGATGGGTATGGTTCCAGATGAAGTCTGGATGAGGATGCTGTGTTTTGGGAGGCAAAGAGTTTAGACACATGGATGAATTTTATTCTGTGCTGCTTGCCCTGGGGTCCAGAGAAAAGGTCCTGGCCAGTTGGATTTATCTGTGTAGCTCTCGCTTTACTAATCCTGTCCAGTTAAGCCAGTTACCTCCTGCAAAGATTTTTCTTCATATTCCAGGTTCCAGAAAAACAGAGGAATACCTGATATCCTGATTCACATTTCTTTCCCTAGAGCTAAGTTATTTTTCTTCTCAGCCCTAAGTCAGAAGCCCTCTCTGCAACAAGCCTGGGCAATGCTGAAATACAGCCTGATTCAGATGGTAGGGGCCAGCTCTGATTCTGGCCAACACATTTACAGCAGAGAGAAGGGAAAAAAAAATGGACCTGCAGATAGGTAGGCAGGTGGCAGGCAGTTTATTTCTTTGGCAGTGCTGGAGTGCCTACTTCATGGGATGCTAAATGCAGTAAGTAGGGAAGAGAACAAATTTAAGAGGGAAGAAGGAGGGGATGAAGCAGTCAGTGCTCTTCTGGATATGAAGGAAACATCCTGCACTTCCAGAGCAGCCTCAAAAAAGGAAAACACCTTCAGGATTATGAATCTGCAGGGTCCGTGTCTTAGGGAGCTGGCAGATGAAGTTGCTAGGCCACTTTCCAACATATTTGAGAGGTCTTGGCAGTCTGATGAAGTTTCCACTGACTGGAAAAGGGGAAACATTTCCCCCATTTTCAAAAAGGGAAGAAAGGAAGACCTGGGCAACTACAGGCCAGTCTGTCTCACTTCTGTGCCTGGCAAGATCACGGAGCAGATCCTCCTGAAGGCTCTGCTATGGCACATGGAAAATGTGGAGGTGATTGGTGGCAACCAGCATGGCTTCACCAAGGGAAAATCCTGCCTGACAAATCTGGTGGCCTTCTATGATGGTGTAGCAGCATCAATAGACAAGGGAAGAGCGACCGATGTCATCTACCTGGACTTGTGCAAGGCCTTTGACACTGTCCTGTATGACATCCTGGTCTCCAAGTTGGAAAGACACAGATTTGATGGATGGACCACACAGTGAATAGGGAATTGGCTGGAAGGTCGCTCTCAAAGGGTTGTGGTCAATGGCTCGACGTCCAAGTGGAGACCGGTGACAAGTGGTGTCCCTCAGGGATTAGTACTGGGACCAATGCTATTGAACATCTTTGTCGGTGACATGGAGAGTGGGATGGACAAGCAAGGTGGACAATGCAGCCGGGGAACTGCATGACAGGTGATGCTGTAGCTGTGCAAACTGAAACAGCCATGAAGTCAAGCAGCACTTAAGGCACAAAACTATACAAGTACAGATACTAGGAATGACCACCCTGAGGAAGTCAAGAAGAGCCTGGAGCCAAGTGCCTAGAAGCTTCATGTCCCAAAAAGGGCTTCTGAACAGTTATCCCTTCACTCCCTCCACAAACCAACCAAGAACAGAGGCACCATTTTTACATTGCCTGATAAGTCTGCAGTAGCAAAGGCAGAAGTTTGACTGCCATTCCTAGGACCTCATGGACAAGGTACCCAAGAGGACAAAGTCACTCTCACATTTACTAACAACCAGTATTGCTGCTGGCAGGCACACCACAGGGAGAAGGATTAGATAAAGCACAGAGAACAATCCCATCTTCCACCTTGTAAAGAAGCATTAATAACCCAGTGCAGCAGACCATTTATAGTTACTGTGGCTGTACCAGACAGCTTCAGTCTGCTGGTGATGCTAGGCCCGGTTTTGAATGAAAAGAAATACTAAACTAGATTCAGACTATTTCACGGATGGTATTTTATTTTATTCCATTTGAACAGTGTTTTGGTTTATCTTGCGTTTAATTTGAAGGATTGAGCAGTTTCCTAATAAATCCCATAGCAAGATCTACATGAGAAATACACTTAAAAAACCCCCAAACCAACAACAACAACAAAACCCTTTCTTCTGCTTCTGCTGATAACAAGGCCTATTACTTCCCAGCCTGTGTTTGGTTTCAGTACCGTGTAATCTCCCAGCTGCAAACAAGACACCAAGACAGCTCTGACTAGAGCTACCCTACAAATAATTTTGTCCTTGATGTTTGCTCTCACTGGAGAGGTGCCTAACTCCCTGTCACACATGTAGGTACAGGTGGTAAATAGGCTTTTTGACTGGTTCATAGGTAATTCATAGGTAGTTTCCTAGGAAAAGCCACGTTTGCACTCAATAAGAAAACAGAACTGTTTCAAAAAAATCCTTGTGTCCTGAGGCTCATAACAATTTTTTCCCCTTTAAACACAGTGGATGACGTCCCTCACCTTGTCAGCAAAGCACCTAACCCGGGCAATGAAGCATTGCATCAGGTCACACTGACAAGTAGCACACAAGGAACCACACCTATCCCATGCTGTTGCCTCTCCCAAGCGCTTGCTTTTTCTCTTGACCTGCCCTGAAGCTGACAAAGGATGACAGCAACCTGAACCTCCTTGGATGCTCAAAATGAATGAGAGCATCTTGGTTTAAACTAATGGGTACAGACTGGCTGTGATTAAATTTAGGCTAGGAATGAAGAGGAGATGGAGCTGTGGAAAATCTTTCCAAAACAGAACAAAGAACGGGAGTGATCTGAAAAAAACAGATGCCTATGACTGAGCCAGGCCCCTTCTACTCAGTGGAGAGAATTAAGCATTGCTTATGAATCATCTCACTCTAACAAGGCATCCGAAATAGACCAGATGAATCACAGTCCAGAAACACCTATTTTTCTCCCCTCACTGTAAAAGTCCAAGGTAACTATCTAAGACAGAGACATTTACACTGTAGTTGGTTAAAGTTAGGTGAGATGAATTAAAACAAATAAATAAATCAACACACAATCAACAACAAACCCCTAATTATTTTTAGGCACAACAGGACACTTTATGAAGGTTATCTAACACAAATGGATATGATTGAATGAGACGATGCAAGGAGTCCATTCTAGGTTAAATGTGACAATTCTTTCAACAATCAGTTAATAAACAGCTACCTTCATGGCAACTGCTCAAAACTACTGCTCTAAAAATCCAAATAGTTTCTTTTGAAACTAATGCAGCACTTCCTGGTTTATATTATGATAGGGAAGAACTGTATCTTCCTTGTTAATTTCAATTTAAGGGCTAAAGACTACAGGGTTTTCTGTCCTGTCCTGTCCTGTCCTGTCCTGTCCTGTCCTGTCCTGTCCTGTCCTGTCCTCTCCTCTCCTCTCCTCTCCTCTCCTCTCTCTTCCCTTCTCTCTTTAATTAATCTATTTTCATCCAATATTCCCGTAATTAACAGAGATGAATCAAGGGGTTGATTTAAATAAGGAAGAAGCAGAGGCTTATACAGGAGTGAGGGTTCTCCTGACGCTCTTTTCCTCAAATTTGTCTCAAATGCCACCTTTCAAGACTCCTTTCCCCTTGAATAAAGTCAGCTTTCTACATGGTTACTTCTGCTGCCATTGATGTCTCAAATCTCATTAAAAACATTGCTTATGTGAGCGTTTCACATGTCAAAAGCAATGGGAAATAGTGGTAGGCAATGGAGAGGAGAGATAGAGAAGATTTTCTGTTCTGGGTACCTCTCTGTGACAAAAACACAGTGACTGTTTTAACAAAAACCCCTGGGTGCCTTTGGCACAGATTGGATCGATGGTGAAGACAGTGGTGAATCCCAGCAGTGCATCCCAGCATATGCACAAGTTAGCTGAGCCACAAAAGAGAGCCTGCACACACGGCCCCAAAGGTACTGCTACCTCCTCTGATCCAGGGTGAAGTCCCGCCTTCCTGCTTTTGCTAGGAGTTAGCAGGATTAAATCACACTTCTGACGTTAGTGGGATCTTTTGAGTAAGGAAGAAGCTCATATCTGGCAAGTGTATTCCCCTCTTGGTATCCTTGTGTTGCATCTGACAACAATGGACTCCAGTTCTTGCTTTTAGTTTGGAAGTGAGAGGTGAACTTTTGAAACAGCATGAGAAATGCAGTTGTGGGGTACCTTTATTTTGATTCACAAAGCACAACACAATCGCACACAGAGGACCCCTGGCACAAACCTCCCCAGGACAAAAGGTTTGAATCTATAGCTGAGTGTTTTTGTTCAGAGTTTGGCATCATCACTTGGGTGAACAGATCCTGAAGCCAATGACTGGAGTGATGCGATTTCTTGCCATGTCTATTTCCTTACTCATATATTTTTCCTCACTTCACTGCATATCTAGTATTAACAAAGAAATCTGTGTGCACTGTCTGACATGTCCAACATTTCAGATCTCCTGCAGGCTCTCCCACAACTCTTCCATCTTTTGCTACAATGGCTGGCATGCTCTGAACACAGTTCCTCTCTGGCTGCCACCTGTTTTGAAACCCCCACGATAGTATGGGTCCTGCCACATACGAGGCAAAATCAAACATCACCGCTCCCATTTCTTCTTCAGAAACAGGATATCTCTACACTCCCATCTCACCAAAGAGCTGAATTATCTGGGCTTGATCTTCTGCTAAATAATAATAATAATACATTTTCAGTGTGTCACCTGGTACTCCAAGTGGTGTGAAAACTGTTTCAGAGGTGTCTGTTGAGGTTATGTATGTGGTTTCTGAGCATTACTTGTGTCCTTTCAGAATTTAAGTTAATACATGGGAGGAAGAACCACCACCCACAGCCATCCTTTCCCCCGATACGTGGGTAGATGCTCATAACTTGCTCCTCTTCCTTTTCCCTTTCCCTTTCCATCTCCGTTTTTACAGTGTAATCGCCTCATTTGAAGATCAATGTAAGAAACACCAATTTCGTGAGTCAAAAAGCCACAAGATGGCATTATAGAGCAATGAAATGGAAAATCTGTTGTGGAATCTGTTTTTCCCCTCACTGGTGGAGGAGGAATTGTGAGCAGCCGAGCAGTGCTCGCTGTAAGAGGGGACAGGTGTTTTGGAGCAGCTTCCAACATAGCCACTGTCCCTTCTGCTGACGGTCTCACCTGGTTAACTCTTAGTAAAATTTCTGAGATTTCAGATGAAAGCCTTTCAGGAAGGGGAGGAGAGCACATTCCTCTTCATCTTGACTTTGTTAGTGTTATTTTCCTCTTAATGCACTGCTCTTTTTTTCCTTTCTTCCCTTATCCATAGGTGTATGTGGTTGTGCTTGTATTGGTTTTAGGGAGGGGTGTGTAGCACATCAGTCTGTTGCCCCTTGAGGGTGTGGGTGTCATATAAAGTGCATCTGACCACAGCATGTGCTGCAGATATAAGCATGTGCAGTCATGTTGTAAATTAGTGTGGGGCCTGAAGGACCAAAGGAAAGGGTAAGGGAGAGAGTATGTAGGGTGTGCACACGTGTGTATGTTGTATGAATAGCGTGCACACACACAGGTTACATGAACATTGCCAGGTTACATGGCTGAAGCACACACGTGCACAGTGCAGTGGTAAGTCTGTACTGTGGCTGCCTATCTGTGAAACAGCAAATGCTTTCTGTGGAAAGTTATCTTGGGAAACTGTTGTAGGTGCAGTGTGCATTAGTTTTGTTGTGCTGTGGCAAGCTATGTAGCTATCAAAACACATTGCAAGTGCCCGGCCACCTCCCGTGGCTTGCAGGCTCCGTGGAAATAAGCAGGAGTGTGTGTTGTGGTGGGGCGTGAATTATTTTGGCAAACGGTGCCTGTGTGGCCATCCTGGACACAGCCATACTGGCTTGACTCTGCTGTGCAGCAAGCAGTGTGTGTGTACCAGCACTACCATGTTCCAAATTTCTGTGGGGCGTGTGATTTACACGTGCATGAACGTTGTGGGGGGTACATGCAGCTGGTTTTGGACATCCATAGACACTGCAGCAAGGAGAGTGGGGAGAGGGAAGCGGTAACATTCAGCCTGATCCTGTAGCACCTGTCAGCATTGAGGGGGAAAAATAAGGGTGAAAGAAATCCAGCCCCGTTGCTGACTTTCCCTGCAGCTTGGCAGAGAATGCAGCACTCACAGAAACAACTGAGTTTCTCACCAATACCTGGCACAGACTAGCTTATTTTTGTAAATAATATAGATTCCCCATTATTTCACATCATGCATTGTTACAGGCCAGGCCAAGGAATGCATTAGGGCTGATTCCTCAGAGCATCCCACAAATGAGACAGAGCTCAGGCTGAACCTGCTTCAGAAACCATTTTATTCGAAATAAAAGCTGGGATTGCCAGACCTCTCCAGGATCCCCTTTCTCTTTCTTATGGTCAGTTAGGGCAGGTACTTTTCTTAGTGGGTGCTAGTGAACAAAGAGATGCAAAGGTACAAACCTGGCTGTTTTATATGTGGTGCTGTTTGAAGGAGTGTGTGAAGAAACTATTTCCCTTTTTTATTAGACGTCATAGAATCATCTTGCTATTGTTATTTTTATTACTCCTATCACTATGTTTATAATTGTTACTATTAAATTATTTCTTAGTCAAATTGGCTAAGGGAATCTTTGATTTTTTTTCCTTTTTTTTTTTTCCCCCCCCAGCCATAAAAGAACTAATAAGCTGCCGCATTGGGGCTCCAAGGAATTGATGCAAGATTATTCCCTCTTGGATTACTTCTCTGTGTTTTGTCCATCTTCATTTTAATATTAGTCATCATTGTTTCATATTTGCATTATGCTCCAGTCAGGAATCATTTCAGCACTGCTTTTCCTTAAACATAAAGCTCGCAAAAGCTTAAAGGCAGAAACAGTGGTGAGGCTCTCTGCGTACCGAGGTGCTATTTTTCACAGCACTCTGTGCCAGTGTTGTTCCTTTGCTTTCCTTCTCATGCCTGAACCTTTGTTTTAAAGTGCAGCTGTGCACTGGGGCTCAGCCTGTGTAACAGCTCCCTGCTGCCCCTGGCAAGGAAGGATGGTCCCCGTCCCCATCAACACCCCTGTGGCCATGTGGTCCTGCCACCCTCCTCTAAAGCAGTTTTGGTGCTTGTGAGACACATAGATGGTTCAACCTCTTAGTCCTGTGAAAAGCTATTTCTAGACACAGTGAAGTGGCACCAGCTTCCAGGAGATCAGTTTCTGAAATGGGTCATGAGAATAGGTGGCTGAGGTTGAGCAGAGGGAGTCTGTCAATGTCCTTGTAAAGGGAAAGGCACTGAGATCTTATGCCATAGGCATAAGTGCCCTAGGGCACTAGAGTCTCAACACAGAATGGACAAGAGAAGACAAATACTCAAATACAGGGAAAATATACCACAGGACACCAGAAGACCATGCTACAATGCAAAAAGCCTAGGGAACTACTGCAGATGGAATGATTCATTCAGTCTGTGACCTCCCGACCCCAAATGCAGGAGGATTGTGCCAGGTTAATAGTTGGACTTGATGATCTTAGGGGTCTTTTCCAAACAAGGCTACTCTGTGATTCTGTGATTCAGGTCCGTATGTGGGATCCCAGAGCTGTGCTACTTACTATTGCTGTTGCTACAGTATTGCTGCTGCTGCAAAACATAGATGTGAAGTAGAGAAACAGAGCAAAAGGGAGATGTCTGGGGAGCCAAGATCCTGGTAAAATGATTCCTCGGCATAACTAAAAGAGGAAGGCATCTCTAACACTGAAAACCCAATATCGCGGTTATTCATGTGATACGAAGAGACAGCTCTGCACAACGCCTTAGAGAAGAAATCCCCTTCCAGGAACACTCTGAGGTCCTGATTTAGCACAGACTTAAAAATGCATTTGAGCCTCAGTATCTCAAGTGACGCTTAGTTCTGTGTGTACACCACAGCTTTCAAAAACTGCACCAGGGCACATAACAGCTTACACCCAAAGAGAGAGCAGTCATAAGCACAACACAATTATGGGCTGTAGATGCAGGCTGCCTGAGAGTCTTCCCTTTAGTGGCTGTCCCTTTGCTACACACAATGTGGGGTGACTTTTCTGGTAGGTTACCTGCTTCAGGATGAAATAGTTTGGCCAGTATGAGGATGAGATGATCACCCTAGCATGGGAGATTTCTATTGAGTTCCTTTCTTGGCTCAAAGGGACTCAAACTCTACTCTTGGGAAAAGTTCCTCTCCACCAGGCTATAAGATAGGGGAGACAGCTGCATCTTCTCTGCCCTAACACAGAGAAGTTGGTGAGAAAAGACAGAAAAAATAATTGAGCAGACAAAAGGGGAGTGACAGGGGTATATCTCCACAGCTCAAAGATTAGAGAGCACATCATTGAGTGGGAAAGTTAATGCATTTGCCTTTTATCCAATGCTGATTTCATGTAAAATACATTCAGAGATTTTATTTATTTATTTATTTATTTTAAAGAGTGAAATAGAGGCTGGGCTATTCTTTGAGAACATACACTATGTATACGGTTACAGTAATAAGAAAGAAATGTTTTATGCAATTATTACAGAAGACAGTATGATTAGACAGGCAAGGAAAGATAGAAAGAGGCAGACGGACAGAAGTATAAAAGAAAAATACAGAGACCTAGCTAGCTGTTAGGAAAGATGAGCATTATAAGAAATTACTGTGTAAAGCAGTAGTCGTGTAGAACAATAGATTAGGGAGAAAGAACCTTTAGCTTGTCATTGGGAAGGAAAAGTAGCGCAAGTTCAGGATGCAGTGAAGCATCCAAAGGATGGTTGAGTGGGTTAATAATGTCACAGCGACATAATCAAATTAGTAATGCTATCTTGGCAATGTGCTCTAGTCTATCAAGGCATTTACCTGGTTACATTGTTCAAAACAGTACCACTCGAGACAGAGCAGTCCAGATGTCCTCCCAGTCCTGTGCCCTGTGCAGGCACACGCCATCCCCTCTTATGTAAACCATCACTGTGGGGAGAGGGGAGTTAGTGGGGCAGAAATCTCTGAAATCTCTGCCTGCCTCTCTCCTCCCTGCCTCCGAGCCCGGTGCCCAGCCGCCAGCTCCCAGCAGCCTCGCTGGGGCAGAGGTTCAGGGACAGCAGCCCCGCTGGCACAGCAGCGCGATGCCTTCCCTGAGACAGCTCTGCAAAACAGTGGTGGCTGCAGGGAATTGGCATCAGCCTCTTGGCATGGGTAAAGCCAAGGCGAGAGGAATGAGTCTCCCTGAAGTCCTTCCTAGAGGGAAAAGATCTACTTGGGGAAGGAAGAAGTTTTATTATATATGTCCTCCCCACCCTGACTTGTACTGAGCAGCATAGCCTCACTAGGGCTGCAACCCCCTTTTTTCTTTCCCTGTCATCCTCTGTGATTCTCTATCTACTACTGTAGGGCTGCCAGCCTGAAAGCAAGGCAGCCTGATGGAAAGAAACTTGAGCTAGGACAAATCCAGCTAGCCAGGGAATTAGATAGGAATAACAGGATAGGGACTATCCTTAAATGGTGTGTCAGACTTGGGACACCCAAAAGATGAAGCAGAAGAAAATGCATAAGGATGGATGGGTGCATACAGATAGAGAGATGGATGCATTTCACAAGATCTGGTAGGTTCAGGCTGGAAATTTGTGTAGGGAAGAGAGAAGGGGAGAGAGATTTTACAAAGACAGTGATGTGTGAGGGGGCATAGGAATGTTTTTGTGGTTTCAAAGAACTCATTCAGGCTGCTGCTTTCTAAGAGCAAATTCTCACATCTCACTTTATCAGACTGAGATTAAGATGCATTTATACTTCTATAATTATCTTTCATAGAGGTGCTTCATTTAAATATATGTATGTAGTGTATATGCATACGGGAAAAAGAGAATCAATAGGTAAAAAGGTCTTTTCTTCAAATTCCCACAACCTAGAAAGGACTGTAAAGGCCACTGCTATCTGTGTGACAAAAGACCTCTCCCCAGCCCCCCCCACTTGCTCTTCTCTTCCAGGACAGCAGGAGGAAAAGCAAAGAAATGCAATTCTCCCCGTTCCAACTCAGTGAGGAAGAAGCAGCACAAAGAGTTCCTGTGTCTGTCGGCAGGACTCAGAGATGGGCATGGGGCTCTCGGGGAAGGAAATAGAAAATGAAATCAAATGAAGCTTAATCCGAAAAGCAAACGTTTGCAGGGACAAAGCCACCGCAGGGATTGTCATTTCACAAATTGTATTAATCTGGGCAAATAGTGCTTCAGAAACAGTAACCGTGGTGTTTATGCTCAGTTCCCCCTCCTGACCTTATCTTGCCTCCCTTGCTCCCCTTAAAATGGGCCAAACGCTTATCAGTTTGCACCAAAGGTCTCTTCCTCAAAGCAGCAATCACACAAACCTGGAATTTGTGCATGAATTTGATAAGGAGAAGAGATGACTGAAATGTGACTTTGTTCCTTTAGTTTAGGAAGTAGCGAGAGAGATAAGTGGTGCAAGATGACAAAGCAACTGGGCACCCAGATCCCCATGGAGCAGTTCCTGCGCTTTCTAGGGGTCATGTGTCTGTAAGTAGGATTGTGTTATCATGCTCTGCATCTTAGGTACAAACAAATGCACAAGACTACGCAGGTAGAGGGAGGGTTGGAAAACTAAACCATACATAAGAAGTGGAACAGACTAAGCAGGAAAGAGCAAGGAAATAATTATAACTAGGCTAGCAACACTTCCTGTGCTCCTTTTTTTTGGTCCAGCCAACACAGTGGTCACCTTTTTGCCTTGGGAGATGCTTTACTTTAGCTGTAGTCTTTCATTCCAGAAAGGAGATGAGAGGACAGGATTTTTCTGGAAGTTGATGGAATCTCTCTCCATTTGCCTATCTGAATATTTCTTCTGATCACTTGGTATTTGGACACCTACAAAGCCAAGAGTTTTCTATGTACAACTTTTGCCATGAGGAGAAGGAGAGGATAGTGGAATTTCAGTTTTAGGTGTGAAGTAAGCACAGCAACAACAAAAGAAAATCAACTTTTTTTTTTTTTTTCCCCTAATAAATCCTGACTCAATACTGGAAAAATATCTCTTGTTATGCTGCAAAATCTACCAGATCTGCTCATGAGCTGGGGAGGTAGGCGCATTTTTTTTTTGCTTAATTTCAAAGCCACCGAAACATCATGGGTTTGAACATTTCACTTCAATCTCTAAAGCTATTGAGTTCATGTTCTGATTAAGAGAAGCAGTGAACAAAGGAGTAAAGAGTGTGTGGGGGAAGGAGGTAAAAGAGTAAAAACTAGCACGGTGAAAAATGAGGCAGAGTGAAAAATATATTGAAACTGTGAAAAAAAAAAAAAGCATTAGAAATGTGGAAAGTGAATAAAAAGTTATAGGAAAAAAAAAAAAAAAGCTATCTACTGTATCTACCTAACAGTTCCCCCTAATCTTATCTGTCATGCTAATTATCAGATTTAGGTGTTTGTACGTTATGCAAAGACGAGGGTGTGTGTGAGCACTTGGCTTCTGACAGTTCGCACATACAACCTGCAGATTTCCGCCTTTAGGTAGAGGAAAGGTTTGTTGTGGGTTTTTTGGTTTTGTTTTTTTTTTTTATTTCAATTTAATCACCATCAGAATGAGCTGAATTACAGGAAAGAAGAGGTTAGGCAGCTCGTGTAGCTTTTCAGAATCCAATAAAAAATCCAGAGGGTTCCCCAAACCTCAGAACTCCAGGAAATGTGCTATTCCTGCGTATTACATTGTTTCCTTCCTAACATATTGGTCTCCAAAACGCAGCAGTATGCAACGGCATGCTTTGCTTTACCTTTTCTTGCTAAGACTTTCATTCAGCCTGCAGCTCTGTACAGTTCTACCGAAGTTGCACTGTTTTACACCCACTTCTACCCCAGCCGCACCCTGAACATCACTAGCTTCGGCTAAACTGTGCTGTGGGATGTAAATGGGGTTTAAGCATGAGGTGTGCAAAAGGCAGTTGATGTTGGTTTAGTAAAGCGGTGAGGTATGCAACAGCTCAAGTGACAACTACTCATTAGCAGCTAATCTAATCGCTCCTGCTAATCCAATCAGCCTGAGTAGCTGGAGTCGTTGCTTTGCAAGGGTGGTTATTTTGCTCTCTCATATACCCCAGGAAGTTGAGTGAGAACTAAAGGCAAACTGAGCTGGTCCAGTGCACCCAGCAGGTTCAGTCCAGGCACCGGAGGCATCATCTGCAAACTGACCTTGGATCCACATGGCAAAACAGTCACAAACCGAAATTCAAGGCATCCTTTACAGTCTCTTCGTAATATCACAAACAAGCTTCTCACTAGCTCATTCTGAGGGCCAGGGACTGGAGGCTGGCTGGGGTGAGAAGGGGAAGGAGAAAGAAAGGGTTAACCTACTGTTACACCCTCCTCCAAGCCCCCACTCCAGCAAATTGCAATCCAGCGCTGAAATTTTTCAGCAGTCGCGTCGGTATCTTTCCACTGCTCCTTCATACCTCCTGATCTCTAAATAAAGGCTAGTTGGGCTCAGGAAACGTTATGTGGTGCTGTTACGACGGATATAAACCACCAAAGTGGCATTTTACAGATGAGTAGAATGAGCAAAAGCCCTGCAAAATCCTCCACAGTTGGGTTTAAACGAGGGCTGTAACTTCTCACACATGTCCTACTTCCAGTCTACAGGAAGAGGCTGATTAATCCTGCCTGTGTTATGCTGGAATATTGCATTACTGGAAGCAAAGAAACCCCTTAATCATATTGCTGGTTATGTCAGAGGTCTGTTTTCTCTCAAGTGCATCACATTAAGAGCCATCCCTGGGCTACAGCACCGACCCACACTATTTTTCAGGTTGCAGCTCTACACACAGTGTTTTTTGTTCTGGTTTTGTTTTAGTGGCTGACTGGATGGGCTGTAGCTAACCTTCAGATAACCATAAGCACTGAGGAAGTTTTTGAGGGGAAAAGAAGATGGGATTTTATCACCTTCCATCTCCAAAAGAAATACTGATTTGCAAAGAGCCTCGCTCTTACTTTCCCTTTGCTGCTTGCTGCAAAAGCAGAGGCGTGGAAGAGCTAATGCCATACACAGGATAGAAAGTGGTGTTCTACCTCTCTCCTCCTTTTTCATGCTGACCTGAAGAAAGGTAGGAATTTCACAGGGAGGACTGCTGTCTGCACCTTTGGCCCTTTGTGAGGGTACAGTTCAGTCCTGAAAAGGTGTGTGCCACCTGACAGGGCATCCTCCTGACATCATCCCCTCCCAATGTAGCAAGGTTAGTCATTAAGGAGAAGAAAACAGGCTCTCTGAGATCGTATTCACTTTCGAGATCTGGAGCCTCGGGAGTCTGTGTTTCCTCCCTAGGGCTGTTATGGGAGTGGATAGGGAAACAAAAAACAGTCCTGTTGCCACAGTCCTTCCCTAGGAAGCCCAGGGGAGCATGTGAGAAATGCAGACTGGCACCTCATCTCAGTCCTCTGTCCCAAAACACCCATGGAGAGACACTTCTGTGTGCTGAGGAATAAAGGATTTCCTTTTGATACCAATGGCAAGTTCTTGTTCTGTGTTTTATCCTGTAGCTGAGTTTCAAATTTACACTCATGACTGAGCTCCTGCAAAAGCAGGTAAAGTCCCACACTTAAAAAATCCTGCCTGTCCCCACCTAGGACATTTTCAGAGTTTTAGCAACCAAATAAAAAAACACAATTAGCATGGGAAGTCCTGGCAGTAACTTCAACCGTTAGAAACACATAGACGAGACCCATGACAAAAAACGATGTCCCACAAAGCATGAAACTAAGCAGAAATGTCTTTGGAGATGGCTGGTTATTGCACTCAACCCCAGAGAGGAGGAGGTGACAGAAGGAAAAGAGCCTCTGTTTGTACAAGCCACGTTGGACTTTCCCTTTGAACAGGGCACAGGGGCACTGAGTCTTATGGCCTTTTTAATAGGAGCATCTGCTCTTTTTCCCATCCCAGCTGGATGGCATCTACGCGTGTTTGCTGTTAGCGAGATGTGCCATGTCTTATGAGGAGGAGTGAGCGTATCCTGGGCAGGGAGCACACGCACAGGCTCAGAGGCCTTTACACCACAGCAGCAGGTCCATTTGTTTGGCCTGGGCTCTTGCTCGGGGGCAGCAGCTGCATTCTCCATCTACTGTGGAATCTCCAAATGGTAAATCCCCCAAGGGTGGATGTCATTATCAGGGCAATGTGTGTGCAAGTTAGTGTGTGGAGGGAGGGGGCTTCATGGGCAATTCCACTTTATCTTATTTTACTTTATATTATTTTATTTCTTCCACTGACATCTGGAAATAAGAGTCTTCTCACTCCTACAGATCCTCTGAACTCAAGCCATCTGTGGGACCATCTTTTCCTCCCCCTCAGTGATGACCTGCCCTGCCGGAGATTGATGGTGATGGAAAGGGGGTGTAGGAAATGTCACAGGGATGTCCACATGGTCAAAAGCAAATTTGCCAAAACAGGATTTCTGTCTAGTTCAGAGGCTCATTATACAGTTCTTAACACGCTGGTAGGTGTTCACAGGGATGGAAATGCCAAAACAACCCTATCTATTTGCCCTTTGTCCTCCTTATTCCATCTATGCCCCTCCCCTGTAGAAAAGTCCACCACCAATCTTTAAAAGGCTCACATTTATAGGGTAAGTGGGGGCAGATAGAGATGTTCGTCCCATCCTAGCCCTTGTAAAGGACTTCAGGGGGCCCATGGAAACCTGCAGCAGCCTCTTTCCTCTGCCCATCAGCAGCAAATTTAACTGCCCCATCTGCCTCCCCATCCCTCCAACAGAACGTAAAACAGGCCAGCCCTTGCAGCTAATGGACAGATCATACACAAACTACCATATGCAGTGGCTTTTCACAGAATCACAGAATTACCACATGACTTGCATGCAAGAGCAGTCCTAGCACAGTCAATCCCCAAATTTGAAGTAGGAGCTGCAAAAGAATGGGGTAGAGTTTCTGCTTTGTAAAGAAATCTTTGCTCGAGAAAGCTTACTATGAGGTTTGTAAGAGGAGCCTGCATCGATTCTAGCTGGGTGTTAATAATAAATCTGAAGAGCTACAGCACTGGCTCCCCGCCACCCACCTCAGTGAGCCCAGCAGAACCCAGCAGATGCAAATACAAGTCAAACTCTGTAGGCTGGATACACAACAAGATACTGTTGTCCCATCTGTAGCAGTGTACATGCCAGTGGATATCAGCCTAACACAAGGCAGGGAGATACACAGGGAAGCAGTTGCTTTTCTCCTTCTTTCCCACTTTTTTTTTCTCTGCTCTGAGCTGGGAAGGGAGCCTGGAAGTTGGTGCCATGTCCTTGGTGCTCCCAATAGACTGGCTTTGATACGGAAAACAGAAAAGGATGCTCAACATATGCTCTGTTTGTGCTACAACACAGAGAGACACGTTATGGGACCAATGTAAACACTACCTGTGATGTTGACATCCCAAATTGTTCACCATGCCTTAAGACACTTATGAATTGGGCTCTTGCTGTTTAAACAGCAGGAATGCCCTCAGGACCCCCCAGCACCCACACCAGGACCAACACCCCTGCAATGGCTGGTGAGAAATTCACTGGACAAGACCTGGTTAGTGTCTCCGAGGCCTAATTGGCGTCCTCTGCAATCGGTCTGGCTTTGGCTGCCAGAAGAGAGTAAATCGTCTCTTCCTTTCACAGATGGGATGGGGGAAGGGGTGACCACTGCGTGTCTGCATGTCGGTGTCAAGGGATGGCAACAAAGGATGTCAAGAACATGGCTCTGCCAAGGCGCTTGCATATTTGGCTTATAACCTGATGAGTGCAAGGCAGGTGGCAGAGTCTATGTCATGCCCTGTGGGGAGTGGGGAGGGAGGGGAAAGAAAGGAGGAAAAAATAAGACTGGTGCAGATGGGAAGTGCCAGCTCTTCTCACTGGAACAGAGCTGTTCAGTTGGGAAACCCAGCCAGAGAAACTTCAAAGAACCAAGAGGGAAAGAGCAGAGCTCATGAGTGTCAGCAAGCATCTCCTGATCCTTCCCTACAGCTTGCTTCATTGCTATTTTAAAGATCTCATTTCAATAGGAAAATAAATTTAAAAAAAAAAGGAAAATTAGGAAAATCTCAGATTTCAGATAAATATGTGACGTGTGTGTGTGAGCAAGAAAGAGAGGAAGAGAGAGACAGAGATTTTAAAAAAAAAAAACACAAAAAACTTCTTGGAACAAAACACACATGAGGCAATGCCAAAAACTTGAGAAGGAGAGTGGTTACACACTAATTTAATTCTCTAATCCCCCTACTCCTGTCACTGTTTACTCACTGATAAATGTGC
This sequence comes from Podargus strigoides, assembly GCA_028020825.1. Lineage (NCBI taxonomy): Eukaryota > Metazoa > Chordata > Aves > Caprimulgiformes > Podargidae > Podargus > Podargus strigoides. The sequence goes on from CM051663.1 coordinate 25,181,286, forward strand.
AGTAGCTTCAGCAAGACAGCCACATTTGCAGAAACTGACAGCCTGACTCAGAGACTATTTACCTAAAGACCATGAATATTAAAACAGGTTTCCAAAAGGGCCCCATCTTGAAGGAGAAGATTAGCATGGGGCCTCTTGCTGACAGACTCTTCCCTCTCCACCCCTCCTTCCCCCACTCCGTGATGCATCTCTTGTGCAAACACTCGAGAAGTATCTCCTAGCTGAAGAACTGAAATATGGGAGCGATGCCCTGGAGCTATGCATTCAGCTTTACTCTGACAGTGAAAACACCCATCCATCCAAGACAGAAATTGGGGCTAGTTGTTTTGGGTGATTTTTTTTTTTTTTTTGCTTTTAAATAATTAATTAAAAACACACCCCTTTTTTTCCCCCTCCCCCCTCTTTCTGAAAGGTGAACTATGAGCCCAGGGTCCTTTAACAGAATTAAAAAGGCAACAAAATTACATTCCAAAATCCTGATCCTTAAATGAGTTTGGCTCTGTCTCTTATGATGGTGCATGGAATTCACTAGAAAGCTGGAAAAATAATAAGGCAGAACTAGAAAGGGCAGAAAAAAAAGATGGCTGCAAAGATCAGAGGGAAGGGTTTCCATAGAATGGGGAAGATGCCCCAGCTGAAATTAAACAGAGTGGAAATCAAATTGATGTATATAAAACACATGAATTAAATGTCTAAGATATTTTTAAACAGACAGTTAACATTCATTTATTGTCTTAAAAAAAAAAAAAAGCTTCAGTCATTTGGGAACAAGTTTGAAATCAAAATAAGAACTTCTGTTTGTTTATTTATGCAACATATAATTTACAGGAGGAACTCTTTGCCACAGAATCTTGTAAAAACCAAAATTATAAATAGGCCCAAGAAAAAAAAAACACTTTAAGAAATTTATGAAAATAGTGTAAAAAGTGCTTGTAAAAGCAATGATGCAATGATTACCCCTCCTCCTACTGGATATGAGAAGCACACCCTTTCTATAGAGAAAGCCTACACACACACAGAAACAGGGGCATGCTAATACAGGCCATGTGGGCATTGAGTGCAAGTCCCATTGTGTAGCCTGGGATGCTGACACATAGCCTACTGTCTAACCCACCCTGGTGAAAGCAGTAAGACCCATGTCTCTTATAATGGATGATGCTACAGCGTGATGCATTTGTCCTGATACAGACTGTACTGCTTTTCTTTGGAAATGGGTAAATATCCTGACTCTGAAGACAATGACATTCAGCCTCTCTCTTAGGTCTCTAATTCAGGCAGAATTAGAGTTCGTGATTTTCCAGCCTCTCAAGCTACTCTAAGATGCTTTGATGTAGATGCCTGTTTGGCATAAAATGGCAGAGCTCTGTTGGAGTCTGTGGAGTTATTCTCTTGTTTGTTTTTGTCCCCAGCTGAGGATCAGGTGTTTTGAATGTAAGCCCTTGGGAGCATTACTGCCAACTACATGATGGACAAGGCGAACACAAGGACTAGCATATTTGGCTTCCACAGGAGAGGACTAATAGTTGTCCAATTTGCACTCCCCTAGCAAACACTTCATGATTGAGCTTGTGAAAGGGTTAAACCACAAGACCACCTGGCATGCAGCTCTTCTCTGGCCAACATCAGGCTTCTGCCTCAACACCAGTCCCAGAAACAGCCCCAGCCCCTTCAACTTTCATGGTTCCCAGCTATGGGAGGCTAAAAGTACATCTAGCCAGAGGAAGATGAAGTCTCCTTGTGAATACACTAAAGGCTACTGAAAGACATCTCTTGTCCAGAGAGGACTGGGTGAGGCAGGAGTCAAAGTGAATTGAAGTGTCCCCTAACACACGTGGAAATCTTTGGTGAACATTTCTGGATTCGGTATCCCATTAAAGGAAGAGTTTAGCTATAAGCAGAGCTACCATAATGAACAGGCAAGAGTGGAATATTAGGAAAGTCTCCTGGAAGCAGAAACGCAACATCAGAGTGCAGATGAAGCTTCAGAACCTGGCCCCAGGACAGAGTAGCTTCTTCCAGCTTCTCTTTAAAGCACCTCCCTCTGCAAAACCTCTTTCTACCACTCGAATGCACTTTGCCCACCACAGGCTTTTAGTAGAAGCTGAGAAGCTCTGTCATGACCCCGAGTGTATACTTGCATGGACAAATCAAGCCTACTTCATGCTGAATTTTAAAAACAAGATTTAATCCATGCTTGAAGGTTAAAAAATAAGAGCTATGAAGCTTAAAATGTGTAAGCAGTGTTTCTTGATGATCTCACAAGAAGTGTTTTGCTTTCTGGGACACCTTAGACAGACAGGTTTTGAAAGTCTTTTGTTTTAGTGATTGCCAGGACCTTGGAATGCGTTAATGGAGGCAAGAGTCACTCCATGCTGCATTTGTTTCTTAAATGCTTCTTCTAAGCATTCCCTTTAAGATCATTGAACAGATGGGTCTTGGGTATGTCTCTCCCAAGAAGTCTGAGCAGGTATGGTTTTCTGTATTGACTGATAGCTCATTGTGGGCTTAATTATTTTGGAAGCTTTTTTCTGTATGTTGATTTCTCTCCATTGGATATACATATGTACACATTTGGAATTACAGCATCTCAGGTGACGAGGCAGTATATCCTTGATTTAGGAGGGTCCTGACTCTTTGTGACGTAGACCGATGCTCAGACTCCCAAAGGGTAGACATATCCACTCTATATCACTGCCCAAGTCCATCCATATCATTTCCAATGGATCCTCATCTGTTGCATGCAACATTATGCCTGTGCACTGAAGTGCCACAAATCCTTTTCTGCTTGGTGTGCCCATGTTCTCTGCAGTAGACTGTCCTGCTGTGGACCTTGCGATGTATGTCTGCATGATGTGCCACAGAACCACTGCAAGGTGGTGTATCTCCTAGCCTGAATCCTTACTTGGAGGAGCTCTTGTGATAGGCATATTGCCTAGTAATGACACTGTGTGCACGCTATTGCTCTTGTGATGTGCCTTAGCAGAACAATCACACATTCCTCTGTATGTTTTTGTGCTCCTCAGCCAGTTCTGCACCCTGACCCATGGTAAGACCCCCTGTATAAAAATTAATGCACTGAGAACATAGAAACTTGAATGATCTGCAAAGTTGTCAAGATACCTAACTTCTATTTAGATGTTTTATGCCCAATATAAGGAAGGAAGATTAGGGTCCTAAAGAAGAGTTTAAACACATAAACATTTTCATGGGTGTAGGAGTCTGTCAAGGAACATACCTCCAAGACTCTGAGGAAATAGTTTCTGCTTTAACACCCCCAACCACGCATTCATCACCCAGTAGACATGCAGACAGTCTTCCTCTTCCCTCTCCCTTGCTTCATCTACAGCAAAACCACACTACTCAAACTTTCCCACTATCAGTAAGAGAAGCTGCCATTTACACATTTAGAGAGCAGTAGACACAACACCAGTTTAGGAAAGAAAGAAATAAGGAGCTATCTGTATGTAATGTATACATATATATTTTAAAGACTCGACAGGAGAGACTCCGCTGTCATTTTAGTTTATCAAGAAATAGCTAAATACTAAAGAGTGCCAGGGCTGATGGAATTGGATGGAAAGTTATATCTCTGAATCTATTTGTAATCACCTGGGTCTCTGCTTCTTTTCCATGCAGAGACATGACATACTGCTAGCTACCCATGGAGCATCTTATAAAGAATGCAAGGGTTTTCCAGCATCTAATACTCAGCTGGTGTTGGACTGAAGCGCACGTCAGCCCCGATAAAGCAGGAGGGAAGAGATCAGTTCAGACCAGGCATTTGCAGTGTTTGCCCGGAGAGGAAACGTGTGATGGCTACTCTACAGGAGGGATCACCGTGTCAGCAGCTCTGGTCTGACTGAACTGTCTGACTGTAAGAAGAGACCTCTAAATCTCCAGCTCTTGTCTCATCATCCACACTTGCTCTTTGTAGCTCCTGCACTGAGACAAACCCCAGCCTCATGTGCATTCCAAGCTCTCCATGTATATGCACCATGTGCATTTCTTTATCTCTGCGTGCCTGCCCTTTCCTTATCCTTTCAAAACAGCTCCAGACAGGTGTGATTAACAACACATAGGACTTACCTTCTGTGGGAAGTATTTTTCAGCAAATTCCCCCAAATTGCTTTAATTTTACAGGTAGGCAGAGAGAAAGTGAATAACCCAAGTCATGCAGCACACCCAATGGAAAAAATATGGGAACAGAACCCAGATTTCTTTTTTCTCAGATTTTTCCTCTATTCTCTAGGCAACACTGTGTCCTACAATGCTGGCATCGTTTTAAAAATCAGTCACAACTGTGGGGCTGAGAAAAGGACTGAGAGGCTTTTTGAGGTTTATCTTTTTGTCTGATACATATGCTCTTACCAAATTATTTTTGAGTAACTACTGACTATTTAACTTAAGACCTATTAACAAAGGTGCATGGGAGAGACATTTCATCCACTACAGCTGGACTGCAGCCGTTCATCAATAAGGCAAGACACTCAATACCCAACTGTAGTAAATGGTTTTGATCAAATGAGTTTAGTTGGAAGGATGGACACTCAATTTTAGACCTTAGTTTGATTCCCAGCTTAGGCAGGTTACTTGTCCTGTCTCTAATTCCCCACACCTAGGCCACTGAGTTAGTATTTTTCTGCTTTTCCAAAGTTTTTGAAACAGTAAGTCAAGTAATGATCGAGATGCACTCTGCAGTCTGACACCAGAAGTACAAGCACCTAGGCTGGCAGATAAATTGTTTCTGTTCTCTGCCTGGAAGAGCATAACTTTTGCAGTTGTGTGTTTCCAGTTGGAGCATTCATAATTATGAATTCAGTGAGTCACTGTGTTGTGCATATTCCACAGCTGCTCATGGAGAAATCATTGTCTGTGAAAAATGCTTCTGGTTAACGTGTGTGCTGCAACAGGCATAAAAATTGAATGTAAACTGGCCAAAAACAGCCAAAACAAATTCAATTCAGGAGTTACAGGGCTATTGTACTCTGCACAATGATCTGCTGTCACAGAACTCTGCGCAGGATACAGGGACAAACAGGAAACTTCGACTCAAGTTTCAAATATTTTTTGGTTTGGTTTCCTAAATAAATGAGGGATTTTGTGATCGTTCTGCATCTTAATGTCTATTTGCATGTCTTTCTCTTTGCCTGTCCCCTCAATAACTTTGAACCAATTGGCACAGGAGTTTTCATTTGCAGCTTGATAGATATGAGAGAAAGTAGTCATGAGATGAAATACTGTAGAGAAATAGGCTCTGTTATTTTTTGTACTCTCCAATGAATGTATGTTTCAAAAAAACTTTCCTGGGTAATTGGATGTGTTTTGGAATATTGTCCTCTTTCACCATTAAAAATGTAGTGATTAAATTGAGGTTTGTATTTGAAGTAATTTCTAAGCTGAGACAACTCTTATCTGTGATTTACCTTGTTTATGTAGCACAGAGCAGAGATCATCCAGCCCTTTGCTGACCAGAAGACCAAAGTATTGAGCAAGTGTTATCTCCAGTACTTGGTCTTAACAGGTTACTCCTTTAATCTCCCATTGCTCAGACTGGTGTTGAAAAGTCTTAAAGGCAACAGACTCTGAACTCAGGCTTAGGAACTGCTGGCCTAAATTAACCTGAGAATCACCAGTCAGGCAGTCATGTCTCCTGCTCTATTGCCAATCAGTCAAAAAAACCCAGTTTGGCTCCAGAAATTCATTCTGTGGTTCAGGGACAGTTTTGCAGCTATCCTCATAATTTCCCTAGGCTTCCCTATGTCTTGTCAGTCATTAAAGCTAATATAAATAACAGTAGCCTTCATGCTATTCTGACTTTTATGGAGGAACAGATGCAACCAAAGCCCAGTGTAAAGGACCTACACAGCCTATCTCCTCCTGGTCTCTACATAGTCTTCACTGACAAATCAAGCCTGACCTTGCAGCAGAAAGACCCAGTGGGTAAAGAACCAGCATGAGACTGAGCTGCAGGCAAGTCATTAGCCATTTTCAGCTGCAAGCTCATTAATTTCCATAGGTGCCTAAAAAATTTCCAAGATTCAGGCTTCTGTATGTCTGTGCCTTGGTTTGCCACCTATCAAACAGAAGAAAAACCCACTGGTCTGTTTCACAGGAGGACATATTTCACCAATGAATTCCTGCCCTGTAGTGCCCAGACACTACAGAAATGGCAACGCTACTGAGTATGGGTAACAGTGTATATGCATCTTTATAGATCCTCCCCATGCTCCATAGGACAACTTTCAGCAAGGACAGAGCAGTCTAGGCTCCATCCTCAGATAGAGTAAATTGAGGTAGTCAAATGAACGACTGTTTTGCACCAGCCAGAACGCCACCTGCCTCACTCTAGAGTAACATGATGAGCTGTGTAAGCTAAGTGCTCCTCTACACTTGTAGGAAAACCAGTCAAGCAAAAATTCAGATTAAGAGGAGTGTGCACAAATGTTTTCTTAATAATAATTAATACATGATTAATAGGAACAAATTCTGAAAATAAATGATTATAAGATGTCTCTATAGCATGCCACCAGGATGATGGGGATAAATGATGCTGAGGCACCTGAAAGTTGAGAGCCCATTACTAAGCATTTATAAACAGGAATGCATAAAAATATTTATCCACGTCTTTCTGAAACATGCTCTAATGTGTCTTTGAGCAATTTATCAGCTAAAAAGTAATTTTCATTAATCACTTATTAATTATTAATAAAGTGTTCGTAAGTGTCACCTTAATTTAAAGTGCTTCTGACTCAAGGTGCATTTCCAGACTTTCATTCTTGAAGGAGATCTTGCCGCCCAGACCTAAGTCCTTCAGACTCAAATGACCTTGGTACATCCTTCTTGACCTAACCCACTCTAGGCCTCCACAACTGTTAGGCTTGCAAATGGGACTAAGTCATGTTTCTGGAAACCACAATTTGTCATTTCAGAAGGAAACTTGATCAGATCCTCTCTCCTCACTCACAAAGCTGGATGCTCAGACCTGGGAACTCAGTATTCAAATGTTTCAATTTATCATTACAGTGGAACCCTGAAGAGATCACATCTGCTAAGACCATGACTTGGACAGGATCCCACTTCAGAAGGAGCAGGCTCAGCTCGATACTCCCATTCTTAAACAAGGGACCAATTAGGCAGCCTTATTTACCTGCCATAAAATGAGATGTTAGCCAGTGGGAGAAGTCACTTAAGGACAGCAACAACAAAAAGACTTTCTGATCTCTCTGTTAGAAATGACCAGCTTAAGAAACAGCAGCTCTTCACGTTCTCACTTCAGCCTGTACGTCTTCCTTCTGTTCCTTCTATTTCTTCATGCCTCCTTTCAAGTCATTCCCTGCCCCTCTCTGCCTTTTCCCCTTCACCTTACACATTTTGTCTTCCTCTCTGTCTCTTCTCTCTTTTTCTCTTCACTCTTATTTTACTTAATTTTTTTCTCCTCCTCTTTTGCTCTCATTTTTTACACATGAACACATCCAGATAAGATTTAATTTTGAGCTTTACTACTGAACAAGCAATCAAAAAGGTCTTACATCTCAGAACAGAACCTGGGCTACAAAATGAACAAATTGCTCACACTGCCTTCCCTTCATAAGATTTTACAGTGAGGATGAGATATTCTACTTGCCAAAAACTGGATTCAGGCCCCAAGAGACAGTAAGGGGGAAATCTTCAGGCTTAAAAAAGTGATATTTTCTGCTTCTCCTCATAACCTCAATTTGGATCCTTCACTAGATGGATAATGGTGTGAGAGCATCCAGAGCGGAAGCAGAAAGAAGCAGACACCCATCTGTCAGGCATGGTCTGTGTACATTTATCCTGCCGCCGTGCTGGGGGATGGACAAGATGACCTCTTGAGGTCCCTTCCAGATGTACTCGTCCATGAGTCTGTGATTAATTGCCTTCATGATCTGCAGTTTATCTATCCAAAGAAATAAGTCTCAAAATCGCCTGCAAATGCATATCCTGTATGCTGCCTGGGGATATTGCCCCTCCATCCCTGGAGTGCTGCACCCTAATTTAGACTCCATGGAGGGGCTGTCTTCTTGCTGATCCCTGCAGAAATATAGTCCCTTTCACATCCTCTAATAGCAAAGGAATTAAAGAATAAAGTTGATTTATCTCAGTAGGAAAAAAAGGATATTTAGCCTCTGAATGAGAAAGAACATTTCTATACTCAGCTTCCCCTGAAGACGGAGAGGGTACTGAATCCTGGTGAGGGCTACTGGCATGTCCTGGTTTCCCAGTACTGCCTCCCCTCCAGTATAAGCAAGATGAATTTGTGGCTGCCTTCCTTGGGTAATGAGATGTGGTGTGGCACAGAGCACTACCATCCCCACCAGAGGGAAGCCACAGGAGAGAAGCCCTCTATACCTCCTCTTTTCAGTCAGAGCGTGTCCTTTGCTAACATTGAAGCAATGTTCATGTAATGATAAGCATGGAAAAGGACAGACATATTTTGTCAAAGTGGGCCAAAAGGAGGAGAAGTGAAAATAGTGAAAAAGAAAGGAAAGATCACAACGAAGGAGGGAGTTGGACAGAAATCTAACATGAAAATCTTATGAAAGACAGATGGAGATGAAAGACAAAGAAAGATGAAGGATGGGAACCTCTTACCTATCGGAAGAGAGAAAATTGTGAACGTCTCCACCTGAACTACTGTACATCTCCAGCTGATTTACTCCAGGTATTTATTTAACAGTGAGAGACATTTAACTCTAAATTAATCTTTTTATCTTCACAGGCTATTGTGGAACAGCTCAAATGGAGATTTCTGTAGTACTGGTATTTGGTCAGATATAACCTACCCAAAGAGAATTTAAGGTGAGCCTTCACTATGACAGGGAGGGCTTTTAAGTAGGTCTTCCTGGGGAAGCTGGTCTTGCAAGACTAATGCACTGAGAAGGTGCCTGGTTAATGAACACTATACACAATAAAGATTTAGGACTTAATCCTCGATTTTTAGGCTGGCCAGATCTAGACTACAAGGAGTTTATATTAGCCTACCCTTTAAATAGTCATGACAAAAATAGTAGAGGAAGTTAGTTTGGTATCACACTTTCTGTCTCTTCTGAATAATCAGAATTCGAACATAGTTAAAAATGAATAGAGGTAAGATTCAGCTCACTAAACATAGATACCTACTGTGCTAGGTTGACCCTGGCTGGACACTGGGTACCCACCAAAGCTGCTCTATCACTCCCTCCTTCTGCAGGGCAGGGGAGAGAGCATATAATGAAAGGCTCATGGGTCAAGACAAGGACAGGGACATCACTACCCAATTAGCATTTAATTAATTTAATTTATTACCTATCAAACAGAGTAAGATAATGAGAAATAATACTAAATCTTAAAACACCTTGCCCCCCACCTCTCCCTTCTTTCCAGGCTCAACTTTACTCCTGATTTTCTCTGCCTCCTTCTCCCGAACGGGACAGGGGGACGGGGGATGGGGTTGTGGTCAGTTCATAACACGTTGTCTCAGCTGCTCCTTCCTCTCACACTCTTCCCTACTCCATGTCCCTCCCATGGGAGACAGTCCTCCATGAACTTCTACAACATGAGTCCTTCCCATGGGCTGCAGTTCTTCAGGAACTGCTCCAGTGTGGGTCCCTTCCACGGGGTGCAGTCCTTTAGGAACAGACTGCTCCAGTGTGCATCCCCCACAGGGTCACAAGTCCTGCCAGCAAACCTGCTCCAGTGTGGGCTCCTCTCTCCATGGGGCAACAGGTCCTGCCAGGAGCCAGTTCCAGTGTGGGCTCCCCATAGCCTCCCTCAGACATCCACCTGGTCTCGTGTGGGGCCCTCCATGGGCTGCAGGTGAATATCTGGTCTGGCACCTGGAGGACCTCATCCCTCTCCTTTACCAACCCTGGGGTCTGCAGAGTCGTTATTCTTACATATTCTTACTCCTCTCTGTGGCTAAATTTGCAGTGGTTTTTTTCCACTCCTCCTTAAGTATGTATCACAGAAGTTCTACCATGTCACTGATGGGCTCAGCTTTGGCCAGCAGCAGGTCCCTACTGGAGACGTCTGGCACTGGCTCTATCCAACACAGGGGAAGCTTCTGGCATCTTCTCACAGAAGCCACCCCTGTAGCACCCCTACTACTAAAACCTTGTCATGCACGTCTGAGCTAGTCATCCCCAACTTCCATCAACTTCAGCAATTCATTTCCTCCTAAGGGGCATATCTAAACTAGACATCAGAGGATTGTATTAAAAAATAAAAATCTTATTTCCATCCATTGACCATAGTAGGAACTTACAGTAAACAGTTCAGATGTGGATTTCTAAAGGTAGACAAAATTTCTAATTTATAAATTAAAAAACCCCAAACAACCAAAAAAACCCAAACCACCATATTCTCCCATTCTACAGAATTTAACAGGAAAACAGCATCACCTCTATGGTTCCCTCTCTTTAAGAACTGTAGAGCAGAGATATGATTTTAAACCTAATATTTCCTGGTAATAGGAAAAAAATCACAATTTTAACATTTTTTAAAAAAATTCAACTCTTCTGAACATTTTTTCATTATTTTTCTTACTTCTTTAGTTCTCCCTGTCTCCTTCTAACAATCTCATCGCTTGTTTCTTTACTTCCTTTTCATCTTGAATACAAAGAGCAGGTTGATCCCAGCTCTGGCCCTGGAAATGTCAGGCTGAAAATGTTACTCTTGGAGTGATTTGCATGCATTACAAAGTGACAGATGACAGGAGCACACAACCTCAGCTAATAGATGATTAATGATGTGATGTTGGCCAGCACTGTTGACTCGTTTTCCTGCTCTTCGGGAAACTTCAAAGGCAGCTGGCATTTCTGTTGCCTTATGACCGACTCATAGGTGAGTGTAATTGTTTAGTCCAAATGTGCATAGCATAGAAGTAGCCATGAGCGCATGCATGGAGCACATTTATCTGTGTATGTGTATATGAGGCAATGTGCAGAATCGTATGCATGAGCTCCTGTGTGTTTCTGTGTGCATACGAGCTCCTCATATACCGGCTGCCTAGTTTCTGTGGGTTGCTGAGAGCATCATTATCCAGCTACTATATTCTGAATAAAATACCATGGCCCATTTGGGGTTACAGTCTAAAGGAATGAAAGAAACTCACTGGAATTTTAATCTGGATGGAGAAAAATCAGCCCTAAAGTAAACAGTATGTTTGGAAGGGAGCCCAGTAACTAGCAATCAGAACAGGATTGGAAATAGGTCAAGGCTGTAAAGTTGGATCTTTTTTTCACACCCCTTTTTTTCTCAGCAAAATCTGGGAGGTTTATGTCACTATAGAGATTAAGAATAGTAGCAAAATGTGAGTTTAGATTTCAATCTCAGGCAGAATTAGAGGCATAGGCTCACTTCTGATGCATTCATTATCAGTCTGAAGTCCAGTTAAAGAAGTGTTTGAAGTTCTCTAGGAAAATATTCTTAGGCAGGATCCTCCCAACCCATGCAGATGACAGCCTCTGGGTTCAAGATCCTTGTGCTTGGTAAAGGTGAAGGAAATCTCAGTTCCTGCTCCACACATGAACACCTGTGCTTTCAGCCCTGGATTTCCTATCCCCCAGCACTCTGTATTCAGGAATGTCTTTCAAAGTTGCTCAGCACTAGTGGAAAAGCAAGAAAACTGAAATTGTAGATGAGAGCGGAGGTTTGCAGTTCTGAGCAAGGATCAGCCAAATTGGTCTTTTTTTTTTTTTTGACATAAATTGGTAGATTTCTGAATAAAAATTCTGCACCAAAAGAGTGTGTGGGTTTTTTTGTCTTTATATGGAAAAGAAAAAATGTGAGATTTGGTCTTTCTTTAAAACAGCGAATTGCTCAGGAACAAATATTACATGAAGCTGCTGTAGCATGAAGGAAGCTTGTTTTTAAAGAGATCTTAAAACACACATTTTATCTTTGTTCTTCCAATAGGTATCATTTGGAAAAGCACAATGCAGATGTCAAAAGCTGAAGATATATGTTCCTAAAACCAGAGACAAATGGCCAGAGGAGGCCTTGAAAGATTTGTATCTTCTATTGTTTAAAAGGGGAACATATGAGAATCACTGACCACTGAGTAAGATAAATCTTCTCTACAAAGTCACGTAAAATTGGATTTGAAAGGTCCTCAAGAAATCAACTGGGTTCTGGGCCAGAAATCTGACCTATGCAATCAAAGCCCATGTCTGAGCTCTGAACAATTCCCAACATAGGGCAAACTTGACAAATCAGCTGAATCCAGGACAGATTTTGACCCTGTGTCTGAGTGTCTGCCTGAGCCCCATTGAATAGTGGTTTCTCATCTCGTTAGCTTGGATACAGAGTGGAAATAGGCTTGCTAGCTACTCAAGACTTGAGACAGAGGTTTTGGTGCTTCTGAAATTACCACTTTGTTGGTTTTCCTTGCCTCACAGATATTTCATTTTGTTAACTCCATCTAAAGACTTGCCACATCCACTTCACCTTTCTCAGCTCTGAGTAACCCTTCAATTTACAGGACATCACCCACTCCAACTCAGACACTGCTCCAGACAGGGCAAGACACTAAGTGTCAGGACACCAGAAAGCAGAGAGAGAGGAAAGAGCTGGGAGTGCTTTGATCTATTTCTGACCTGTTGGATTAAGCAGGTCTGGAGGTTTGGGTGATGGCACTTGTGCTTCATGCTTGCTTAAGCTGAATTGCCTTGGAGAAAGCTGAGCTTTCTATGTAGATGATGGAAGGAATTAAATGAGACCAGATTAGGCCAGCCTTCCTGAATCCTTTCCCCGCTCCAATTCTTAGTAATGTTTACAAATCATGCAAGGGAGTTTTTCAGCCCAGCCCCAGCAAAAAGGTTAGTCTGCCTTGAGCTAGGTAGCAGATGGAGACATCCCTTTGCTATTTAATGTGGAAGAAGTCAGATCCAGGCTCACTGAGACAGTCTCTTTTACCTGAGGGAAAGCCTATTTCTACTTCAGTTCTTACCATGTGTGGTTTTCCTTCATGGTGAAGTCTATGTCACCCTAGATCCTCCTGTAAGCAACAGCAAAAATTGTTGCAGCATTTTGGGCTTGTGAAAATATCAGCTCCTAATTCATGGCATTTGTGACACCTGTGTCACAGACTTTCAGATTAACCTGGCAAGATGCTAAAAACAGGTGGTGTTGTTTCTAGTGCTCCTGGAAATGCAGTTCATTGTATAGATTTTCTTCAAAGTCTGTTGAATAACATGCTTGCATGTGACTTTGTGTGTGAATGTGTCAAAGGGGGATATCAGAGTGACAGAAAAAAAGAAAGATAGAAGTCACATTTACTTTTGATAGAAATTTGCACCAACACCAGTGAAAATGCTTTTTCTCACCATATTCAACAATCTGCCCTTATTTCACCCTACTGCTTTAAGCAAAATTTGGATGGCAACATTTAAGAGGAGTGGCTGGTTTATTAATTTTATTTTCCTTCCAAACTGTGTACTAAGCAAATGAGGCAAGTCTGATGCCACACAGTCTTTCTGGCTGACATTAAGAATGGAAATTTGCAATAAAAGGAAAATTGGTTTGAGGAAGTTTTCGGCAGGCATAAAAGGAGAATTTCAGAGGGAAGTTGGTAACTGGTGATTGCTACAGACACTTGCTATTGTATTGGAGTCATTGCTCACCTGCTACAGAACCGCAAACACCTCGGAGTGGGATGCACTAGCAGCTGTAAGTCCCAGACTTGTTTAAGACAACAGGAGTTTTTTGGCATGGCCTCAGTGGAATTGAGATTAGTTACTTATACTATCAAGCAGCTGGGTGCAGGAGGAACAGTAATTTCTTTTAAAGTATTTCTAAGTCTGTTAGACTTAGGAAGTTCCTGTTATGCTCTAAGATCAAAAGGCATCCACTCCAAAGCTCTTTTGTTGCTGTATAGGGCAGTCCCAGGACTGAACTCACTCCCCCAGTCTGGCACAATTTCAGGGGTGAGAGTGGCAGCAGTGTGAAACAATGGAAGTAATTACAAGCTCTGCAACTATTCAAAGAGAGATATGTAACATCCTGAAGTTTCTTGTATGATCTCAGTCATAACTTCATACTGATACATCTACAGTCCAGCTCCAAAGAGCTTGCCAAATGCTGCTCATGCCTTCTAGACACTCAGCAAGTGTATTCGATCAATCCATTTGATTTGTAGGTTAGGACTAAGTCTTACAGTCAGACCCAATGATCTCATTGTTGCCTGCATGAATGCAAAATACTTTGAGTGAAAACAAGGGGATTGATCGAAAAGGACACAGGTAATTTAGAGCAAAAGTTGGGCTTCTGTGTATTAATTAAAAAGTTTACTGTAACCTATGGGACACATCAACTCTCTTGCAAAGATTGTCATCCTTGCTCAGCCAGCCATTTGTTTTGCTTTCTTCCTAGAGAAGCTTGATTTTCATGATGGGCTGTGCTTTTTGCTATTATATCCTCTGGGAGAGAGGTCTGGTCAGATGATTAACATTATCTTCTCTCTTAAATATTGCATTATTAAAATCGGGCAGGGGTTTTTACGGCAGCTGACTAATTAGCCCCACGTCTCATCTCAGCTGTCAAAAATCTCTATTCATTGACAGTTTACTTTAAGTGGCTCAATTAGCATAACAAATGACTCACCAAAAGTTCTGTAGGCATCCTGTTGATTAATGTCATTTATCTTGCAAACCAGCAGTAGATGGCTGAGTTACTCCTAACAATTATTATATATGTTTATATACATTATGTGTCACTCTCAGAGAAGCAAAGCAACTTATGAGTTATTTGTAGACGTTTAATAATAATAAAGAACTTTCATCAGCTGCCACAAGATGGATGATTTCCCAGTTAGGAGCCAGTTAGAGGATGAGGCCAAGTTTCCTTGCACATCACCTTGCACACATCCAAGTTAAATAATGAACAGAAATTTCTAAGAACATGTGATCAGACTGAGGAGCAAAGAGCTTGATCAGAAGCCTTAGGGTCTGACTTTTTGTCTTTTGCCTAATGTCTGCAGATACCTTTTGGTACATTGGCCTGGTATATAGTACCTTTGCTCATCCTTTATGTGCTCTGTGGGTAATGCACAGGAAAAAAAATGGCTGGGTTCTTCAGTTTCAGCTTCAAATACTTGCCTTAGAATTTATGCTCCTAAAACTCTTAAGCGATTCTGAAAGCCCTATGTCCTAAGCCCCTGTGGCCAGAGCTGATAGCAGATCAAGGGGCACAGTGCAGCAGCACGACAGCTAATTTCTGCTTAAAACAGAACCCTTGACAAGTGACAGTGCAGCAGCAATGGGCAAGGAGTGGAGAGAGGAGTTTGTTTTTTTTTCCCTCAGCTCTGCCACTCAGCTTTGGTGGGGCCTTACTTAACAACCTCTCTACTTTTATTCCGTCCCCTTTGATTTTATCTGCGCTGGTCATGAGGTCTATGTGGTCCTTGTCACAAGAACAGTCCCTTGCTGAATGTTTACATGTTGCTTTACCCCGCGGAAGGTCAGGGCCTCAGAAATGCCCGTTATATAAAAATACAACTCTTAGCCATAGAGCAAATTCCAGGTATTCACCACTGTGGGGGAAAATTGACTTATTATCATCTCTCATCAGAGAGCATCTCTGATCAGATGATAATGTTCTGAAATTTCTGCAGATAGAGGTTTTCTGCCAATGAAATCAGAGATGGCCATATCTTACACTGACAGGCATTAGTATGGGTGCCTCCGTAATCATTATGAAAAAGTATGTGTGGGCTTCAGTTGTTTCAAAGTAATTCTCCTAGAGAAAGAAGCTTTTATCACTGAACTCTTTAATAAGGGCTCTTCCCCTCAGCCCCAGGAGGGACTGTGCAAGCTTTAAAGAAAGTACAGCAAGTCCTCTCACTACTGAAGCCACTAGGAGTATATTTTATAAAGCAATATTAAAGAAATACTGAGAGCAGAATAATTTAATCAGATTCATGAAATCAAATACCCCCAAGGCAGCGATGAAGATGCAACTCAACAAGTGCTGGCATTTCATTCCATAGGAAGAGGAAAATTTATCAGCTCCTTTTATTTTTTTTCTTTTCTTTTTTTTTTTTTTTCTTTTCTTCTTATAGAAGTAAAACTTGATGCTAAATAAAACTAAATCCAAATAACCCAAGGACATGAGGATTAGTGCAAAGGCACCTTGGGCCTCCATTAAGTCACACTCTGTCCTGTCTTTTCTTTTTTTGGGAGTGGGCAACTGTTCTCTACTAGGGAATTGGAGGGAAGGTTGTCAAGTGTTTCTTTGAATGACAGTTTCTTCCTGATCACATGAATAGTCATTGGCAAAATATATCATCACCTTTTCTCTTTCTACTTGTATCATGTTGCCATGACTGTATTCTCTTCTGCTAAAGGGCACCACAGCAGACTGATCCCAATCTGAGATCTCCTCATGCTGCAGAAGGTTGTAACAATTGGACATGAAAATTGGATTGAAAAATTAGCAGAGAGAGAACCCTCTGAATCCTGAAACTTAAGGTATCCATGTGTCCTAAGTGTCAAAAATCTCTTGCAAGGAAAAAGCCTGCCATTTTTGTTCTTTTATGGTGTTACCCATACATTCAGTTGACAGCTGCTGGCCATTATGTTTATAAATACCTAAAAGGTGGGTTGAGGGAGGACGGAGACAGACTCTTTTCAGTGGTTCCCAGTGACAGGCCGAGGGGTAGCGGACACAAGCTGGAACATAGGAGGTTCTATTTAAATGTGAGGAAGAACTTTTTTTCAGTGAGGGTGCCAGAGCACTGGCACAGGCTGCCCAGAGAGATTGTGGAGTCTCCTCTGGAGATTTTCAAGATTCACCTGGAGGCAGTCCTGAGTGATGTGTTCTAGTTGATCCTGCTTTTAAGCAGGGGAATTGGACTAGATAATCTCTGGAGGTCCCTTCCAACTCTGAAAACTCCGTGATTTCTGGGGTTGGTGCAGGAGCAGTGTTTCTCTAAGTATATCAGTGTAGGCTATGAAAATGAGGAGTATACTGACTTTGATGACAACTTGTACTGTTAAACTGGAGGTCTTGGGGAAAGGTCTTGGTGGGAAAAGAGGTATGATTCCTCAGCATATACTATGGCCCCACTGAAATACCAACTGAGCAACAACTTTGAGTGTACCTATCCTTGAAATACCTCTGGAGAAGTCAACTTACTCTCATTTGCCACATACATAACTGAAGCCGAGCTATAAATTCATCTCACTTAAATTTAACAATCCAAACTTGGACATCAGGTTCATTCCAGGCATCTCCACTTACGAAGACCGGCTGAGGGAACTGGGGTTGTTTAGCCTGGAGAAGAGGAGACTGAGAGGAGACCTCATTGCTCTCTACAACTACCTAAAAGGGGGTTGTAATGAGGCTGGTGTTGGTCTCTTCTCCCAAATTACTAATGACAGGATGAGAGGAAATGGCCTCAAGTTGTGTCAGAGGAAGTTTAGATTGGATATTAGGAAGAAGTTCTTTACTGAGAGGGTGGTTAGACATTGGAACAGGTTGCCCAGGGAGGTGGTGGAGTCGCCATCCCTGGGGGTGTTTAAAAAATGAGTGGATGAAGCACTTGAGGCCATGGTCTAATGGTCTAGTGGTTAGGGAGATGTTTGGATAAAGGTTGGACTTGATGATCCTGGAGGTCCTTTGCAACCATAGTGATTCTATGGTTCTATGATCATCAACAGGGAGTTAGGTGCCCCATGCATTGATTCACCCTGTGCTGCAAGATGTGGCATCCATTGCCTTACAAAGGTGCCTGTCTCTCCCTATTGACTATAGAGAGCTACGAATAGTAGCTTAGACTGAATATCTTCCTTTCTACAAAGCTAAAATTAGCTGGGAAGATTCCCATCTAGGTATCTCCTCCAAAGTAACACAAGAGAAACTGAATAGCAGAGTAAATCATGCCTAGGCCTACATGATGTGCAGAGGATCACCCTTTTTTGAGATGGTCTTCAATGAGGGAATGGGGTTGAAACATCAAATCTATGCAATTGAGATCCAGGTGAATGCAGTCCACAAGCACTAAGATAATCTGGAAAAGCTGAGCAAGTACATGACCCTGACAAGTGGCAACAATATCCCTGACACATATTTTTGAAGAGTATGGAGAGAAGAGCCTTCAGTTTATGATTCATATTTAACAGCTAAAATATGGCAGCAGTAACATCCTGTCCTGCCTCACGGCTTCTTTTTCCAACAAGGCCATCATAAATTCTGCCTTGAGCAAAGGAGAACTCATTGGACTCAATTTATTCTTCTTTAAAACACATACACACAAACACATCCACTAGGGAAGGATGTGGAAGTTCCAGGAAAAAGCCATAACTCAATTACCATTATAGAACAGAAAGATAATTAAGTAAATGTTGGCAGGGGATAGCATTGAATAACTTTAACAAAATGAGTTCTTTGCTTTGCCCTTTGCAGCAAGTATACCGCACTCTCCAGAGGCCCCACCCTAAATTGCTTTGGAAAGCTTCCTTTTCCCTGAAGGAAATAAGAGAGAACAGGGCTGGAAAGGAACTCCAAAAGTCAGTTTCCTGCACTACAAGGCATGATCAACTCAAGCTAGTGTGGCAAAGATGTGTGTTTTCTCTGCTGGTGGGCAGGAGATTGGTCTGCATGTTGTATAGGTGTTCAGTTAACTCTGCCCATATTAGCTACCTGGAACTTGACAGGATCCAGGTAACATATAAATCACTTTGATCTACAGTTTGAAGCCGAGAGAAGCTTTTTTAGAAATAAATTAGTAATAAATGAGATCTAAGTAGGCACACTGAAATGTGACTGTGTTCTGATCATGCCTGAGTATCCAGAGTACAAGGGAGCCATGAGCTGCAGTCACTAATTATTTCCAAGGGCAGATAAATAGCAGCTCTGCTTTTTATTTGTCCCACGTGGTAATCCACTGGGTTTGTAGACTTTGGCACATTTTATGTCTCAAATTTATCATGACTTTATAGCCAGCCAATAAGTTAACAGAAGAAGAAACAAAATCCCATCTTTGTAAATCTTGTAAGACTATACTGTTTTAAACTAGAATATGGAAGAGAAAGAGCACATTTGAGAAGAAAAGAAAACCAAAACAGTAAAATGTAAAATTGGCATGTCCAAGTTCCTTCTTGTTGAGGCAGTTAGGTTTCAAGTAAGATGGCTTCTCTTTAATGTCAGTGGGGTTTAGACAATGCATTTCTTGTTTTTCTTTCTGAGTTCATTGAAAGAATGCGCGTGTGTATATATATATGTATGCAGCTACCTTTAAAATATAATTATTTAAAATCAAAATATTAGAAATAATTTATCTCACTTTCTATCATGGAAGGTTATTCAAGCTTCTTAGTAATTAATGTTTTTCTAAAACATATTCTGCAATCTTTGCATAATTATGCCACTATATTTCACTATATTTATGCCACTTCAAGAATCACCACATGATGTGTGAAATGAAGTAAAAATAGCAGATATCCTTACATTGACTTTGGTACAGCAGTGTTAATTTCTCAGCCTTCAGAAAGATCATTGTAATCTTAAAGTTTCAAACACATCAACAAAAATATCTTTGTGGGGGAAACAGAGATGTACAAGTGGGCCACTTAGATTTAATAAGAAAGTCAGCACAAAGAAATTCTGGGCTATTGCCACACCTGAAATCCATGGTAGGATCAGGATGAGAAAAAATGTTTCATGGTTGAGCAATCACAGAGTTCCACCATTAGATGACATCTTTACCGCTGCATTTTGTATCTTATGGTCTGTTGTGACAACACCTGTTCAGAGAGTTTCATTTCAAAAATGCTGCTTCCAACAATGATGTCCTGTGCTTGTATGGGAAAGAGAAGATGATCAATAGTAAAAACACATCTTACTGAATCAGCAGAAAAGCATCAGTACCATGCTTATCCTGGGCATTGGATAAAAAGTATACACCGTATACACAGTAAAAGGTATATGTATTTATTTATTTCATCTCAGTCAATCCTAACTTTAACAGTATATCATGTATTTTTAACCTATCATTTCAGCTCCTTCCATGGCCAAATAAAGAGAAGCACATACCTCCAGAGATTTCTTTGATTCTTAGGCATAGCTCGAGGGTACAGAAGACAAACTTTATTTTGCGATAGTCTTTCCATTGATTATAGAAAGGTTCTAGATGACCATATTAGCCTCAGCATCTGACTTGCAGACATCTAAAAGTTATGTGTGTTGAATCCAACAGAGTAAGATCTCTCATTTCAGCCTGAAGTGGCTAAGATAACAGTGGTTGAAAAGCAGCTGAAAAAACAGATATTTTTGTTTGAATGCAACATTGGAGAGCATAGATGAGATGACCTGATTATAATTTATGATTTGTATATTAGTGCTACCAGGAAGCTTAAGATCCCTAAAGACTTTATTGTGTAAGTAAAGATGATGGATAAGAAAGGATAGAAAGTTACAGGAACTTTAACTCTGAGATTACATGACTTCCTGAATGTCAGAACAGCTATCTTGTCTATGGAAAAGATAGGAATAGGAGCTGAATTTCTTGAAACTCAACTCGGGGACGTAACTACAAAACTCTTCTTCCCTCTTAAACCCATGCTAAACTACCTAAGGTAGAATGACCATTCCTTATGTACAAATTGTGAACCAGAGTGGCATAAAAACACTTGTGAGCATGATCAAGAGCCTATAAAATATAAATCAGATTGTGGCTGAGGCTCACAGTGAACCTGCAAGCCTGCAAGTGAAATTAGAACAAGAAAAGCTTTTCAAATGGGAAGAGCACCGTCTCCTAAGTCAGTAACAGATGTTCCTTCAGATGAGCAGTTTTTCCACCTTAATACTATGAAAGTATAGGGACAGTAAAGCAATGGATAGCTGTAGAGGAAATAGAGAGTGTTGGACACAACCTTGTGTTTCCCTGAGGATTTGAATTTAATCTCATTCTATTCATAATCTCTCTAGTTTTCATTAGGCAGGGCATCTAAGTTAGTTCTGCCAGGTTCCCTCTGCA
Organism: Podargus strigoides; assembly: GCA_028020825.1. Classification (NCBI taxonomy): domain Eukaryota; kingdom Metazoa; phylum Chordata; class Aves; order Caprimulgiformes; family Podargidae; genus Podargus; species Podargus strigoides. The sequence goes on from CM051663.1 coordinate 25,202,260, forward strand.
GTCATATGAAAAAATGATGACACCTCTTGTGAATGAATCAAATTGTCAAGGGGCTGAATTGCAACCTGGAGTGCCCTTTCTATGCATCAACTGTGTGAAAACCTAATAGTGACCCCACTTAGAAATGCAGTGTCTCAAGTTTGATGGTAAGAATGTAACTGCGAAGATCAGATAAATGGATGAACAAATAACGTAACATGGATCTGGATAATTTAAGAATCATCCTGTGGATAAGCAAGTCATGACATTGGGCATAAAGTGTTGCCAGAGCTTTGCAACTGATTTCAGCAAAGCCTGGATTCTACCCATAATGCCGAAGCTCAGAGGAGAAGCTCAGTTTACAGACAGGACTGCCACAGGTTGTCTAAGCTTGGGACAGGCACCCAAAGGCTGAATAGGACATCTAAAGGTGGTCTAGGATTCAAATAATCCTCTAGGAGATGATTACCAGCAGCAGATCTCTGCATCTGAGGCTCATCTGTCATAATTTCTTAGTAAAGAAGAAATGAGGGAAAATATCTGCCAAAAATATATATGATGGATCAGCCAAATTGTTTCTAAATGGTACCTTAGTCTGAGGTCTCCACAGGGGACTAGCAGCCAGCTGCACTACACTATAGAGTAAATGCTACTGCTTTGGAAAAGAATCAGTGGCAAGTGATTTGCATTAAACATTTTTTGTTGTTGTTGTTTTTGTTGCTATTTTTGTCTAACACAGAACTGCATCAGCATGTGAAATTCAGAGAGAAAGTGCCCAGTTGCTGATCTCCAGTATATTTTTTTGTCTCCATGTTTAGAGATTTTACTCCCAACAGGGTGGGCGGAGGGGGGGAAGCATCAGGGTGGAGGTGGTGATAGGGAATCCAAAAAAACCAAGCAACCAGAGAGACGATCCAAAGCCAGAAACATGTTTTGTTTTCCAACATTTTCTTTCTAGCTCATGAATAAACAGAAATGTGAATTCAGAACACCTGTGGTTATCTAGCCTTGGAAAGGAGAACAGAAGAGGGAGAACTAGACCTATGCTGAAAGCCACTGAAGTCATATGAACAGGGGGCATAGAAGTAAGCGAAATCTAGGAATTCATGGGTCTTGTCATGGGCTAGAGATGCTTTCAGCATGTTACTCTTATGCAGCAGTCTCTGGCCATTTTCCTGCTATTTAGGCAGCTTTTGGGACTGCTGCTCTCCTGCACGTGTTTGTCCGGGAGTATTGTTCTCACTGATATGGTGTGATGAAATTAATGTCTAAAAACTCACAGGTATATGTAGGGATGGCTCTAGCCATAAGCCTAGTCTCTTTCCCAGAGCAGTACATTGTTAGTGGCAGCAGAATGGCTCTGCCCCTCAACTTGCCTGCTGTCATCTAGGGAAGTGTTTGGTGTATTAGGGAGCTGTTAAACTCATCCTCAAGCTGCCATTCTCTGCTGACTGTAAAGGTAAAGAACAGCTTTTCAGGACTCTGTCTCCAGCTTCACTCCTTCCCTACCCTCACAGAAGCAGCCTTGCCAAACCCAGCTTCTCCTAGGAGTGGAAAACACTTGAATGCTTCCAAGTGTAATCCCTACAGATGTTTTTCATATACTCAGATACATATGGATTTACGTGTAAATACAATCAGACAAACATCTGTCATGATTGTTATAAGGATAAATATACAGGCACGTATGTACATGGACATGCATCATATACTTGGACAAATGTGTATGTATCAGAAAGGCAAGCAAATATATTAAAAGATTCAAAAAATCTACAGCCAGAAAAGACCACTGGAACAATCCAAGAGGTTTTCTGCCTTGCATTAAACAGTTTTTATTATCTAAAGCAAACTCTTTTAGGCTATGGCACATGTTGAAATCATACAATGTGATAAGAAAAACAACAAAAACAAACAATGAAATATTTAATATCCTCTGTGACGCTGACACAGTCTTTAAGCACAGGGCAGTGCATTAACACTGTTCAGTATGCCTCTTAACTAAAGTGGCTAAAACTCAACTATGGGAGACATAAAGTGGAGAACAGTTTTTGCAGTCCTTGTTCACTGAAAAAGCCTCAGCTGAGCTGACTTTTGGGCATGGCACTTGAAGAAATATGTGGTTTGATCAGTGAATTCAGAGGAGGGAGGGTTAGAGGATGAGAAAACATCAGCCACTAGAAATAGTCAAAAGAATTGTGCCTACTTAGAGCGCAGAAGAAAAGAATGAGCAAGGATATGGAAATAGTATTGGAACATGTAAAGCACTTTGCTCAGGAAACAAAGAGGTTTAAATTAAAGTATGAAATGCTTTTGCCTGGGAAAGTTACATATCTTAGGGTAAGATAGCTCCTATCTTCTTGAGATGTCACTTTCTCTCCACTGCCTATGGCGTAAACCTAGCCAACATGCCTAAGTTTTGTGTGTGATGATGCACACCCTTTCCACATGTGACATCACTGTCTGAAATACAGATGTTTCATGAATGAGGGCCATCACTGGTAGGCCACACTTTGTTTTTGATACCTTTTCTCTGTGTATGTGCCACTTGCCACAGTTAGACAGGACACTAGTCAGTGAAACTTTAATCTAATTCCACAGGATAGTACATTTTTTCTCACATAAAAAGTCCTACCAGAATACCACTGAATTTAATTTGGACTGATGTGCACAACATAAACATGGAACTATAACTCATTTGAGATCACTCGCCTGACATACAGTATGTAAGGATGGAATTCACATCCAAGAATCAACAGCCACATTTTAAAAGCCATGCAAATTCCTGCAATTCCTGCACTCTTTTGATCAAATTCATGAAAAGTTTGACTTCCTGAGTAAAGTGACAGTGCCCAAGTCTGACATGGAGTCATTTCCTACCTTTTAAAAGAATCATCCATAGAGATTGATGCCTTAAAGAGGAAACTCTGTTGGAATGATTTGATTGTATTTTAGTTTTTTGTTTTGTTTTGCTGTGGTTTTTTTTCCCAGCAAAAGTTCCAAAACCCCACATCTCCTCAGTGAGATTTTTTTTGTTACCTCTTGGCAGACTCAGAAAGGTATGGCACTTACTGTAGCAGAGGAAACAACTTAAAATTCAAACACCCTGACTCTCAGCTGACTAAAGGCTCTTCCCTCCCAAATACTCTCTTGACCCCTCAACAACATCTCCAGTGTGTGTACCTCAAAGGCTTGCAGGAGCTCCCATGGACTCAGAGCAGGTCAGGTAAACAAGACCCAGTGTTCAGACTGCAGGTGAACTAATTCAGTGCTATTAGCTACAGCCAGGCCTTCATCTCCTCGTTAGTAAAGAGATAAATTATGCAAAGTGTACTGTTAGTACAAGCAACGAGAGACAACAAAGTAGCAGAAAACAGAGAGATGGAAGGGAAAAATAGTCTGCAAAGCAGGGCAGAGGAAATGCAACACAACACTGGCAGTGATGGAAGGGAACCCTCGTCCTGAATAAGCACTTGGAAAGTGATATGGCTGGGAAAAAAGGACTTTACCTCCCTTGGCCCCCTTTTCACTCTACCTAGCAGCATAAAAGTCAAGCTGAAGGAAGGACTCTCCTCTTGTATGGTTTCCTGTACTCCAAAAGTAACTTGCTGGACTTACTGTTAATGTACTCAAGATTTTCATAAGAAATTGAGTTATGTAAAACTCCAGAGCCTGAGAAGGAAAATCTTTATCTCTTATATACCAAGCAGACCTTCCAAAATGGAGCCTCTTCCCTGACACTGCTTTGCAAACCCTGATTTTTTCCTGATGACTATCCCTTGAAGCACGGTATCAATATGAGCTCTTCTCTGGGGTTGTTCTTATTTTACTTCCAGAAAAAAATACTGTAGGGAAGAAAGTGAGTGTGTGAAATATCTTACAACCACCTATGCAAGAAAAAATACCCAAGGCTTGGGCAGGAAAAAAATGGTTGACATTAGCTTAGATACCAGACCCTTTTCAATCCTGTCCCCTGCAGGACTGCCAACATGGTGACCAACCATTCTGGCACTTTTTTGTGGGAGGGAAATCCTGCCAGGAGCTGAACTGAACTCACATTAATTTTCTCCTGGCCAACAAAGACTGACCAGATTGCAAAGACTGTGAACTCGCGACCTTGATTTGTTTCCCCTCCAACAGCTCCCTGGAGCTTTTGGTTTCTCAGCCTCCTCTCTGCCTAGGAGCCACCATGAGGGTAGATATAGCCCTGACAACACACCCCTGCGGCAAACCTGCCTCAACGGGGTGCAGGAGGAGCACTGGATGCTAGCACGGATGGAATCCATCATTCATCCTCTCAGCACAGGTTGAACTGGGCTGGAAGGACAGCACATCAAAGACAGACTACATTTAGCTGGATACTTTCCCTCAACCACTGCATTAGCTTGTCCTGATCCTATAGTTAAAAACAGCTATTTATTCTATCACTACACTGGCAAAGATATATTGCACCAAGTCAGCACCTACAATTATTATAGTACAGAAAACCTTTGCTGTAGCACGTTTAGTGCTGCTATTTATCAGACAAGGCTATTACATTCTGGCTCCCAACAAGGCTATACAATTCTGGCACCCAGGAAGACAGCAGGTGTTCTGAATTAAACCAGAACCCAAAGACTTTCTCTTCACCTTCCTCTGTCTGTCCGTAATAGTCTAGCAAAGATTGGGGGCTATCAGGAAAGAAAAGCATTGCAAGAAAGCTCTCTGCTTATCTGACGATATGTCTTGGCATCATGAAATATGATGTGGAAGGGGAAAAGTTTACTGTGTTGTGAGGGAGGTGACAGGGTTTCTAGAAATTAGAGAAATTAGAATCCAAGTAGGTTATACAGTTCCTCAGGGTGCCAAAGTCACAGTATTTAATTAGAGGTTTCTCTTTGAAATGCTTATCCAATACTACCTGATACTCAAGAATATTATGTGTCCACCTGCCTATCCAGCCATGAAAAAGTGTACTGATATCACTGCAGCTCCCTTCATATGCAAGACTGGGGCTCTGGACATCTGTTTGATATCTTTGCTATATCACTGAAACTTTATTCTATTATTCCCAGCAAAACTATCTTGTCAATGATCTGCACTTCAGATTAATTTGTCTTCATGTCTCCCAACAGAATGGTATTTAAGAAGGTATTTCTTAAAGAATCCTTTCCAATTTTCTGACTTCAGCATTGTTAGTAAACTGAAAATTTGGTTCACAAAGTATAAAGATTTATTGTAATGATTAAAAAAAAAAAAAAAAAGAAATGCTAGAGAATAGCTGATTGATTTAGTAAAAGGGAATTGTTGGATACTTTCTTGAAAGCCTGCTATTCCAGAGTTCTCTCTCTCCCATTGTCACTAGTTTTCAAAAGAAATTCAAGCCTGAATCTGAGAGACTTCCCTGCTGATTTCTTTCTGAAAAATGTTGCATTTTTTGCAAATGATTTTTCAGTAGAAAAACATTGCCGGAATGACTTTGATCAGCCCTTGCCAGCATCTTTCCAGCCCAGAGTTGTCAGCAGATACATCGAGTAATCTGGGTGTGGTCTCCGTGGAGCCGTGAAAAGCACCATCACTGGTAATCGCACATGTTCAAAATGCTAAAAGACACTTGAAGTCTGTCAAGTCCAAATGTTTTTGGGGGCAGAAGCAAATCTGGAGAATAAGTTCTAGAAGAGGTCCCAAAGGCGGAGAAGAATATATAGGAATAGATGAATTTGGATCGATACTCAGCCAGGTACACAGAACTAAGTAATAATTTACACTGTGGGCTGGATGCAGAAGACTTTGGGTCACTGCTGTCAAGGATATTTTCCTTAAGAAGTTCTTGGAATGCTTTAAGATGGCCAGATTTAGCTTTATTCTCACCACCTTCCCACTGAAGACACCTTTTCAAAGTTGCTCCTGAAGGCCTTAACCTCCCAGGCCTCCTGTTGGCAGGAAGGCGCGCTATCATCTGAAGCAGGTTGTCATCATATTATGGAGCTACTACTGACCACGACTGCCTGGTTGCTTTGCCTTTGCAACATGATAGAGGTGGCTTACAGGATTTTGTGTGATTTACTTATTTAAGTTTTAATTTTATTATTTTAATTTTTATTTTATTATTTTAATAATAATATTAATAACTAATTCAAAAGGAAGTTTTTGCTTCTGGCCATCATTGCTAATGTATAAGACACACACAGTGATTGGATCTATTGACCTGATATTCCTGCTTACTATGCAAGTGTTACTAATGTCAGGGTGACTATATTTAAGAGACAGCAACCCTTAAGAGGCGTCTTCTGATGGAGCTGCAGACACCACCAAAGATTCATGCTACCAACTAGGGGAGGGACCCAGACAGTGGAAATAATTTGCTTAAAAGCATGTTGATTTGGACATCACTAATCTCAGCATTGATCTCTGCCAGCATTAACTTTGCTGTTAATGCAAATAACTGAACATAAGGATGCCATTAATTGTATTGATATAATGGAAGGCATTGCCCTTGACTTTAAGGCCCCCCTCCTTGATTTAGTGCTTGCCAAGAACTCAACATTTTTGTCTTCTCTCCCCCTTTCTGCTTGTCCAAAATGATGTTTCATTCCTTTTTATGTCCCTCTTATGCTTGGAACATCTTGTCTTCACATTCTGCTCCTTCAAATGCTCCTTTCTTCCTGAAGATCCTGCATTCACCTTCCCTTCCTTCCCCAAGTGCAATCTCATAACTATAACAGAAAGAAAACAAGACTACGTATCCAGAACACAACAGCAGCAACACACCCAAAGAATCCAAGGCATACTTCCAGCATGGCAAATTTCCTCTATGATTCCTTGGGATGAAGGCTTAATAAGGTAAAAGCAACAATATGGCTTATCTGTATGGCTCTACTGAGAGAATTACTTCAAAACAGTTTTTTTTCCCTACTGCCTATTTTCCAGACTGAATACTGATAAAAAGTGATGATGAGACACTGGAACAGGTTGCCCAGGGAAGCTGTGGATGCCACCTCCCTGGGAGTGTTCAAGGCCAGGTTGGATGGGGCTTTGAGCAACCTGGTTTGGTGGGAGGTGTCCCTGCCCATGGCCGGGGGGTCGGAACGAGATGACCTTCCCTGTCCCTTCCAACCCAACCCATTCTGTGATTCTGTGATCTAGAAGAGTTTAAAAAAAAACAGCTGGGGACTTGAAACCCTTATTTCAGGAATGAATTTAGGGTTTCTACATATGTATCTTCTACAAAGGAAGGTTAGGAAAAATCTATTGCCCTTTATTATTACTTATTAGAAGAAAAAATATTCTTATGACAGAGAGCGTTTTAGTTTAGGAGGTAAAGTCACCACAAAATATCATACCAGACAAACTAAGTCTAAAATTACAGAACATTTTATTTTAAGTGTGTGTCAACTTTTTAAGTCTTAAAATCTTTAAATCAACTTTAGTTTTCTACAAGGCATGTTCAAGATATGCAACAAAAAAAAGAATTATGTATTAGGGGAAAAGCCCTTGTTTTCCCAACAGAAGTGTTAATTTAGATCAGAGACTTACCAAATACTTGTAAGAATCACTTTTTCTGACCCAAATACTTTGCAGTACCAAAAGGGAAGATATAGGAAGATAAATCATACTGTAGATCTATCATGGGCAACTACAGTTTTCACTGAATAATAAAACAAGATCAATTAACTTCACATTTTTTCTCAGCCATTATTAATTTTTTGATTTCCTGAGGGCACTAACATGGTAGAAACTGGTATTGAGTGGATCTGAAGAAGTCAAGGCATGGGGAAGATGTCATATGTGTAAGAGGTTTCCTGGATCAGGAGGCCTTCGGGCTGTTTTTTTCAACCAACCACCACAGCTTAGTTTAAAACAGGGTTGCTGACTGTTTGAAATGCTGTCAACTTTGAGATAATCAGAGGCATCGCCTCTGGAAACTAGCACATTGTGGAACTGTAAAAGGAAGCCCCTGCAGGGGAGAGTAGGAATAGTGTATATAGCAGCATTAAATTGGCATCTATTTGTCAAAAACATCCTTTACCACCCTTTTTTTTCCCCAGCGAAAAATTCCACTGCAAAAAACCCCACACTCATCCTCCAGTTCCTCACTTAACATCTGAATTGTAATCAACAACTTTGTGGTCCAGGAATCTTTGAAGAGCTGGGAAAATGAGTGGGTTTTTTTCAAGCTAAGCACAAAAATACAGTGATAATAGTGGGATTATATTGGAAATACATGGCCAATAGGAACTTTGAAGGGGATTGATCCGTTCCAAATCCAAATCCCTTTTGGTCCCTTAATCCATAAACTTTACTAAAGAAGTATGTTATTGCTAAATAGTTGCATTTAGGATTTGCAGCTGGGTTTTCATGTACAGTTGTCTGTTGTCATGTATCTGTAAATGCATCTTCAATAATTGCTTTACACTTGCAAAGGGCTTTTCTCTTTGCAAAGTAGTGGTACAAATGTTAATTTCAAACAGCAGTTCTCTAAGTGGGAGATAGTTATTAGCTCTGTCTTACAGATTGAAAAACTAAGGGACAGACTGTTAATTGAACCTAGTTAAAAAAAACCCTAAATTATTTGTATCAAAAGAGCATATAGAGCTCCAGATATGAACCAAAGCCCCTTTATAATCAACACTGTGAAGAAAACAAAGAGAACTCCTGTCTCAAGTTGCTGTAAGACAATAGGTGCGGAAAGGTAGATTCTCACAAAAAATACTTAAAGTTAATTTATTTTTTCCCCTTCTTTTCACTGTCTGGTATCCATGTGGGTCTTATCTTTCCTGATATAGTGAAAAGGGTGGTAGATTCCTGGTAAAGTGAGGAAATGTTCATATGTCCTTGATTTAACTCTGATTTACTTCAGTGTGGCCAATGCTACAGACACCACTCACCCCAAACTGTCTTTCTTTAGAGTAGGCTATGAGGAATGCAGTCTGGGATGCTCCTGTCCAGCAAAGCAGCAGGATCTTGGTAGCATCTGCCTTTTCATTAGCACATAGAATATAACATGATCTGTCTCTCCTTTAAACTAAGCAGCAAGCCAAGTCGCTCAGAAGGGCCGAATTTCACGCTGCTTTAACTCCACCAACTTAAAAAACCAAGACCTAACTGGAGACCCCAAATATGCCACAGATCAGTCAAATTTCAGTGGTTCCATGGCTCCTGAGGAGGAGGAACAGATGGACAGGAACACAGAGAAGCTGACTGCATAAATCCTGTTTCTTAAGAAACTAGACTAAAATTAGGTGTTTTAAAATACAGATCGAGGGTTAATTTTGTTTGGAAGTAGATGCCTGAATACTAATGCATATGGCTGGAACAGTAGCTATTTCTGTTACTGTTGTCAAAAACCCGTTCTGATACACCAAAATCAATGCTGGGGTGTCATTACAGACTATTATGTCATAATATGAGCCCTAGATCTATGCATATCCAGGTAGGTAGGTAAGCAAGCTTTACAGTCATTTCCACTTCAGACATGAAACCTCCTAACAATAACTTCTGGTTTCAGTCAATTACTTTATAATTATGTTTTAAAATGACATGTCTGATTTGAGCCAAACCCTTGGCTTTTAGCTTTGCCAAGAGAAAGAAAGACTGTGGCATGAAATTGCAATTTTAAAAGCAAAAACTGAGCCATCTATAGAGGTACTCACAATTCAGGGCTGTATTTCTATGCATAACTAGGGGCATGGTTCCACAACATAAATCTTTTCCTCATAGAGCCCTCAGAAAGGGTTTCAACTTAACTATTTGTGAAATGATCCACTGGCAAAACAATAAATATTTTAAAAAAAAGAATAGAAACCAACAAAAAACCACAGCCCCAACCCCCCCCAATCCTAAATAGGAATGTCATCAGCAATAGATTTGATTTAAAGTTCATTCAAACAAGTAATTTTGTTGGTATAGATGAGAAGGGCTGTAATTCCTTGTACAATAGTGATTGGGACAGGAGTTTCTAACACAGAAGATTGGAAAAGTATAGTGATAATGTATATAACCTCTTCCTGAGAGGCCAGCAAATGATTGTCTATTCTGACACACATCCTATCTCTCAAAATGCCACAGAGACTCCTTCTTGATTTTCTTTTCTCACCTAACCAGAAGAAAGGTTTTGCCCTGTGATGAATTTGCACAGAATTATGGAGAAGGTGAGCATCTCCAGTGTTATCCTGGAATATGCATGACGTGCAATGTGTGCAACAGGGTCAAAACCTGCTGCAAATCCTGATCCAGCTGCAGCCTTCTAGAGAGCTTCTACAAATCTTCCTCCCATCACTTTCCCTCCCCAGCATTCCCCACCACATGCCCTGATGTGAATCATCCTTCATGGTAGGGAAAGAGGATGATGAAATTATCCGGCAGTACCTAAATAAACTGGTTTAAGGACTGGAGCTGTAGTTCTGAAACTACCCCTCCTTTGCACAAGGCCAAAGGAATCCATTAGGACTGCCACCGACTATATTCAGGACATTCATATGCAGCTCAAATCTCCATTGTGGCTTTGAAAAACCTACCCCCAGTGTTATTTTAATGCAGCTGTTTGTCTCCTTGTGAACTTATAATGATAATAATGATAATAATGATAGTAATAATGACTGACATTTATATAGTACCTTTCATCCAGAAGGATCCCAAAGTGCTTTGCAAACTGATTTGCAAACGACCACATACCCATATTAAACACCCCATCACTATGTTAATGCAATATTAATGTTGCAAATCTGAAGTGGCAAAAAGACAGGAAATGCAAAGGTTACAGCTTCAGGAACAACATGCCGTGCATCTTGCCTGTGAATGTCTACCATTCACAACGTCACCTGGCAAATGCTGTGCAGCAAATAATATTTTACAAACTGAGGGAAAGGTGCGCAAAACCTTGTGCATCTGGGCATGAAGGTAATTGGGTAAGTGAGATGGAAATTTCACTAAGTCCCCTTCCTCAAGTGCTGATGTGGAAATCTGAGTTCTCTAATTTTCTATTTTTATTTGCTGCAATTGACAGGGCAATACTAGATGTAGATGCCCAACAGTTAGAAGTAATGTGGCTAATGATGCTGCAATTGGACATGGGAGGGAATGGAAAGAATCCTGCTGACTTCAGTGAATGCTGGATCAAACATTTGTTGAATTATCTGAACACTAGCAAAATTTCACTCTCTCCCTTTCTTATACTTATTATTGATATGGTGAGTTGCTCTATGTTTTCACAAAGGGGAAACCATTCTTTTCTTTTTCACTCCTTTATTCTTCAAACTATAGGGAGGACAATCTATTTTGGAACCAGATCTCACATGGCAAGTTTCAGCTGAAAGGCATTTTATATCCATTTGAGCTATGTTCCTCATGATAGAACAGATGAGCCCAATGTTAATGGTGCAAATGGTGCTGTTTTCAATGCACAATTAACCAGGTCAACACCGTGATGAATAAAAAATAAAGCTGGCATCAGGGAGGACCCCATGGAAGTTGAAATCAGTTGTTTAGGTACTTGTGACTCTCAAAACATCCTTATCACTCAACAGACACTTTTTTTTTTTTTTTTCATTCAAGATCAAATCACCTGCATCAAAAGACTGAAGCAGAAGAGTTTGAAGGAGAGGAATCTGTGTTTGAGAGTGAATGGTTCAAGAAAAACAACAGTCCCAACACTTTTGACTCCAACCAGTTGTGAGTTGCTTTTTGGACCATCTGGACAGAGAGATACTTTTTTCCTTGTTTCTCTATTACAAGATGGCCTGTTGAATAAGGTGAAAGTACATACTTAAACATAATAGAAACTGACTGTATGCACAGTGCAAACACCCACCGTCTCAATGCTATAGCTTCTTAAAAGCAAATATTAAAGCAAAGTTATCTTTTAGGGCAGTCATTTCTCACAAAATGGGAAGTAGATTCTGGCTATGCAGATCACAGCTGATCTGGCAGGAGTTTGGCATTAGTTTGGACTTGTCTGTCTGAACTCCTGCCATACCTTTTATTGCAGAGTAAACCTCTCAGCAGAATTGGGAAAAATAAGTACAATTTAACCTATCAGGTTCCTCAAGGCTTCTCTTTCTCTGTTTTGAGAGCATATTTCCTGCCAACTCTGTGAAGCTTCACACAGTGATGGCATCAAGAGTCAAAAAAAAAAGAAGCAGCAATATACAGAATGCAAATGATTTACTTTGAGAAGGACTTCAACCTGTGTTTGCCTCGACATCCGTATCAGGTCACAAGGGTAAAAATTCACTCCCCTATAACTGCTGCTATCAAGGTAGGTGGTAGAGTGGCTTCCCAAATCTCTTACCATTACCCTGGGGGTGACTTTAGCTTTTCATTTTTGCACCATAAAGGCTTTCATCCCACCTTGTGTAAGACTCTACTCGGAGGCTTTGCTCAGCTCTGAGGGAAGAGTGGTTAATAGTGTCATTTTGGAATTTTTTATTAACAGGCCAGCAAAACTGCAAGGTTGACAGCACTATTAAATATGACAAAATCTTCTTTAAAACACTGACTGTGTGACTGGTGGGAGAAAAAAAAAAAATCGTGGCATGATTTATACCCGGCTGTATGAGTCACAGACTCTCCTCTATATCTTTGTGTCCAAAGAACGATCACTCATCTACAGTCTGCAGTGTCCTCAAAGAGCTCATCACAGATGGCTCATCTTGACTCTATAACGTTGAAACATGCTTTTCTGTTATGCTGCACCTTTCCTGGACAAACCCCCTGCTTTTGGCCCCCACCCATTAGGTTTCCTCACAGACTGAAGTGTTTGTAATAGATCCCTACATTGGACAGACTGCTGTTCTGAATGGGAATGTCAAGCCCATAATGGATGACATAGCTGTTTGGAGTGAAGATGTCATAGCTGGATTGGTAAGGTAGAAAGGTATCTCAAACCAGAATGCCACTTTCAAATGGGATTGAGGAGTTTATTAAAAAAGATTTTATGTATAAACCTTGAAGATTTTGCACACACAATAAAAATACATTAGAACTAGATGAGATGAGATGAGATGAGATGAGATTAATAAAGCACAGACACAGTGGACCAGATCAACAGTGAGTCTTAGCTCAATAGCCTGTCTCAGACAGAGGTCAATACCATTTGCTCCTCTGCAACAGGCAGGGCACCCTTCAGTGGGCAGCTGTGGGAATAACATACACATAAGGGCAACATCTTTCTAAACCCCATTAATTAGAAGTTGGTTTCAGGCACTGAAGCAAGAAAGCTTTTATCCACTCTGGAGGTCTGGGATTTTTATTATTTTTTTAAAAATCCTTACAGTTGTAAATCTGGATGTACTTGCTACCTAATAGAAGTCTAGTTCCATTCTTTCCCTTCCCCTCCTCCTAAACTGTCAAAATTTTGGTTTCAAAGACTAGGAACTACATTTTTTAAAAAAAGAAATTAATTGCAGCTTTTGATTGAGTAGGACTGAGAAACGTATGTAACAGATCTCAGCAGCTCTGCCCAGCCCTGAAGAAACAAGGGAGAAGAATGATTTCAGTCATTGAAATCAGAGATGACTGATTTTCTGTTATCTGGCAGTAATCATTTGAACAGCCTGAAAAATGCCCTTCCATGTATTTTCACTTTTCACATTTAGCACCCATTTCCTTTATGAAACAACTCTAGTAACTAAACCAGCTTGGAAGGGATCCAGGGGATATGGTTAGCATCCTGTATTTTAGACATCTTAAGTGCATGTTTCTTGGCTGGGCCACTGTCTTTACACACCATTTGAATAATACAAGGTTTTACTCAGAGGGAGAGGAAGAAGTATTGTCCAAGAGAATAAGGAGAGATATCAACTCTGCCTCATTTCAAATGCCTGCCCAGTGTCTCATTTTACTGGATGAGTTGTGTAAGGTCAAGAATACAACCCCAGGGCTCAGGGAGAGAGGATACTAGTAGTATTTTTCTTCATGAAGATTCAAAAATGTTTAAAGACACAACAAAATATTTTTAGACACTATCTTATAAGGGCCAGACAGTGGAGTCTGGCCAGCATTGCCTGTTTACATTTCCCAGAATCTGTGAAGTATGTGTGGAGGTTTGATTATTGGTGCAGGGATCTCTAAAACAATCGTACAAGTTACTGTTCTTGGAGGTACTACATTTTGGGTTGGTTCACTCTATTATTGTAGTATGTCCTTTAATTTGTCCAGCCACTAATTTGGCCATCAATAAAACCTTGTAAATAACAATTTCCCTCCTAAGGAAAATATTATTTCTTTTTGCACCTCAGATTTTTTACAAAAAAACCCCAATATTGTGAGACAGGTCTGTTCCTATGTGGCCCCATGAGCTGGTGGGCAATTTCTCTTTTGTGGGTAGTGATCTCCAGACTGACTTCATGTCTGGTGATGAACTACTCCTTTTAAAGCAGCAAAGACAAGAGATGCAATTCAGGGTTGATCCTACGGAGGTTAAGTGAGAGTATGAATCAGTCCAACTCCCACCAGGTGTTGCTCCAACATTATTTAATAAAAAAATGTGGATTTCAGATGAAATACCTTCTTTTTAAAATGTACTTGTACTTGAAGTGTTATATTTTTCCAGGTGAAAGGTAAACATATCTTCAGCAGGTATAATTTTAGTATTTACCTGCTGAATCCCAAATTTGAAGGGCAGAGCTTCCCATCCTGCCAACCAATCATGAGGAGGTGGACAGAATTTAACAGCTCAGATCCAAAGCAGTATAGAGGTCCTGGGAGACAGCTAAAAAATTATACCCAGAATGTGTCCGAAGAATACATCTCTGCTTATCTATGCTTGCATATATATGTGTTCTTTTGTTTTATTTTATAACAAGATGTATTGACTAACTGGGAGTATTTTATTAAAGAGAAAAGTCTGGGTAAAACTAGAAAACTATTCACTGCCAAAATTTACCCAGAAGTACCTGTGTAATTGAATTTGGCCGGCTGTAGCAAGATATTTGATTTTCTATAATTGGATTGGCTAATGGGGAGAAGAGGGTGGGGAAAAGGAGGAACTGGAAAGTTATCTATCTCCCTTGACAAAATGATCCAGTGACTTGGGAAATTTCTCTGCCCTCAGGGAAAGAAGGGCCAGATAAAAACATGAAAACAAAGCAACTGATGGACTGAAGCAAGAGGTAGGTCTAGAAAGCTGGGGTTAGTCCATGGATCTGCTACACACTCCTGGGATGCTTGTGGGAAAGTGGCATAAGCTTCCTGTGTTTAAATTCCCCACTCGGTGCCTGCCTTATTTCATATTCTGAGTGCTTTGTTGTGCAAGTGTGTTGTGTGCTATACTGCAATTGGATAAGAGCTGGAACTTGCTGTATCACATAGCAAAACCACACTCTCCCATTGAATAAGCAAAAGCCAGTAAGTAAATAAGGATATAGATAACAGTTTTTGAAGGGTTGTCACATCTGTAGCATACATCTGTTTCTACTTCATTATTGTAGGCATATTAGATTAGAAAACTTGGGCCATTTATTTTGGGGCATTCAGCAATCCTGGACATACCCACTGCATGTAACTCTACTGCGTGTGTTTGGCATGAAACATCCTGAGGTTTCCCTTCAGCTTATTTCCTATGGTGATGGATGCCATTATCCTATCACAGGGGACTCAAAATACTAAATGTTTTTAGGCATTTTTAAGGAATGAGAGCAGCTCTACTGGATCAGAGAATAGGTTAATCCAGCTAAAGTTCATCTCATCAGCCCTCTCCAATACTTTGTGCTTAGGGCAAATGTAGGTAACAAAGATTATATTTACTGTGAACACTCTCCTAAACACCAATCATATTCACTTCAGGGGTTTCCTAGATGCGGTATCTCTATAGTCAGTAACCTTCACTGCATTCCCATATTCATCCTGCTTGCTGGACCCACGAAAAAAAGGAAGGAGACAACCCTGCCTTATGCTACAGCCGTGCGATTGCCAAAAATCTCATTTTTAGTAATATGGAGCCTACACTTGTTGCCACAGCAAAATCAGATGGGATGGGAAAAAGAATCTAACCAGGGGGATAAAGACAGATTCACAGAATCACAGAATCACAGAATCACAGAATCACAGAATCACAGAATCACAGAATGGTAGGGGTCGGAAGGGACCTCCAAAGATTATCTAGTCCAACCCCCCGGCTACAGCAGAATCCCAGAGTAGACCACACAGGAACACGTCCAGATGGGTTTTAAATGTCTCCAGAGTTGGACACTCCACAGCCTCTTTGGGCAGCCTGTTCCAGTGCTCAGTCACCCTCACAGTAAAGAAGTGTCTCCTTATGTTAAGACTGAACTTCCTGTGTTCCAGTTCGCTCCCATTGCCCCTTGTCCTGTCACTGGACACCACCGAGAAGAGTCAGACCGACAGTTTACCTAATCCCTCCCCACCTATGTATATGAGTAATACTTTTATACTAGTGGTATGAATATATTATGTTTGGATGTATTGTGACACTTTTTGATAACAGTATTAAGAAATACCCTAATGCTATCCTTATTCATCATTAAAAATGCAACATTTTCATTTTAATGGATTTTAAAATGTTTAATCAATCTTCCGTAAAACATGAGACAGATTTAAAGCCAAGATGGAATAAAATCTTTGATTCTTGGGCACAACCACAGTTTGAAATGTGTGCTAGAGTCCTTTTTTTAGCAAGTAGAGTTTAGTTTTCTAGAAAAAATAACCCGATGTGATCAAGTTGTGTCTGTTAATCTATGACTCTTTCCTGATTACATTATTGCATGGTTCAGCTGAATGTACATCAGGATAGAATAAAAAAAACGTTAAGCCTCAAACAGCAAATCACAAGTTAGCCCTGATACTGAGGGGAAGGGTTTTGTTAGAAGCTCACTCTTATTAGACACCAGAGAATCCACAGTAGAGAGAGCCATCAGGAACATCTTGACCACAAGCAAAGATTCAGCCACTGCAGGCACCTTTTTAGATATCTGAAAATCTAATCATCAGACACTAAGTCAGAGGAATTCCAAATTCACACGTGCATGGCTTACAGAGTAAATTCTGTTTTATTTTGCAGACAGATGAGCTATTACACTGAGGACTGTAAAACTTTTTGAATTTAAATGGATAGAGGAGGAAGAAAGAATAAGAACATGTACCTAAATCTTTCTTTAAGATTTAATGACAGTCTACTTCTACAAACAACCTGTTGGGAGGGCTGGTTTTATAGCCTCACAAAACTGCAGTCTGGGTTACCCTTGGTATACCATTCCTTGCCTGCCTCCTTTTTGTAGAAAATTGTACTCTCCACTATCAATATACATGAAGTCAACTTCCTTAATCAGTTTAAAAGCATTTTGAAAATGTATTTTGTGGGTGTCTCACTGTCTGAATCTTTTATTTATGGGCTTGTATTGGGATGGTCATTTGAATTTTTGTTGCGAGTCCATATTTTATTATGCATTTTATTTGTTTTTTATTGAAAGCTTTCTGAAGCACTAAGAAAGATGCTGGGCAAGTGATTGAATAAAAACAAACTCATTTCAAAACCCTTCCCTGATCTTTCTGCCTCTTCCCACTGCAGATATGTACACATCCAGACTTCTGCCCTCTATTTCATAACACACACTACTACTTTATTTTATTTTAATCTTTGATGAAAACCTAGACAATATGTGCTGCTTATAAGAACAACCAGCATCAGAATGCTAATAGATGTGATAAAAACTACAGTAGCTTTATTTATTTTGAAAGAAAACTTCAGAAATAGAGGAACCTTCTTATTTTCCTAAAATTTTATTTTTTTTTTCCTGTTATCAGGTTTCTCTTTGTGCAAGAAGTTTCGTAATAAATGACATTAAATATCACTTTAAGATTTTTTTGGAAACTTTGTAATTTTAAAGAACATAATTTTGAGATCATTCTTTCTCCTTTCTTTTGTAAAAAGGAATCCTTAATATCTTTACCAATTTTTTGTGGGAGAAAAATGCATTTTTTTCAAAAAGAGAATAAAAGAACAGAGTGTGCTGTTTTCTGATTTGCTTTTATTTTCCTGTGCTGTTCCTCATATACTGGCAATCCTTCAAAATGGGCTATTCCACAGACAGATGAAGACACAGTATTCAAGTTCATAAAGATACTTCCCATTCAGACTTCTGGCCTACTCTCACTTTTCTTTTGGAAACTGATGAAAGATAAAATCTTAAAAGAAGTCAGTGATCTGTTCAAGAGCTTTTTACTACTGGCTGACCATTCTGCAGGAGACAAATGGTGCCTCAGGTTCCAAAATGCCCTCACTTTAGAATAGAACATCTACTGATAGAGTTACCCACAAACACAGAAAGAAAAGTGAAAGATGTAGATGAATAGCAAGGAGAATTTTCTTAAATGAAAAGTGTATATCACCATGGGAAATAAAGCAAGCCCTTTTATTTGGGATCTTGAATACTCAATCAGACAGATCAAGAGGAAATACATAACAGAAAACAATTGGCAAAATCCCATCTTACATCATCTAATCTGTCCTCCCAGCTCTTTTTTTCAGGAATGCTGAGATTGATAGTATCTCCTGAATGTGGCTGTCCACAGCCATGTTATTGGATATTTACTTACGATGAACCTCTCCACACAACTCCCTCTTTTTTTTCTAGATCATCCTGCTTAGAGACAAAGCGTTCACTTTATGTTTATCTTATACTTGAAAGATTAAGTCAACAACTCTTACACTGATAAGCTATATAATGTATACGTATGAAAAGTCAGCTTAATAGGAACACCTTTTTTAACTTACTATTACCCACATTTAGTGGGTCTTTAGCACCAACAACATGCATGTCTATCAATAGATTTACTACAGCGATTTTATGAATTACACAACCACATGATGAAGAGCAGAACAGGCGATTAACTGCATTAACTACACACCTTTGACCAGGTCACCTGCACTCTGTACACTGATTTATCACCTCTGTGTGAGAAAACCAAACCCAGAAGTACAACTTCTGGCAGGCCAACCCCCAAAGTGCTCAGATCCTAGTATTTTCTTCAGCACTTGCGAATGAGAGTGATACGTTGAAGTCAGGCAGATGAACTCTTATTGTACTTTAACATCAAATGGTCCAGATGGATACAGATTGACGAGACACATGTACAATTCATTCTTTTTTAACAAGTCTGAGACAGCTTGAAAGACCAGACACCTGTAAACTTGTGATGCTTACTTTGTACAAAAATATAAGTTTCAGTCTGACTGACCTAGAAATCTCATAAGAACATATTTCACCTAAGTCTTTTGCATAGCACTCAGGCCAGGAGGAGCTTTTCACCACAGTACTACTTAAAGGTATGAAGAAGATAGCTGGAGATTAAATATTATTTGGAACAAGCATCTTTGACTGGGCTGGGGGCGGAGTGCTGAACACTAAAATGACTATCACACTATCAGTACAGTGTCTGATTTATATCTTTCCAAGAGAAGAGAACACTCAAACAAAACATCTCTAACCCCTTTTGGTAAAACAGAAGCCAGAGAAGTACCTAGGACATGTCTGCATGAGTTTTTGTATGCAGATCCAACTGCACCTTCACTAATCTCTAAGCACACAGGAACTTGTAACACCACGGATAACACAGTGCTGCAATGAGCTAAGGAGTCCTGCTAAGGAGTAGGAGATAACAGTTTGGGTTTGATGCCTCTAGGACATTTCTCCTCCAGGAGGCCAGAGTGAGTTTAAGTTTACCTAGGCAGATGTGGACATTGAACATAGATTTCCACCTTATGGATGAGAGGAATCACGTAATAAAAGTGTACTTCTCTCTACTGACTCTAAGAGAAGCACATGCTCTTTAGCTCAAATCTATATAACAAAAAATCTCTGTAGCTACAGATGATGTGTAGCTTGTCTGTATGGACAGACTGTAATGGGAGTTCTAGTAAGAAAAGGTAGGACAAGGGAGTAATTAAAAAAAATCTCGTCTTATTCAAAATTTAAATGTAGAATATGGTAAAGTGGCTGAACAACGATTAACTGACAGAGCTAACGAGATGGGGGGAAAAACACTCCAAACAGAATGAGCACAAGGCTTGGTGCATCAGGATTCCTGTGTGTACCTTGCAAATTTACAATGTCAAATTGACATAATTTGAAGGAGATGGTGGGCATTATCCTAGCAAAAAAAAGAAAAAAGCATCCCATATGTAATTTGCATATGCATATTTATTTATTCGATATAGCAGCAAATTCTGCTGTTCTCTGAGTGACACCTTTGCATCTTACAAATTTCTCCACATTTGCACAATTAATGCTGGCAGATAAATGTGCTGGCTGGTGAAGCATTCTCTTCTATCCTCTCCCCTGCCAAGTGCGGAGGCCTTCAGATGTCTTATTGAAACACAAAACACTGATAGGCTAACTTGCAAACCTTTAATCATAATCCAGTGTGAAACTATGCATGCTCAGTGAGTCATGTAGAGTGGGGTTACCTCTAACATGTACTTGCCAATAGAGTGGATATATAGACTATAACCTGCATGAGCTACAAAGAGATGTGTGAGGTGTGGTAAACACTATTTAGGATGAGCTGAACATGCATTATGGATAGTGGTTAGGGCTGTAATGTCTTCATGTACTTAAACATCAACATCCCAACTGCTAAGTCAGAATTTCTAAGTTCTGCTTCCAGCTTTCACATGTTCTGTTAATTTGCATGAAAGACCCGAATTTCTCAATAGCTCTGTTTATTCATTGGTATGGCAGTTGTATACTGTACCACAGGTTGTAAAGCTCAATGGTCATAAATTGTTCCTTATTACTCATTCCCGGAAGAATCAAACACAGTATGTATATGTTTCCTTATCTAAGACAAATTTTCCCCTGTGTTCCTCTTCTTCCACTTCCACACTTCCTGCAGAGTGTGTCCAGAAAGACAAAGGAAGAACAGGCTAATGAGGATATCACCTGTAGCGGCCAAGAGATACCCCTTGGCTACTTTCCCTAGGCCCCATAGACCTCACCAGAATACGGAAGGGATTTTCAATTAAACATCAAATTAATAAGGCACTTCTGATGCTCTGTTCCTGCAGGAAGACATTAGTAATTTGTTTGTTCCAAAGGCGCCACTCATATTCACACAAAATGGCATTTAAATGTTAATCGAGTCAGGGGATGGGGAGTGCTTGCCAATCACTACGCAACTTAAGGTCAAGGTTTTTGTCTTAAAGGAGGACTCAATGTTAATTTTAAATTTAAAATTCTTGACAGATAGCAGGTTTTCAAAGGCCTGCTACAATCTGGCTTGTTTGATTCATTTTAATGAGTAAGTAACTCCTGGCAAAATGAAGGTTTCCCCATGTCTTCAAGGAAATGGAAGGGCAAAGAGGCACAGTGGACTAATCCTGCATCCACTACAGGGAACAGGAAGCAAAACCAATTTAGACTCCCATTCATCTCCTTGCTCCCCACATGGACACCAAAAAGAGTAATTTACATTCCTACGAACACTAGGCAATTATTGGAACTTTCAGTTTAAAAGGAAATAAAAAAGTTCTCAATATTAAATTCAGTTTTGACTCTCTGTGCTGGAGGAATATTTGGTATGCATGTCTGTGCATATGTTTGGTTTTGTTGTTTCTGTGCTTTACATTCTTTGATAGGTTTGGGGTTTTTTCGTTTTGTTTTGCTTTGTTTTTTTAACCTTCAGACTGTACCTTTTAAATAGTATATGGAACCTATGATCTCTTTTTTCCAAACATGTCAGTCCCCAGAAGGAGTCAGAGGGCTTTGCTGTATTTACCCCTGGCTCTTGCAAGCTGGAGCTAGGGCTTACATCCCTCTCAGGCAGTTCTTGCCACTGCTGCACAGGTACATGACAGACTGTCATATTTCCCAGGCAGCCTTACCTGGGATGACAGATGCAGATTACCACTAACTTAAACTTGTGATCTGAGCCAGGTAAGAAGATACAAGGATTACTTCTGCTGATTTCCTGATTTCCTTGCTGACAAAAGTGAGATTGGAAGGGAATGAAAAGGGCTGTGAGTGATCAGGGCAAACCTTGAGATACCAAAAGTTTTGTGGATGCCCTAAAGAAAGGAGGTGAAGTCAAACTCTGCTTGCATTCAGGAGAGAAATAGTGTTTCTGGGGTATAGTGCATGCAGTGGTAGATGAAGACAGGCACACAGATTTCATAAATAAAAGAGCCCATATGAATGTCACTCAAAATAACTCTCTCTGTTGATGAGGTCTTCCATATAATTAACTCAGGCACATAGACTGCCAAGTTAGCTGAAATGAACTCCATGCTAACTATGGATAGGAATAGAAGGAAGGAATTTACTTTGATCTCTTCTTAGATCAGTGACACTAACTTCTACCCTTTCCTGTGGTTAGACTGGAGAGTCATGTCTGCTCTGCTGGAACATCTGTTGTTGGTGTATGGCTATGTATGTGCAGAGCTTATGGACCTGGATACCTACTGCTCTCTGAGCCTTTGTAGATCATTCTCTCTCTATTTAGTTTCCCTTGCACACACTTATAAAATAGATGAATAGTATTTCCATGACTCATCATACCATTTAGTGTTGTTGAGACGCTCAGATTAAGTAACCACACAATTATTTTAAATAGAGAGTATTTGAAGAGTAAAGGGTTTTGACCAGTTTTGCACCACCTAATTAAAGAGGACAAGTCTCCACCATTTCACTTTGTAGATAATGGAGAGAAACAGGTGGGATTTAGACCATTCTAGGATCTGAACCAACCTCAAAGAGTGTCAAGACTCCTCAGTTAAGTGGAATGAATTGAGACATTTTAAAATGTTATGGTGCTGGATCTATCTGTCCATTATATACATGTATAGTCTTCAACAAAGAGGCCTCTGAACTGTATTCTTGACCTCTACATGTTTTGATAACTGTAGGGTCCATTTCACAACCGTATAACACACATGGCATGCTCATTCATATGCCATCACCAAAGGCACATGACCTTTCTGTGATTACACCAGAAAATGTACTTTCTCTTACTGAATTGGTGTGCAATTGCATTGAACTGAGTTGCTGACAGTCTCCCAGGCCGCTTAAAACCTGCAGGGCAGCAGAATGCTAAAACCCCATAGCACTAAACAAAATCAAGTCAGAAGTAATCTCAAGAAAAAGAAACGGATCCACCTTATAAAGTCACATTGTCCAACCTTCAGCTAATGCAGTACTGTTCCCCAAAAATATACTGCTTAATTTCAAAGCAATGAAGAAGCTTTGAGTCTCAGCTTTGATAGTCCCCGGCCTGTATGATGGTGCTTAAGGAGAACTTTCTATGGATATATAGTCCCTAATTATTGGATTTTATTTATTTATTTATTACTATTTGTTTTATTTTTCCTTACTGTGTAATTCATTTTGAACTACTTGAGCATTTTTTCCTTTTTATGCCATCACTTCTCTTTATGGAGTCACCTAAATTCTTATAGTTAATCAGCAAAGAGATTGATGAAATGAGTTATCTTTGCAATTGTTCAGGGAACAAGTAAGTTCAAACACACAGAAATAAATTCTTTACTGGTCCTGAATAGTTTCATTTATAAGTGACAGTTCACTTACTTTTTCTGCAGAGTAAATACCAGTATGGTAGGATACAGAAATATGATGCTAGTAAGTTCTACCTCTGCTATCCTTTATTTTCATTCCTCATTTAAGGAAAATAAAAGAATATCCCAGGAGGTCAAGCTGCCAAAATATAATACAAAACTCATTGTTTAAGGCAGTAGTAGAACAAGTGCTTTGAATAAAATGAGATGAGTCTATGATTTTCCATTCCAAGGAGAAGGAAATCTATAAACTCCATCAGATTTGCTTATTTACAGAAGCAGTTAAGTCATGTCAAGCTGTTAATGTAATCTGCAATTTAACCACTGTGAGTTACCTACCAGAATTTCCAGTCGGCACCTTCCCCAAATGTGTTCACATCATTATCATGTCTTTGAACAGGTCCATGTCAAGACTAGAACTAGACTCAGAACTAGAATGGAGATTGGAAGAACTAAGTTCCCATCCAATTTGTCAGTAATCATCTGTAATCTTGAAAAAACTAATTTCATTTCAAGGTCCTGCACCTTGGTGGGGGCAATCCCAAACACAGATATAGGCTGGGCAGAGGGTGTCTTGAGAACAGCCCTGAGGACAAGTACTTGGGGGTGTTGGAAGATGAAAAACTCAACATGAACCATCTATGTATACTTGCAGCCCAGAAGGCCAACCATGTCCTGGGCTGCATCAAAAGCACTGTGGCTGGCAGGACAAGGGAGGTGATTCTGCTCCTCTGCTCTGTTCTTGTGAGACACCACCTGCAATGCTGTGTTCACCTCTGGGGCCCCCAACACAAGAAGGACATCAAGCTGTTGGAGCAGGTCCAGAGGAGGGCCATGAAGATGATCAGAAGGCTGGAGCACCTCTGCTATGGGGACAGGCTGAGTTGGGGTTGTTCGGCCTGGAGAAGAGAAGGCTCTGGGGAGACCTCATAGCACCTTCCAGTACCTAAACAATCCTACAAGAAGGCTGGAGAGGGACTTTTTACAAGGCCATGTAGTGATAGGACAAGGGGTAATGGCTTTAAACTGAAAGAGGGTAGATTTAGATCAGACATTAGGAAGAAATTGTGAGGGTGGTGAGACACTGGCCCAGTTTGCCCGGGGAGGTTGTGACTGCCCCCTCCCTGGAAGTGTTCACGGCCAGGTTGAATGAGGCTTTGAGCAACCTGGTATAGTGGGAGGTGTCCCTGCCCACGGCAGAGGGATTGGAACTAGATGATCTTTGAGGTCCCTTGCAACTGAAATCATTCTATTATTCTATGATACTGTGATTCTATGATTTCTCCCAGCTTCTGCTTTTATTCCCTGTCTTAATCCTTGTTAGATTTACTTTCAATTGAACAGTCTTTGCAGTGGGAACTATACTTGAAAGAGTACATGCACAGCACTTGGCACAGTGGGATCCTGATTTTAGTGATGACCACTGCTTGCTACTGAAATACAGATCAAATGTGACAGTCAAAGCAATTATACTCCTACCCTCATTCCACCCTCCCCTCTATCAGTAGCAAGCAAACAAACAAACAAAAACCAAACTAGGCTAAATAAAGGCAGAAATAAAAAAAGAAAATTTATTCCTTTGTCAGACTACTATACCAAGAAAAGGATCAAGAAAACCATTATGGGAGCTCTTCAGGTACTAATATTGTAGAATATAAAATTCAAAGAGAAACAAAACCAGTCAAATTATCCTGAAAGAAGAAATTTTGCATCCTAACTGTTTAAATTCTTCTCTTAGTTTTCTGACTTCTCTCAGATTCCCATTTCATATACATAGAGAGATTCCTTTAAGTGGCCAAAAACTGCCATTGATTTTTTTGAGCATCCTAATCTAAGTAGTATCTTGTAGCCTGAAACATTACCACTTCTTGGGAAAAGGAAAATCTAGTGCGTTTCAGTAAGTGTGGAAAAAAATTTACTTTTGCTTTGTCTAGAGAAGCAAGAGAAGGAGTTAAAGTTAAGATGAACTGAACACATGAATGCACTGTGCCCGCTGGGGTCTGGCTGTATATTCATTATACAAGGTCAGGGTCTTACTTCCATTCCTCCTAGTGTAATTTAGGTAAAGCCACAACACAATGCCTGACCTTTCCATGGGACAAGCTCCCTGCCTCCCTCCTGACATGCTGCAGTAAATTTGTGTGTAATTAAACATAGTGTTCCGACATACCAGGTCTCTGTGGCTGCCTGGCCTCCTCTCTGCAGCTGACCTTTCAGATTGAATTCAGCACAGACCACCAAGGCCAGGAAATGGCTAGTATCAGAGTACGGCACAGTAAGTACGGCATATCTGCTCAGATTAAAACATGCTTCCCTCTCCACTTGGGCCAGTGGAGCCTGCATTGCACTGCATGCTCCTTATTGATTCAGGAGCAGGAGTCATGGCAGAAGATTGCTCCTCAGTGGTGCTTCAGTTACTACTTGAGCAAAAGGTACCTCCAGGTCACAGCCATGATGAGAATACAATGGCCAAAACATTAAGGATGTGGGAAGACCAGGTTCTTCTCTAAGAAGTTCCTGATCTGAACAGCCATCTTTGGAAGGATGAAGACTCTTCACAGCTAGGGCAATCACAATGTTGCACATGTTGCTGGCCTGGGCCAATCTAATGATCTGTCAGACATTATAATAACTCTGGGTCATGAAGGTGAGAGAAGATGGGGAATGGCTAGTTTAAGAGTCTGCAAAATAACTACAAGAACCTCCTCTAGTACATAGGAGTTTGCCTAAAAAGCAGGACCTCTGCTTGTAGCAAGCTGTTAATGATATGGTGCCATAAGGGATGTTTTTAGAAATACAGCTGCTTTGGAGAGAAAATACTATATGGTAATCCTAGGCATCTAAATTCTGTGGAGGTTGCAGATACTGCTCTGGAAGGACTACAGGAGCAAGTAGCTGTTGCACAGGACTTGGTTAAAAGACTGAGTCAACTCACCTATCTCCATCTATATCTACATATGAACTAGTCTTCAAGTTTTTATAGACAAAGGAGAGAAACCAGAAACTTCACACATCTGACCACCCTGGACAGCTAGGCTGAGTGCAGGTTTCAACCATTTAGATTTATAAAGATCAGTTAGAGAAATCCCACCCCAAATTTTTCATTTATATGCTGACTAGTCATCATCATTGCAGTGATATAAGGGAATCTTGAAGGTCTTTTAGGCCCCTGAAAGTCAGACTGTCTGTTCCTCAGTATATTCAAGTGAAATGACTTCTTTGGGCTTCATTTTTTCTAATTAAAAAAAAAAAGACAATGTAACAATAATATGAAAAACTATGTTCCTCTAAATTACAGTAGTGTATTACCACCAGTTATGATTAGCACTGTCTAGAATAATCAAAAGAGTGAGAAGTCTGAAAAGGAACAGTTTTGAAATAATATTCTTTCAAGCAAATGGTACTGCAAATCTGGGTACATCCCTTGGAAACATTTCTTTTCCATGACAGGTGTTTAGGACTAAGATTAACTTCCTGTTAGCTGGAAACATCATTATCATGCTGGTACTTTTCTGCATCAGGAATGAAGACACCACTAGGGAAAAGGCACTGCAGTATACTTTCAGACCAGTCTCCACCATTAGAAACTCTGCTGTTTATCATCATCTTCCTTCACAGACAGTCCTAATAAAGGAGTGGTAATATCTTAGGCATACAAATAACCTTTTGGGTTCAAGTTTTTCAGATGCACCATATCAAACTTATTATTAAAATCTTATCACATAACCTTCCCTCTGCTTTCCCTTTGCACTCTGATGTTAATAATTCTCAACCCCATCTTGCTCACGGCTCATGATCCCATTGTCCTCTAGAAGTTTCATGATATTTTCTCTGTCTCTACATTCCATTATTTTAATGGGTAGAGAAGTTAGATTTATAGGATGGTAATTGCCAGGACCAGAAGCAAGAAATAGAAAAAGACCTGGTTTTTGTAGGTCATCCAGTCATTTCCCTTGCCAGTGTCTGTATGTTCCTTCCTGCATATGTTCCGCTGTTTTGCCCAATGTGCCTGTGAGTCTCCTCAGAAATGCATTTTCCACCCTTTCCTTTGGAATACCATGGCTTGATATACTTTACTGCCACTAAGTAAGTGTTTTATTTCTGATATTTATTGTAAGTTTTTCTTCACTTAATTGTGTCCCATTACTCTTAGTTATAACCCCCTGGACCATCTTAAATAATTTCTTCTGTCATTGGCGTCTTTCCCTTTCAAGTTTGTGTATTTATTTCTTGTCCTGTTAATCACTCTTTAAGAAACACACAATCTTTCAGCACCATCATTCTTGAGATACAGAGGAGATGTCTCTACCTCCACCAGTTAAGGTCATTCTTCGTGTTCTAAAAATCATAGAGATATCTAGGTGATTTCACCTGCCTATAAACAAGTAATAGCTAAGAGAAAATGAATAAGCTTTACCATATAGGGGAAGGGTAAGAGCATTAAAAGAAAAAGCTGAAAGAAAAAGATTTACACTAAAGTGACCAAATCTGTCTAGTAATCTTAAAATCATAACCCAGGGAGTTCTCTGGTAGTGCTTCTTTGTGAGATCTTAGGAAAAGTGACTCACATTGAATTGGCCTCCTTAGTAACCTTTACTTTCTCCTGCAGGGTGTATAATATACAGTAACACTGCTTTAAAAGATATAATAAAACCAAAGACCTGAAAAGGAAATGCAGCATTTTAGGAATATCAAAGCAAAATACCTGGACTGAATCAAGTAGTTTGGGTCTTTGTGTTCTGCCCCCCTCCTGCAAATCAGCAGTTCATAAACTTCTCTTATATAGAATCAGAAAGCATCAAAGTTCTTACTGGATGTAAAATCTATTTCCTGGCCACACTGAATTTTAAGTCTATATTTTGGAATTTCTAAGGGTCTAAAATACAGGATTTCAATTCAATTATAGGGTGTAGATTTGGTTGCAAAGTGCATGTTAGTGCTAGACTTCAGTATCAATACCACTGTCATACTTCTTATATCACCAGAGTGCAATGAGGATTACTTAGTCAATGTCTGCAAAGGGCTAGAAAGTGCTGTTTAAATGTTATTCTTATGAGCTCTTCGGTTTTTGGAGTTGGTTTCATTTCTGTTGAAACTGCCACTAATACTTCCTTGACCTTTTGATTCAGCTGCAGCACCTTTGGCAAGAGAGCTCTCTTTTGAGGCTGCTGGTATTTCATCCATTTGATTTATCCCTGAGTCTTAAGCACACTTATTTATAATCAAAATTAAAGCATGGGACAAGGGCTGTTGAGTTAGTTCTTCAGCCCCAGCCAAAAACCTGCAACACAAAAATTCTCAAAAGAGGAGAGAGAAAACAGGCAAAGTGTGCCTGTGTTGAGTCCCTGTTGCCAACATCCTCCTTTTTCAGCTTTTGAAGTGGGAGGAAGAGATGTAAATCAAATCCAACTGAGTGTTAGATAGAGTAGAACTGGCATTTGAAGCTGCAATACCTTAAAGTCAATATCATTATCTCTGATATTTACTGTAGAATACAATGCTTGGATGAAATGGTAAAGTTCACCTATTCTTCCCATACACACTACTTTGTCATATGTGCTGTTACACACACGCTCACACACACACATACACACACACAGAAATTAGAATTAGCTTCACCTAGACATCCAGTGTGAACTTCTATCTAAGGACATCTGCTGGTCAGACTCCTCAGAAGTGCTGTGCTGATGGGTGAGACACTTTAAAAATATGATTCAGCTTCTATATATTATCTCACTCAAATGTTTTTTTCCAAGCATAAGTGATGGGACTATTCAGGATGTATGGTTGGTAGAGAAGACTAAAATTAAAAAGATATAACACCTGAAGGGGATGTTTTGTGTTGTCAGGTGGGTACAAGATAATGAGAATCTCACCAGTACTTAGACATCTGCAGTTGGACAGTCAGAACTTTTTGTTTCTGGTCAATAAAAAGAAACAAGCAAGCCCTAGAAACAAGCGGTTGAGTTATCTGAGATGTGTATCTCAGGATGTGATAAATCATTCTTGGGAGAGGACTATTTCTCTCACTGAACGTAAAGGGAGTGTAGCATACCTAGTTCAGACTTTGATGTCTCTCTTTTAGCCTTCCAGGTTAGACAGATGGATCTTACCTTAGGCTATATTTTTTCTTTAGTAGGGAAAGATTACAAATATTTAATACAGGGGGAAAAAAGAGAGTATGGGACCAAGGACTCCTGCAATTTCTTCCTAGTTCTCTAACGAAGCTCTAGAGTTATCTTCTG
This sequence comes from Podargus strigoides, assembly GCA_028020825.1. Taxonomy (NCBI): domain Eukaryota; kingdom Metazoa; phylum Chordata; class Aves; order Caprimulgiformes; family Podargidae; genus Podargus; species Podargus strigoides. The sequence goes on from CM051663.1 coordinate 25,231,984, forward strand.
TAAACTTGTCAGAATGGTGTGGAATCTTGTTCACTCAAATTAGACACTGAAATCATTGAGTTATTTCTAAATATATCCATCAATTTCCTGCTTTACCAGTGGGGTCTGCTGAGTGCCACTGGCGACTTCCAGAGAAAATCTTTTTTAATTTAACGACTGGACCACTGCTGTTCAAGTCACTGTACTGTTAATGGAGGAATTCAGTCTAAGTTATTAGATCCTAATGCAAGGATCCTAATGCAAGGATCCTAATGCAAACTATGTATTAGATACTATTTTATATTTGTTGAACTACCTGTCATGATCTGACATACATTCCTTAAGCAAATCACTGTGAGAACAGGTCTCCAAATTCCAAGCAAACTCTATGTTTGAGTCCTCTTTTCAGTGAATGTATAAATACACCTTCCCATTTACTTTTCAAGTTTTTAAACAGCATAATGTATACTGTCATCTCTCTTAATGCAACTCTCACCTTGATACCACTTGTGCCAAGCTAAGGTGCCCTACACTGAACTCAAACCCTCCTTCTTCAGTAATGGAGAACACAGACCAAGGTGTCACTGTCTGGTGTCTCAGGCACTCTAATCCTACAATTGTCACAATATTGTCTCAGGAAAGACCCAAGAGCAGAGAACAGTCTACAACAGAGGTACCAAAACTTCTACTGGTGTATATGACTACTAGTGTTGGCAGTGGGTAAAGGCTTATGTGAAAACTCCTGGACTGTAGCAGGGAAGGGTTATAACTTCATGCCTGATCACCTGAAAGACTGGAGTGCTATATGCTGAGAGCAAATTATCCTGGTGATTAAAGCAAATGTCTGAGACAAGAATTTCTTTGAGCAGATCGGAATTTTAGGGCTATGTGAAGGGATGGAAGTGTTTGTAGATGCCAGAATACTCCATACTCCAAGTGACTTAGGTTGTTTCTCCAAATAAATAAATAATTAAGTAAACAAACAAACAAATAAATAAAGAAAAATGGACAACCACAAAAATACAAAAGCACTCTCCCTCCTAGTTCTCTGTTTCATTATTACTAAGCCCAGAGTTGCCTCCCTGAGAAATGACCACCAAGATGACGTCAACTGTCTCGACTTCAAAAGGAATCCTGCTCATTTTCATGCCTTTGTAATTTTACATGAATTAAACACTTTAATGTGATCAAGAGATGTATTCATCATGTATGACATTATCTTGGGAGATGAAGGTATTTCCTTTTTCCTGGTTCTCTTGATGGAAATCTTCTTTCCACTACTTTGCCATTATTTGAATGTTCAGCCTTCAAGAATAATCATTCTTATTACCACAGCACCAGCCAAAGTGGAAACAGCAAAACACGGAGAGAAACAGAGAAGACAACACGGGAATGAACAAAAAAAATCCCGCAAAGCACCTTCAATTTTTTAGAGGGGATTTGAAAAGCTGTCAATTTTCTGCTGCTAGCTCACTAGTTCTCTATACCTCTAGCCACAAGAAGCAATAATAATGAAGCTTTCCACTTCTTATTTCTTTACCTGAGCTTCTCAAAACTCTTGGCTATATCTGAATTTGGTAGTCTGGCATCTGGGAAAACTAGGTAGGCTTTGCTCTGAATTCTTTCTCGGCTGCTCTCAGGATTCATTATTTAAAGCCATGTACTTGCAAGGCAAGAGTTGATTTTTTATAGGACAGGGAGCCAATGCTGGAGTAGATTTGATTTTCATGGCTGGGAGCATTACGAACTCTAGTGGGAAATGGTGTTTCCTGCCTTAGACACATCACCCTCAATGAAAAGAAAATGGTGGCGTCTCCTTTCCTCTTTTGGTGATACCAATGCTTACTCAGATGCTCTTTCCCCATAGTCCCTGGATTAAAACATTCCATTTAAAGAGCTTTACTTGCTCTAAGTATGTGCCAAGGTTTGGGCCCTAGTTTACTCCCTTCTTTTTTCCACCTATCTATTGATCAAACACTAACTGGTTTTCATTACTGGCAAAGGAGCCTTTCTTACTTTGGCTCTTGTTCTCTGAACAGCAGAGATTCTCTTACTTTCTGCCTCCTGGATTCCCTTCAAATCACATGTGAATTCCTGTTTTTCCCTACAATAATGGGTCTACACCTGAAAGTTCTGAGATTAAATTTATGCTTAATCTGTTAACGATGTTCCACTTTCTCACTGCCTCCATCTTGAGGGAGCTGATATTTCATTCACCTGAAGTGTGACAATATTTAGCTGCTCTGGGACACTCACTGCTTGGAAGCTGTTCTGAAAAGTGTTTCTTATTTTAAAGTGCAGATTAATATTTCCCATGTAAGAGCATCAGGCCTCTTAAATGAGATTATTCTGCTTGTAGGGACTACAGTCTTGTTTTACTGAAGTAAATCCATGGGGTTCAACTCCTGCCAATCCTATTGATCCACTCTGGCAGCATGAAATAATTCTTTGATAGGTGGAAATCCCTGCTGGAGAAATCCATCATCACTGTGATAGGAGGAGGAATGTAGTATGTCCATGAAGCTCTTCCTCATGCAGATCATGATGGAGGTATGTGAAATAGAACTCAAGTTTCAAACAATGAGAGGTTTTGCTAGATTTGTCTAGGCATGCTCGAGCCTAGTCTCAAGCAGCTGGACACACAAAGATAGATGGCTTTTATCCTATACTCTTCCTTCTCTATGGTCTCTCTTCTTAACACAGGAATAGAGAAAAACCAAGAACCAGGGCCCTTGATTTGTGTGCTGAGACTAAAGCCCATGCATAAGACCAAACCCTTTGGGATCACTTGTCTGAAAGCTTCAACTCTGTTTTGCTCAAAGCCCTGTACTCCTAATCAAAAAGGAGAACTAACGGGTAAGTACTCCATTATAATCTGTTAGATCATCCTGTACACATACCGTGTTAAGCTAAAAGTTTTGGATAACTTTTCCCATCCTTTTTTTTTTTTTTTGGATGGTATGGTTTACTTTGCCAAAGAAGTATGAGACACAACAGAAAGCCACAGGAGGGATCATTGCTTTTTTCTGTCAGTGAAGATCTGAACAGGAGAGACCAGGCAGGCCAGTTGTCTGGAGACAAGAGAGGGCAAGAAAGATCTCTAAGAGTCTCACCAATGAACCGTGATCTAGCTCACCAGGAGGAGATCTGGTTTAGTTAACAGTATTCTAGGTGATCTTTGCATTTTGTGACTCAGTTATCCTACCTAAAAAAAAGGTAAACTAAGATGTTTTTGCTGCTTCAAGGAAAATAATATTGACTTCCTTTGGAGCCTGCAGTTTAGAACATGCTTACTGGACAGTATGACTGCCTTAAACCAGATCCTAGTCTTGAGGGGTATATCATCAGTTCGATAGCTCCCAGTACTATGAGGCCTTGATCTCAGTTAAACCCATATCCTATGGAATTTAGTAGGAATAACATGGGTATGCCTTATATGGAACACAATCAGGTTTATAGCTTAATAAACAAATCTGGATGAAAAGGGGCTAATAAATAAGAGAATTACTGAAAAAACAATGTCTTTCACAGCCAGAAAAGGATGTTAAAACAATCCAGAATTTCAGTTATGATAGCTACAAAAAATGAGTTTTTTAGGTAAAAGACAAAAAATACACCTTTGGCAGCGTTTTATTTACTCATTTAATTGATATTCACCCTCTGAACTGATGCAGTTTAGTGTAAGAGTGAGATGATCTATTACTTAGCAAACAGAATGATCTACAGTAGAAATGGAGGAGATCTACCGGGACAGATTTTCAAGCAATTTGCATGCCTTCTTACATATATAAAATATGAGCAACATTGAACACATAACTATACATGTAAGTCTGCATCAATGCATATGCAAATCAGGCTATTGTGCAGGGTATTATACCCAATCAGCAATTCAACTGGTGCAATTAACCAATTTCTATGCAGAAGTCTTGTAACTGGGCATGCAAATTAATACAACTGCATGCAAAGCTTACACCAGCATTTGTGTGCCTAAATGTTCTATGTATCTAGCCTGTTAAATCGGTGTCTGTTTTAATTAGACTCTGTAATTCAAGCCAGACCAGATCACAATGTACTTGGGAGTCCAGTAAATAGAAACAAAGACATATTTTCTGATATGTTATGTCATTCAAAGACACCATGAACCCTCCACTACTTCCCTTGGATTATGAAATCACAATCACAGCCTATCAAACATTAACATGGGAAAAACATTTCTTCTGATGTTCAGTCTAATTTTTTCCTTGCTTAACCTAATTTCCTCTAGTCATCCTCCCACTCTAAACACCATCTCCCACAGAATCATAAAGTGGCTGCTGTGTCTGCTTAACTCAATTACAATATTTCTAGGAAATGAATTATGTCTGTATGAAGAAAACAGGAGATCAATGGATATAGAAGGGAGATACTCTTTTATGGGTCTTGTTGGAGACAAAACCCATATTTTGACAAGTCTTGACAGTGGCCCATTCTAGTAAAAGTAAACACTGTGTGGTACTCACTAGACCTTTTATAGTAATGCTCTACACTTTTCCTCAATTTATCTCAAAGCCAGACTCAGATAGGTCCTTTTCTATGGAAGGAGAAAGAAAAGCAAATAAGAAGACACACCTTCCACAGAGTGTCACTGTAAATCAGTAACCAAGCAAGGATAAAGTCTAGATCTCTTGAGACAAAGGTCTTATATAGTTTCAATCCTTTGATAAATGTGTTTTCTGTAAGTATGGAATGCTTATTTTCTTAATGCAACCATGCCATGACAAAAGGAGAAAATTAAAGCCTGTAAAGGTAAAAATCTTGTCTAGCTACGAAGATGAGGTTTATCTATAGCTTTTTCTTATAGGGGTGATGGTATTAAACCAGTATAAACTTGTGGTCCACCACTGAGTTAAACCCATATCATTACAAAATATGCTTTGGCCAATGTCTTAAAACCATTCTGCTTTATCAGACTTACGTAATATTATGCTTTGCAGATCACATATCTTACAGTTAGACTAGAAGTACTTATTCTATATTCAAGGTCCCTTTTCCTATATATCAAACAACACAATAATGAAGAATTATATTGAGTTGCTAAAATATTAGAGAGAGAGCAGGAGGGAGAAACACATTTTTGCAATGTTTTGAACCTAGTGTCACTGGGATTTTTTAATGCATAAGAGGCAGAATAATTTTGCTCTAGTTCCACATTAATTCCTGCACAATATGCATTGGGGATATTATTTTTTTACAAGACGTTTTAAAACCAGGCCTGAATACAAGCAAAATCCATTACTGACTTACAGTAAATTCCTAAAGGATTCTCTGTATTGCTGTTCCTACTTCGAAATGGCTATACACACATACACAAACAGATTCAGCAAACATGGCAATATATTTTAAGATTCACTACCCTGAAGAAAATAAGACAAGAAACAGTAGACCCCATTCAGCAAATTTATTGTTCTTCCTTAATTTCCAAACTTCAGAAGTGCAATGGGCACTTACAGAATCATTTTTAATTCTTAGAAAGTGATTTAAGGTGGGAACATTACTAAAGATGACTTCCAACAAACCATTCAAACGTGGCCCTGTTCCTAGATTTGAACACTCTGGTAAGGTTTGTAGCCTTATTGATGCTTCATATTTAATATGAAGTAGAATTAAACTTTTAAGACTATTATTTGCCATTAAGTCAGGAAAAGTTAGTAGCTGAACTGTAAATCTGTGACCATATATACGCTATATATACACTCATACATGCTGTATAATACTGCAGTAATGGAAAAGACAAGTGATGAATATGGTTTCCCTTAAAAAAAAAGGAAAGGGAAAAATGGAAGAAAAGATACAGTGCTATACTTCCTAATTTCACACAGATAAGGAAGGAAAACTGCAGAGCTTACTTAGATGTCTGGACAGAGCATACAAACCATGTCTGTTGAAGCTATTCCTTGGGATTTTGGACCAGATCCTCTTTGCCTGTTGTCAGTAATCAGGATAGTGAGTAGCACATTTTCCCAGCACTGTTCATGCTCACAGAATAAAAGGCATGGTAGATAATTGCATTTCAGAAGTCTGCTCTCGATAATGCAGAAGGGAAGATGAGGCTCAGAGAGTTAGTTTTCCAGGTTTTATTCTTCAAAGAGTTTGTATTTTTGGGTGCCCAATTCAAGTCTTCTAGAGTAAAGCCATAGATGGTCCTGACTTCTTTCTGAGCTCAGACTCCTGTTGCTTCTCACAATGTCTTTACAGTGGTTTATATTCTGTTCCTTTCACCTCAAGCATCCCACTTTAATGCACACAAAAATCAGAGCCCACCCTGACAGATACTGCTCAAAGTCTCAAGTCTGCCATAAACACAGGAAAAAAGCTCCAGGGCTGGGATTTGAATTAGGAACCTGCCAACTTTTGTTGCTCTGTTGTTCACAGCTGTGTAGACGTGACAGATGTGGCGACATGAGACCTGATACGAGGATAGACATTCCTGAATCCTTCGTCACATCACTTCACCCACAGTGCATGCAAGGGACTGGGTCACACTACACATACCCTATATATATGCACATATAAAACCTCTCCCTTTATTGCACATTCCACACTATGCCAAAGTTTGGCAGATTAAGAGATGCAGCAGTGAATTCAAGTGGAAACAGCAGAACAGAAAAGCATTTTGTTGTCACAGGAAAGATTTTTGGTCTCTCTCCTACTATTTCCCTGTAATGTTTTATTAATGTATAAGCAAAATCTAAACAGCCACAGAGATTTCCCCATCAAAAGCAGGGGAGGAGGAAGACTTCATCTCAGTTCTATTTTTAAAGAAAGAGAAGCCGGGGGGTGGGGGGGCGGGAAGTGATTTTATATTTAGGCTCTCAGACAAAGAAAGGGAAGATGGAACTAGTAAAATGGTATCTTCAGAGTATGTTTTGGGTTAATGGGATGCTGATAATGCAAGCCCTCATCCTTACAAAAATAAAAGGTCCCTGGCTTCTCCTATAAATTGCTGTGTCGTTTACATATAAATGACTCCTCTGTATTTAGCCTCCTCCTCCTTTTTTCCTTTGGACTTTGTATCATCTCCATCTATTCTACCAGACAATAAAACAGCTGAACTCATCACCAGAATTTATAGGCTAAGGATTTGCTCTGGTCACCAGCCTAGGGCAATGCAACACAAAGAGGTGCAGTCAAGTTCTAAAGAGAAGGAAGCAGCATGTGTACATGAGTGTGTGACAGGGAAAAAATAAGAGAATTATTTCCAATGATAATTCTTCTATAATCACTACAAGGCTGTGTATATGTATGGTCATGTCTATACAGCTGAATTTGGGTTTGTTGAATAGGAGATTCTTTGATGTCCTGTATCCAACTTCCTTGTGATATAACAAATGTGCCTGCACATAAAAGTCAGGTTTAAGTATATAAACTGCACGCTGTTCCTGTGGGAGGTGTGTTCCTGTTCTGCCTTTTCCAGCAATGTACAGGGGCTTGGAGGTTTTATTCTGGTGTCTGAAGAACGTATGGATGTGTATTACAGCTACACATATGTTAGCATGTTCTGACTTGCTGAAAAGTCTTTGAGTGCTGCCTGTGAGTAGGAAGGCTACATGCTTGTCAGTAAGTCTGTATGATCATTAGCGTGCACACCTGTGTATTCAGGCATGTATTGATACACACTGACTTGTATATGGTTATGTCACATTGTGCGAGTGCATTCTGCCTTCTTTGAAAGTCTCAGTGAGAATGTGTATATCTGCCTTTAAAAATTGCATTGCCGCAGCATATAAATATTTATATATGTAACTGTCATAAATCTGTCAGCTTGGCAAATGTATGAGTCGCCAAGGTAACTTTGGGAGATTTTTATTGAAGAACTCATAAGCTAGAGTTGAGGAATAGCTGAAAGAAATGAGAATTAATGGCTACTCAACATCACTATCATAAAGTTAGTTATCCCACGTTTCAGAAAACGAAACAGACAGCATGTTGGTGACCACAGACACAGTTTAAGTAGACCAGATTTGCTAAAAGCTTAATATTTTGACTAAAACTAAATCATGGTATTGGAGTGCTGTGTACTGCTGGAGAGCCCTGGTCAGTCACACTTGGAAACCAAAGGTTGTTGTCCTCCTGCACTAGGATTGCACTTGGAACACTGAACAAAATTTTCAGTTGGTGTTTGAATGCTTGGCAACTTAGAAAAAAATCCTTCAAACTGAGATGCTTGTTTAATTGAAACCTCACTCTTATATAGGCAAGAAATCTTTTGTCATTTAGAGGCACTCGGTTATGCATTTAGCTTTGCTAAGTTTTAGTTAAAGGAAGAAGTGCAGTGATGTGATATCACGGAGATGTTGTCACAAACTGAAAACACCATTTCCCTAGGGCTTGTCTGCACTGGAAAGTCTTTCCAGAATAAGCTGGGCAGTGTTTTTTCACCTGTGGCCCACTGGTCTCTGCTGGCTTACTGAAAAGCAGTTCAGAAAATAACTGTAAATTTTTGTATACACCAGCATTCCTTCTAATTCCCAGTCCAGCTTCCCCTGCCTTCCCAGTTTCCCAGTGTAGATAAACCCTTCTGCCATTTCCATGCGCAAGGTAGTTTGTTATTGTAGGCTGAGCTCATGTTTGACATATCTGTTTACCACTGGATTTCATCAAAGAAGCAGAGATCAGAGGTTTGGTACCACCGGTGGCTGGTATCCCCAAACCACATGGGTTATCTCTGGTAGTACTTTGACAGCACAGGGTTACAAGATTATCTGGTTCATTACTTTGAGGATACACAGCAGTTTCTTAAATGTGGGAATGCTCATAAGTCTTCATCTTTCACTGATTACTGACTTCATTAGTAATAATAACAATAAAAATAATAATAATAGTACTACTACTAGTAGTAGTAGTAATCCTTGTGCATACTGTGGGGGGAAACATTTTGTTTTAAAATAATTTAAAAAAAATTAAAAGATGTGCTCACACTTCCAGTGTGCTATCCTGAGAAACACACCTTTAAAATCTATCAACACAGCTGGTGTTGGGTTGTTTTACGGAACTTGGTTCAACAGCAAGCACACAGAGCGACAGGCCCTGTTTGAATAGGAGAAGGGTTGGTAAAAATTTGGAGCATACTGTCTAGGATTTGCAAATTAACACAGGAGTGTGCAGGGCTAGGAACATTTGCACCCTGAGAGACTGTGCAGGGACTCACCTCTCCAGAGACACTTCTGCGTCTTGGGGAGACCTCTGCAATGCTGCAGATATAGCTGTCACAGCATTTAGATATAACAGGCAACCTTTCATTTTCATGTAGTTAATTAATGTTTCTTCTATTATTATTATTACTTTTATTAGGCATTCATTAACACTTCTCTTTCCTGCCTCATCTTAAGACCAAGCACTGTAGTGTCTCACAGACAGCTTCCACTTTTTCTTTCAAGCACTTTATCAATTTATTTCCTTTTAAGTACATATTCTTCTTAATATCTTTTCTTTCAGTAACAAAAGAGATTTCAGACTAAGTTGTTATCTCTCAGTATATTTATACATATTTGTATGTACAAATGTATGGAGCTGTAACTGTATATACATTCATATTCATCCACTCATATACGTACACACCCACAGAGAAAGATGCACATTTCTATGATTTTAAATCTAAGGAAAAGGCTCTTCTGGTCTGGAGAATTGTTTGTAGCTAGTGATAGCCTTCCCTGTAGTAGGAAGCAGGATAAAAGAACAATAAGCTCAAGGACGTGGGGGCTCTCCACCTTTTTTCCCAGCAGCTTCCTGAGTTGTGAGCAGGTTCACACACCAGGCAGTAAGTTTGCTGGTGGTATCTGCTAAACCAAAATACAGCTGTTAGGGACAAAATGCAAGGGAATGATAGAAGCCCCTGAGATCATGATGCTGCTCTCCACTTGTGCTTGCAGGGAACAAGCACCTTTCCTCCTTGCTTGGTCAGCCTGGCTGAGCAGAGCCTGCCTGCCATGGCACTGCTCCGCAATGCCTTGCACAGGGATGGCTGACCACACTTGGCAGTGCTAGCGAATAACTTCCAAAGCTGAAAGCAACTTTCAGCTTGATTTCCATGTAAGTCAGCCTTGCTTACTATTCATCAAACCCCTATCCCCTGCCCTCCTTCCTCGGGCATAATTGGCCTCTCATTATTTGCACATTACAGAGATATGTTGCTTATCAGGGAGCGTAGCAGAGTCAGGGAAGCAAGGAAAGGATGCATCCTGCCTGCACTCTTCCCGTCTCACACACAAAATGCTCTTATTTCTTTATAGTGAGAAACAAAACCAAATCCCAAGTCCCAAACAAACAAAAGCCAAGGATGCAAGTTTTCAGACAGCAGCTGAGCAGTGCAGCACTATATCAAGCTGGATTTATGACATCCCAGAGTGCACGACAATTCCTTAAAACACACTTGCAGTCAGGAAAGTGACTCTGTATAAAATGCCATCTGGGGTTTCCATATTTTATTTTCTCTCTCTCTCATAACGTTTCCAGGTTGAGGTTGTTAAGTCAAAAATAATTTTTTTTCGCTTCCAACTCTCAGCTCTGGCACACTCCCCTAAGGATGGGTCATGGATTATTTAGCTCTTACATCATCTTAGAGGAGAAAGATTCTGCCAAAAAAATGCAGTTTGATCATTTTCATCCTTACACCTTGTCTGTCACCTTGCAAACCTGTGGAATTTCTTTCAGAGAATAATGGGAGGCTAACTACACCAATACTCCTTTGAGTCTACTTCACCTGGGGAAAATTATTTTAACAAAAAAGATAGCCTATGAAATAGAACTGGATTTTTTTTGCAGATGTTTTATGATTGAGTCACATAAACCTACCATTTTGAAATTTTTTATTATAAACAGCTCTCTAATGCAATAGCTAAAAATATTTAAATCTGAAAACTGTGAGGATGTATCACAGGTAAACTGAAATATTTATTTCATAGTGTTGAGGAAACATACAGCTACTGTGTCTGCAGGGCTAAAAGCTATCAACTGGTTCACTTCAAACATTTAAAAAATATTTTTTTACTCAGAAAAAAATAAAAACAGGGAAAAATTACTAATTGTTTCTTGCTCCTTGTACTGCTCCTGTTTGGAAACATGTAAGGAATGAGAAGGAATCAGTCGTGCAGCCCAATGGAGGGGAAAAAAAAAGTAATTTCTTAATTAAAAATTATGAATGTAACTTTTGTTGTGTAGAATTCCCTACAGAATAGCTCAGATCTTCCTCACTGTGACTTCCAATAGCTACTTAGAAAGCTGGCCTCGACATCAGTACAATTATGATCTTGCTGGCTAGCTAAAGCAAAGTGAGAGGCGTCTCTTTGTGCATTGAGCCTTTAATTAAGCAATAATAAATGAGATCTACCCATAGTTCTGTGTGTCAGGCTTTGGCTTAAGAAATATAAAGACTGAGGAGCTGTGATTCATGTTCAAATATAATGCATGGTTAGGTAACATGCAAACCGATCAGAGAGGGGAGCCAAGGTCCTGATATAACCCAACCATTCATCACTTATCAGCTCTAACCTCTTGACAATCAGGGCACCCCTCCCTCCTTTGGTAATAGGTTAATTAATTATCAATTTAGAAGTAATCTTACAAATCAGCTGTTGCCCTTGATAAGAATTAATTGCAAATACTTTTTGGGGAGGAACATATTAAATGGACCTTTCTTTGAAAGAAAATATCATCGGAAAGCAGATGAGGAGCAAGACTCCTAGAGTGGTTCCAGAGATAGGAGAATTGTCTGAATCCTCTTCAGTAGGGATGTGGATGACAATGGAACTCATTAATTTTATTTATTGAGGAATTATGAAGATAGTGATAAAACTGTTCTAAGCTCATTTAGAAGCTTCCTTAGCCCACCCATGTTCAAATCCCTCAGAAACAGAAACTTCACACACCCCTCCTTCCAGTGGGAGGAGCTCACTTCCCCCTGAAATGAGACAAGCTTTTTAATTATCTTGGGTAGTACTCCTGTCACTTAAGCTTAGTTATCTGTAAAGTAGATATCTAGGCTCCTCCTGTTATTAGTGGAAATCTCTTCAGTCTATTCACACGATTAAAAACAAGTGTCCTCTGTGGGGTCAGATGAACTGTGGTCTAAATTTCAGTAGTTGTCCTGCCTACCTACCTACTGACTCGAAAAACAACGTTGGGTCACCTGTTCAGATGAGGACATGTCAGACCACTCTTTTTGAACAGCATTCAACTTGGTTCTTTTACCACATCTAAACTTTTTCTGCTGTGCTGGTGGCGTTAGACTTCCTTTAGAGACAATAGAGGAAAACAAGCACCTTCCAGGATGGGAAGGGTGCCACCTTTTAGATGCCTGCTTTAGTATGAGGGTTATCTTGCAAGTGCTACCTCTTCTCCATGGACCACAGAGGTTGTTTAGGGATATAGGTGGTTATACCATGTGATGTCTATGTTTGCTCAGATGAATCCCAGCCTAGATAGTCTGGCTGCCATCTGTCCCAATGCCACAGTTTCTTCAAAGGAATAGATTGGACATGCAATGTGCTTGAAAACTACTTCTGTTAGACTATTTCACTGTGCTGCCACTGAGCTCTCATCATGAATGACCAACAAGCTTTGGCTGATCTTAGCACAATATAAGAAACAGACAGTAATCATGACAGTAACTGATGTCAGACTGCAGTATTGAGTTCCAGAGATAGATCTCAAAAATGCAAGCCTCTTCCAGCTTGCAGAGGCTTTGAAATCTGTTATCCAACCTATCAGAAAAACAAATACCAGCTGTAAAAAGTTCAGTGAATCAGGATCTAAACTTCTCCGGAGTCGGAAAGGCTTTTCACAAGTAGTCTTCTCTAATAAGAATTAAAACTCCCTGGACCTCCTGATGTTTATCCATTACTAGAAAAATATATGCTTCATTTCCCATTCCTATTAACATGGATAGCTGTGGCAAAGGTGCATGAGAACCAGCAGGTTTATAGATCGGTAGCCATATGAATTGTCAGCAAGATGCTTCGAAGCCACTGGAGTCCAGTATTTACATCTCCTGCACAGAGACATCAGGAAGTCTATGCATCACCTGAGTCCTACCTAGGCACTCAGCTGGGCTCTGCCCTCTCATATGCTGTGCTGCAACAAGATCAACATAAACTATTCTAACCATCAACGATATCTGGCTCAAATGTGCAGGAAGAATTTGATGATTGGTTCTTGTTTTGTGGCTGAGAGTTGGCTTATTTTTTTATGATAACTAAATAAACATTATATTCTCTTGTTAGATAATTATTGGACTGATGATCTGATTTTTCCTCCCATCTCTTTTTGGGGCTCTGTTGGTCAGAAAGAACTGAAAAGACTTACAAGATTATTCTTATAAAAAAAGAATTTCTCCCAATTTGTGCAGAGAAAATTGGAAGGGAAAAAAACCCCAACAAAATAATAAAAACCCCTCACTTCTATAATTTTAAAATAATCATGTTTTAATAATTTCAAGACAGGAAGTGTTGGGTAAATGTCACTGGAAGATTACTTTTTACTTTGAAATTGAAGTTGATACCTAAAGGACTAGTAAGCATAGTAAGATAAAGACCAAATTAAACAGTTTAAAAACACGATCATAAAATATATTCATCTAATCAGGTTTTCTAAAATATTTATTTGCCACATTATTCCCAATTTTACTTTCCATCACAATTGAAACAAAAAATATTATACAAAAAACAATCTCAAAAACTCTTTTCCGACGAGAAGAAACAATTCTTGTCTGGCTCTGATTCTCTGTCACTGTCCAGTTTTGCATATATAGTTAGAATAAGACTATTTAGCCATTCAGTTGCTAATGAAGATTTTCCTTGAACTCAGTGGTTGGGGGTAGCATTCATGCTGCAGGAAGACCTATTTTTTGAGCCTCCCTGTCACCATGAAATTCTAAGTGGTCACAGAAAGAAGCGTGAGAAACACCACAAAGTCACAAATGTCAACAGACCTGTTACAAAAGCATTTGCTGCTAGGAATATTAACAGCATTGTTTCTAACTGCAACACAGTTCCTAAAATGTTTTCCCTAGAGCCATGCAAACCTGTTGTTGCAAGAAAATGAATGGAAACTAAGTTTCTCAGGTGTTGTGGATATTTTTCAGGGTTGTTGTTTTTTGGGGGTTTGGGTTTTTTTTTTCCTGATCAAAACATGGGGCTGAAATTTGGCTCCTGTATGTTTAGAGCCTTCTGAGTTTGATTAAAAAAAAAAAAAAAGTTGGTCTCAGATCCAAACAAACCATTTATTAGTTCTTGGGCAAGATTCAGAGTTTCCTTTCAAACTGGAAAAACTGTGCTGGTGAAGCTCAAGTTTTCTATGAGTCACAGAGTAAATAGGGATGTGAAATTCAAAGAAAGATTTTTTTCAATGCACCAACCTGACCGAAACTGGAACACAGCCTCCTCTGAACAGAATCCCTAGAGATTCACAGTCCCTGCTAACCCTTCAGCCCTGCACTCCTCACCAAATAGATGTCATACATCATTTCTGAAACTCAGGCTGCAAATGGGAGCTGAGAATGTGCATTTCCTAGAGGCAGGAGTAAATGATTCCCCTGACATCTCTTTCTCATATATGACATTCCACCACCTATTGTCCACTCCTTATGCTTCCTTCTCCCTGGTAATACCCCCAAGTGATGGCTGATGTCCCGCAAAATAACCAGAGAATGCATCTTTAATTGGGTCCAGAAGAAACTTTATTACCCTGTAGCTAGCTTCTTTGGTTTTTTCTATAACAAATTATCCTAATGATCTGACCCAGGACCAGATGTTAATTGCAATGGAAAGTAATCAATTTCCTTTACTGAGCGTGAACTCATTTGCAAGGTTAGTCAGTGAGCAGATATGGAGTTCTTAATGAGGCAAGAACCTAGCAGACCTTCTGGGTTCCTTGTGTTGATTCTAGATTTACTGCATTGCACCCATTTTCACTCTACCTATCTTTAGCCAGGCCACCCTATTAAAAAAAGTAGCAACAAAAAAATTGCAATCTGTCTGTAATCACTTGGTAAAAAGTGGGGAAAAAAAATAATGCAACAACCACTGCTGTCTGAGAGTGGTAGATTCTGAGAGACAAAAACACACTCTATATATAAAAATAAAAATAATAAATATGTAAATCACACAGGAAATTATGGCTAATGGCATGTTGTTTAATAGAGGGTATTATTATAAATATGGGAGATGCTCAAACAACAAATTAAGCCTGCAGTATTCTGAGAAAGAGCTCAGAGGACGCAACCTAAATTCTAACTTGGCTGCTGTCTTTGGTGCTTCTGTGCTTTCGTCTGGGTTTTATATTACCACTGAGCACAGCTTTAGGAGGGAAAGGTTGGGCTATCCAGAGTGATAAAAATATAAAGAGGGGAGGGTGGGAGCAGAAGGAGGTACTTAATCTCCCAGTGAACTTCTCAAAAAGTACTTCTGTAAGAAAGAGTTCTTTCACTACAGTTGGATGTGAAGAGTATTTTCCATCCTGGGGAGGACATGGAGAGGAAGGTTATCTCTTCAGCAGCCACCAGGGCAGCTGTAACAGTGCAACCTCTAGTCTGTTTGCACCAGTGGAGCTGAAAATTGGAGTAAACATGATTGTTGTGAAGCACAGTTTAGCCTGCCTACCAAGGGGTTGCAGTGGGGCAATTACACCTACTGCTGCTTATGGTAAGTCTCTAGCCTACCCTGGCTCTATGAAACAACTTTTTTCTTTTTTTTTACTTTTTTTTTTTTTAAGAGAAGATGACCTTTCCCTCCAGCTTGCTCTCAGTTCCTAGTTCTAAAGCAAGCCTCTCTGCTTTTCAGCCCAATTTTTAATGTGCAAAATCCAGTATCCACAATTTTATGTTTGAGTGGGGACCTGAAATTAAAATCAAGGCCTCTTACAACCAAACGTAGTTGTTTCTCACAGGGTGATCTTCCACAAAATCCTCCAGGTTACATCAGTTGTCAGAATGATCTCTCTCCTAAGGACACTTCCTGACTGGATGAAGAAAAGCATGTTACCAGGTGAGTGATAATAATTCCTAGCATCATCATTCCCTTTCAGAAGAAAGTATTTCACATCTACAGTCCCAATGAATGATTCTGGGAATTCACATATTTGGAATTGGCAGTACCACTCCTGGGAGGTGCACAACTCAGGTGAGCCCAGACACAAAGGCAATGTGCTATGGAAGCGGTGGAGGCAGATGAATGAGAGAAATCTAAGGGAACAAGGATTAATTAAAGAGGAGGAGGAAAAAATCCATCTCCATAATACATTTTTATTCATATATATTATAGCAGCTAATTGCAAAACTGAAATCTCAGTGGCCCCCAATGGAGTTACATAAAGCACTAGTAATTTTCAGTGCATTCAGCTAGAAAGGGGTATTGGAAGGTGCATTCTGCACCTGTCTACATTAATAAACAGCAGTTCAGTAAGAGACTTTCTCAGTCACGAGGTCACCCCCATGTTGTGCCTATATTAGAGACCCTTTCAAAGTGCACACGACAGGTTGTTCTGCTACGTCAAGGACAGGGTTCGATGAAGCCTGGCAGCTTCCCAATTTGTTTGAGGTGAATACGAATCCTGGAGGTGTGTGGGGAGGCATGTGTGCCCGTGGCTGAGGAGAAAAATGCGCTTTTTGCTGTCATCTCTTGTGCATTTTCAGGGGCAAAATCTAAGTGGGGGATTTAGCAAGGGGTGGCTTCCCCACCAAATTGAGTTAATTGGGAAGGATGTTTAAGGAAGAAAATGTATCATCATGGTCTGAGGAGAGTGAGTGTGCATCAGCTCTTCTAAAAGCAAAGAAGCTGCAACTTTTGGAGTTTGAGTTAGCTCAACTCAGGGAGCAGAAGCAAATGTGCTTTATAAATGTCCTTTCCTAGCCTCATCTGGCCTACTTATACATTTAAAGTGGAAATCAGAGGATCAAGTGACTGTCATTGAATTTGTGACAAGATGGGCCTGTGTTGGGCAGCTGAAGTCTTTGGACCATCATGCATCAGGAGAAACCCTAACCACAATCAGCCCCAGCCCCTGAGTCCATCACACCCCTCTCTGTCTCCAACAGGGAGAGAAAAGCCATCCCTGGGGCTACTGGATACCAAAATGCTTTGGCAGAACTGATAACAGGACAGTGAAGACCTCAAACTTCTTCACCTGGTGTTTAATCTTATCTCTTCACAACTCTGCAAGCCCAAAGCCCGTTCATCTGCCTGTCAGACGCCAGCCCAGACATCTGCATGAGTAATCACTGCAGATCCAGAACACTGCATGTGACTTAGATGCCACTTTCTCCCTCACTTCTCCTTTCTCCATCTCACCCAAAATAACAATAACACGACTGTTATTTTCACCTGTTCCCCAAAAGAGGCATCCAAAAGCACTTTCCTGTCTAGTTATCACCTCTCCTTTCTCCTCAGAGTCTCTTTACGCACCAAGAAACGCCTTTTGCTGGACATTCTCAAATATGTCGCTCGCTTATGAAGAAAGGCTGAGGGATTTGGGGCTTTTTAGTCTGAAGAAGTCTGAGGAGGGATCTTATCAATGTAAATACTGAAAAGGTGAGAGTCAGGAGGTTGGGGCCAGCCTTTTTTCAGTGGTGCCCAGTGACAGGACAAGGGACAATGGGCACAAACTGGAACATGGGAGGTTACATCTGAACATGAGGAGGAAATTCTTTGTCCTGAGGGCAACAGAGCACTGGAACAGGCTGCCCAGAGAGGTTGTGGAGTCTCTGTCTCTGGAGACGTTCAAAACCCGCCCGGACACGATCCTGTGCCACCTGCTCTAGGTGAACCTACTCTGGCAGAGGGGTTGGACAAGATGATCTCCAGAGGTCCTTTCCAACACCCACCATTCTGTGATTATGTGAATGCACTAAGTCATTATGATAAAGCTGCAAAGAAACTGCAGGAAATATCACAGGTTCACAACCTATGCCATGAACCCCAGACCCCACACAAACACATTTTCTTGATCCACAAAGGGTCAGATTTGGAAAGATTCAAACAAATGCAGCCAGGCTTATTAGCCTGGGCTCCCAGCCAGCATGTTGGAACTTGCAGCAGGGCTCAGAAGAGGAATTTGGGTGCAAGGTGTGGGTGATGTAGGAGGTGGGAAAGTGCAGATAGCATGGAAAGAGGGAGATGGAGGCAGTGGCAGGAACCTGAGTCACAGGGGGAAGACACAGAGGATATTCAGGGAATAAGGGGGAGAGACAGGGTCAGCAGCCAAGGCAGGATATGAAGGAAGAGGAGATGGCAGCAAGGCATGGATCGGGAGACTGCCATGACACTGGGCTTAGTCACCCACTCCATCGGTCGCCAATGTACTGGTGTCCCAGCCAAGGCAACCCCCCCATGCACGGTACTTAGCCAATTGTGCAGTGCTGCGTGTGGGGAAAAAGAAACTTCTTCCTGACCCCTGCAGGCAATCAGTTTACGCCCTGAAGCATGAGATTTGATTAGCCTCATTATCTCAGCTTACATAACTGTAAACGTTATTAATGGTAATAAAATTATCTAGCCTGTTTTAATAATACAGCCACAGTATTTGTCTCAATGACCTCCCATGGCTGTAAATCCCACAGGGGACTGGCACACAGCATAGTG
This sequence comes from Podargus strigoides, assembly GCA_028020825.1. Taxonomy (NCBI): domain Eukaryota; kingdom Metazoa; phylum Chordata; class Aves; order Caprimulgiformes; family Podargidae; genus Podargus; species Podargus strigoides. Next base: position 25,250,571 of record CM051663.1, read on the forward strand.
GCTCTTTTTATTTATTCTAAATTTACCAGCCATTAATTTCACCAAGTCACCCCTTGTTCTCCCATTATGGGATAGAGTGAGAAGAAGCTGATTAGGTCTCAGTGCACCTTCCCTAATGCCAAACACAAGTACCTCTAAGTCTGATTAATAAGTTTGGAAGTAGACACAGCTAGTCCTTCAAGCCTTGGGATTAATCCTCTCTCCCTAGCTGTCAACTACTGTATTCCCATGATATCCTGGGACTTGACCTGGACTCTTTAAAATTCACTATGCAGTTAAGGAAATTTAGTATGCTAGATGTGAACTCATAAGTTACTTGAAGTCTAAGCTACAATTTTGGCTTCCAAGTATCCCAAAGTAACACAACTGCCCTGACCTCTGCGGAGAAGTCTTGCCAAGAGAGATGCAACAGCATCACTTTAGATTTCAGACATAACATCTTACTCCATCTCTGATGTTCTGCTTTCTGCCTCTGCTGAAGCAACCAAGTAACAGTGCAAGTCTCCCTTCTGCCATAGGATGATGTTTCCCCCAGAAGTCTTCCCCATCACATATTCAGGGAGTGCTCAAGAGGGAAAAAGCTGGCCACAAACTCTTCTTTAGGTGATGCAGGTTTGCTCCATTCTATGAGAGGTGAAGGAAACTCCTGCCTTGTCTCATCTTATGCAGGGAAGTATCTGGGCAAATCAGGTAAAGAATAACAGAACAAGATATTCCTTGTCTTGCTTGCTGCAGACTGTACCTGCCTATACCATTTCTGTGGAAATGCTGAGAATCTGCTCCCATACCCACACTTTTAAATAGAAAGTATGGTATTATGGACAAAGTTTGGGATAATTTGGAGAGCAGAGGAGTAATAGAGAGTTACCATTTTACTGTACTTCTCCATATGGTACTGTACTATGTTCTCCCATAGGATGTGATGGGAAGCATAACTTCAGCTTTTTCTTTAAAGAGTAAAGACACAATGATAGAATTAATAAGCTTTGTTTTGTTTTGTGGTTTTTAAAATAATATTTTTTGCCTGTTTGTTAAAAATATCCTATGTAAACATTTGCTCATTTACACAAATGAGTTTGTTCTTAAGTGACTAAACTAAAATGAGCCTAGTTGAAAATAAACAATAAGGTCAACATAGAGGTTGTGCTGTTGGTTTAGGTCTAGCATAATTCACACCTGAGATTAAACTCTTCTATGTTTTGTTTCTCCAGTTGGAGAAAACATTTGTAGAGCCATTCTGATCCAAATGAGAAACTGGGGTGAAGAATGGATCTGGTTTGTAAGGAAGAGGGCAATTCTTCAGAGACCACGTCAGGGGCAGGGAAGCAGCAGTGGGATGAAGGATGAATTTGCTCTGCACACCATGATTACAACATTTGTTCACCTACAGCATACACACACAGGGTCCCATCCCAGAAGCCACTGTTTGCTGAGGACACCACGGGTCTTCAGCAATAAACTGTGCAAGGTCCAGATCTGTCAAAAGAAAAGGACCCTTGGGACTTTAATCTACATACCCTCAGTGGTTTTGGGAGGAGGGAGTGTCCAGTCAGTGTCCTTAGGCCAGGCAGAAGGAGAGTCCCTCCCTTCGGGCAGGAGCAGCTCCCCAGAAAAAGCAGCAAGAGGCAGAGTGGTTCCTGCAAACCGTGTCAGCTTTCAGAGTGAGGGCAGGTCTGGGTAATCCTTGTGGAGAGCCAGCATCCTCTGGGCCTTCCCCTGCAAACGCTGCTCCTGGTTACACCACGACAGCATAAATCTGTGTAGATAAACTCTCCACTCTGAAGGCAGAGCTGAATTCCCAGACCACAGCATTGACCTACTAGTTAAGCACTGCAGTGCCATTCGCTGGATTCCCAACGCAAACATATGCTTTCAAACACAAATTGGGATTCTTCTAGCACATTAAAGCTGTTTTCCTTCCCTGGAAAACAGCCTGTGAGGAAGGCTAAAGGCTCGGCTGCCTCACTGTGCTCTCTGGCTCAAGAGGATTTAGTATTCAAGTAGCTCGTCTTCCATCCTTCCCACCCCCCTTCCTCTCTCCCCCCCGCAGACCAGCTCTACGTCTGGTGCCTTCCTCCTACCGATTTCCCTCAGGTCAGAAGAACTCTGTCATCAATCCCCCACTGAGACTTATTTCCAAAGATCAGCACTGACCCAGAAGTCACTTGGCACCGCACCATCAGAACAGCGTGTGCCGGCGCTGCTGAGAGGAGAATCTCACAGAGACCGGATTCAGGATGTTGGGCCGTCTGCTAAGCACTTGTCAGGCTCCCATATTTCAGAAAGAACTCTTTATGCGGCTGACCCGGTGACTGGAGGATGTATTTATAAAACAACACACAAGGGCCAGTCTGGTTGACCCCATTGTAATGCTCTGCATGGCTGAGCAGAAGGACCTGCGCTGGATTCCTGGTTCTCACTGATCTTGCCCAAAGACAGGAATGAGACACGAGAAGAACTTGGAGCTGGGGGATGGGAAGGGGGCAAACACTCAGTGTTGGGGATTTGCTGTGGGATTAAGGTCTGTAAGAAGAGTGGGTAGAGATGCATGTGAGTTACCATTTTAATTCTTCACACTGTCATGGCAGACCTAGGGTGGCACAAGAGGAAGGACCTCCATCGCAGGGCTGGTGTGAGGTAGGGACCAGGTAAAAGGGATTCTTCAGCTCAAGAGCCCTCACTGAAAACACTACAATATACCATGCCATTTTTCCTGCTCTGGGATTCAGTTGCTGCAGAGTGGACCACATGTTCATCAGACACATCTTTCTCTGACAGGGAAAGACCAGGGACAAGGGAGAATCAACAGCATTCTCCTGCAGACACATACCTGGTCCAGAAAGCATCATGAAGGACTGTTTGCAAGCATAAGTCAAAAGGTAGTTTAGACCTTGTGAAAGAAAGAACAATAGAGCCCTATGCTACGGATTAAAGAGGTCTTTTCCCCAAAACAGACAATGCAAGAAGATGACTTGGTGCCAAGGAGCTAATCCTTCTACCTAGAGGTTTCCATACCATTGGGATTTTATCTGTGGTCTGCAGTGATAGCCCCACCCAGCTCATCATCTCTCAAGACAATGTATGTCCTTACAAAGAAGGGAGCCTTCTCCACATGACCATCAAGTACAATTTGCAAACATCCCTCACACAGTCTCTGTGGTCAGAGCCTGAACAAACTGATACATTTTTCATCACAACCTAAATACATCTTACAGTGCCTGCCAGATCAGAAGATGCAGAGGTTTCCCTAATCTGGGGCCACCGGACTGCATCCTGCATGCAGACGTGGAACAGCTGATCCCACAATTAGATCAGGGGAAACGTACCTTGCTGTGGATAATAGATGACAACCATAAAGGAACGTCATGCTTAAAAACGATTGCTCTAACTGTGTTCAGAAGCTCTCTGGGACCATACCTTTTTGATGCATAAAGGGAATCCATGCCAGAGAGCATCAGTCTTGACTTCTCCAGGTGGTGTTTCTAAGCAGACAAGCACCAAACAACAGTAATGCTTATTCAACTAGTTTTGAAGTTGCAGCTCTGAAATTTGAACCACAGATCTTCCCTGTGGTTGGTTAGAATATCACAGAATAACACAGAATCATCTAGGTTGGAAAAGACCTTGAAGATCATTGAGTCCAACCATCAACCTAACATTGACAGTCCTCGACTATACTGTATCCCTGAGCGCTGTCAGCCTGACTCTTAGACACCTCCAGGGCTGGGAAAGAAGTATTTCCTAATATCTGGTCTAAACCTCCCATGGCGCAACTTGTGGCCTTTACCCCTCATCCTATCGGTTGTTACTTCATAGAATCATAGAATCATAGAATGATTTGCGTTGGATTGGACCTCAAAGATCATCTTGTTCCAACCCCCTGCCACGGCAGGGGCACCTCCCACCAGACCAGGTTGCTCAGGGCTCCATCCAGCCTGGCTTTGAACACCTCCAGGGATAGAGCATCCACAGCTTCCTTGGGCAACCTGTTCCAGTGCCTCACCACCCTCACAGTAAAGAATTTCTTCCTTATATCTAGTCTAAACCTACCTCTCTCAGCTTCCACCCATTACTCCTCGTCCTATCACTACAGTCCCTTGCAAAAAGTCCCTCCCCAGCCTTCTTGTAGGCTCCTGCAGGTACTGGAAGGCTGTTATGAGGTCTCCCTGGAGCCTTCTCTTCTCCAGGTTGTACAAGCCTAACTCTCTCAGCCTGTCCTCACAGGAGATGTGTTCCAGCCCTCTGACCACCTTGGCTGTCCTCCTCTGGACTCGCTCCAACAGCTCCATCTCTATCTTGTGTTGGGGGCTCCAGAGCTGGACACAGTATTCCAGGTGGGGTCTCACAAGGGCAGAGTAGAGGGGCAGGATCACCTCCCTCGACCTGCTGGTCACACATCTTTGGATGCATCCCAGGACACGGTTGGCTTTCTGAGCTGCAAGCACACACTGTTAGCTCATATTCATCTTACTCATCCCCACTTCTCTACAACCTCTTTTCAGGTAGTTGTAGAGGGTGATGAGGTCTCCCTACAGCCTCCTCTTCTCCAGACAGAACACCCCCAGTTCTCTCAGCTTCTCCCCATCAGACTTGTGCTCCAGATCCTTCCCCAGCTCCGTTGCCCTTCTCTGGACATGCTCCAGCACCTCAGTGTCCCTCTTGTATTGAGGGGCCCAAAACTGAACATGGTGTTCGTGGTGTGGCCTCACCAGTGCTGAACACAGGGGTAAGATCACATCTCTGCTCCAAATGACATATGACACATGCTATTATGGTTCTGTCTTCTGCTGTGAATGAAATACATTTTACTGGTGATATTTCAAGTTGTGCTCACAGCTTTGAATTTTGCATTCTCTGAATACTGTTAAATCCTCAAGGACTTAAGCATTCAGAAGAAGGGAAAAGGCCACTAATGGGAGATGGAGAAAGAATTAAAAGGAGCTACAACATAATGCATCACTAAACACAAGCATACACAAACACGCACAATCAACTCAGTCCTAGTTTGAATGGAATTTCTGTGGGAAGAACAATTCCTTTCACTCCAGGAATTACTGGGTGAATTTCTCCAGCCCATGTTATGTAGGTCAAAGCAGATTATTGCAGTAGTCCTCAGGGCTTTAACGTCTATGAATACACCCAGCTGATTGCTGAGCAGGCCTTTGGAGTGGCTAGATGTATCGTGTGCTGATGCGGTTCAGACACAGAAGGTGAGTGCATGCCTGAGCTAAGAGGACTGGATTTTTTGGTTCTAGCTCATGATTTTCAGTGCTGAGATGCTGGATTTACATCCTAGCTCACTTACTTTCCCAGCCTTCTCTTTGGTTTCTGTTCAGTCTGGGAAAGGGATACAGGACTTCAGCTGTCACTGCTGACCCATGGGACAGCTTTTTTTGGCAGCAGGAGTTAAAATCTCTTTTCCTACCCTTTTCTCAGGATGGCTCTGGTGTTTGCCTGCCTCCACATGGGTCCTACACAAGGCCTGATCAGACCAAGTACATGAGCTGGTTCATCTCAAGCCTGATGAGTGATGTGCTGGTGCAGCAGGGAGAGCACGAACACGCAGCTAAGGGCAGGAGATGACACTGTCCTTTTTTGTGGCAGCTTGCCACTGGAGCTATTTACTTATATCATCAAAACACGTCCTTTGATGTCCTGACTTAGGAGCTATGGTGATTTATGAGAGGCTGCCTTCAGACATCACTCCCCTCTAACCCAGCTAAGTGCCTCACTAGCGACAGCAGAAGAACTGATGCTGCCTCCTTTTCCAGCATCTCAGCAGAGGAAGGATGGCTCCAGCAGGAACCAGACCTGGCATCTGTTGCACGTTGTGTTAGGACCCCGGGCTCTGAGCTGTAGCAGCATGGAGCAGACATGCCTTCTGCTCTGCCGCCTTGTCTGTGGGGAGCAGCAGACGCTAGGGAGAGAGGGAGACATGCACTGCTACAGATTCCTTATCATAAAACACCAGGAGCCCTGAGTCAGAGCAGGGGCCAGGTCTCAAGGCATTTTAACCTGCACTCTTCCAAGCACAGGTCCAGCTAATTTTCAGGGTCCTCTTCTCACTCCTCCCTCTTCACATAAGGACTGAGTTATCGGGACCTCAGTATTCATCCCATGGTACAGGTAAAACCAACTTTAATTCTTTGCTCTCCCATCTCACCATTTCTATTTCAGGAGCTGTTGATACCTTGGGATGCAGCCCTTATACTCTGAGTTTAGTCCACAGGTAAATCCTTATAGGTGGCTGTATCTACTCTTTCTATGTCCATTGCTTTAAAAAAATATAATAAAAAGATGCCCACATTAGTATGCAGAGAAAACCAATTTATACAGGGCATTAGGCATGCAGTATAAATGAGGCTACAGGAAGAACAGAGTGGATGATGAATGTTTATGGAATAAGTTAACAACTGGGAATGATGTTGCATTTTCCATGCAAGCAGACAGACAGATATAACATAGTCCCAACAGGGAAGAATAAATCCCTGTAGTTTGTGGCCTACTTTCAGCTTCATTAATGGAATAAAGGCCAGGAGGCATGATGTCATGAAATTAGCTTCCTAATTAAACATTGCCTTTGCCTCTCTTCCCCTCCCCTCCCTGGATGAAGTCAGTGGCTTTGCTGGCTCAGAGTGGTTGCTATTTATCAAGGGTTGAAACTCCTTCTAAGCAGGGTGTTTAGATGTCATTTCTAGCATCTCATAGCACCATGATCTGCAGTTTGAAGCCCAGAGACTGGCACCCTGGCCTCTCTATTCAAGACACCTTGAAAGCCAAAGGACTCTGATACTCAGACATGTATCTTTTAAACACCTGCCTATGCAAAGTTCTCCAAGAACATCTGAAGAAACGTGTTATGTATAGCCATTAAGAATCCTAAAGCAAATTTTCTGACTGGGGCATTTCAGTGATATAGTGCTTGCTCTGAATATGTTTTTTCACCCAACTTTTCACTTATAGAAGAGTCAGAACACCAACCATAACTTTGGACTGTACAACCCAAAATGAGTGATGAGCTTGCCTTGTTGAGTAGCAGGAGGCTGACCCTTTGTTGTCCTATCCTCTCCTTGTTATTCCATGTCTGTCACTGCTGAAGGACCAGCTATCTGATTGCCTGAGGAGATGGGAGCAGATTAAAAAATATTTTCTTTCCTTCTCCAGGCATATACAACATATTGAGGAGCCAAGTCTCTGCCTCGTGAAAAGACACCAGAACCAGGTCATACCCACTCTCTCCAACCCTGCCTAAGTGCAGTGAAAAAGTAAACCCAGAGGACATCCAATAAAGAAGGGAAGATCTAGCCTTTTCCTCTTTTGTTACTTTCGCAATATTTTAATTGGTAAATCCAGTTTTCCTCCATGGTTTGTTCTTACTACAAGTGACTCTTATACAGAAAGAAAAAATAAAAATCAGTATTTTTCCCATTATATAATATCTTGGTTTAAAATAGTAACTCCAGGAAGAGATCAAAATTCAGTAGCATCACAAAAAAGAATTGGGTACAAGCTTTCAAACTAATCCAAAGTTTGTGGCATCCTGGTATGCTTTTGTAACACAATATTCTTAGATCAAATCCTTAGCATAGTTATAACCATAACTAGACCTCCCCCATGTCTCTGCATGTCCATCACTGGCATGAACATGTGTGTTACTCTTTTCTGAATCTACAGTATGAGGAGTACACTGATCTTTCTCCCAGAAAAGTGTCCATGGCTTTACTTTGTCCATTCAGCTAAACATGCTGCAAATACACTATGGCCATGAATAATAGAGCCCAAAAGTTGATGTTGCCAAGAATGGGTGACTCAGGAAGTGGTTCAGACATATGCATGAGAACATTTAGCCCTGCAATTCATCAAATGTGGATGTGTTGCTCATATTTATCATTTTTATTCCAATACCAAAGCAGAATCTACTGTATTTATTAAAAAAGTATCAGTCCCTGCAGCAAAGTAGTTCCCTGAAGTTGAGCACACCTCAGTGTAAGGCCAAGATCCCACTCTCCTTGCCTTTCTCACTCAGGTTGTGCGATGGGGATAATACATCTCTGTGGTAGAGTTCACAGTGTGGGGCAGGAACACCCTGTGGAGTTTCAGATGGCTCTAGTTTGCTCGTTTTAATCTCCATATATAGACCCCACAGCACTGGCACCACTCCAGTTTCTAATTTATCACCTATGGGCATCCTACATCTGCTTAAATCCCACATGTAACTACCTGGGGTTTCAGAAATGAGCTGAACTGCTCTGTAAATGTGAAGGTACCACTGGAGTGAAACTGATATTCAGGGACTCAAACTCCCTTTTGCCTCATCTCTCTATCCCCACTTGATGAGCTCCACTGTTGGGGCAAACTGAGGCACAAAGCAAGAAAGTGAGATGCACAAGGTCATGAAAGAAAGTGGTAAAGGAGCTGTGTGCCAATGCTCCAAAACATGATCTGTAGCCTTAACCCCATATCAAACATCTTATCTACCCTATGCGGCTTCTTGCCTCTCCCCCTTCCTGCTCTGCCATACAACTCCCAGTGTGATACTACTACAGGGCATCCCTGTAATGTATGTTAAGTAAGTGTGTGTCTCCGGGTGCACTTGTTTCCCATCGAGATGGAGCTATTTTCTCTCACTCTGCATCTTTTGTGCAGGTGTGTGCGTTACAAACAGAAAAATCAGCACTCTGCAAAAGTGTTTCTGTTAACATTTATCACCCCTTCCCTTAGTCATCACCACAGCAGCCCTCCCCGGGGAATAGGAATGCTAATTCAAGGGAAGATGTAATGCTAGCCCATTGGGAGCCCTGGATTAGAACAACACCACAAAAGAGAGAAGGAGGAAAAAAGAGAGAGACAGAAAGGGAGAAAGAGTCCTTCTAAAGACAGAGAAAGAGGAAGAGTTGATGTCTCATTCCCTTTTATTGCAGCCCCATGCTTTTTAATTGTTCCGCCTGACTAAATCCTTCCTTTGTGATGCTGTTGTTAATGAAAAAGTCCATTGCGGTCATTCTACTGGCTTTAAGCTTATGCTTGTCCAATGGTTTCTTGAATCCCAGAGCTGTTAATATATCTGGAGTGGAGCAGCTGCAGGGCAACCTATTTCTATGATAATGTGTATACAAAGCTTTTATCTTTTTTGGGAGGAGGGGTGGGGGAGGGAAGAGGAAAGTGATGCTTAACAGTTTTCCCCTTTCCTCTCCTTCACCTCTGACTTTTCTCTTATTTCCAGAGGGTCTACCCAGAGCCCCAGGTACTATGCAACTTCAGTTTTGATAGGCCACTGTTAGGGGCTGAGGCTTTATCTAAATCTAAGTTTTATAAGGTTCAGTATTTCCACTGCAAAATTATCAGTGTACAATGGCTAATCTCTATAAAGAACTAGGCTGGTAAAATTAAAATCCTAAGATATCCCAAAGTGCTTTCAAACTGCAGTGAAGCCTCTGATTCTGAATTTCAAGAGTGAAATGATTTCATCCTCCGAGAGTTCCCATAGATAGTGATTGAAATGGAAATCTGGAGTTTCACCCTATAAAATTGTAAAATGTTACAACATGAAATCAAATCATTTTGCAGACTCCATCCAGAACTGCCAGCATCTGTGTGTGAATCATAGAATCACTACGGTTGGAAAGGACCTCTAGGATCATCAAATCCAACCTTTATCCCAACATCTCCCTAGCCACTAAACCATCTATATGTTCTAGTACCACATGGTAACCCATTGTAATCAATGTCTACATAGTTAAATCTAATGCTCATTTCCCTGCCACACAGGTTGGTCAAAAGGTTTGTTCTGTTTTTCCTTTCCATTCCTGTTTCTGATGAAAGTTCTAAAAATTAACACAAAACAAGAAGCTGAAATCTTCCAAAATGTCTCAGATGCCCCTCAGAAGACAACAAACTCCCAGCTCCATCCCTAAATTTCCCCCTTTAAAAGGCCAAACACACTTTTTTTATAGGAAAAAAAGGTATGTATACATTAGCTACACTTTTCTAGTACACAATATTCTTATTTTTAGCAAGAAGTGTAGTAGAGTGAGGATTGCCCTACAAAGCTAAGCATGATGTGCAAAACCAATCAGCACATCAAGACACAGAACTTTTACATATTACCTGTAGAGAACTTTTGGATCACATTTGCATCAAAAAAGGAGAGACTGCCTTCAGTTATGCACATCAAAAGCACATTGAATTTGAAGATTGTAGCACCCAATATTTTCCTAAAAACTGTGTTAAAACCAGAGATACCTGTGCAGGCAGTGAAGAAGCAGTAAAGAACTCAACTCTTCCTCTTTTACTTTTTAATGTTGTCCAAAACCAGATCATCCAAACCATAAATTTTGTTTAAGTGTTGACATCACAATCTCAACCTTGGTGAGGGGTGTGGCCAAAACACAGTGAAAGATTAAGTTATTTTCTTTTTGTTCTCCACCATGTTATGAAAGGGGTGATTGCTCTACTTTCTCCCCATCCTCTCTCTCCAATAATTATTTAGATGATATTGTCACAGAAAGGTCAGATAACAGAAAACTTGATGCAGTCTCTAATAGATATCTTGTGGGGAGCAACACTGAAAAAAGAATTACGAGACTTTACTCAAAGGCTTTTGGGCTACAAGAACAGTTATATTCACTGTTACAATACAACCATGTAGCAATGTAGATTTTTTTTTCCCCCCTGTAGTTATATATTTTAAGGCATGTATTCTTCTAGTAAACTCAGGAAAATGAAAAATTCAATGACCAGCATCCTGCAACTTTGCATTTTTCTCAATCTAAAGACAGCACTGTGTCAGTGAGAAGTCTTGTTTGAGCAGCTGGAGATCTGAAGATTTACATTTTTAAACAGTGTAGAATAGTTTACCAATGAGAACAACTCTAAAGGCAAAAGGAAAATTCAGTCTGAATTTTATTAAAATCCTCAGCCTCCATTTAACTGCAGCCCAGCTAGTGATCCTTAAGAGTGCTCTACCTGTCCAGTTGTTGCAGGTTATACTCTACAAATCTTTCCATATATTGAATTAAATGGACACTGCATCTGCAATTAAAAATAAATGAGAGAGAACAAGGAAACAAGAGGAATCTATTTGACAAAAATAACCAAATATTCATTTGTAATCTCATGTATCAGGTACACTACCCTTACAGTAGTGAGAGGTGCTACTCAGTCAAGCTTCCTTTTTTCAGGTTGTTTGCTTGATCCTAGAGTGCACAAGATCAGAGCCCTACTGTTTTATACATTGTACAAGATCCTTATAAGAAACAATGTCTTGTCCCTAGAGAAATAAAAGAGACACGACAGAGAATAGGAACAGTAATAAAAGTAAAGACAAAAGTTGAAGGGCATCATTTTCAGAGAAGGCTCAGATACTAGGAGCTTTCAAAGCCCAGTCCTTTTGAGTGTTGGGCAGAGTACAGTGGAGTTTGGTGTAAACACCAATTCTGGATGAGGGGACAGGACAGCTGGGTTTGCTGGTGTGTGGGCATATCTCCTGGCTCCAAATGAGCTCAGGCATTTGTACCTCAGAGCTCCCCTCTGGTGCAGACATTGCTTGGAAATCACTCTAAAGCTCTAAGGTTGCTTTGAAAACCGTATTAAAAAATTAATGCACAAAGTTGGCTATGAAAATCCCATCAAAACTGGAATCAGAATGGAGGTTTCTAACATGATAGGCCAAGGCCACATCAGAGGAGAGAGAGAAGGGGGAAAATACTTCTAAAATCATAGTGTTTTTTAAAATGTGACTCTTGTCACAAAAATGTTTGAAGGGCTGGAGCACCTCTCCTATGAAGACAGGCTGAGAGAGTTGGGGCTGTTCAGCCTGGAGAAGGCTCCAGAGAGACCTTATAGCGACCTTCCAATACCTGAGAGGTGCCTGTAAGAAAGCAGGGGAGGAACCATTCACAAGGGCATGTAGCAGTAGGACAAGGGGTAATGGCTTTAAACTAGAAAAGGGTAGATTTAGGTTAGATGTAAGGAAAAGATTTTTCAATACGGGGATGGTGGATCACTGAACAGGTTGCTCAGGGAGGTAGTAGAGGCCCCATCCCTGGAGACGTTCAAGGTCAGTCTTGATGGGGCTGGAGATGTCCCTGCTCACTGCAGGGCGGTTGGACTAGATGACCCTTGAGGGTCCCTTCCAACCCAATACATTCTATGATTCTATAATTCCAACTATGGATGGTGAGTCATGTTAGGTAAATCTGCACTGCAGGTTTGGGCTATATTTGTGGTTCAGAAAACTTTCTCTGGGGCTTGAACTTTTCTGTCCTCTGGAAAAGGTACAGAACTCACATCTGGAGTTACCACTGGAGACCAAAGTCTTTTGATTTTAAATGACAAATCCAAACCAACAATCCATCATGGATCCAACTGAGACTAAGATATTTTGCTAGTTTTAGGGTCAGGTCCTGACACCTTAACTGTATTGGATAGCTTGGAAAAAAAAAAATATTTGTGCTGTTTACCTACTTCTGTGTGAGCCTTGAGCTGAAATGATGATGCTTCCAGAAAAGCTGAAGTTGTATACAAGGGGAGGAAACAATAACTCAAGCCCAGGATGGTGATATACAATGAACTGAACTGTCACATTTTCTCCTCCAGAAAAAAATGTGTTGACTCAATGATCTGGGGAGGGGGGAAAAAAAAAAAGAAGCTGGACCCACACTAGATCAGCCTTTGCAAGATCCAGGCTTGGCCTCAATCTCATCCTCAAGACAGAGAGGAACAGAGCAGCTCCCTCCCTCAGGGGGCTCTACCAGCACGTATCACAATGGTATCAGATGAACTGCAGATGCTTTGTAGCAGGTAGCCTTTAAGGACCTGGGAAGGCAGCCCACTGCTTATTGAGCTATTACATCCTATATAAACATTACATTTACTATCCTCTTCCCTACCAGAGGTACTACAGTTTCATCCTGACTTGCTAGGCACAATGACTACTGCTCTCCTCTTAGTCCTTTTCTTGTGTTTCCCTGATTCATTGTCCTTGCTGTCCTCAGGAAGGAAGGAATCTAGGACATTGCTGCTTCAAAGCCCACTGCTATCTACTGATCAGTGCAAAGCTGTAGACACATGTTTCCATTTGGGTCTTATTGTCTGCTCTGGATGAGCAAAACCAAATTAGCTTTACTCTTACCAGAAACTTTAGACTTCGAGAAGGCAAAGGCATTCCTGCCTTTAGTCTAAAATTACAGAGAGTGTAACTTTATGCTGCACTAAAGCATCATGTCTTTTTAGCTGCTGCAAGGAACACCAAATAATAATGCAGCTTGTAAATTTTAATTTTCAATACGGCAGTTGCTGGCTCAGGCACAGTGAGTGTGTGTGTGGGGTGCAGATAGCCCAAAAGGATTCTGGGTATTTTTTTCCTTTTACCTCATTAAGCTTTGCTTCCAATTACATTTTAATGATGCTTGATGTCTTCTGTATGCTAGCATTTACTGCAGTCTCTTTAAATTTAATCGTCTTGATAATGGGTTACTCTGACACTGCAAATTAGGGGCTGAAAGAAACCTTTTGCCACATCCAGAAAAAGCTGTATGTCCACTCTGCAGCCTGTTGCTGCTCGTCAGGAAATAGCAGACTTGCATTGTAGTGTTCCTTCTGCCTCATGTCTTCCTGCTTCCTAAATAAAGAATTCAGGATGAACAGAATCACAGAATAGCTTGGTTGGAAGAGACCTAAGTCCAACCACCAACCTAACACTGCCAATTCGCCACTACACCATGTCCCTCAGCACCTCATCTACATGTTTCTTAAATACCTCCAGGGATGGGGACTCCACCACTGCCCTGGGTAGCCTGTTCCAAAGCCTGACAAACCTTTCAGTGAAGAAATTTTTTGCCTAGTATCTAATCTAAACCTCACCTGGCACAACTTGAGGCCATTACCCCTCATCCTATCACTGTTACCCAGGAGAAGAGACTGACCCCCACCTCACTACACTCTCCTTTCAGATAGTTGTAGAGAGCAATGAGGTCTCCCCTCAGCCTCCTCTTCTCCAGACTGAACACCCCCAGTTCCCTCAGCCGCTCCCCATCAGACTTGGGCTTCAGACCTTCCACCAGCTTCATTGCTCTTCTTTGGACACACTCCAGCAGCTCAATGTCCTTCTTGTAGTGAGGGGCCCAAAACTGAACACAGTATTCGAGGTGCTGCCTCACCAGAGCTGAAATCACGTGTTGAAAAAACAAGAGGGAAATTTCTGGAAAGTTGTGTTCTACCAGTGTGTTTTTGTCAACCTTATTAGGAGGTCTAACGGGTGGTTTCTTCTTGCAACTGGTAGCTAAGGGAAATTTAAGGAATTATTTTTGAAGATAGTCTTACGTTTTTCTAGCACCTCTCATCCTCATATAACAACCATCTAGATAGTATTCATGCAAGCTGTAAACTCACAGCTTTATGTGGAAAGATGAAGAGAATAAATTTAGAGGCTCATCACCCACATATTTTCACACCTGCTTGTGCTGTATGTTGGATACTGCTTTCACTATCAGTTTATATGACTTCCCATCATCAAAACATCTAATCACCTAACAATCATTGGGTCAAAACCCTTTCTAGGAGTTGAATATTTTCTCATCCCTTCTTAGTCTAGGAGCACAATAAATGGAAAAAAAGAAAATTAAAGAAAATGAACAAGGAATACTTGGAGAGGGGGAAAATCAGGTGTCGTAAGACATAAGTAATTTGGTGGTGTACTGGGCTTCAGGTCATGTCTAGGTTATGTTGAGATCTAGAGCCTCGTGTTCCGTAAAGATTAAAGTATTCATTGAAAAAAACAGTTCTGAGCAAAAAGTGTTTCAAAGCAGCCTTATTGATTTAGCTTTTGATTCAGAAGTTGGTTATATTTCCCAACTCTCTTCCGGTAATATTTTACACTACCAAATTATTATTTTGCTAGAAAGTTACAGTACTTCCAAATAGCATGAACTCTTTGGGCAGTTCAGTGGAGCAGGTCCCTCTTCAGCCACAGAGGCAAGCAGGGAAATAGCACTTCGTTAATAAATCTGGTTTGTCATTATAAAAATGAACCTACAGATTCAGCTTAATGCCAATCTTCCGAGCGTTCCTAAACACTGAACTTAGAAATTACACTGACAATAGTGCCAGTAGGCTCAAAAAGAGGGAAAAGTGGGGCAAATATATTGTTTTCTTTCCAGCTATTATCTCCCACTAACAGTGGAGTAGATAACAGTGGTGAAATCATTCCCATCCTCCACCTTGTAACAATATCTCTTCTGCAAAGAGGGGAAAGTCACTGAGATGGGTACATGATTTTGGTTAAGGAGGTGGCAGACTGGTGCAAATGACGCAGAACCTTCTCATCATGTTTACAGAAAGTAACTAGTTCACTTAATGGCTGTCCCATTAAAGACAATAATTAAACAGATTATGGAAGCTGAACTAATCTAACAGCCTCTATGACAAAGACAAACATTTATTCTCTAAGTCTGATGGATCACTTTTTTTTTTTTTTTTTTTTTAATTACTCTCTCCTGTCTGTTTTTCCTGAAAGAACTGTTCTGGTATATCAAAGGCCATAATTAAAGTCAGCTCTGAAGGTCATGATTGAGGCTTTGCACCTCTGGAGGAGTAGAAGGGATTGTCTGGATGTCCCTGTTGAAATAGCTCTTGTGGCTAGGGTCATAGAATAGTTTGATTTGGAAAATACCTTTAAAAGACATCTAGTCCAACCCGCCCTGCAATGAGCAAGGACATCTCCAACTCGATGAGGTTGCTCAGAGCCCTGTCCAACCTGACCTTGAATGTTTCCAGGGATGGACCATCTACCACCTCTCTGGGAAACCTACTCCAGTGTTTCATCTCTCTCATTGTAAAAGAATTTCTTCCTTATACCTAGTCTGAATCTTTTAAGTTTAAATGCATTACCTTTTGTCCTATCGCTACAGGTCCTATTAAAAAGTCTGTCCCCATCTTTCTTATAGATCCCCTTTAAGTATTGAAAGGCTGAAATAAAGTCTCCCCAGAGCCTTCTCTTCTCCAGGCTAAAGAATGCCAACTCTCTCAGCCTGTCCTCTTAGGAGAGGTGCTCCAGCCCTCTGATCATTTTTGTGGCCGTCCTCTGGACCCTTTCCAACAAGTCCATGTCTTTCTTATGCTGAGGATTCCAGACCTGGATGATGGGGTCTCACCAGAGCAGAGAGGGAGAATGACCTCCCTTGACCTGCTGGTCACACTTCTGATGCAACCCAGGACATGGCTGGCTTTCTGGGCTACAAGTGCACACTGCTGCGTCATGCCCAGCTTTTCATCCATCAGTACCTCAAAATCCTTTTCTTCAGGTCTGCTCTCAATCCCTTCTCCCCTAGCCTGTACTGACACTGGGAGCTGCTTAGACCCAAGTGCAGAACCTCGCATTTGACCTTGTTGAACCATGTGAGCTTCACATAAGCCCACTTCTTGAGCTTAACCAGGGCTATGCCCTGGAATGGACTAGCCAGTTTATATTTACATTATGGTCCTCAATTGACAACTGATTTTTCTAATTGTGAGTTTCATAAACTTGAATGTTTATAAAATTGACCAAATTGATTGCCTCATTTTTCTCAAAGTGAGAGTAGGTCTCTGATCCACCACCCTTCCACCCCACCATCTCACTTCCTTAGAGGACCATGAAAGCACAATGGGATGACTTTGAATAAAAATATGTTTATGCAAGTATTTGAATTCTAAAATGTGTATGAATTTGTGTCTGAAAGTTGACAATTTTTCAAGTGGCTCCACCCCTAAACTTTTCCAACATGGAATTTTTGTCTCCATTGTTTTCTTTCCAACACATCAATTCTGTGCTAAAACAAATTTAGAAAGTAGAAAAAAAAATATTACAAAACTCACAAACCTTCTGATTTTAACCTTATAAATGAACTTGAAAGAAAATAATATTCATTACTGCCAAGATGTCTCTCTCACAAGCAAGCACTAGTATTTTGGGGAAGCAGAATGTGCAGAAGGAAAATCCTGGCTGTTATTCTCAGTCCTAAAATAAACCTTTATATTTATATATATATATTTTTTCCCCCTTATTTCCCCCCCCCCCCCCCCCCCCCGCAGTTGTTTTTGTTTGTTTTCAAGGATCTGATTTAGGTTAAATATGGTACGAAAAACAATCAATGTCTCAAGGAAAATGTCTCACTTCAAACAATGCTCAGCCTAACACATCTCCTTTCCATTTCAGTGCCATTTTAATGGGGTCTCCTCTCTTTTGCTCTAAAATAATCCTCTACATCTTTAGAATCAATTTCTCAAAGGCCCCAAATGCCATCCTGTTGCTTCTCCAAAGCTCTCGGAAATGGACTGGAAACCAGAGAGGGTCAAACTCTCTCTCCAGAGGTTTAAAATGCCCACTGATTCAAACAGGCACTGCTTTATTGAGCAAGGCTGTGCTCCTCAGCACATTCATATTTCTGCTTACATGCTACTCCAAGAAGTTGTGCTAAGGTATAAAATACAAGACTTCTCTACTGCCTCAAATTCTAAAGAACAGGTTACTTTTCTGGCTCTGGATGAATGTGACTCTAATGAATGCATCTTTCATCCAGGGCCAGGATTAACAATGATATATGTGAGAAAAGTTTAGCTGAATACAAGAAAGTTTTGCTTTTACATCAGCTACAGAATTTGTGCCTACTTGTGCTATCCATTGCTGTTTTGCAAGAAGCAGCTACATTCTCCTGTTCACAAGTGGGAAAGTTAAAGAATTTGCCAAAGTGCATTAAATAAATCCATGGCAAAATTAGGACTAAACTTCCATCCTCTGTAATTGTCTTTTTCTTTGAGCCTTGGTAGGTGATAAACTGACCTACTACTACCAGCTGATCTAAGGCCTGCATTCTCTTAATTATCAGCTTAGCTCATATTCCAGTCTAAAATAAATAAATAACTAATGAGTAACAGAGATTCTTTCTTCAGATTCCCACTACCTTTAGTCTCCTTTCTTTCTCCACCCGCCCATTTATCATTCAGGGAACATAAATAATTGAAAAGAATAGTACATAAAATTAATTGTAGAAAACACAGACTTTTAAATTCTCATCTGCATTAAAAAGTAAAATAGGGGTGCTTGAGTATTCCACTTCATAAAGTCATTTCCAGCAGACTTTCTGCATCTGCATAGAATTAACCGCAAGACTTAGCAGCACCATTCATCCTGTGAAGATGTTCTTATCTGACACCCATAGATCTTTATCACAGGAAAACATTAATTGAATATTTATTGACGAACACCAGAGAGAAACAAGAAAGAGAGGCTGGAAGAATGGGGTGGAAGGAGTCAAAAAGAGGTGAAAGTGCATTTGCAAAAGTGGGAATGGAAAGATTACACAGCTGTCCCTCTTATAGATGGGCCTGACTGGTCTCGCTCCTGCTATATTTGTGCACTATATGATAGCAAAGGAATAAAATGAGTGCAGTAGTGTTCATTAGCAAGACCTTCGTCTAAGCAGGACAACTGAATGCTGCGACTTTAAAAATGGACCTGAAGAGAAAGGATATCATGCTTTGTGCTGTTGTCTTCTCACATCCAGACAGAATGAACCTGTCCAGGACACACAACCACCATGATCACTTTCAAAGATAACCTCTGCCATCTTCCCTCCACACAAAGGATTAGCAGAGACAGTTAACAAGCCCACTACAGGACGAGGTTCGATCCTGAACATCTTGTTCTACCCAGTTGTCTTAAGGAAACATGGCTTACAGAGCCATGCTGTTTATTACCTATCTCCTTGTTTCATTCTTTCTCTGTCAATATTTATAGCAACTGCACAATTTTAACCAAATTTGACAGAGTGAGAGAAAGAAAATTCTTCAGGACAAAAAAAGATATTACTTTTAATAGACATTTATTAGACTAGACAGCTGAATGAAGGAAAGCTTTGAAAATATCTTTTGAGAGAAAGCTGAAGTATGTTCACCTCTTTCTGTTAGACACTAGAGAATCCACAAAAAGGATGTGATGAGAGAAAGGAGAGAGATTGGATAACATTGGAAACTGAGCTCCTTTCCTTCTGTTGCACAAAGATAAGTTATTTTTGTCACCAGCACTTAAGTGCCTTCAAACCATAAATAAAGTGACATAACTGATGCCTGTCAAAAATGTTTTGTGCCCTCTCTCTTCTACCCTGCCTTTCGCCCCCACCTCCAGGGAGAAGTGGGTGTCGAGAGCAAAGACTTTGCTCTGAAGTTTTTATGGTAAATGCTTTTGTGGGTTGCTGTAAAAAATGGACTGATGAAGGACAGCTGGAACAAAATACTCTAGGAGGATACTCTGGAAAGAGGAAAGTAGAAAGGAAGGTAGAAACTGGGGTGAAGCAAGAAACAGGGAATAATGAAGGGATAAGGAGGCAAGATTGATAAGGGAATTCTATTTGGGTCAAATAAATGGACTCCAGGATCAGTGAAATCATGGTTGGCATTAGGACATCTGAACCCGCAGTTCTGTCAGAGGCTTAGTATAGAGACGTGGTGTCCGATTTCCTCATCTTCTAGGGGCTGGGGATGTGCAGAAAACATGCAGCTGTGTCTCAAGACAAGTGGAGAGGGGTTTTGGACTGGAGGACAGAAGTACTGGAATGGTAGAGTTCAGCCACACAAGCATCACTCAGAAACAGACCTAGAACCAGGATGTTCTGAAGTAATTTACACCTATGATGGATTATTGAAAGAAGTAAAGAGATGGCATTAAAAAATGGAAAAATGTAGGCTGAATACCTGGGGGGAGACTCATGGCCATGAGATGATGCAGTAGGTTCCTGAGGGAAGCAGTGAAGGCTGCTTTACTTGAGATTTAAATAAACAAGCCAAATAAAACACTAGAAAACATACATCAGGAGATACTCTCACATTGTCCTCACTTCACTAAGACTGTCCTAGCAACTTTCAAACTGTACGTGCAGAAACCCAGCTTCCTTTCCCTCTTTTTTTTTTCCTGAAGGAGCTCCCAAGCTTTCTTTCAGAAGACATTGAGATTCTCAGCTCACTCTCTGTTATTGACAGAAGACCTCAGGTTTGTTTGCGCCTTGGCTGGGAGTCAGATAATCCTGACACAAACATTGCATAGACACGGCGGCTTTGCTTTTGCCAACAAATTCACTGATGTGTGGCCCAAGTGTGTGTGTGCCACTGTTGTGTTTCTCTTAAATTTTCTTTTTTTTTTTAAGTGGAGGAATAGCAAAAAGACAGACAATGCCAACTCCAGCACAGAGGGTATCTGTCTTCCCCTCTGCAACTCGCTTGTAGTCCTCTCTGCTCATGGACCTCTGATAAAAGAACTTATTCCTCTCCATGTTATTATCCACGGGTTCACTTCTGGTCAAAAACTTTTAAAGGTGGTCCAGTAGCTAAGAGCTAACTGAAGTCTCAAGAGATGTGGTTTTAATACCCCTTGTGGTTTCAGGCAAGACACTAAGCCACACAGGAAAACATCAAAACACTGCATTTCATAGACCAAGTGCTTCATGGTGGA
Source organism: Podargus strigoides (assembly GCA_028020825.1). NCBI lineage: Eukaryota > Metazoa > Chordata > Aves > Caprimulgiformes > Podargidae > Podargus > Podargus strigoides. The sequence goes on from CM051663.1 coordinate 25,271,053, forward strand.
AATGCCAAAGGAAAACCAAAACCAAAACAAAATCTCTGTGTTTGGAAATTGGGCTTTTATTTTCAAAATACGGTTGTAAAAAAAGAGAACCTTTTGAATGGGGGTCAAAAATTAGGGTATTTAGGAAAAAAAACCCAGTAATTACATAACTATCCATCACCTGCCCCATATGAAGCAAGAGTAAAGGATTTCAGGCTTTAACTGAAAGAGGTTACATTTTTTCTTGTTTTCACAAAAAAAATGTACATTTTGATTCAACTCAGACCAAAAGCTGGTTTCTCCCCACTCCAAACTGTAAGTAAGTCTGCTTTGACCATCCAACACAAAATTCAAGCTCTGACTGGGAATGTATAAACAAAGTTGACAACAAAGGAAAGAGTTGACAATGACATAATTTCAAGTTGCTTCTTTTTTTTTTTTTTTTTGTGGGGCTTTTTTTAAATCATGGATAAACAAAAGTAAGCCAGGAATACAAATCTAATAGGGGTGAGAGTCTCTTTGGACATATGTTCTTGACACAGAGATTTCTGAAACAAAATAGTCTGGCTATCAGCCAGTTTCTCTGCTTAAGACTGATGTGACAAGTAATTAACTGAGATGGGGAATATATCTTTAATGCACCGGTTATGTATAAGTTGCTCCGTTTACGTATCTGTTCCTTTTCTCCCTCTTCTTTTTCTGACCACCAGACTACTTGCCTGAGACACTTTGAAAGCCCACTGCTTGGGAAGATTTTGATCACCACTTTCCTGTGGTGGTGGAAGAACTCTGGGAGGGCATTCAGCATTTCATCCTCAAAGCATTTAAAGGAAGAGAGAGAGAAAGACTGAAAGGAGGATAGAAAGAGAGAACTAAGGAATTCAGAGGGATGCATTGTTCACACTCTTGGAAATAACCCTTTTCACTGGCTCCACTAAGCCCAAATGCCCTGGAGGTTTTCACTATCTATCTTTTTCCAATGCAGCTCAGAAAAAAAAGCTCACATCTGTCAAGATCACAGTTTCAAGAGTCCCAATTTATTCAGCTGAATGGGATAAAAGCGCCTGTTGGAAAAAGATTTGAAAGCGGATGTGGGGGAGGGAGACTGTCCAGTGCCTGCATCTATCTTTCTAACTCTGTGTTCATGTGTGTGTGTGTATAAAACACACTCATTCAAATATACACACAAGCAAAGCTGTCTGCACTCCTACCAGCACAGAACTGTTTGTCTCTTCATGCAGGGCAGTTCTGCAAATCTCACATCTGTCAAGAGCTGGGCAGATTGATGTGCATTGACCTATAGATATGCAACCTAAGCTCATATGGATATGGCATAAGGAGATCTAGATATATATCTGGGAGGCCGGGAGTGTGAGGAAAAGGAAATATAAGGGAAAAGCTTAAAAATCTTGTTGACTTTTTTTAATCTCTGCCCTTCTTGATCTGCTAAATGCTGTCACGAAACCATTTATTAATATGCAAATTCTAAGTAGCAATCTGGAGCCAGTCAGGTTGCCCTAATTTGCACATTAATATCCCTCTTCTGGTTTGCCTTTGCTCTCCAACGGAGGAGAGGAGACAGAGGAATCTCGTGCTGTATCCTTTTAAAAGGCTGCCATGGCGGTGGTCCAAAGTTTCATTTGAAATGCTGATGCACATTTGAAGAGGAGAAATACAAACAGCATCTAACTTAGATGCAGAGGACAGGGCAGAGTGAGAGAATAGAGAGGGTATGATAGAAACCACTGCCAGATGCTTTCCCCCCAAATCCCATAATTGCACCATAATTGCAGGCTGCAAAGAAGGCAGCACCATAATGAAATTGGTCTCAGAAACTGGCTTTGGAATTCTGATTGTTTTCTCTTGTGGGCTGATTTGTGTTTTCTCTGGCCCAGTTGCTTCATGGGCTGGATTGCCCTACAGACTGTAGCTCATAGATGGGGGGGGGGAGGGGGGGGGGGGAGGGGTGGGGTGGCTTGGGGAAAGAAAGAAGGAAAGAAGGAAAGACAGAAGGAAAAAGACAGAAAGAAAGATGGGAGGAGGAGGCGGAGGAGAAGAGGAGGAGGAGAAGGAGAGGAGAGGAGAGGAGAGGAGAGGAGAGGAGAGGAGAGGAGAGGAGAGGAGAGGAGAGGAGAGGAGAGGAGAGGAGAGGAGAGGAGAGGAGAGGAGAGGAGAGGAGAGGAGAGGAGAGGAGAGGAGAGGAGAGGAGAGGAGAGGAGAGGAGAGGAGAGGAGAGGAGAGGAGAGGAGAGGAGAGGAGAGGAGAGGAGAGGAGAGGAGAGGAGAGGAGAGGAGAGGAGAGGAGAGGAGACCTTCTTTAAAAAAATTAGCTTTCTCTTTAAAGTCTGGTTATAGCAGACCAATCACCTCTTCGGCCTGGAAGAGACATAGGTAATAGAGGTAATAGAGATCTCAGTAGCAAGAAGAAACTGAATGATATGGAGCAGATGATGAATGAATGACTAGTTGATGGCCTTCCAGCATAGTAATCAGGGACTATCATGTCCCTGATTTTGGCATGTAGTAGGTTCAAAATATAGAAAGGGAGTTGATTCTTCACACAGTCCTCAAGAAATATCTTGCCTCTAGATACAGGTGCAAAAGATCTGTGTAAGTTCAAAGGCTATTGCAGAATTCAAGAGACAAAAGTCTACCCAGTGCTCCAAAAAAAATGTTTTTGCTTTTCTCTTATACCTTTATTTGTGCATCCATCTACAGCCACTTTTGAAGAACATGGTACCAGATGAGACAGATTTTTGGTCCAAGTCAGTAAAGCTCTTCTCAAAAAATTGCGCTTTTGCTTACATAACTAAGAAACAAAACCTGTAAGTAATATTGAGAGCTGAACACTAGTGTAATGAAGTGGCTGACCCTGTAATTATGGGCACATTCCTGCAACTTCCTTAGATAAATCCTACTCTTATGTATGGTGTATTTCTTCTTGGAGAAGGTGAGACTGGGGAACAGTGTTTCGAATTAGGTAATATACTTTATTAAGGCAGCTAAATGCTTTAGACTGGCAGGTTTGGAGAATGTTTAGTTAAAAAACACTTCTTTTTACAGGGAATCTGAAACACTGAAGCGAGAGACTAGCATATTCTCAAATGGTCTTTCAGAATTTTCCCTTCCTATCTTACGTCAGACTCAGAGACAAAATAATTGTATTCTTATGCATTCAGCTCTAAAACCAAGAGAAGAGTGGCTTTATAATGTGAAACTAGTCAGGTCTCCCTGGTATAACTTAAAATGATTGAGATCTCCATACCGTGGACTTCTTTCTCTAGAGACCAGGTTGAGACCTTCAACTTGCTCTTATCATTTGATATCAGCCACTTTTGCTCCTGCCTGCCCTACGTCAAATGGAGTCCAGTGACCCTGAGGTGAAAGGATCATTTCCAGCCAACTTGATCAATAGCCTAAATCTGTTTTGCAGAATTGTCAGGCAGATTTACCAGCCAGGTCACCAAGTGTACTTACCCAGACTTTCACTCATGGCATTGATTGTAAAGCTAATGATATTTTATTCACACACTGAAAAAAAGAAAGAGTTCTATTATGGGCTCAAGCCATAAAATCCTTGTTGGTATAGATTCTTTAGTCCCCATAACTCATTGTATTTTTCTGGTAAACTGGTGCAACCTTATCTGCCTTTATTTTACACGTATGTATAAATGTATAAATGAGAGATAGAGAAACGGGTCTATTCATGTCATTCATAAGTGCAAAGCAGAGTTAATGAGAATGAAACACTTCTTACCTAATTTTAGCTACATTGAACATGAAATATCTGCTTTAACCTATTTGTTCACAGTCCTTCTACCTTAAATACGGGGAGATATCTCTCCTGGTGATTTATCCCATTCTGAGACAATTACCTGCAGTGGATGTGAGAGTGGACACATCTTTCTCATCATTGTCTGGAGAAGAACCAGAACAGCTAATTTGGATTACATGCACGATTTTGAGCAATCTGAAATCTGATTATATGATCATTCTTCCTCCCAAGAATAAAAATAGTTGTGATCTCAATTCTAGCCTTTGGCCCATACTGGGCCCATGTTTATCAGGACCTCCACCATGTGTCAACATTTATCCTAGTGCAAAGTCAGTGTAAAAATGCTAACAAAAAAGGATGGTGCTTGCTTTTAATTAGCACTATGAAAACAAGCATGTGGAGAAAAGTACAGCATCCACTGTTGTTATCACAGGGGCAGATGCAGAGATGTTTAGAGAGGGAGATGCCTTTGGTGGAAGCTAGACCCACTGACAACAATCCCAGTCAGCCAAGGGAAGGTGCAAGGTCAACCTGTAGATCACTGGAAACTAAGCACTTCCAATCCATTAATTAATTACACAGCTGGAAAGAGGGGACTGTAAAAAAAGGTGAACACAATGACACCGCTGACAACAGGAGCCTTCTATTTATCAGTCATAATGAGCTTCTTCTGCCCCCCTGCATCCTCCCTCCCCCAGTGCTGCAGCTGCACTGATGTGACTGAGCACTTGGGCTCCCCTCTTCACTCCCCAGTCAGTCCTCTCCTTGCCAACCTGAAGGTGACTCAGTTATTCAAGTCAGTTAGGTCTGGCTATCTCAGTCTGTACCAGGCTGCTTGGAGAATAAACACCATCCCAAGAATGTCACACATCTGCCTGCTCTTTGCTTGGGCTCCTTTCCCCAACAGTTCCTTTTCTTCCCCTCTTGACATCTTGTGCAATGAGCCCCTGGTTGGAATTGGAGGGCTGAAGGCAAAAGTGCCGCCACCTGCTCTGAATACTTGAAGCTAATGAAGTGAGCAGACAAGCATGTTGAAAGTAAGGGTTTTGATTTATTTTATTTCCTCAAGTTTTACAGAATTAAATCACTTGCTGCAGGAGATTCTGAGGCAACCAACAACAGAGGCAAACTTCAAAAAGACAGACTGAATGCATTCATAGCTCTAGCAGCATCTACTGAGCACAATGACTTCAGAGCAGGAAGTCCTTACAACGTTAACTTCGGGGGAAAAATCATTGCTTATTCTTGTGTTATGCCCCAGTCACCTACAACTATGTTTTCAAAAATGGAATACTATAATAGATGAACCTGTGATCTCACCCATATCAGACCTACTCTTAAGCTAGCACGCTACAAACAAACACCTGTAGCATGCAAGCCACAATTTAGACCTGAGACGACACCAGCTTTTGTTCTGCCCCAAAATGTTCTTTCTGGGCTTGCCTAGAAGTATCCTACACTGTGCCCTACTGCTGGAGAACAGCCTTACTATACACAGGGAAACTGAGGCAGAGCTGCATGGTGCACAAAGACAGAAAAACCTACTTTTTTCAAGGCAGGAGTGAGAGCACATCACTTTCTGAAAAGTGTATGCCTTTTAGTTAACACAAGCTCTCTCTTCCAGTGCCAACTTCATTGGGTAGCTCAGAGTTCATCTTGGAGAAGTGTTCAACAGATCAAACAAAACTGCATATTTCTAGGAGAGGAGTGGCATAATCATCAGTGTTACCTTACGAACAGAAGGGTAGAAAGGTGTGAACTTGTCATTTGGGAGAGTGGAGCTGGAGTGCAGATGGTACAACTTTAATAGTCTCCTCTCATTTGCAAAGGCTAAGAAAAGGAACAATGCCTATTACTGGCTCCTGTTTTACTCCACACTAATGGATGCCTCTGAACTAGCAGAAGTCATTCCCATTAAATTCCTGCATTATCAGTCCATTACTTGACAGGGCAAAGATTAATCGTAAACTTTCTGGGGACCATTTATTCCATTTGCCAACCTATCTCTCCCCGTTACGCTGCTTTAGTTGTGTTGTCAATTTTTCAAGTGCCAAGGAGTTTGGACCGATCCAGTTTTCTGTCCATCCATCTGTCACACACCTGTCAATCTGGTTCGATCTGAATGCGCTGTTTGCTTTGGGAAAGTCAGAGGGGGAGGGGAGGTGTCTGGGATGCTGAATGGTATAGGAGGCAGAAGGTCTATGTTTGAAAAATAAACAGAAAACAGATTAGCAGGCTGTATTATATAGAGAATGGAGAATTCAGAGGAGCCATAGAGGTAAGACTGAAAATTTAACAACACAAATTTAACATCTCTGCTGGTGCTGCAGGATGACTCATATAGTTAGTCTGAGAAGTTATGAATGGGGTACCTCAAAACACCCGTGGATTTATGGTTGTAGTTCATTTTATTGTACTGCTTGGCACAAGGCAGCATGTGAAATGGATTGAATGGGAGAACAGATCTTTTAACAAAATAAACTTTTAACTCAGTGGTCTAAGTCATTATTCAACAACTTCAGAGCTTAGCACCAGGAGTGCTCAGGAAATGTAGCAGAGGGAAAGTGAATTGTACAAACACTTGAGAGAGGAGTTAATTACCCATCCTGATTTCCTTTTAATCGGTATGCATTAAGGCAGTGAGTTTATTCGCCGTTAGTTTGGTTTTGAAGAAGACGACCTTTCCTTTCCAAGCTGTTCTACTTCACCACCAGTGTATTTGTCTTGTGACTAAAACCTATTCTCATCTTGCTGGTAGATATCACAGAAGATCCTGCTGTTCAGCTCAGCTCAGAAATAACACCCCGTGCTTTGCCATGCAGTTCATACAGATTCGTGATTTGGAAATGGTCTTAGTTCTGAATTACAATCAGGGTAAAATCCATCTAGGTTCAAGACTGATTTAATTGGACACAGTGGCCCAGATCCTTCCATGTAACTTCAGGTATTTAACGAAGATACTAAAGCTTGGAGTTCAGCCATCTTAAGCTCTCACTGTAGTCAGTGGAGAAAAAAATAAGCAATTCAAGTATTAAGTGGTTGTATTCCCTCTGGAAATCACCCCCTTCCACCTTTAACAGGCTATGGTTATTAGAAAACCAGTATGAGTTTCTCAGGTATTTGTCTAAAGCTAGGTAGGTAGAGTCTAAGCCACAAGTCCAACTGGGATCCACCTTTAGCTCAAATGATCCTGATCTCCAGGAAACTGGAAATCCTAGAGTTCAAAGGGTGCAGCATTGATTTGAATATTCAGGTCTCTCTTGACACTCTTGTTCATTCACTCCTCTTTCACATCAAATTTGCTAGGAAGCACATGGCAATGATTACCTTGTTCCTCCTCCCCCACGATAATTAACCAGACTTTGCAGATAGTCTGACTCCAGTCAAAATTGATCTTACTCATACCTTTCTTACAGCCCTTGTGCTAGAAAACTGGGGCCAGCTCCCTCAACCAGGACGTCCTTGTGGATCAGCTATTGGTTTAGGATCTTTAGCTTGACAAAAAACTAAGACCTAAACTTTGCAAAAGCATCGAGCAACTGACAACCTCGAAGAAAAGATGATAAAAACCTATAGCAGACAACAGCCAGGTTCAAAATGCTTCACAGCAAGCTCCTGTGAATGATGTCTGAAATCAAAGATGCATGACAGATTTGCTGGTCCAAAACCCAGATGAGCTGGAACAGGTAAATATGCCTCTCTTTACAGATCCATGGCGTGATATCTTTCAGAAACACCAAGAGTGGGTGGCAAAGATTATTATTTTTTTTTTTAAGATTTCCTCATTCTTTATCTGCATGCAATAGTGTAGAAGACAAATTTTGATTTTTAAGCTTGCCTAACAGTGAATGATCTCCACAGAGTTTATTCCTGTGAAGATCATTGTTGCAGAATCTTTACCCTTTCCTTTTTGCCTTTTCCCCATCTTTGAAACTGAAGGTTAACAATGAGACCAATTGGAATGATGTTCTGAGACAAGTTTGAAAAATCAGACCTGCCAGCTTTATCCTACCACTGTGGAGTGCCAGCTCCACTTTCATCACCCTACATTAGAGGTTTCTCACCTTCAGTCCATTCAGTCGAGGGAAAACAGTGCAGGCAGATGGAATAGGACAGCTGATCTAGCATCTATAGAGTTGGATTGGAACAATCCTTCCAACAAAGCCTCAGTGGAGATGGAAAATAAAATAAAATAAGAGGTCCTTCTTCATTCCCACTAATAACCCTCCCTCTCATGTTTCATCACCTCCTTCGCATGAAGAATCAAAGAACAATGTCTCCATTTGTCTTCTTGTATTAGAAAACTTCTTTGTAAAATGGAGGAAAGTGCAGGGGATCTTGGAATATTTCACACTTGTTAGGAAGCTTACAATCATGCATTACTTCTTTGAATCCAGCTTAAAATGACCAACAGAGCCTAGAGGAATGTTGAGATGACCTATCGGGGGAGTGAAATGGGCAAGAAGTTTCTAATGGAGAGCTCTTGAGTCATCTCTACTCCCAACAATTCACATCCCTTGGCACAGCTTCATGAGAAATGTGGAAGAGAAGATACCTAGGTAATCATAATGTTAAAGATAGGGCCTTCAGGATGGGGCTGATATGTCCTTAATGAGGCTGGCTGGAGAAATCCAACCTGGTGAGAACACTGACCTCCAAAGCTGATGATTTCAAACCATTCATCAACAAGTCCATTCTCAGGGAGGATTCATTATTTGTTTGGTTGGGCTTTTTTTTGGTTTTGTTTTTCAAAAATGAAACTACTTCTGATCTCCCCTTAACACTCATTTCTCCCTTCCATTCAAAACTGACATACTGTGCTTCTCAGGGTGTTTTTTGAAGTATTCACTCCATTTCCAAGCTGGTTGCTACCTTTATTTCCAAAGCAGACTTTTCTCTCCATTTATGAATCCAAGTTTGTTGTTATTTTAGGTATTTTTTCAGTAGAAATGTCAAAACTTTGCACTTTAAAACGATGCAATGCAGGAAGCTGCATGTTTCTCCATTCTGAATCGGGGAAAATACTATGAGAGAGGTGGGAAATTACTATGAGAGAGCTGTAATATTCATGAACAATTTAGAACAGGACAGGATGTTGACTTCTCTATCCCAATTCTAACAAAAAGATAGGATGGAAAAGCCTGCTACGCAGCTGATACAGCAAATGATGCATTACTACTGCATAGGCAGGGGCAGTTAGGGGTAAAAAGTGTGTAACCACCTAGTCTCCTACTCTAAGCTGCCTCTTAGCATGTTTATATTGTTCTGGTCAATGCAGTGCCACGAGCAAACTAGATTTCTGGATATCCACACAACAAGTGTTGTAGTATGTAGCAGCATCTTCTTTAGAACAGCTAGAAAAAGTGATGAAAACTCAAGCCCTTTCTATAACTCCACTATTTAGGTTTTCCGTGTACAGCATTTCAGGCAGTAAGAGACAGCATCTTAAACTGTCTCTCAGTTGTACCTCACCATCTCTCCTGTTTTACTTCAGTGCCAAGCGTCATTGAAAACAGAGGTCAACAACTGACTGTGCAGGTGCCAAAGATGGCATGGAGTAAGCCAGAAGAGTGGGGAGACGTGGCTTTTTGAAAGACACATTTGTGAGAGACAGGTGCTTCACACAGAAGCAAGATACTGCTGATCAGCTGTGTGTGTCTTTCAGTGGCAGTCTCCTGGCTCCCATTGGGTTTCTACCTGTATGTTTAACCTCTAATTTTGGAAATAAGATACCTCACACTGAAAAAAAAAGAAAAAAATCAACATGTCGCTATTTAATGGTTGCTGATTCCATAGTTTAATTCGTTATTGAAGTTTCACCTTGCTCTGAAACAATTAGGTATGCTCATATGATCAGTTACCAGGTCTCAGCTGGGAGGTAACAATTTATGGCTGAGAACATGGAGGTGACAACTTCTGAAAGTGCCTTTCAATTGCATCTCCCCTTAGATGTGATAAATCTATGTAATGATGTAAACATATATTCACAAAAAAAAAAAAAAAGAGAGTGCTGTTACTCAAGAATCACAACCAGTTGTACATGTTGATGTACAATGGTTTATGCTATATTACCTGCAACATAATAGAGTGAAATAATTGCAGGTATTCTCAGAGAAGAAACAGACCAATGGAGACATCTAAATTAAGTCCAGTTCTCTATTTGAAGAAGCATGATGCAATGTAACGCCTTTTGTAAACTGACCATCACTGCAGACTTGCATAAGGTACTGAAGGAAGATGCCCCATGAAGACTGAAAATCAGTGGGAAAGGGGTGAGTAACTAAACTAACAAGTATCATAACCTAAACACATGCTGCCCCCATCCTTTTAGCTCAGCAGAGAGTTAAATGTGCTACAGGATGGCACCAATAACCTTGCCCAGTCATTCTTGTGTGCTGCGCTCCCACTGGGAACATGAGAATATGTTCCAGCAGGGTGGGGATGAGCAAAGGGGGAGCAGGTTGCTAGTCTTCAGCGATATGCTGTTTATCCAGCTTAGCCATAAACCAATGTAAATCAAGCATGTCATCCTACCTAATTGCATGTTCATATAGGACTTAATTGGTAATATTCCTGCAACCCAGCTCCTCAACCTTCATGTTGCATTGAGTTCTTTTCAGAGACTAATGAGCTTTATACAACAACAAACATTTAGGTCTGTTGTTCTAATTCATTAACATAATGGGCAATACAATGAGCAGTTATGATAATAAACACTAATAAGAGGTCCTAGCGACACTTATTCCTAGCAATGCCAGGGCTGTACGGTGTGCCTGTGAAGTGGCAATGGTATGACAAAAAGGGGTACGGTCTTTCCAGGTCCTCTCTCAGTATCTATCCAGAGCATCAGTTCCATGTCTGCCAGATGAAAATGACAACACTATAAATAATTGCAAAGTACAAATGTACTTTTTTGTTTGGGTTTTTTTTTGTTTTTTTTTTTTACAGTGAAAGAGTTTGAGAAAAGAACATGGAAGACAAAGGGGATAGTGCTGATAAGTAATTTAGTCTAATACACTGCCCCGTCCCAATAGCTATGTACTTGGCTGCCTGAAGATATTTAAACTGTTCTCCTGTTTGTAATTGTAATTTAGTACATACAAGAAAAAGAAACATTAACAGAGTGAAAATGTTTTGTTTTTTATTTCTTGCCACTGAGGTCAGCCATCTTTGACTACGATTAATTTTCCATTATCAGCTGACACTGTAATTAACCACTGGGACTATCAGGTCCCAAAATTCACATGTAGGTGTACATGCAAACTTGTAAAACTTTTTTAAGACTTCACTAAACATAACTGGTTCACTGCAGCTTAGTCCACTCTTATACCAGTCCCTCTCCTGGACTTTGGATTATGTGTATTACACCACGTTGCCATTAGAAAAGCTTATTCCCCTTTTTATTTTTCAGACATTTAATACCAAGTAATAGTGGAGAACTTTGCTGAAAAGTATACTAGGTGGTGTTTGATAACCTTCAGCAAAAACACGTACCCACTGCTTTGTTACATTTTAAGCAGTGATCTAAACAAGTTCAGATGTTATACTATCTGATCCCTTCAAAATGTGTTAATCTCTGGCCTCTTCCCCCTTTTTGGATTATGGGAGAAAATACTTTAATCTATTTAGGACAGCATGGATGCACCACAGGTAAAACAGACCTATAGAACTATAGAACTATCCTTTGTTCTTTGTCATGTCAACCTTAACTTAATATTTGTATGCTTGGGAAGCAAGGTATCATTTACCTTTTAACTTGATTGCTAAAAATGGTATCCCATTTACAGGACAGTGCTTTTTTTTTCTCCCTTTGCTCTTCTATGAACAGAGACTTTCATTTCTACAGTCATCCTTAGGTTCTCAGTGACTGACATTCCATGAACAAAGAAATAGAAGGTTACAAAAATGTATAATTTATGAAATTTATGTCCAAAACTTTACCACGATGGTTTGTTTTTTTTTTTTAATAATTAAAATCTACACTGCTGTAACAGTACTAATTTGATTATTCCTTATATTTCATCCAGGATAATTTTATCTTCTTCTGAAAAAAAGTCACTTGTTTCCCTGACATATGTAAAGTTGACCAAAGAAGGAAGAGGTGAAACTGCACTCTAACAACATCCTTTTGCTATTAAGCATAAGGGCAGTATTAAAATAAAATGACAGAATCATAGAATCAGTTAGATTGGAAAAGTCCTTGAAGATCATCGAGTCCAAACATTAACAAAAAAATAAAGCAGAGTAAAACCATGTAGAGTGAATATTAAATATCCCAAAGGCTTATAAGAAAAGATCATGCAGAAAGCCACCTGAGAGTTTAACGTCATATTCCTGAAAAGCTGGATACCTCTTTGGAACAGCTTAGATCAGAAGTGTATCAGAGTTTAGAGAAGGTTGAAAAACTTTTTGCTGCAGTAAATAAGAAACCCTTTCAAAGAAGTCACAAATCACAATCAAAGACTTCTGTGTGGTGCTGAGTACCTGTAATATGCAATGCATGGTATAAAAAATGTCTTGTGCTGGAGGTGCGTCATCTTTTATCACTCTGCCATCCCTCATGGACCCTACATATGTCGGGAGTCTGTACAATGACTCAGACTTTCCACATGCTTCCTGCCAATAAACAGTGTTTCTATACAAGCAATGACTTAAACTGTGGTGGGAGTTAATATCTGTAAGGACATGAAATGACCACTCTGTTGACAGTTTCAGATATTTATCTTCTATGCCTGTGACTCATGCATAGTGGCAATTTCACCCATATGTTTGGCTATCAAATTCCCTCATTGAGTAACAAAATGCCATAGGTACAGTTATTTTTCGCATAAAATCACCACTGACTGTCTTGCTATGAACGTCCCTGGAGGGAAACAAACTGAGGAGGTTGTTTTTTAGACTTACAAGCTTCAGAGGAGACAGGGAAGAGTGTCTCATCTAAGCTATCCAGATTTTAAGTCTAGCCTCTAAGCTAGTCATCTAAGCCAACACTGTAATAAATAAAGAGTGATCCATACCTCCACGAAGGACACTCATTCCTTCCTAAAACTGATGGTATCTTAGAAATATAGGTAATATTTGGTATATGAATTTCAGATGGTTAGAGGGAATCTACTACCTTCTGTCAACTGCAAAGGAAGCATGAATCTGGCAGCCCGATGTTCAAAGATTGAACTATTCAATGCTCATTTGAACTCAGATTTTACATAAGCCATAGCATCTATTTTATGCTTCTATAGCAAGTAATTGGAACATGAACATCTTGGCATCTTTAGTAAGGAGGAAATCTAGTTTGGTTCCCTTAAAGGAATAGAAAAGCACCTGTAGCAATGACTTCCCTAAATCTCTCTCTTTCGTTGTACTATCTATCTTGCAGAAAACAACCTCTTCAGGGCAGGAGATATCTTTTCACGTGATTTTCGCGATGTCAAGCACAGAATTTGCATGAAAACCCCTAACAGCCACTGCCATCAAACCATGCCATGACAGACATGGAGATTCATCAGTTCATGAACCACCCATTCACAAAAGCTGCTTATCTTTCTCACTCGGACTGTAAGAGTGAGTGAGCTGCAGAGAGGTGAATGCATACCATACCTCCCTTGGAAGGGTTTTTTCACAGCCCTCTGTCAGTGTTTTTTACTGACCTGCAGAAGAAAAAAGCCCATGATTCAAGGAGAGACCTTATTTCGATTAATGGGGTATGAGGATGGGGGAAGACACATTCATTTGTAACCTGGGAATTCTGAGGGGTACCTTTGCCTCAGGATCAATATTGCTGTGTGCCATGCACATAATTTTTCTTCCTTTCAGGTCTCCTTCCTGCTCATCCCAGAAGCTTTTACAAATCTTACTCCTTCCCATCAAAACAAACTCCTAAAGGAGTTTAGTCTTGGAGAATGAGGACTAGGGAGACAAGCTGATTGTTTTAGAGAGGAAGATTATTCTCCCATCACAGTCCTTTGTTTGTCACCTGGAAAAAATATGTCGTACTCAAAGAAAATAATATTATTTTCAAAAAATAAGAAGATGAGGATAGGACTGATTGGTAACTTTGAATCTCATCTTTGACAATCTCACTATCCATTTATCTACAGCTTAACTGTGCAAGATGTATTGGTGGCAGCTCAGTTAATGATTTTAGAACTAGTACTTCTGGTGCCCCAAACCAATTTGCCATTAAACAGCAGAGACATGGAGCCTTTCCACTGTCCAGTCTAATTTCTGGAAGGAGAGAAGATAGGAATTGGTTTCTCTGTGTGTGATGAAGAGTTGATTCTCACCAGTTAAGATTAGAAGTCTTAACAGATCTGCAGTATTCTGATGTATATTTTAGAGGCGTTTGACATTATTCAGAGTGCAAATCCATGACATGCAGAAACACAAAGCTAAGCCTAGCGAAGAAATGCTATCTGCCACAAAAGCTAGTAAGTGTTCTTTATGTACTTATTTATTTATTTATTTATTTGGGAAAAGTGAACCCTAGAGTCACCCTACAATACTCACTGTAGCTAGAACTGAATCTTTCTAGACAGTCATGCAACAGACACATAAATATAACTGAAATGTTCAGATGGGATGTCTCCACCGCAATTGCAAATGAATTGGGTTTGGATACATGGTTTATAAGATGCCGGACTGTTAAGGCCTGCTGATCTTCCCACACCCTTCCAAAAGAACCCTGACCAAAACATCATGGTTCCAATTCCAGAGAGTAAGGGCATTCATTCAGAAATTCTGAAGACATCTAGATCGTTCAACTGTAAATTTTTCAGGTGCCTCTTGCCAAATTTATTTAAAATATGGCAGCATGGAGCAGTAGGTGTCAGCCCAAGTCTCCATCAGTGCCAGATGTAGCACTAACGTCAACAGTTCTCCATCACTGCTTTTGTCTGATCCTCTACATAATACAGGGCACTGATTTTTCACATTAGCTATTTAAGTACAATGAATTTTTAAGTTGAAATTTATCTTCCAAAAGAGCCCTCTATTTTTTTTTTAAGAAACTAATAGAAAATACACCATTTGTTTTTCAGTAGCCAGTTGTACTCACTGCTTAAAAAAAAAATAAATCCATTTGTCTAATTTCAACTTCTGAGCTTTATTTCTTGCAATGTTTGCTCCCTCAGATTGAAAAGTCTTTTATTACCTGATATTTTTTTCCTTCTGAGGGCTGGTTATGAGCTAGCAAGTCAGTGCATTATGTATCGTGTTATCATCTTCTTGTGCATGTGTCTTCAGCTCAGACCTTTTACTTGGTCACTGCTGTGCTCTAATAGTATGGCTGGTTGGCCACGGTGTCCCACCAGGGTGGTGGTGACTTCTTCAGGGGCAAAAATATTATTTTATTATTTGTGATCATGTAATTGTGCTCAACTCCTTTCTCTCTGTTTCTGCTTCTCCTCCCACTCCTCATCTGTTTGTGCATTTGGACATGTTGTTCCCCTCTTTTTTCTTACTAAGTTGGACCTCCCTGCCACTGTTTTCTCCTCCTCCTCCATTCCTTTACTCCCTGACTTCTCATGCTCCCAAAACCTGCTTGCCTTGCAACACCACCTCCTCAGCTCCTGCTGGTGGGGTTGGCAGTTCTGTTTCCTTGAGGAGTCAATGTTAATAATGGCAGAAAATCTCATTAGCTTGGATTCTCTGACTTCATTTTGATGTCAATGAGCTACATTTCAACATCAGGAGCCAGTGATTTGGACTGCAAGCTCTGTGAGACAGGGTCTTTACTCTGGTAATGCACAGTAATGACATCTTCTTATGACTTCTGGGGGCCTAGCAACAATTATAAGTGATTTAAGTGACGATCTGTGTAAGTAACTAGGTAGCTGTCTCTCCTCCTCACCTTCCCAGGACCTTGGTGCACATGACCCCTGTAGCCTTTGATTATAAAAATTGTCAGGACCCTTCCTGACTCTCTGTGAACCTGGATTAATTCAGTTTGTGTCTGCCTCAGTTTCTCATGGGCTGAACAGTTCTAATTGCTCATGCTTCAAGGCTATAACGATGAATGTTGCAGTGTTTGCATCATGCTTTAGGTTCCTTCAGTACAAAGGCTCAGGATAAATGCAGTGTGATGTTACAGAATCAAAGTACTGCATAACTTCATTATTTTAATTTCACTTCTGTTTCCAGCATTAGTGGACTTTTTGCATCTAGAAGCATATTTTCAATGGCTCCAAGGAAAGGTAGAGAGGGGGCTGCCACCAAGTTTCATTGGAACATAGGAAGTCAATAATCTTTTGTCCTGTTGGAAAGCTATCAAGTATGACAAAAGGACTGGTAAATCAGACAAAACTTTCTGGCAATAAATGGGTGATTCTACTTTCAGAGAAGGGAAAAAGTCCTAATAGCAATTGTCATAACTCTCCAAGAAATGAAACATCTGAATTTCACAAATTTTCTGTCATTCCCATTTAAACATGACCCATACTAAGAAATTCACTGGTTTATCCAGTCCTAAGGAATGATTTAAGTGGCAGGAGTAAATACTGACTCGGGCATCTTTAGAACAGTGGTACTCATTCCCAATATACTTCTGGCATGTTATGACTGAAACTCACTCAGATGCCCAGGAAAATAATTCATTCTTAAGACAAAGTAGAAATTGCCAAGGATCTATTCTAGATAGCAGTTGGGTTTGGGAAAATCAGGAAGTTCTGTGTGATCTCAAAAGGAAAATCGCTGGACTGTGTTAATCTAACAGATTCTGGCTCACAGGCTTTATCTGCTCTTCACATCTCTCAAGATCTCCCCATTCCTTTCTTTGATATATTTTAGCTTTATGAGAAAATTAACCCTTAATATAAATAAAGGATTTACAACTAGATATAGGCCTAAATTCTGTATGTAACTGACGTTTATTTGAAGCCTTTGGCAATCCTTTTCTAGTTTCTAGGATAATGAGATAGATACAATTTTTATATTGCTATTACAATAATAATAATAATAATTCTTATAAATTCATATTCTGCTCATGGTGTCATCCTATCACTTTCATCTAAACTGTTTGGCACAGATCGTTCTGTCTTTGTGATGCTGGTATAATTTAACATCTGGGAAATATCTGATACAACTCACACCCAATTTTAGGATTGATGGGTGACAAAAATCCAAAAATTTGACATATGCTCCCAAAGAAAATTATGATATATATCTTCAAGTGTAAATAGTACCTGAACATTAGGACTAAACAGGACAGAAATATTGCCTCTAGGAGAGATCCAAACGAGTCTGGAAACTTCTAGAAGATGATTGGGTCGTCTTCTGCTACTACCTCAATTCTAGTACGAGAGGTGGAACAGTCCAGAAGCTTTAAAGTTTATGCAAGCTATCCAAAAAATGTATACGTTGCTTATCAGCATTTCTACCCAGTTTCTCTTTAGTATCCATATTTGAATTCAAATATCTTAGACTTCTTCCAGAGGACAAAAAAGATTTCTCTTCCATCTCGTCTTTCACCAAAACACAATTAAATCTTTTTTTTTTTGCTTGAGTATGTGGCGTTTTTTTTATTTGAGGGGCAGATGTTTGAAGGCAGAGGGGGATGATGTATCATTGAACAATGACAATTAAATTAATTTCATTTAGTAGGTCATAAAGTTAATGTGCCTAATTGAAACATAAGGATAGAAGAAATAAAAGAAAAAAGAAACCCTTGTATTATACTTTCTGTTTCTTCTTCCTTTCTTTTTAAGGCTAGCCTATCATTAGTCATCATGAAAGCTCTCAGTGACCACTGAAACAGAGAAGGGGCCTTTGACATAGCTTGATCAATCCTAATTGAATAGACTAGAGGGACAGCAGCCAAAAGGAGGGGACCCATTCTTTGCATTTGACAGCCTCGTCCCTTTTAGTTTGTCAGCTGTCAGAAAACATTGGGGCACTCTCAGGGTACATAAGAATGCTTTAAGTTGCCATACAATTTTTTGCTTCATGAAGAAGGCTGTTTTAAGGCTTGAAAGATGTCTGGTCTGCTCAGAAGATCTAACATTCAATTGTAGTGAGGTACCTGCTGGAGTCAGTGAAGTAAATGGGATCTTTGCTAAGTGAGGATTTACAATTTTTCCTCAAATTAACAGAAGATTTGGTTCCACTCCCCATCCTATATATTCCAAATCAAGTTGATGATCATTACCCTCTTTTCATTTACCCTCTGCTTTGCACAGGATATGAGGATGAAAAGTCTGAGACTCAGAATTTTCCATGACACACCCCTCTTGAAGATGCTTTTTCTATACTTCTGTATTTCTCTTGAAAAGTTAATAGCTTTAGATTAAACCTGAAATCCTAGAAAAACTGCATGTAAGTGAATAGACATCCATTGTGTTTGCACTAGTGTAAATGGGAAACATTCTTCTAACTTCTAGGAGGCTGTACTACATCAGTCTTAGGATAACTGTCCCTACACCTGGACAATCACTTAAGGGAATATAGAGGTGAGGGAGGAGAGGGGGTAGAAAATTACTGTCTTCATTCTTCCTGCCCTTCCATCCTTTCTCAACCAGCTATGCTGGTATGGCATCACTGCAACCAAGGAAATGGTTTCCCATGAGAAATTTCAAGCAGCAAATAGGAGAGCAGAATAAGAAGATTTAGGGTTGGATAAAAAAAGAAGAAAAAGCCTTAGAATAAAGAACATCAGAGTAGACCTTTGCTTCACACTCACAACAAGCACTCTCATACTCAGCTCTGAGGCTCCTTTACTAACGCTGACTTCCCAACCATTCCTTTGGCCTTCTGTTGCGTGTGATTTTTTGGGGATCAACTTTCCCTCTCCTCACTATTCTTTGCATCCAAGCAGCAGAACTCCAAGGGAATTCATTGCTTTCACACTGTTTTCAGCTTAATGAGGAGTTTAAAAGCTCCTCAGCAACTTTGTCCTAACTGAGCCTCTGTTCCATCTGTAAAAATCCAAACAATTAAAAATGCTTGGAAGTGCTACCATCTTATCCTCCTTTATTAGTCAAGGCTCAGCCACAACTGCATCTAATTTCTTCTCTCACATTTTGACAAGTCAGACAGAAATTGAAGAAAGATCCACACTTGTCACTTCCTAGTCACCTTCCTTACTGCACTGCTTATAAACTACACCAACTGTTTTACTCTGAGGACTGTCGCCCTCAATGTATTTGGCAGAGAAAATGCACACAAAGATCACAGGTCCTCTAGCCATCAACTGCATCAAGAAGACAACTTCTTCATGAGTTATAGGAGAAGTGAAAGTTGTCACATTGACAGTTCCTCTGGGCAATTTTGTATTCCTCTGGAATTTTGTATGTATTTCCACAATGAAGGATTTGCTGCAAATTTTTGTTCTTGTATTGTTCTCTCCCATCTCTAGGCAATTGATGCACTGCACAGCAGTAATATAATTAAACCAAAAGAGCAACTGCTCCAGCAAAACTAGGAAAAAGGAACCCTGAAAGGAAGAACGAATAACTTAAGAAAGGTCAAAACGGTCATCAGCACTGTCGTGACTGCAAAGGTCTTAAATAGAGCCTGCATAGCCATAAAGGGAGTTGACAGACATCCACAGGGAAGGTCTGAAGCTGGCTGTAGTGGTGAAAGTTCCTGTTATATTACAGAAAGTGTCTCAGTGCTGAAAAGCCAGGTGAACTCAGCTGCACTGGAAGTACCATCTGAGCTCTGACACATCATACTTAACTCCTAGTGTAAAAAATTCAAAGGAACCTGTTCTCTCATTATTCAGCTAGTTGAGAGGTATGAATTTCACCTCATTGCACTGGTTACTTCTCTGATGGCTGAGTGGGATTATGTGTCCAGGAACAGTAAAATGCTGTATTCTTATTCCACATTTCCACTGACAAATCACGGAATCACGGAACTGTCAGAGTTGGAAGGGACCTCCAAAGACCATCTGGTCCAACTCCCCTGCATAAAAGCAGGATCCCCCAGAGCACATCACTCAGGACTGCATCGAGGCAAGGCTGAAAAATCTCCAGAGAAGAAGACTCCACAGCCTTTCTGGGCAGCCTGTGCCAGTGCTCTGAAAACCTCACCCAAAAGAAGTTCTTTCTTATATTTAAATGGAACCTCCTATGTTACAGCTTGTGTCTGTTACCCCTCGTCCTGTCACTGGGAACCACTGAAAAGAGTCTGGCTCCATCCTCCTTCAACCCACCCTTTAGGTATTTGTAAACATTAATTAAATCACCCCTCAGCCTTCTTTTCTCCAGGCTAAAGAGACCCAGCTCTCTCAGCCTTTCCTCATAGGAGAGATGCTCCAGTCCCCCAGCCATCCTCATTGCCCTCCCATGGACACTCACCAGTAGTTCCCTGTCTCTCTTCAACTGGGAAGCCCAGAACTGGACGCAGTATTCCAGGTGTGGCCTCACCAGGGCAGAGTAGAGGGGGAGAATGACCTCCCTCGACCTACTGGACACACACTTCCCTGTGCAGCCCAGGGTGGCCTTGGCCTTCTTGGCAGCAAGGGCACATTGCCGGCTCATGGATCTACCAGGACGCCCAGATCCTTCTCTTCAGAACTGCTTTCCAGGAGATTCCCCCATAACCTATCCTGGTGCCTGACATTCTTCTTCCCCAGGTGCAGCACCCTACACTTGCCCTTATTGAACCTCATGAGGTTCTTCTCTGCCCAGCTCTCCAGCCTGTCCGGGTCCTGCTGGATGGCAGCACAGCCCTGTGGCGTATCACCAGCCAGCTTGGGATCATCAGAGAACTTGCCGAGAAAGCTCTCTGTCCCCTCGTCCAGGTCATTGATGAAGATGTTGAACAAGACCAGACCAAGTATTGACCCCTGGTGGACACCACTGGTTACAGGCCTCCACCTCAACTCTGCTCCATTGATCACACCCCTCTGTGATCTGTCACACAGCCAGCTCTCGATCCACCTCACCGTCCCCTCGTCTAACCCACACTTCCTGAGATTCCTAATGAGGATGTTATGGGAGACAGTGTCAAAAGCCTTGCTGAAGTCAAGGTAGATGACATCTGCTGCTCTCCCCTCATCCAGCCAACCGGTTATAACATCATAGAAGGCTAGCAGATTGGTCAAGCATGATTTACCCTTGGTAAATCCATGCTGACCACTCCCAATAATCTTCTGTTCTACAACATGTTCCACCTAGACCAAAACAGGTACTGATGTTGTCCACCAAGTCCCTTTTAGTGCTAGGAATGGGAGAGGCCATAAGGGAGGTAGTGAAAACTATTTCCAAGCATATCTCCTACTATAATTTAGAGAACTCAGGTTTCTCCTGAATTTAGTCCTCCAATAAATAAAAAAAAACAATGTGAAACTCAGCTTTCTTTGCCTTGGTGTTTCCAATATAAACTTTTGATTCTTGAGCTGCCCATGATTCGCAGAGATGTGTTGAAAAAAATTTAAGACCCAGCATAACTGAATATAGCACCATATTCAGCCAGCTGTGGAAATTCATGCCAGTGCTTCTGCCACAGGACAGATGATGAATGGCTGGTGGTATTTGGGAAGGTTCTGCAGGTCAGAGGATACTGACTTGATCTTAAAAGTCAGAGAACTGATCCTCATACTTCTAGCATTAATGGGAATGCTTGGTTCTTATACCTTTTTTTTTTTATCATAGCAGAGAGATTTAATATTACGACAAGCAGAAGGGAGGGAACGTGTAAGATTTGAAGGTGGGTGGCTATGAAAAATTACAAACATAAGGTGCCAGGGTTGCTGGCAATGTTTCCTTCCAGCTTAAACAGGAAATTGGAAGGTGCAAGACAACCCTGCCTATAAGTGACACATCTCACACATTGGCTGCAAGGAGAAAACTTGTTTTAGTCAGGACGGAGATACCTTCTGGAGAGAGGAGGAGAAAGTAATCTGTGACTGTTAAATGTAATGGTCATCAGTACAATGACAAAACAGTTCCTAAATATAAAGACTGCTCCATGTGGATTGACCACCTGCTTCAGGAATCAGGAAATCAGTCTCTATAGCCTCTCATGCATGGAAATCTAACAAGATATTATCAACTCTCTCTGCTGACCTAGACATGAATCAGAGACATGTTAAGATCTTTTCTAATGTGATGACATTTTCTTTCTGGTCTATGACCATATTGAATTTCCTCCCATCTTACCTCACAAACAAATTTCTCAAGTATATGAGCACAAAAGCGTTGATTTATATATAAACACCTCATGCTGTTTTAAAGGCTTCTTTGTCCCTCGACAAGGGAAAAAGTCCTTAGTCTAGATTCTCAAAAAGCACAAGAAAGAGAGAAACAATAGGAATGAAGTTGTGTCCTTCACACATTGGGAACATTGTGAAAGAGGGTTGAGGGCAGGGCAGAGAGACTTAGAAACTGGAATGAGCTGACTGGAAAAGACATATACTGAGTGAGAGATAGAGAGGGGCTAAGAAAAGGAGAGACCCAAAACAATTGCTTTAGAGAGGGCATAGGTTACAGAAACATGAAAAGAAAGAACAAATATCACTTTTTTTTTTTTTTTTTTTTTTTTTTTAATTAAAAAAAATAACAAAACAAACACAGTTGGAGATAAACCAGTTCTTTTTGAGCATTTCTCTCCTTGGACTTCTGACATCCTATTATTGACCTGGTTAAGTCCAGAGATACATGCACCACTTGCTAGTTGTAGCATACTTTCCTAGGCATATGTTAACAAAGATGCATCAGAAAGAGCAAACTTATAAAACAGAACTTACATGTATGCAGCAATCATCAGCTTACCATTGTGTGCAATTTGGATTTTATCATTGTGGATCTATGATGTTCTAGAAACAGCTCTAAGAATTTGGTAGAAAATACCTTACTCAAGTATTCCTTGAGTAATTTGGTACTGAAAGTTTTATGAAACTGGTGAAGAATTACTGAAGATTTTATTGTGAGGAGAACCTTTGTTAATGTTGAAGTTGTCATGCCTTTAAAACTTCAACTGAGGAGCAGTAAAATTTGGTGCAATTGAGAAACAGTTGCTTAGCTCATTACAAATTCAGATGTGCTTTTTTTTTGAGAAGTTAATGTGAAGAAAAGAGGAAAAGACAATGAAAACAAAAAAAGACAAGAGAATCACTATACGGCTCATTATAAATAAATTTGATTCTGTTCATACAACCCGGACTACAGAGACATTTGAATTAGCAAAATGAGATACTTAACAAGGGACTGGTACATCTCAGCCTTGCTGGACTGTCCTAGCTCTTCATCCCTGTAGTAGAAATCAAATGAAAAGACTCATTCATATTTCACGTCTGCTTATTACAGAGATGGTTTTTGTGTTAAGAATCTGAAAGTCCTAGATACGCTGTTTCTATAGCAGGAACAGAATAAGGAATGACACTCTTATTCTACAGAGACACAAAAAACCCTCTGGAGTAAATTCTTGCATGATATTCCTCTGTAGCAAAAGAGGGGACTTTTTGCACATTTTTTGAGATGCCCCTCCCATGCCTTTTGCACAGCACAAAGCTACACTTGTTTCACTCTATTTTAATGATAAAATCAGTACTAGAATATTGTTTCACTCATTCAAAAAAATAATCGAGGAAGCATGAAATATCAGAATTCTTGAAATGTAATCACATTTCTCTCTCTCTACTTCTGCTGCTAACTGTGCAAGAAAGTCCATGGGAGGAGATTCCTAACCCAGCCATCTAAACCAGTACTGACAGGCTATAACTTGTAATCAAAGATTGGCCTCACTCAGATTGTATGGGACTCTAGGGAGAATCTTGGGAGCTACAGACTGGTGAGTCTGACTTCTGTCCCTGGTAAGATGACAGAGTCTATAATAAACAATAAAATCACACAGTACATGAGTTATATTTTCTGTTGGGAAATAGTCAACATGGCTCCTGCAAAGGGAAATCCTAGCTCAGGAACCTGCTGGAGTTCTAGCAGGGTGACAGTAAATGCACGGATAAAGGCAAGCAAGATTCAAGAAAAGAGGAAATTCAATAGGGATTGGTCCTAGAAGCAAATCTATTCAACATCTTTGTCCATGACCTGAAGAAGAAATAAGCAGAGGAATATCTGACTTTGTAGATATGATAATCACCTCAAAGTCAAAATGCTTTCCTGTTGGCAAGGAATTGCAGACAGATCTCATAATACTGTGCAAATCATTGAGGAATGAACTCTAATGTGGGTAAACCTAAGCTAATGCAACTAAGAAAAAAAATACCTAAACCATCACTGATGGTTCACAATGCTGAAAACCAAACTGGCAGTTATAGTTCAGGTAGGAATTCTTGACTTTGTGTTGACAGGTGTCTGAAATCTTTGGCTAAATGTGCAATGGCAGCTGAAAAAGCTAATGAGATCATGGGGACCATCATGAAGGTGTTGATAATGAGACAAGATACAACATTTCACCTCCCCCTAAAAGGTGTGCTGCACCCACATCTTGAGCGCTGTGTGCTTTTCTGGCTTCCACACCTCAAGATAGATATACTGAAGTAAGGAACGTACAATGAAGGGCAAATATAATGATCAGGGCGATGGGGCAGCTGCCTCCTGAGGGAAAATGGAAAGATTGGGACAATTCAGGAATCTTAAGCGAGATATAGAGATACACAAAAGGTGAAAGCACTGAATGAGCTGAATGAGGAAATGATGTTCAACACATCATGCCAGAAAAGAAGGGAAAAATAAAAGAAGCAGTTGATTGGTTTCAAACAGAAAAAAAAAGAAGCTTATTTAGCAATAAATGGTGAACCTCAGGAATGTGCTACTATCGAAGATGGTGTGGAAGGACAATATCAACTGGTTTATAAATGGACTGGATATTCATAGACAGTATGGCAGCACAGCCCTGTGGCGTATCACCCACCCCTCCCAGCTTGGGATCATCAGAGAACTTGCTGAGAAAGCTCTCTGTCCCCTCGTCCAGGTCATTGATGAAGATGTTGAACAAGACTGGACCGACTATTGACCCCTGGTGGACACCACTGGTTACAGGCCTCCAACTCGACTCTACTTCATTAATCACACCCCTCTGTGATCTATCACACAGCCAGCTCTCGATCCACCTCACCGTCCCCTCGTCTAACCCACACTTCCTGAGATTCCTAATGAGGATGTTATGGGAGACAGTGTCAAAAGCCTTGCTGAAGTCAAGGTAGATGACATCTGCTGCTCTCCCCTCAGCCAGCCAACCAGTTATGACATCATAGAAGGCTAGCAGATTGGTTGATCAAGAGTTTACTTCAAGCTAAATTGCTATACTGAAAATTAGGGAATACAAGGCCAAACTCAGCACCATGGTAAATCAGCTGCATGACCTGGCCTAGACATGAATTGCACTTTACCAGTTCAAAAACTGTGTGAGATATAACTGAAGTCTATCTGGAAAATATTTCATGGATATATCTCATTACAATTTGATATCTCTGGGGTCAAAGGTCTACTGTCTATCTCCTGGGTCACTGAGTCAAATCCCCTACTCCTGCAAACATCTTGTTATCCATTGCTGGAGGAATTTTAAGGAAGTTATTTTCCTGGGAAGTTATTTTTCAGTGTGATCCATACTGGCTTCTGACTGAGGATATATTTTATGAAACGTTAACTTGTTATTTATCTTCTGGTTCTTTTATACCTCAGGTGGGCCAGTGGCATGAATATTTCAAAAGAGGCTTTGTTTATTACTCTGAACATAAGAAAAAAATGGTCCTTCTCAGAGCAGCTGCTTCTGATCCAATAGTTTGGGATGACCTGTAGCTGTCATTTTTGTAAACCTAGTCAGCAAGGTCACTGCAGTCTAAATGATACTGACTGATGCTATGGAAATGGCTTGTCCTTTGTGAAGATATTTTATCATAGTGCTCATAATTGGAAGAATGACTGTACAGATCGAAAGCAGGGATTCACCAGGGAAGTCCTGGTTATGGTGTTAAAAAAATTCTCTTTCTAAAAGTAGAGCAGCAGTTATGACCTATTTTTGATAACTAACACATGACTATGAATGAGGAATGGACAAAACACTGACCTCACCTACTCCTTCTTGAGTCCTGGAAATAGAAAATGTCATCCTTGTTCCATTGCAGGTGTGGGGAAGCACATGGCTTCGATCTGCAGAGTTATGGTCACAATAAGTCAGGATCTCTTCAAGCTTTGTTCTTAGGTGAAAGTCATCCTTGGCATGATCCCAGTGAAAGATATTCAGCAAGCAACAGAATTACACATTCAGCCCATTCGGCTGTATGTAATAACTCTGGTTCTATTTTATATCCATAAAGGGGACAGACTCTGCCATCTGTTACTGCTAATGAAAGGTTGAGTGGCTCGAGACACCTAACTCTCAAATGGAAGCCTGTCCACAGCTGCAGTTTTGTAATCCACTGAAAACAAGAACTGCTCTAAGCCTGCCCTAGCCAAACTATAGGTTGCCCTCTTTTTTTATGAAACAACTTCACTACGAGCTGCCCTCAAGGATTTAGATGACACTGCGTTCCCTTGTGCCTTGCATTTTCTCTCCAGAAGTACAAAGTTTTCTCCTGGTTCACGCACCATTACTACACCTAAGGAGTGAGAATACCTCAAAGCCCTTTGTCATCCACATTCACAGCAGTTCTATATGAAAAGATACAGGTAAACCTCTGAATTCTGTCATCTCTTCCCAAGCAGACAGTCACAAAACCAAACCCACTTTCAACAAAGGCATTAAAGAATGTGAATGAAACGATACATTTTCTTTCCCACAGATTTTACTGTTAATTCCTAAGGAAAAAAAAAATACAAATAGGATGGTGCAATTAGCAGTAAATAGCACAAGGATACCTGACTGCCCACATGATAGTCCTATGTGAGTTTTTGAATAGTTTCTCAGAAGGGTCTGAAATGCAGAGGGTTTGAAGGGAACTTAGGGGACTAGCTTGCTACATACTTCTATTCTACAAATCTAAGATTAAGACCCAGACCAGATTACTATGTATGGCAACTGAATACTCGACAGTTGCACCAAGAAACCTATTTCAACTGCAGCATAGCATGTTGCTAAATCTACAGTGATCTGCTATACACACTGCACTGCTCATCAATAGACAGTACCAATCCTTATAGTAGAAGATATTTTTAAACTGGCCACGTTCTGATGCATCCTGTCTCAATCCTCAGAACCTCAGTAATGATCTCTGAGAACAACTTTAAAACCCACCAGGCATAAAATCATTTGCAACAGAATTTGTCAGCAAAAAATTTTCTGTAATAAATAGATAACTTCTAGGTCCCATTTTTGATGTACAATCTGTGACATTGCCTCTGCATGCAACGATGATAGCATCAGAGCAAAGGATGTCAGGTTTCAGGAAAAAATTGGGTTAATACTTTAACTCCTTAGAGGTATGGGCTATTTTATACGTGTCTTCAACACATTCTAATTTTTGTTATGATAGTGTGACTTCAGACCCATTCATTTATCTGAAGACTTTCAGATTTATTCCAGTGAGATCAAAAGGAAGATAAATTAAACTGACATCCAACAAATAGCCTTCCAAATATGTAAATCAAGAGATATGAATCTGCAGTTATTGATAGGTACAAATTACCAGTAATTGGTCAGATGAGTTAAGAGTTTTTTCCTGTTCCACTTACTCTTTCTCAAAATTCAGAGGGAAAAAATGCAATGAACCAAAAAAACCAGAAAACGCCTAAGTACTCATCAGTCTCTTTCATTTATCCTAAACATTATTACAGACAAGTCTTACCAGTATTATTGTTCACTTTCACTTTTTAAAAAATAAGAACTAAAAAATTAGATGTTGCAACTATTAAATTTGGCTGAAAATGGATAAGAACAGAAATAATAAACAAATGTGGTTTTGACCAGTTTCCAATTCATCTATACAGACTGGTAAGTTTTGAATAATTCAACCAGAGAAGTGTGATAATTCAACCAGACTTCCTGTGATTTAGACTCGTGAGTGAACCAGTTGAGGTTTGGTTATGTGATCAAAAAAAGAGATTCCTTCTTGATTTCAAATATTGCTTTTCTTCCCAAAGGGTGAAATACAGGATGCATACAGGAGGTGAACCATAATAAGAGTCAGAGAGATACGATATCTGAAAGCCCTGGAGAAGTCCTCATTTGCATTCTATTCTGAACTTTGTGGCTTAGGCCTCTGTCTACATTCTCCTGCTTTTATTCTCTTTAGTTGTGCACTAACAACTTTAAGGCTCGTGCAGCATGTAAGCTGATTGCTTTGAATATGAATGGGTAGACTATTAAAAGCAGAATTTAGGCTTCAAGACTCATAAATCATAAAAGGAAGCATAAATTCTGTGTTTTAGTGGAGATTTAAATTCCTAAATGGGTTTTATAGGAGCCACATAAGACCTATTGACAATACCCTTTTATGATAAAAAGTAAATAGAAGTGACAAAGTCAGAATTCAAAATGCCACTGCTTAGCTCCCACTAGCCTGAGGAAGACCAAAAAATGGCTGGAGGAAATCTCAGAGGGAAACAAATGATAACATGAAATTAAATGTGTAATATTCCTTTTCATGCTGTGTGGGGGAAAAAAGCACTCAGAGAATGAGCTGGTACATTTGCATAACAAAGGAAATCAACAACAACAACAAATTGCCATCATGTTCAAAGCTGATAATTGCACAGATGACAACAAGAAAGTGCCTTTCTTCTTGGATCTCCAGGGGACGAGCCTTGTCGAGATGAGGAAAAAAGGTGGAATATGACCCCACTTGCTTTCATGAAAATTAGCAAGCTCAGAAAACGTCTTTGGTGCAAGGGGGTGGCCAGCAAGTGGTGTGAATGCTAATGAACACAACGAGGGCAGAGGCTCAGCCAGTGCTCCCATCAGCTCCATCAGATGTTCAACAACTGGCAGCTGGCTGTTCTTCAAACCACCCTCATCAAGCCTACCAACATCCAACTCACCTTGTCAACAAAGTCTTTTTGGAGACAGTGTTTTTGAGGGGTTTCTGGGTTTTGGGTTTGATTTTGTTTCAGATTATTATTTATTTCTCTGCTGATGTTTTCTTTCAGAGTTACACTGAATTTGCACTTGTCAAGCCCTGTGAAATGTGAGAATCTCTCCTGGTTTTGTACAGCATGGCCCCAAGTAATGATCCTCAGTTTTCCCAAGCCAGTTATCTGGACATCTCACCTTACTGGTATGAAGGGCAAGGTATTTGCAGTCATTACCTCTTCTGAGGTTCCCAAGCCCTAGAAGAGTTCTTGTTCTGGAGAAAGAGGTACTTCTTTGGGCACAAGCAAGTCACCAATTGTAACTGGTTTTATCAGCATGAAAATATGTATTTGCTTCATCTTCAAGATGAAGCATAATTCAATTTTTCCAGTGACTTCCTAGAAGTACTGTGACTCCAGAAGTCTACTCACTAAAAGTGCTGAATAGTGGTGGCTTTTTTTTTTTTTTTTTGAATTGTCCAGTGGTAGAATGTCCTTGAAAAGAGCTCTGAAACACTTTGAAAGTATGTGACTGATACAAGTCCTAGAGAGAAAGACAGGATCTATGAGACCAGGACCAATTGATATGTCCCTATTTAACTCCCCACTTCTTTCTTAGTATTTCCCATCCCTGCATCAATAATGCAGAAGGCAACAAAAAAGAACAAAGTCACAGAGTTTTATTCTAGTCCTTTTTATTCTAGGATAAGCTCTAGTAGCACAAAAATAGCTCCCACTGGCAAGTCTCCATAGACTTGAGAGGTTTAAACCCCTGAAACCTGTCCTTTAAGCTTAAGGAAAATATCAGTGAGGGTAACAGAGCACTGGCACAGGCTGCCCAGAGAGGTTGTGGAGTCTCCTTCTCTGGAGACATTCAAAACCCGCCTGGACATGTTCCTGTGTGACCTGATCTAGGTATTCCTGCTCTGGCAGGGGGATTGGACTAGATGATCTTTTGAGGTCCATTCCAGTCCCTAATATTCTGTGATTCTGTGATTCTGTGATCTATAAAATTTATCAGTTCTCACCATTTGATTTAAGAAAAAATCTTTTCAGAGTTCGAAGAGTTTAACACAAATAATAATAAAAAAAATTTCTACATATAAATTATTAAAGTCAGTATTTATTTTATAAGGCAAGATGTGTGCATGTATTTTAATGACTTTGTTCAGCAGGAGTTTTAATTTTCTGTCATGGTCAATAGGATTGATTAAAAAGTAAACATCTCCTCCTTCCACCCTCCTCAATAACGTGGAGAAGAAAAACACAAACGTCTAAAATCAGACAGGTATTGTTTTGTTTTTAAATCCCCTGGGATTTTTGTATTTGGTGTCTGATGTCTAGTTTGCTGTTATTCATTCCAGAATAACTGGATGGCAGAGACCATGAATAGACAGCTGGTTAAGGTACTTGCATGAGATCCCTGGGTTCAAGCCTCGATAGCAGACAAAACAGAAACTTGTGCCTGAGGCTTTAACATCTTACGCACCTTAACCTGTCAGTCCTTACAGTTAGAAGAGTTTCATCTTGTATAAATAATGAAACATTTATAAGGAAAAGGGGTGCATTCATGAAAGCTCTGTCACTGGGGGACTCATTTAGGAAAACTGAAGGCACAGATTCAAATCCATCTTCACCAAATGAAGAAAAGAGAAGGTAAAAGACTTTCCGATCACTGAGACAAATGCAATAAGCCACTGGGCTACATTCAGTCTCTCTCATATGGTTGAATTTATCTTTCCCCTCCACCTCACCACTTGCTCCTGGTGACCAGTAAACATGAGATCTTAGCCTTATTCTAAATAGTTAAAACGTGTTGAATCCTTACAAATCTGTCATCAGGTAGAACTCTTTCTTTGCAGCCAAAATTAGGCTCTAATAAACAACCCTGAACTGTTGTAGGAATAGAGGATTAGCTGACCAGGAGAGGAATAAACACCTATATGGGACACCTAATGAGTCCTCTACCTATCTGCAAACTCCTATTTAAAAGAAGTCTCATTTTTCTTTCTAAACACACTTAACTCGAAAGAAACTGTAGGAGGTCACTGTAAGACAAAAGAAAACTTTATGTCTAACTGCTCCTCTAACAAGCTTGGATGTTTGCAACCTAGGACCATCAAATCCATGCTACAGAGCACAAGCAGCTTTGCTTTTGTCTCTGCTTCATCTCCAGTGGTCAAATGAAAATGAAGTAGAGATCAGTTTCTCATGGGACCTGCGGAGCAGTCTGAGATATTCACTGGTTCTAAATCTGTGACAAAATGAAAATATGAATCTGAATTATCTCAGCAGAACCCAGGATACAAAAATGTGTGGAGCTGAACATTTTATTGTTTGTTTACTTTGTTTTGGATGGGTTACAAGACCAAGGCTTTCTTGTCTGATGCTTGTAGAGCAGCTCATGAAGACTTAATCAGATAAGTGGGTCCTTTCTCTGCTGGTTTCTCTGCCTGACTGATGGAGTTCAAGACCTGTAGGCAATGGATGAAGCACCAATTGGCACCTCTCTGGGTGCAGGTTCCACTAGATGCATCTTTAATGAGTCACTCCTGCCAGGTTTCAGTTGAAGCAGCAAGTCTAGGGTCTGCAGATAGATGAATTTTTCCAACTGAGGACAGCAGGTGCACTGACTGGACTGCAAAAACAAGAGGGAAATAGGACTGGCTTGCATTGACTCTGGCGAAGTGCAGTAATCTGAACTAGGGACAGCACTCCAGTGGGCTGTGAGAGTTGTACCAAGAGTGATGAAGAGGTGAGCAGGCAGCGGAAAGTCTGGAAATGCTTTGAAGTGAGAGTCTTCAGTGTAAATCCATCACAATGTACAAACAAGTACATATGCAAAGCTGATCTTGAGGTGCTGCCTAGAGGCCCATAAAATCAGTTCTGTACTGTGCTGGTCATTAGCAAAAAGTTGACTGTTAATGCTGTTTTCTGCAATGTACTTCAGTTTACTGATATGACAGACAGAAATGGAAGCTCCTTCCTCAATGTTTTAACCTAGTGCCTAAACAGGTACAAGTAATTTCAGACTTTCTGGAATTAATGAGGCCTATTTGTTAATGGCTTGCTCTTGACTGGATTCTCT
Source organism: Podargus strigoides (assembly GCA_028020825.1). Taxonomy (NCBI): domain Eukaryota; kingdom Metazoa; phylum Chordata; class Aves; order Caprimulgiformes; family Podargidae; genus Podargus; species Podargus strigoides. The sequence goes on from CM051663.1 coordinate 25,302,799, forward strand.
GACGTCTAATAAAGGACAAGATCAATCAGCTGTTTCTTCAACGAAAGCACTGATAGTGCTTTTTCTCCATCATTCTACCTGTTTCCAAAATTCATGTTAGAACAGAATATATTTGAGTCTTTTTCCCCCACTGCTGAACTTAGCCCAAATCAGCTCAGAGTTCAAAAGTTGAAGGACAGGCACAGACTCTGAACGTATAGCCTTCTTTCCCCTTGAAGCCAGATTTATAATTACACTGTAAGTCAGATCTGCTTAGAGATCTCCATGGCATCATGATACCATTTGTCCAGTGAGCAGGTTGAGAAAACAAAAATTTTCATGATCGCTCCTTAGCTGAGATGATTAGCCTGTGCCTCACCAGCAACTGCCCCTCTCTGGAGGTCTGATCCCACCATGCAATCAGATCTTCCCCATGTGTATAAGGGAGTAGTCCCCTCTAGTGTTTGAAAGTGTCTGGCAAGCATTTAGAAATTTCACAGTCTCACTAGTAAAGGAACTGAGTTTTAACCCCAATTGGCAGATAGTGAAATGAGGGAAAAGTGGGGTCATGTGAGTTGTTCAAGGAATGAAGAAAAGCTGTGGAGTAAAACTACCCTTATCTCCCACATATAATGATTTCTCATCTTTTATATGCTGGTGATTAGGTATTTGGTAAAATCCTGCAGTACTTGGAGGGCTCTGTCTAGGGTTTGGTATAGTTTTTGTTTCCCTTAAGCCAAATTAGGCTCTTTGAAGTGACGGTTTACAGAAGGAACAGGGCTATTACTTTTCTATCATTAATTCACCCACATAACAGGACCACTTCTACTGTGTGAGAAATATTTCAACTCCTGCCCTGTGCCCTTCAAACACAAATGCAACCCCACGTCACCATTAGGTCAATCTCCAGAAGAAGAGAGAAGGCAACCCTCCCAAATCCCATGTGCCTGTTCCTACTTGACATTGGATCTCTCTCCCCTTTATTTATTTAATTTCCTGTGCTCGGTGTGCAATGAACCTCTCCAGATTCATTCATTCATTTCACTTTGGCAGCATGTCACTATGCAGACAATCTATTGAGGATGAGATGGAAATAATATTACGCTATTGAGCTGATAATACCTGACTTTAGTATCTCTTAGCAGCATCTCCATTGTGCTATGTCAGTGAAACAGATCAGACGGTGTAGGTCTCCAGTGTAAACCAAAAGGAAGGGGTGGGGGTAATACTGCTATCAAAATTAAACTTCTAATACATCAGCAGCAGAAGCAGAACTGCAAGGGAGCAGAACAGCTATCTTTCAAGTAACGCCTCTGAGCAGGTAGCTAATAAACATGTGTATTTAACTCCAAGCACTTTTCCTCTCTCTCTTTTCTCCCATCTCCTTGTCTTGTCTGCTCCCACTAATACACTAGATTCGTTATATATAGCTCATTTTAGTGACATCATAACCATTCTGTTGGTCATTATCATGTTACTTAAACAGATTTACGGTCTGTGCATTTGAATAGAAAAAGGACGAAGGGGGATGTTCAAGGAGCCATGAGAAAACATACTCAAGAATTGTGGTTAAGACAACCTAAAGAAGCTCTGTGAGTGGCTTTGCTCTCTAAAAGAAGTCAGTGAGTCTGTCTTGAAGGTAAAAGACAGGGCAGTGAGTTGGGGCAACCTGAGTATTTCTCAGTACTTGCTCCTGCCATTTTTGTCTATCTGACCTTCAGGGATTGTTTGGATTTTCAGTATCACCAGTTCTACATCTCCAGCTTGTGTGCAAGAGAGCATCTTCTGTGCTTTAATGGCTAGATATACACATACAAGCTAAATGTATTCATGCCTTTGATTCAATTGGCATTGCAGCATTGGAAAACTTGGTTCAACAGATGGCTCTGGTAGGCCCTGATCATGGGTCAAATTTGATTCCGAATGCCAATAATTTCATCTGAGGATGAGGATGGAGTTGGATAGAGGAATATTTCTGATTCATTAAATATCCTCTGCTGAAGCAGCAAGCAGCTCATCAGGGGAATCATTAACAGCATGAAATTTTTAAATAAGTGTTTACAAATGATTATATAAAGAAGATGCCTAGAAGAGTCTTTGAGCTCTTCCAGGTGAATTTCTATGGCCACATCAGCTATAGATGAAATGCAGAAGGTGGAAGACGTCAAGGCTGAAACGAGCTGACCTCTCTAATTTTTCATGTCCTGTTGATGCAGGCTGACTTCCTTCTGCCTCTCCACCAGTCCCCAACATGTCTCTCTGGTATTCCTCTTTAGGTGTTGATAGCCACAAGTTATCCCTCCCACACCTATTGTTGGCTGATGTATCACTGCCATCTGTACCTAAGATTGTAAGCTATGCCTGTGAAATCAGAGTTCAAAGAAGAAGTTAAATTCCATGTCTCTGTTCCTACGACAGCCTCATGCCTGTTTCTGGAGGTGCAGTCAAACTGTGGTAGTAATGTTTGCTGTATCACAAGCCTGGTGAAAAGTGTGTATGAGAACTGTATTAAGGCAAAATAATTTATCAGAGAGAAAAAGCCAAAGGAAAGAAAATAAAAATAAAACTTTTAATGTGTTTCTGAACTTTCTGAGAGGCTGCAGACACAGTATCCTTGTTTTTGAGATCTATGCACTGATGAGTTTTCCTCTTTTTCTTTTGCTGCTAAACTTTCTCGTGCAGCCAAAATACAAGTGATCCCTCAGCACTGATTTATATTATTTTCAGTGATGTGCAAGCAGCAACAGTTTTAGGCCCTCAAAGCCTAATAACATTTTTACTTTAAAGAAGAAATAGGGAGAGAAAAGTGATCTTCCATAGCAGATCGGAGCAGGAGGAGGTGACAGATAAAAGTTGGGACTGGCAGACTCAGCACCATACTCTAATTAGATGGGGACTTGGCATTTGCAGTGTGACTTCTGCCCTGGTAAAGCTCTCTTATAACTAGAAGAGGGAATAAATTCAGCACATCTTAAAGCCATCATGGTCTAAAATCTCTCCAGCTCTGTGAGCAACCACAAATTTGAATGGTCTTGACTTCAGACTCCTAAAATGACATGTTCTGAATCATAGAAAGCAGCTAATAAGAGTAAGGTACTAGAAGAAGATTGAAGACACTTCAGTCTTATTGCCAATTCTGTACTGAAATTTCAAAGTCACACTGGGCAAGGCAAGTAACTTAAGCTACATTTGTTGAATGGTCATGTTCTTTTGCTTGTCTTGTTTCTCCAGACAAAAAAACCCACTTTATAAAGGGGGGTTCTGACATGTGAGTCCATGACCTCAGGATCTTCTGGAGCATAAAGAATAAATTCAGTACCTGCATATCTTCATCAGAACACTGGGGTTTAGTCATCTAAAGCATTGGCATTTACAACTGAGATAATCATCTAGGTCACCTTCACAATCCACAAGAAATAGTCAATTCTGGAGCACGATCCACTTAATTCAAATGTAGATGTCAAGAGACTCACTCTTTGGAATTGCTGTTTCTCTCCACTGACTGTGTATAGAGTCTAGGAAATTAGGTCAGTTGTGTATTCATTATACACATTTATCAATGAATCCAAAGTTTGGCCCCCTGGAGAAGATACCCTCCTGAAAGCATCTAGACTTTCTGTGACTGAGCTTGCAGTTAGTTCTCAACTCTGGGATCCTTACCAGCCTATGGAGACTCCCCTGAGAGCCCAATTTTTGCCATAATCTCCTAGAGCACAGAGGGTTAAAACAGGAATAAGATGAGTGCTGGTGAAACAAGGAGTAGATTTATGGACCCTTTTAGGCAACAAATTTTAAGTAGGATAAAGAAAAGCAACACCCACCCACCTCCAAATGTGAGTAATTCTGTCTGCAAGGGAAGCAATGCACTCTGACTTTTTGTGAAATCTCATTTCAAGTGTGAGTGACAGCGGACATTCTCCACAGTCTGCTAAGGCATCCCTTTCACAAAGTAGGGTAGTAAAAGAAACACCATTTTCTGTACTCAGGAGCCTGGTTTCATAAAACTAGTCAGAACTTCACATTTAATTAAAACTCTCCAACAAGTTCAAAGGTTACAGTTGGGGACAAGGCAGAAAGGAAGACTAACAGACACTAAGAGAAAGATTTCATAAGAAGATGAACTGGAGAGGAAGAAAAATATAAAAGGAACAGAACATAAAGAAAAATCAACAACCCAGCCTGGAAGCACCCCACTGCCACAAAGGAAGCCATTCATTTACATTCTCAAGGAACCCAACAGCAGCTGGAAGTGTCTGGTCACTGCCGTTCCACAGATGATGTCAGGCCTGTGGAAGATTTTTCAATTAATCTCTCTTGACCCTATGCCTTCAACCCTCATTTCTATTTTTAACAACCCCGTTCTGCTGGATGACCTTGGGACCCAGTGACCAATAATGCCCATTTAAGTAACTGCGGGGGTGTCGGTAAGTATGCAAGGAGAATTTGCAAGGGGCTCATTTATATAGAGAGTTACTTACCACAAAGAAAGACTCTCTCTCTCTCATTCTTGCCTGTAGGCTGGTAGCTGGGGACCTTAAGCAGAGACTCAGTCATGCTAAACACACAAAAAATACTCTAAAAAAATATTCTGCATGTAGAGTCTTACAGAACTTGGAGAAAAGAGGAAAGGGCATATGAGCATATAAAAATCAAACTCATGGATGTCATGAAAAAAAATATTGAAAACTTTAAATTACTTCTACTAAAATATTAGATAGAAAAGAATTGCAACTAAACCAAACAAAAGCAGCCTAGGTCTTGTTTTACAGCACAGTGTGGAACCTAGGCTATTCCTGGTAATAATTTTGAAAGACTAACACAGGAAGGATTTGGGTTCAAGTTCATGCATGTACATCAAATGTAGAGAAACCATTTTTAAAAAAAAAAAAAAAAAAGAAAGAAATTGTCTTCTGTTGAATAGTGCTATGACAACAACACAGGAATGAAAACACTATGTGCTGTGATGCTATGCAAGCCCTTCTGTACTTCTCTGTTGATGCAATGACAACCATCTTGATCCTCACTCTAGGTTTCAAACATCTATCTTTTCTGCAAAACTCTCTGGATCAGAGAAGGGGAATGATAACAGATAGGACTAAGCTTAAAGGAGAATGAATGTTAAACCTGTTAGAATGGGTTGGGTTTGAAAATATCCACTGCAAGTAAAAGGAAAATTTTCTTTGTAGTGTCGCCGCTCTTGGGTTTTTGATAGGTAAGAGCTGAAGAACAGGTAAGAGGATTTATAGGAGTTGTGTGGATGTTGTTAGATTAATGCTATTAATCAGAATGTAAAAACTGTCATCCTGGGTCAGACTAAAAGTCTGTAACAAAATAACCTGTTTCTGACAGTGACCTGTAACAGATGTTTCGGGAAAGCATATAAAACCCATGGCAATTACAGAGTGATCTTTCCCCTGGCTGTACTCTTGCATCTGCAATCAGCAGTTTAGAAACTTCCCAGGTTTTTGTTTCTGAAGCTTTCAGAAGGTTTGCATGTGAAAAGTTACGAAATCCATCAGTAAAGTCAGGCATTGCTGATATGTACTGGTGAAAACCATTCTCTGACATAAGAAGGAATTAAGAGTGGACAGTTTGATAACATTACTCCTAACTGGCTTAGGTCCTTGACTAAAACCACCTTTGGCTTATGGGGAGAACTTGTCGTTTTTCTCTGGGATGCCATTCAAGCTCCATGCCATTTAGAGCATACCAAAATGCATGAACCTAGCGGATTACACGCTGAAAGGCTGGATACAATACTGAAGCAGGAAGATTTCAAGGCTCTCTGAAAGTTCATAAATTATGATAAACCTGTTCATCCAGCATCTCTTGAAAAACTCTCTTCCATGTAATTGTCCTTGTAGCACTCTTGCTGGGTCATTGACTAGCAAGGTGGCCAATGTACTCTGCCTTAGTAGTGTTACACAAAACTGATCCTAAGCAGTGATCAAAGGAAAGCAGAAGGGCAAAGCGCCAGCAGAACAAAGAAGATAAGGCCCACAGAAATCCATCAAATTTTAAAATGCATCGGATGCACTAACATCTCAGAGGAGACTCAGATAAGGACACAAGTAACTCTTCTTACATATTCTTTTGAGGCTGAACTTTGATGCACAGCCTCACCAATTCTCCAACAGGTCTGCTCACCTCTTTGTTCGTTCAAGAGCCTTTCTCTTCTAATGGAAAGATTTCATTTTGCTGAGCTCCACTGATTATTAAAATATAAGAACTGAATATCAAAATGCTGCTGTGTGTATTTCTCCACCAATCATAAAAATTCCACTTGCCTCTGTTTGCTCTTATCACTCTAGTTTCATCCAGGACAGACCTTTTGCCTGTGTTTCCAAAATAATCTTGCCACTGCTAAGTTCAGACCTTATTTCTGTATTCTATATTTCCTGACATAAGGCAAAACTTCCCTTTTTTCTTGTCTACTCCAATTAGTTTCTGTTATAGCTTTTTTCTTTTCTTTCCTTATACCTTTTAATTCTTCGTTCTCTTTAATTCACTGTCTCTGTACCGGTGCTGCTTAACTCTCAGGAAGTATTTTAGGACATGCTTGATTAAAAAAGATAGATGAGATTAAATTCAAACAGTTCTATATTTTTATCTTGGTACTTCCACTTTCCCCCGTCAGTATAATATCTTTAACAACTGAAGTATTTATATATTTAATATTTTAACAATATTTTTTTTCCAGTCCAAATATTCTAGCTTCACTGTTGAAGAGAAACTTATACGATGGATCTAAAAAAGGTCCTAAATTTCTTCTTTTAAAACATATTTTTGTGTCTTAATTGGATTATTATTTATATAACAGTCCTCATGTTTTCTGGAAATATAAAATAAATTCATGTCAAAGTTACAAGATTTCTTTGATGTTATGTGAAATGCCTAAAGTGTTTTTGGGTTTGTATCTTTCTTTTCAAGTAGAGTTTGAGATACTAAGGGAATCAACTGATTTACAGTGATGGAGGTTTCAAGGGAAAAAAATGAGATCTATTATGAAGCTTTGTCCACTACAAGTTTAACTCTCAGATAATCCTCATTCTCCTTAACTGAAAAAACAAATAATGGATTCTATTTTCACTTCATTCTGTATATGGAAAAGTGGCATTTTTCCCTCCTTAAAAAGCTATGCAGTTCTTCAAACAGAATCCTGAGAAAAGAAATCAGCTTTCCGCCTGGAGTTTTGACTCTTATTCCGTTTCCTTCGAGTCATATGCCTGACTTATTTGTAAAAAACTTCCAATAAGCATGAATCTGACAGTCAGCCTAATATGCCAGAATCAAAAGCTATTATTGACTTTACCATATTGATCAAAGGTGGCCCAAGCCCTGTAACAGATTATGCCGTTTCTCTCTGAACGTAGCTGCTCAGCTGTTCCCTCTCTGCATTAAATGAATGTTCATCTGTCAGGAAGTGTTAAAATGACCTGGTTCAGAGCCTCTTGCTCCCGGCCTTGCCCTCCCATGGATTGGGCACACGATGTACTTCCAGAGCCGCGTAAACACTGAAGAGGCAGGTCACTACTTCTGTTTGGACGCTGATTTCCCATGGTGCTTTGCCACTCACCCCTGTTTTACCTGCTTTTAGCAATGCATCCATCCCCTTTTCTATGACATGTCTCACCAGCATTTGTGTACATCTGCTTCACTGCTCTGCTGTGTGTGCCATATCCTCATCGTACAGACTGGGAACAGAGCCACGGGGAAGCTAACTGACATCACACAGCAACTGCAAGAATAAGAATGAGTTTGAAGCTACTTCTTTCATGTCAACAGCAGGTGTATGAAATGTTGACTAGCTCCTCTCTCATGTTCATCAAACTGACCTTCTTCCCCCTGCTCTAAATACCAAGATAATTACTAGGAGAAAAGGGTCTCTTCATTTGCTTGAAAAGTATGGCAGGATGGCTTTGCCATGACATCAGACTGAGTGCATAGCAACCCTGAGAAGGTCTTTGTTATGCCTAGAGGTGACTTATATTTCAGCAGACTGTGTAGTCATTGTCTTTTCTGAGTTACCTGGAGGTGTTAGCCGCAACAACTTTGGGAACCACACCGACCCCCTCCAATAAGCAACAGCAGCAGCCATCTGGAGGGCAGTCCCAGTGTTTTCTGTTGCTCTGGGCTGGGATTTAGGCCAATGATTAGTCCAGCTAAGTTCCTAGTGGAAGTAACCTTTCATAAGGTGTACACAGATTCAAAAAACACAGGAAATTCTGCTGTTTCTACAGCTGCCCCTTCTCTTGAATCCAAAAAATATAAAAAGAAGCAACAACTCATGTCTTGTGAAAATATCCAGTCCAGAAATGTTTAAATGCAGAAATGTCTAAGTAAAACTTCTATTTTTCTTCTGTACAAAAAGATGTAATCTGTACTGAACAGACAGCTGCAAAAAATGTTTCAATATTATCTTTTCACAGGAAAAAATATATATAATATTCAAGAAAAGTGAAATGAACACATAAATGCTGTTTTCAGTAAAACCCTGTATTTTTCACAGATTGTTTTTCTAAGTTAGAATATTTCCACTGGATTTAACCAGAAGAGAATCAAAAGAATAACGAAAGGCAAAAAGGTTCAGTGGTCCACTCAAGACAGGTCACGATTTATAAGTGAAACCCAAGCAGGTCAGGAGCAAGGTGTGTACTGGAGATACATGGAGAAAAGCAGGCATTGCTCTTCCCTGATAGTAAGCCCACAGCCAACATTTCTCAATCTATTAATCAACAGCCTTTCATTCGAACTGGGAGAAAACAAAACCGTGCTGTGAAACAAACAATGGACATTGGTACTGAAATGAAAAAGATATGGAGAATATGAGAATTTTAGAGCAGGTGTCATCAAACCCTTCCCGAGCAAGTCAAGGGCTTGGCGTCCCCAAAGCAACTCGGCAGAGCGATCCCCAAAGCAATCTCTTACACAGTCTTCTGTAGTATGTAAATTTATTGAAATACAGTCCGCTTTGCCTACTGGGAGATGAGTGCGCTGTGATCCGTCCTCTCAACCCACACTGACACAGGCAGCTGACATTGTGGTTTTGAAGATTTCCCTTTTGTTTTTGCTGCCAGCTCGTGGGAGGGGGAGAGAAGGAGGAACGGGAAGGAGGAGGGTGTAACGCGCCCGTGAGTGTGTGTAGGCAGGCCAAGAGAATCTGTGCCACCAAACACCCAGATGGCAGGAAAAAGTCACCTTTTACTAACTGAATCTTAGGCAGATTTTTATAGTGTGTGGGTGTGAGAGAGGGCAGGGGCTGTGAGGAAGATGCAGGAAAGAAGAGCATGTAAATGCATATATGTTTGTCCCAGAAAAAGGGAGAGAAGGTCACATGGTACACAATCAGGCTTCTACCTGCATATATGGAGTGACAGAGTTGCACAGGGGAAAGGAGTCAAGCTATGGAGACACTCTTCAGGAGTAGAAATCCAGGCACCTGACAAGCCTCTCTCTTGCCCTTCTCTGTGCCAAGGCACAAGAGAGGTCTCCAGCTTTCCACTGCCCTTTCAGTATATGTTACAGGAGAATTTATTTTTCCCCAGATCCTCTGAAACGGGCTTTAAAAGCAGTGAAAAGCTGTCTATCTTGATCTGTAGTTTCTCTACACTGCTCAAGGTGACACAGCCCACATACAAGTCAAGGGCCACATTCCATGACTTCATGCTCCTGACCACGAGGTTGTGCTCCCACCTATACCTCTTTGAATTCCTGACTTTAGGAGGAAATGAGCCAGAAGATACCATTCAAACCTACTTTTCTAGGCTCCCTTATATCTGTGCTAATAAAGTAAACCAGGCCATGGTCTGTTCTTTGCCCCTGTGGACTTGCACATATGTAGTTAAATTCTCTACCTTCCTCACAGAATTGGGTAGGCTGGATTACACTTGACTGAAACAGTTTGTGCTATCCCCTAGACTGTACCTGGGGACTGTGGGAGAGTGCTAATTAACACAAGCCTAAAATATGGCAGGGAGTGTGCTAATGGTAAAATTGTATGGACAGGACCTTGTGACATAGACACAAAAAGGTTGAGGTTGGAAGAAACCCATGGAAGTCAACTTGTCCTACCCTTCTGCTCAAGTAGGGTCACTCACTTGTCGGTGCTCAAGCCCATGCCCATAATTTATCAGTACACAAGGATGGTCCTGATTCTTCAGTCTCCAGGGCCAGAATCACCCTTGTGATTTCCTTTTACCTGAATTACCTGAGATGCTGGATGGTTTGTTTCTCTTGGAACATGAACATGACTCAGTGCTAGGTTAATGACTGAACTTGGTGATCTTAAAGGCCTTTTCCAACCAATATGATTCTATGATTCTATGACAAGAAGACTGGCTGGAGCTAGTGAATCCTGCTTTGGCTGGGAGTATATGGGATACACTTAAACAGTTCTCCAAAGATGCAATTAAAAACCTCTAAATATCTCACATTAATTGCATGCCTGAATCAGTATTGATGCTCATTCTAAAGGTATCTAGAAACCCTTGCAATTCTCTCCATAATAGTAGATGTAATGAAATGCATGCAAGATAGCTTAAGGCCATGAGCATCTCACTTTGGGAGGGTTTCTTAAAGATTTGCAATTAAGTCAGATTTGTTAAAAGACTGAAAAGTATTTCCAGTGAGATCTGACCAGACTGGGGAAGATGTAAGACTTTTGGGGACTGAAAAGAGAAGGGATAGAGGGATCATTTCAACTTCAGTTGGAGTAAAGATGCAAAACTGCATAAAGAAAACCTGCTAAGAGTCTTGCAAAGAAAGTATGCTGTGATCTTACACCTGTAATCTCCACAGACTATGGGTTCTGGGTGTTGTGTTTCAAGCCAGAACGGACAATTTTGATTATTATTTTGACTGCCTGATATTTAAATCAGTAATTCCCAGACTGAATAAGTGTCCTCTGTATCCCTCGCCCAGCAGAACAGGCCAAGCATCTCCCAGTGACTCTGGAAATAAAGGTATTTTGCCCATCATTTTTTTTTTTTTTGGAAAACTATGCAGGAAAAGACTGGGCTCCATATTTCTGATTTAGCACCAGCCATCTAAGAGCTGCCCTGCATGGTGCTAATAGGGAGGTATGTAAAGTCACCTCACATGCTGGCGTATACCATGGGGGAAATCCACTGGGAACTCCATGACAGTGAGTATTAAAGTAAACCTTTTTCAATGATTTAAAGAGAAACCAAAAACAAATGAAAACAAGGAAAAATAATACACTCACTTCTCCATCTCCAAGGGATTTAAAAGTCTCCAAATGCTTTAAAATTCAGCAAGCAAGGTTTGCTGTGTAGCAGTCAGTGGGGCAAAGATAGTGGCTGCTCTGTACTGCTTCCTCTGCTCCCCAGGCCTGCTCCCAGGGATTGAATCTGCATGTGCAACTTTGACATTTCCATATATGTAGGTGATTGCTATGCAGATCTTTGGTAGGGGGAGCTGGGTTTGTTCCCAGGACCTCCTCAGACCTCCCTCTGTGAGGGAGGGAGCCTTGTGAGTGGCATACAGAGCGCTGCACTGGCTATTAGTAATCTACCAACTGGCCAGCAACCAGGAACTGCTGTGAGCAGCATTTCCAGCTGACTCCAATGCTTTAATTGTTCATTCTGTGTTAAACAGAAATGCATTTCTCTGTCTAGAGATTGCAAACGTGAGGTTCACCCCTTCCTCCTCCCTCCAGCACTTTTTCCTTGACCTGGGGAGGTTATTCCCTCTGAGAGGAGACAACCTATTGTAGAGTTTTCTGCTGTAGCAGAAAGGGACACCAGATCATCAACCTTAGTAATCAAGGGCACAAACCTCAACCCTCATCCCAACCTCCCATCTTGCACATACTCCTGCTTATATTAAGTGAGAACTGATCCTGTCGGGATATTTCTAGCTTTGTTTATCATGAGCTGCACTTTAACAAGAGTGTGATTCAAAGCCCCTTGAAGCCAATGGGGATACTCCCTCTGTCTTACAGAGCTTTGGATTAGACCTGTAAGGAGTCATCTTCAGCATAGCCAGTAGACCAGATCATTAGGTGGGGTGAGGCAGTGCAAAGGCACTGACTTGCATGAAGCAAGGCCAAGTACACTAATGGAGACCTATTTCAGGAGCTCCATTAATGTAGGAAAACAGTATACAAAGCTGCAGAGCCTGGACTGCAAGCTCTGTTGAGCCATTGCTGTATCTCCCAATACCTTCCAGGAAGTTCTTTGTGCAGTTTTGATCTCAAAAGGGATCACTTAAAGTACACATGAACTTCACTTGCAGAGTGTTTATTTCTTTATTTTTGAAAAACTTAAAAAAAAAAAAAAAAAAAAAGAATTTTTGCACTAATGTTACAAAATAGATTACAGATTGTTCAAGTCAGATAGATTTGTATACTGGTGTCAATATGCAAAAGACACACCTCTAAACGTTTCTTCTAAGGAAACATACAATTTATAGCCTAGAGTCTGATCTCTTTTATAGCACAGATTCAAGGTGCTGTAACTGTCCGTTACTGTGTGAGTTACTCTGGAGTTTAGACCGAAGTCCCCTGAAGGGTCCCCTCTGAGGTATGACAATCCCTTATCAGGTTGCTATCCTTCCTCAGCACATACGGTGTTTTCACAGACTTGCTAAATGGACCACTGAGGAAGCTGCATCCTGAGCAGGTGCCTTTCTCCACACTGTTGCACAGGAACACATGCTATTTTATGGGCTCTTGCTGTCAAGTAAGGATGGATCATGCCAAATTCAGATTTAATGAAAAATGCATTTTACACTTTCCACTTCATCCTGAACCAAAAGACAAAAGTCACTTTTTTCCTAAATGCAAGCATCTGACCCTTCTGTGACAACCTACTGTAGACATCCCATTACAGACGATTAATTTTGAATGAATTGTTATTGGACCTAAGCCTTTATGATTATTATTTTAAGGACAGGCCATTCACTCCTCCATTGACCCCAAAAGGGATGGAGATAATCAACTCTGATTTAAACATCTAACTTTTAGACATTTAAATAGATCCCATCCCTGGAACTGGGCTTAAGCGAGGGACCCATAGACTGCGAGTGGAAAAGTTTTGATTTGTTCTTCAGACTTTGGTGGACAACACAACCAGTAGAAGATCCCTGATCCTCACCATGATGCAGGTGAAACTGCTCCAGCCAGCTTGAGAGCTTGTTGTTCTCATGGAAGGAATCTTTGGCTGTCCCTGTACCGTGAACAGATTTACTGTTGCATGTGTGTCTGTGCCAGGAAAACTTATCCTAGTTTGGGAGATATGTAAAGTCTCCTATCATGGATGAGACTGAACTGACATTCAGAGATCTGAAGAAAAGAAGTTATCATCAGAATATTTTAATCTCTCTCTAAATATGCTGTCTTTGAGTCCAGGTCCAAACCAGGTTTTCATCTCAGCTACGTCTAAGCTCAGCCACAAAACGCAGGATGGATTTGACAGAAAACCTCATCCAGTTTAACGTGAAACCAGCCAGAAGAAAAAAAATCACAAAAGCAAGAAACCAAGCAAATAAATGAAAAAAAATAGCTGACTTAAAAACTAGGAAGGAAAAATATCAAAGCAAAACAGTTGTGTTGCAAATAACACATAGTGTTTTTCAATTTCATGCAGAAAGTTTCTTTCAGCAAAATAAAATAAAAAAAAAAGAAAATAACAAAAAAAGTATTTGTCTGTACCCTTATTCAAGATGAATTTCCATCTCCTCTGAGTATCTGGATAGCACTCTCCATTTGGGTCTTAATCCTTAAAGCCACAGGAGTATCTTGCTGTGGATAATGTCAATGAGTGAGAGATTGTGTAGTGCAAGACTAACCTGGAGTCTCACCTTACAGCTTTACTAGCCAGCTGATTCCCCCAGGCACTGATGCATACATCTGGGTGTTGGTGTGCATGTTGATATTTATTTCCTTATTTTTTAATGCTACAGGGAATTGAGGATTAAGTTTGCTATTTCCACTAATCAAGCACTGAAATACCTTGAGCCAATCACACCCTTACTGAGTTTTAGCTGAAGAGGACTAGGCAGAAAGAGGGTGACACAGCCCTACAAAATACTAAGCAGCAGCACAGATAGCACCCAGATGTACTGCACAGAGTAAACTTCTCTTTCGTTCCTTCTTTTCACGTCCTGGTAGATTAGCCACCAGAGGGAGTCCAAGAGATCCCCAAGAACTGCAGGATAAACAGATCAGTTTTTGGCAAAATAAAGGTAATTAGGCATTTTCTACCGGGGGCTGCAGAGTTCAAACCAATGTGAGCTGCTTTAGGTCACTGCAAGATCTGCATCGCGGCAAGATTTCTCAGGAGAAGCTAAATCAGACTTAATTTACAATTTAACTTCTGCAAGAAAACAAAGGGAATAAAGAAGCAAGTTGATATTGTCGGTATTATTGTTGATGCTGATAATGGTCTTCTCCCTGTGTATTTCTAATTAAATAATACTATGTTTTTGTAAGTCAATGGAATGTAAAAAAGGGTCAGGAGACCAACATCCGAAAGGCAAATGGTACCTCATCTGTATCACTATATGCTTGCTCAAGTGTATGGAAATATGCACAAATATTTAAACAAAAGTACATTATATTTTGTTCATTTTTAGTGTTTGGTAGCAGAATATGAGAACTGAAGCTTCGCATTGGCTTGTGCCTACCAGTCTAACCTCAATGATGAAGGAGGAAACCAGCTTTCCCAAGGGACTTGTAAGGGGCGAAGGATGTCACAGTCTGCCGTTTATGGTCGTGTCAGGTTAAAAAGACATACCACACACAAATGTAAACTATCTCCCTCCTTGTAAGACCGGGGCAAGAAGTAACACAACCACTGACATGCTGAAAACCTGGGTTGTGCTATGCTATAGAGCTATTGTGGGAAAAAGTAACTGCATGAATGTCAGGAAAGAGGTCTTCCCTAGAAGATCCTACTGCTCTCCTGTGGTCTAAGTTGAAACTATCATCTTCATGATCAAAAGCTAAGTCATCTTCATCACTGAGCTACAAAATCCCCATCCATACCTTCATTCTAGAGCTTATAGGATGGAGAGTCAAAAGGTTCCTTTTTCCTCTTCTCTTTTGTCCTTCAGTAATGAAATCCTACAAGACTGGTCTGAAAACAGATGGGTTTCTCCAGAAAATTGACATTTTAAGCAGGAAATTCATACACATGTGGGGGAGGAAGGGAATCATACTATTTCTGGGTAATATGGGGCAGATCGTGTTTTCAATATCATGCTGGTATCTTGTGCTGTGCAAGAACATATAGCTGAAATAGATGAGGCAAGGAAAGGGGGCAACAGAGGAGCTAAGACTATGGCCATAGAGTGGATTAGTGGCAGAATACACCCTCATTCACTGCACTAAACTTATTCTACCTCACCATATTTGAATTTTTCACCTGTTAATACCTTACCCATAGTCACATTGGGTTGAATATGGTGTATCTACAGGGTTTTCTGTACAGGAGTTAAGAGCTGAGGTATATAAAAAGATGCATGATGCTCAGAACAGTGATTTGGGAGCAGTTTGTCAAGGAGACTAGGGCTGTGGTTGGAGACTAATGGCTCAGGAAACACCCCTGGATCAAAATCTGACCAAAGTCTGGGAAGTGAGACTTGAAAAAAAAGCATGACCTCATCTTCCTACACATGAGGAGTGTGAGATAACATTCCCTGGCAAGCTGTCTGTTCTCTGGATCAGCAGATTAGTTGGAGTGATTACAAGAAAAGAAAGGATATTTTCCACACAGTTATTTACAAGTTGTACCTAAAGAATTATTATCAGGTGTGTAGCCCTCTGCACAACCCTCTAGGAATCTGTCCCTTCCAAGTCACATTCATGGCCCTCGGCCCAGTAGGGCCAGTGGAGATGTTTCAGCCCTTACGCTAATGGGGTACCTGGCTGTTGAGGCCATTGTTTTTTTTCTATTGCTTTCTCAGTGCCTGTCTGTAAATTAAATCTCATTAATTTAGGTGGAAAACAAGACAAAAGTGTAAAAAAGCCAAACCTATGCATCTGCATAAGATAAATGATATATCCACTGCTCCAAATCAGAAAAATATTGTCCCCATTGTTGAAGTAGGTGAAGGATAAACACACTACTCAAATTCAGAAGACCTGATCTCCTTTCTTGTCTCTGCCACTGGAACACTGAACAGGTCACTGACTGTATTACTCAATGTAATTAACTGTCAGCAATGAGAGTGTACAGTCTGTGCGGGTCTCACCCATGTCTCTCTTCACAGCCATTGGGGATGGGACCAGGAGCCCCACCAGTCTAGAGCGTAATTCATCCAACTAAACATAGGCATCTGCTCAAGGCCAATGTGAGTCATGCCCTAAAACTCACCATCTGGCTTTCCTGCCTCTCCATTAACTATGAAAGTAGCTCAGAAGTGGAAGCCTATACTGTATGGACCTAAAGGTAGATCAACTGAATACCATTGCTGATCTATCTGTGTCCCAGTTCACCAACTGCAACTGGTACCCAGCCTTTCATGTTCTTGTCTATTTAGTCGCTGTGGTTCTATGTAAATCCTCAAGGCTTGTTGCCACGTCCATGCAGGTTAATGCAACACAATTTCATTTACATCCTTTTGTTTCAGTACTTCATGGAGAAAGATGATGAACTAAAAATACAGGCATCAGAATCTGGACCTTGGATGGAAATGTGGTCTTTTTAATTCCACATATGTACAAAATATATTGAGGTCCCAATTTCATGGCTGTCCCTTAGCCTGCACGTTCAGACAACAGTAGCTTGTGTTGTTGCATGCCAGAACTTTTACCAACACAAGGCAGTGTCATGGCACTGAAGTCAACAGCACTACTTTGAGTTATATGGTTGAATACCTATTTATAATCTAGACAGCAAACATTTATGCTTCATGTAACTTCAGCTTTACATTTTTTCAAGGGAAAAGAATAACTTTTTATTTATTACTATTGTTTTTTGCATAGCTGGCAAGAAGGTTAGAGTCAGTCTCTTTCTCTCTCCTACTCTCTGAGTACCAGCTGTTCTTCATGGGGATATACGAGCAGTTTTATACAGTTTTAATATCCACCAGAAATTACATCTCACTGCCTTTAGGGACTGAACCTTTAAAATTCAATTTCAAATAAATATAATTATAAAATAAGGCAGGAAAGAAAAAAAAAGGGCAAGAAAGGGAGAGTAACAGAATTCAGTTTCTCACTATAAGAGCTTCAGGGCACAGTCAGTGGGGCTGTGTTCTTTAGCAACAGTCAGAAAAATGGCCTAAGGCTCTAAGATTTGCATGTTGATGTTTTGGTCACCACTCTCTGTATGAAGCCAAAGATGACAGGATCCCATGCTGCAAAGGAGGAAGGGGAGCAGAAGGTTTACAGAGGAAGTTTTTGTATCTTCCTAAAAACTCTCATCACTGGAGAAAAACTGGAAGAGGAGAGAATGAAAACACAATGTGAAACAAAGCTGAAGAAGAGGAAGAAAGGAGGACTGCTGAAGTATCATGTCAGGGTTCTTCCCTCTGAAAAGAGAGTTAGCTCCAAACAAAGTGGGGTCTCAGAGAGCACAGCTGTAAATCTGACAGGAAAAAAAAACGACACAAGCACTAAAAACCCAACCATCCCAAGGCCAAAAGCTTTACAGCTTGTTAACTTCCCTCCAAACTGACACAGAGGGGATGATCTTGTTAAAATGTAAGACTGGTGTAACTGTGTGACCATGCTAGTCCTCAGAGAGGCAGTGATTCTTACTTGCATGTGCAGTGTTTCTAATAAGCCAGCGTTTTTAACTGGAGAAGACTTTACATTAAAACAGAACTAAGAAAGTCCTTCCTTAAAGGTCTGAACAGTCCTGAGCTGATAGGTGTTCATTCTGTGCAGTGAAGCTAAGGGAAACAAAGCATATTTAGCATTTTGCAGCAGTGATCTGCTATTTATTGTTAGTAATACAATAACACTGTGCTATAACACCTGTTGGGACCCCAGTGTGTGCACATCCTGAGCATAACAACCAAGCAAGCATTGCTAGAAGGAGAAACAGACACACAGAAAATGCAGATAGGGGAGACTGAAATTGTAGAGTAGGTCACTCACAAGGTTTTGTGCCCTGTCCTCCAGATTGCAGTGCATCTAGGGAGTAGAAACACACTAGGAGACTTATTTGAATGCTAAGGATGGATTGGTTACAATTATGGCTTGTCATTCTGGGTGGAAATAGAACTAGTGCTATTGAATCTATGGGGAGATGCATGTTCATTGTGAAAATCTGTGTATAAAATAAATACAAAGAAGTGACTGTCAGAGATGAGGAGCTACCTGCACACTCCACACCAGTAACAGATGCTCAAGGTGCTCAACAACTTGCAAGACAACTTTTGCATGTAGATGTCCCATTCCATGTGCAGCACTTCCCCCATGTACTCTACCTCACTTCCCAGGAGGAATCTGGTCTATCCAAAAGGCAACATTAGTGCTTTAGAAATGATGCACACAGGGGAAGGCATATGTCCACAGACTGTTTGGACCATGTGTAGGCTGGGTTCCAACAGCTTACTTCTGATTTTCTGAGCTAAATCTGAGTGTACTTTCTCTGGAAATCAAGGTAAAGAACACTTTATGGGAAGACACTCCCTTTTCCTTTCATTGGAAATTCTCAAATTTCAGGCCAATCGAATGACCTAGCTGTGAAAGACTGAGCATTCCTGAGGATTTCTGAGAACTCAAAAATCACAAAAAAAGAGAGAAACAGGATTCATGGGCACAAGTGGAATTACGAAGTCAGAAAATGAACTGAAAAGGACAAGCACCTCATAGGGTCAGACATCTCGCAAAGTTTCTCAGAGGCTCAGGTCTTGCCTGGAGCAGATTTTGTGTAAGATCTTGTTCTAGGACCCAATGGTTGCAGGAAACCTTTCTACTTTTCTCTAGCAATTCTGTCAGTCACTGCTGGGGCTTTGGTGGAAATTCTTGGAAGCAGATTTCCTCTACAGCCTTTCCACATCACACTCCAATGACCAACTTCACTCCGTCCAATCTGCTGAACTGCAGTAGGACACAGTCAAAAATCAGCCTGCACTTAGGGAGTCCCTTTTCTTTTATCTCACCTTGCTTTCTGTCTGCTCCCTTACTAGGCCTTTCTTACACAACTTGTGTATCATGAGATAACCAAGTAAATATCATTTCAGAGAGCTGCCCCCTTTTGCCATGCATCTGAATAAGCACCGGGTTTGCAGTTATTTGTTTAGCCACTGAGCTGAACAAATTAGATTAATACAACACACGCAGTGAGGGGAGGAGGACATGAGGAGGGGAGGCCCTTCTAACAGAGAAAAGAAAGATGCTGGGGAAGTGCTATCGTCATGGCAATTAACCCTGTCTTGGCAACAGCATCTTTCTTTCCCCCAGAAAATCTGCTAGGTAATTCCCCTTTCCTCTTCTTTATGTGCGTTGCAGAACTGGAGCAGAGCTGCACAGGATCAAAGCTGTGCTTCAGAGCTCAGGAGGTTGTGACAGTTGCATTTGTGCGAAGGGAGATGTGTGGGAGAAACTTCCTTCTGCTAAATTCAGTGACACACTGTTAACAAGACAATACAACAGCCAGGGCTGGTTGCTGTTTTCTCTCCCTCTCTCTCTCTCTCTCAGTTTATGTATTTTTTTTTTTTTTTTTTTTTTTTACAGCCCAATGAGACCTTTCATTGTATTTCAAACATGTTTCCTTTAAAGCTGTTGTGAAGATTCCCTCCTACTGCTTCCACTGCTCTTGGTCTTCTTTCACTGCAGCTGATAAGCATCTCACTCTATCAGGTCCTGTTTTATGCACAGCATGGGGTTGTGGCAAAACAGCTTGCTCTTCTCCCTTAGAGATGGGCATCTCACAAGAATTCTGCTCTTACTAAGCCAACTAGTCACCCTCACCTCTAATTTCAGGGAAACTAAGCATGTTCTTCACCCACAGAGTTGGAGAACAGGTCAATAACATTTCTAAGGCAGACTTTCTGTTGGTGTAAATTAATACAGCCCCTCTGAAGTCAAAGAATTATTCTCAATAGGGTCGAGATTAAAGAATGAAAACGCTGGAAAAGTTATTATCCGTATTTTATAGATGGTACAGCAGAGTCAGAAAAGGGTGATTCACCTGGAATGACTGTCCTGGGAGAAGCCAGAAATCTCCTGCATCACAAATCAGCAAATCAAACACAGAATCTCTCTGGTATGAAGCCTCAGTGACCATATTACAAACAGTGGTCTAGAAAGCCCAGAGACTTGTCCGTTTTTGAAGATGGAATTACCAAAAAGGCCTTAGAGAGATTTCCCTGCAAAAAACTGTCTTCAAATTACATACTACCAATAACAAACCAACCCAAGATAAGAAAAGGACCAGCTGTACCAAGGTAACCTAATCAGATTTGTCAAAAGATAACTTTGACTGTATTCTACAACTGTGACTTGGAGCTAGTACTTTCTTCAGCTCTCTTCCCCTCTAATTGAAAGGTCTGAAAGCACTGACCTCTCACTGTTGGAGACACAGCACTGAATTCTGATTTGCCATTTCTGAAATAAACTCCTCTGCAAAGGGGGAAAACGTCCCCCCAGCACATGAAAACAAGTCAGTGATTCCTCCTCCCCCACAGAAAAGAGCGGGCAAGTGCTTAAATAATTGGAAAAGGGAATGAATCTAATTGCAAGAAGAGCTTTACTAGATTAATCAATTTAATGCCACCTCTGATAATTCTTGAAGCAATTCCATGTAGATAATCAGGATGTATTGATAATCCAAACTAATCAAGAAGTGTGGAGAGATGGAATACATTTTTCCTTAGTGTATTATATATAGAAAAGACACTATTGAAAGAATAAAACAAGAAGTTTCCTCTTTTTTTAAAAAAAATAAATTTGTTGAATGAGGTATTTCTCTAGAAAATTTTAGCTTGACAGGAAAGGATTCAAAGATCTTTGTCTATCTAATCAAACTAGAACAGTCCTGTTCTTTTCCAGGTCTTTCCCAAATTCTATAGTGTTTTCCAGTGGTCTTCAAACTGAAATAGGGACCCGCAGACAGAAGTTAATTAATTGGCCCATTGACCTCAACACTTAATAACATTAACAGCAAGAGTTCTCTGTCTCTCAGTGGAAACCTGCAGGGGCAACTAGTGGAGATGGTGGCAGAAGGGTGACCTCGGAATTAGATAAATCTTGTAAGGTGTATTTGGGTGAGAAGCATTGAATCTGCACCCATATGAGACAACAGTGGTAGGATGAATTTATCCTAGGGTCAGTGAAATGACCAGTTTTGGGGAACAGGATGAGCTTTTGGACATTGTGACTCAGTAACTTGTGGTTGATCTCTACAACTTAAGGTTTGCTCTCTACAACTGCCTAAAAGGAGGTTGTAGTGAGGCTGGTGTTGGTCTCTTCTCCCAAACTACTAATGATAGGATGAGAGGAAATGGCCTCAAGTTGTGTCAGGGGAAGTTTAGATTGGATATTATGAAGAAGTTCTTTCCTGAGAGGGTGGTTAGACACTGGAACAGGCTGCCCAGGGAGGTGGTGGAGTCGCCGTCCCTGTAGGTGTTTAAAAAATGAGTAGATGAAGCACTTCAGGCCATGGTCTAGTGGTTAGGGAGATGATAGGATAAAGATTGGACTTGATGATCCTGGAGGTCATTTCCAACCATAGTGATTCTATGATTCTATGATTCTATGATTTGATTCCAGATTTAGGAGGGATGACATGTGTATGAGCAATGGCAGAAAAAGCAGGGTGAAGGGAGCCGTTTCTCAGTCTTTTCCCTACTCCAAGTGTAAAGGAGGGTGTTAAATGGGATGTCTGTGAATACAAAGCAAAGACTTAACTAGTTTGCTGTTTGCAGACTGAACGGTCTTAGGAGGCACTGGTATTTAAAGGGGCTTTCAGCCCCTATGTGCCACTGTAGGGGGAGGTTCCTGAGGTTCTTATGTTTATATACAGAAAACTGTACTCCCTCCTCCCCAGAAAGATGCTGCATGGCTTTCTGCTTTTGCAAGAGGAGAGACTTGACAATGAGAAGGGAGAAGGGGTGACATGCAGGGCTGACATCTCTCTGGTTTTAATATTATCCATCTGAGCACATTTCACAGACTCCACAGAGCAGTGGGAAACCAAGGTAAAGTGGACCTTTTGATAATAGATTTTCATATTTAAAAATACTTCTGAAGCAAATTCTTCAGACTTTCAGGGTTTTTTTCCATTTTTTTTTTTCCACTCATTTTTCACCATCCCATTGACATTCAAAGAAACCAGTTTCCTTGCGAAAAAATCGTGATTCTGATTTCTTTGATGTTAATAGACATCATGGTCTTTAAAACAGGAAAAAAAAAAACCCCACTTAACATACTGGATTTCCCAAGATGCAATTCCTCTTAACCAAATTCAGCAGAAATCCTTGCACTTTTCCATAACCATGTAGGCTGCCATACTCTGCTGTACAATAGGAGAAGAGAGGGAATGTAACTGACATTTAAGGGAGTCATCTGGAGAATCAGACTCTTCGGTATTGTGTCTGCTTCCATCACCAACGTGGCAACACCACATTGTCAATTCTCTTAGGACAAAGACTTCAAAACTAGAGTGCTTAAACTCAGACACCTCCATAGGTTTTCTGAGATCTGAAATCACCAAACAAAAAGCCTTTAGGTGCCCTGTGGGTGTCAAACCATGAATAAAAGCATTTATGCCATGTCCCTGATATCACCTCTAGGCAGCTCTGTCTTCCCCAGTTCTGAAAGGAGACTAAAAGTACATACCCCCAAATGACTACTGTACTGAGCTGAGGTGCTTGCAAGGGGCTTTGGAGGAAGTACCAAGAGGTCTGAGAAGTCAAACTCCCTCCCTTCCTCTGCACTCTCTCGGAGTAAAATTCACTCCTACAAAAAGAGTGTCCAAAGCTAAGTTTTTACAGGCTTTAATTTGTGCTAGATACTCCTCAGCAAATGCTATTCCAGATGCCAAAGGCCAGCTGCAAACTCCACAGCAAGAGCTGAAATCAATTTGCAGCCAAAGTAAAAAAGCTTAGGTATCTATCTCTGGGTCCTTCGCTTTCCAACAAAGCCATGAAATGAGCTGCTGCCTTTGGTTACATGGTTAATTTCAGAAATGAAAAGACCAGTAGCAATAACAGCATTGCTGACTACGTGGTGAGGACCTCGGGAAAGAAGATGCCGGTAGCCTTTGCAACCATGCTGCCATATACCCTCTCGGAAACAATTTCCTTCCAGTTTTTGGAGAAAATAGAATAGGGCTACTTCTGGGGAAGAAATTCAACCTTTAAAACTTGTATTCAGGTGAGCGAGGAAGTCACTAGATAAACAATAGTGAATATCACCGTGGGTCAAAGAAAAGTGCCAGAGATTATAAAAACAAAGTCAAAATTTGAGGCACTCAGTAAAAGGAAAAGAGAAGTAATCTTAAGCATATGGGAAAGGCGAGCAAAGCTTTTTACTTTTTTTTTTCTGCAAGATGAAAATCATTTCCTATTATCACATAAATAAAACCACCTTTCAGTGTATCTGGGAGATGGGAATTTTATTTTCCTTTTTCTCTCAGATTGAGAACAAAACAAAATAAAAAGAAACTCTGTTTTCACAGTTGATGAGAACAGTCCAAATCCTCTAACTGTGCTAAATCCAGCAAGAGCAAAGCCTGATCACTAGTGCCACATCTGCCATTTGACACAGTCTTCTCAGAGACCTCAAACACCAGGAGTCTGCTCCCCTGCTAAGTGAACTGTAACATTTCATGTTTGCTGTTTGTACCTTTCGCCTGTCGTTTTAGGCTGAAGAAGGCTGAACTCATATACTTTAAGAAGGAAGGTTAAAGTTTGGGGAATGTTTTGTTGTGGGGGTGTTTGGTGGTTTTTTTCATTTTTTTCTGAACCAGAACTTTCTGGACAATTGGGTAAAAACAAGTAAAGAAGCAATGTGCCTGACATCCAGGAAGATGGTATCTAACTTTCCTCCAAGGTGAGTTCATCCCTGTGCTAAGCACCAGAAGCAGGCCTGTATGCCGAGGACATTTCCGTCAATTAGGTCATGAGCAGGGCACGGCAAGTGGCTTGCACCAGTGATGGGTTCCTGCACCAAGGTTGTATGTACCCACACTGCTGCTCAGGAAGGAGCAATAACACCCACCATGTCCCCATCGTGTATTTTATACCCTGAAAAGTAACTGCTATCCAATGAAATTTTATTTATTTAAAAATAATTTTGTTTCCCATGTGGTTTTTCAGAGGCTATAATTCGTCTCAGTATTGCTTAACCATGTTTTCCCTTTCATGATGGTTTCTTGATGTCCCTGTAGGTGATTATGCTTCAGTTGGCAGTTTATACCTCAACAGCTTTGGAGAGCTGAGATCCTACCTGCCCAGCATGGAGAGAAGACAAAACACAAAATAGGCAAGCTACCTGAGTTGACTGTATGGACTTACTATGTCCAAACAAATCTTGCTCTTTAGCATATTAATGTCAAAATGTGTCTGTAGTGAAATGTCTCCTCATTTTATAAATAAGAACCAAGCACAAAGGAGAGGAGGGACCAGATCTCCCAAATCTCAGACTGATGCCTTAACTGCAAAACAATCTAGCCTTCATGGCATTTTTAGTATTTCAATAGAGGAAAGCTCTTGGAATGCAATTTAGAATTGTAAAATACTAAATTTAGTCAGCTGTGAATCAAACACATGGCACAACAGAGACAGGAGCTCACCCAACCATGTCTTCCGTCACTAGCAGAAATACAGATTCAGGAGAGGACAAAAAAATATATATATTTATATATCTCACCATTGCCTCAGTCATCCATGGTAAATCTGCTTATCTAGAGCTAGAGACTGCATGGATCCTCTTCTCTGAATGCTTCTCGGACTGGTGTATGAAATACTGGAATTCCTTAAAGACTAGCCTAGTGAGGAGACAGCCCTGACACTCCACTATATTTAAAATGCCCATGTTAAACTCTGGTATGAATTACACTGCATATTTTTGGCTGAGATTAAATTGACTCACAATGATTTGTGCCTCTCTCCTGTATAGTAACTTTTCATTAGACACACAGATGTCTTAATAACACTTTGGTTTGGCTTTAGCTTCTCTTCTAACCAGCCTCGCTCCCAGTATTTGTGCTGGGGGGTGGGGATGGCTGAGAAATTTATTTCTTTCTGTTGCATGTGGAAAGCATTAGCTAACAAAGACTTCTTTACTGTCACACCAAGCTCCCTTACACTCCTAGTTTCCTCCATATAATTCTTTAACTACAGCTTCTTCTTACAGGGGGATGATAACTGTATAGCTCATATTGGGTTATCTCTCCTATTCCCCACAGAAACAATAAGCAATTGCCCCCACCACCAAGTAGGCTATGCTGGCAGCATCACAGCAAGAAAACTTACACATGACCAGAAGAGCTGAAAATCCTATATGCAAAATATACTCTTCCAATTCCTATCCCATTTATCCTTAGGATCATCAACTGCCTGTTTAGATATAGTGGTGGTTTGACCTTGGCTAAATGCCAGGTACCCACCAAGCCGCTCTATCACTTTCCCCACTCCCCCTTTTCTCAGCAGGGCAGAAAGGGGGAAAGAAAATAAGACAGGAAAAAAACAACCCTTGTGGGTAAAACAGAAGCAGTTTTAATGTAAGCAAAGCAAAGCAAGGTCCGCGCACAGAAGCAAAAAGAAGAAAACAGATTTATTCTCTCCTTCCCATCAGCAGGCGATGGGGGGCCTTCTCAGGAAGCAGGGCTGCGATACGCGTAGCGGTTGCCTCGGAGGACCAAGGGTGACCCCACCCCCCTTCCCCTTTTTCCCAGCTTTATACTTGAGCAGATGTCACATGGTATGGAATATCCCTTTGGTCAGTTCGGGTCAGCTGTCCTGGTTGTGTCCCCTCCCAAGATCCTGCCCACCCCATCCCACTGGGGGGAAATGTTGGGAAGAGCCTTGGTGCTGTGTACGCACTACTCAGCAGCAGCCACACCACCAGTGTGTTATCAACACCCTTCTAGCTCCCAGCATAAAACACAGCACCATGAGGGCTGCTATAGGGGAAAATCAATGCCGGCTCAGCCAGACCCAGTACAGATATGTAATCAGAAATTAAATTGAGTGAGATGGTTTTCCAGAAGTCCACAGACTCAAGGGTCCCAAAGAATTGGCAGAAGTGGGCTATGGTTTACACTGACATCTAAAGAGATTCAGGTAGTAACATCCATGCTGCACATTGGCCATCTTTAGGAAGGTCAGTGCTATCCATACTGTAAGCATTGACACTTGATCAGATGTCCCTCCCACTGTGCCTCAACTTTCCACCTGGAAACAGAGCTTTCCCCACTGAATTTGAAAGATCTTCAGAGCAGTTCCAAGCTGATCCTAGATATCTGACTAGCAGTTACTGTACTGAGACTCTGATTATTGGTGTGTTCTCTCCAAACCACCACATAACAATTGTGAATCAAGAAAATGTCAAAACCATACACATATACTCAAAACAAACAGAAATAAATACTCCTTTTTGGAATGATTTTTACCGCATTATGAAATCTTGAACAAAGAAAATAAAATCCTGTGCTGACAGTTCTGAATTGTTTTGAAGGAAAACACAAGGGACAGGGGAAGAAAAACGTGCCCCTGCTCTCTTGCATTATTAGTTTCTAGAGCCACTTCTTTCCCTTTTTTTTTTTTTTACTGGAGAAGTGGGAGGGGGGAGAGAGAGGGAGAGAGGGGAAAAAAAGTATTATAAAGTGAGAGTTTAACCCCATCAGGACCTCTTTATAATGCTTGCACAGCAAACTCTGTGGCAGCAGCAATAAAAATAATGAAAGGCTTTGTCTCTCTGTTGAAATGACACACCATGTTTTATAAGCATTTCAAACATTTTCATTGAAAAATTGTATTTCAACAAAACAAAATCAAAAGACACCTCAATCAGGTTCACAACACTTCCATCCCAAAATACTTACCTCTTTTTTTAAAAAAAAGAATTGTTAAAAAGTTGCCTTGTGGCACTTTTTCAATCCCTTCTAACAGTGATGGTGATGGTATTTTTAAAGTTTTCTTCACCTTGCCACTTTCTGGATGCTCCCTCTTGTTCTGTTCCCCAACTGAGAGGAAAGGCATTGTTTTTGACAGAACAGCTCTGGATTGGGACCAGTATTTCTGAGGCCTGATTGTGATTAAATAAATTTTCAAGTTCTTTGAGTTTGAGGACACCATCTCACCTTGGCTAACATTTCTGTGTTTTTTCACTCTCCCCTCCTCCCCGCTCCCTTTCGTTTTAATACAGTTAATCTGTTCCTGGGTTTTGCTACAATAAACTCTCTAGATTAGTATTATTAATAAAATCCTACTATCCACCCCCTCATTCAATTAATCTATGCATCCTTTTTTGTGTGTAAAGGTGTCTGATGTCAACTTTGATGATTTAGTGGCCATAAAAAATAAAAATAAAATAATAAAATCACCCAGTAAGCTCTTAAAAAATAAGGAGAAGGGGTGAGGAGAAGGAGGCCCTGTGGTACAAAACTATAAAAGGTTAGATTAGACTTTAGCAGAGAAGTCTCTGTGATAATTACTGTTATCTGCTGATCCATAAACTCTTCACACAAACTGCAACAGTAAACCAAAAAACTGACACTTTAATAGCAATGTGCTTTGTAGTGCGGGGACATCTCTCCTCCTCCTTCCCACGTCTCTTTGCCTCTGAATGCTTCATTTCCTTGCAGCCCTCTGACAGGCGGAGCTGACAATCTGGATTCCTAGGAAGCAGTGAGCAGCTAGAGGTTGTCACTAATTGTTGCTAAACTTTTGCAGACTCGCAGCTTGATCTAGTTGGGAAAGGAGGAGGAGGACAGGGTGAGACAGACCACCACTCTGGTAGCTTGGGATATTTTTTTGGAAAGGAGAAGAAAATAAGAGGATGACAAGACAGTCTGGGGAAAAAAGATCCAAGCCTGTCCGAAGTGCAAGTCTCATTGAGGGTCTGCCATTCCCTGCTGACCTCAACTGGAATACAGTGGCACGGCTCCACCAGCTTGAGCTGGTTTACATCACCAGCTGTTCACCAGTCCCCAGCATCTGCAGCACAGCCCTTTTGTGATTCATGGCAGAAAGGGATCTGGCCACCATGCAGATGGAAAGGGAGAGGTACAGAAGCATCAGGAAATCTTTCTGGACTTGGCTTTTGTGACATCAAATAAAGAGCAAATTCATCAATGCCAAGTTAAGAATGCAGCTCTGGACAGGGATATGTTTCTCATGTTTGAAAATCATTTTACAAGTGGCAACTTCGTGGTGATTCTGTAGATTCACACAATGTCAGTCCCTTGCAGGTACCAAGGGGGAAATTGGATAAAGTAAGGGAAAAATATAGTTAAGGAAGAGCAAACTTGAAAAGGAGAATTTGAGTCAGAAAACTACCCTATATATAGCCATGCAAGAAGTACTCTGCAGATAGTGATTCTATAAAAGAATTAAGAGGAAATTGCAAATTTCAATTATATTTAAAGACTATAGGCCAAAACATCATCCAGCATAAATCACTACAGGCAATAGAACTCCACTTCCTTCCACTGGCCCCATCTTTGTCTCATTTCTCAGCCCATTAGAATTTAACAGGAAACTGTCAGCCATCCCCAAATATTTTGAACCATGTAGTAAAATTCAAGAGAGATTCACACCCAGTTTCTTATGTCCTACAAGAACACTGAAAACTCCTCTTGCAAAGATCCTACTTTCTACTTTATGGTATCAGATTTATCGACTCATTTGCTATAGAACACTTAAAATTTGGTAACATCCTACTCAGTTCAAAGGGAATTTATTCTGAACAACAACTTCCACAACACTTTTATGTAAAATACCATTATATGACCCAAAAAAACCAACCGATAAATTTCTAAACTGATAACCGGAACAAAACCAACCCAGCAACTTGGAACAAGAGATAAGCATAAACCAGGTCTAATAAAATTAATTAACAATAGTAACAAAATATTTTACAATTTCTTCTAGATTCACAGACTCTAAGAATACAAGGAGACACTGTGGTTTTTAGTTTGACCTCATATACAAAACATTCTCAGAGTCTCACACAGCAGCTTCTGCATCGGGTCCTTCTATTTTGTCTAGGATACAGCACATCTTAAAAAACAATTCAATTTTCATGTGAAGATCCTGCACTGATGGAAGATGAATCATGTTCCCAGATACACTGCCCAGCAGCATCCCTTTTTGCATAGTCTTTAAAACCTTTTTTCTGGTCTAATCACAGCCTGCAACTTCAGAATCAGGTTACATAAACTGAATGTGTACCTAGATCTATTTTTTCAGTGTGGTAGTAATAGTCAGGCAAACACATATGCTCAAAATTTGTAGAAACAGGTAGAAAATCCTGAAATCACAATGTACAGTCCTCATTCTTCCAGGAAACCGTTATCCTGATCAACAGGCTTTCTGTGAAATTCCTGCATAAAATATATACGTATATGTTACCAGTTTGAGGGAGGGTCTCAGTAAACTGAAAGGAAGAAAGCATTAGAAACAGACAAAAGATTTTTATTTATTTTTTAGCCACACTGCATAATTACCCTGTGCAACAAATTGCCACAAGGTTCCACGAAAGCCAAGACCTTACCGTAACTCCAAATAGGATTCGACATTTATATGCATAATGAGAACATCCACAGTTACCGTATCTTGGATAAGAAATGTTAGGGAAATAACCCTCATGCTTCTAAGCATAAGTCAACTGCATACGAACAAAGTTGAGAAGAAACTCAGTTTATTCTGTACTTATCCCTCATGTGGATTTTAGCACTTGTTCTGTGACATCCACAACTGAGCATTATCTGGAGGTAGAAACAAATGGTTGGTTCAGTCAAGCGATTCTAGCAAGATTCAATTATGCAAGTATAATTTTCAAGTCACTAGTGAACACACAAGATCTGCTCCTCAGTTGGATTAATCTTTTTCACTTACATAGCTATCTTGTGGATAACAGATATCCATACTGTCTGCAGCTATATGAGAGAGGAAACTTGGATGTATACACACCTATAGGATTTAATTGAGCATGATCTTAAAAAAATCTTTAAGATGTATTGAAACATTAATAGCTATCTATCTGTGAGATCAAAACGTTGTCAAATAGATTATATAAACTCTCAGAGTTGTTTCTATAAAATCTTGATGATTTCATTCCTACTGAGTTTTGCAGGACTTTGTCGTAAGAAACTAATAGGTTAAGAGTACTGTTGAACTGGTCTCATGCCTGCGGTAGGCAAAGGGTATATTTTCATCAATGGCTGGTAATTCAAAGAATTGCTCTGAAAAATTAAATAACATATAGACTTAAAGGCTGCAAAATACTTGACAGCCATCTAAGACTTTACACTGGACTTCCTTGCTGATTCAATCACCTTTTCTTCTTTGAGGACCAGCCACTAAGCTTATGAGTCCACTTCTGGTTCTGTTAATGAGATAAATACTCCACTGCAATCAAGTAAGATTTCCACTTAGACAGGGAGATCCTAGGTTACATACCAGGTTACATTACAAGACTATTGACAAATACATGACCTTTGTGTGGGACAACAGACCACATCTATCCCATTGTTCTCCTATGTGTTGCTCTCTGATATGTTTCTTTCAGGCAGAAGTCTCCCCAGCAATGTCTTTTCTATCCATACTGAGTGGTCTATTCTACCCATACTGAATGTCATGCTAGTCTTTGGCATATGTTCCTTTTTTTTCTGCCTGGGTCTTCTAAGACTGATTTGCTTTTCTTTATGGATTTAGTTAAGGCCCAGCACTGTGGGTACATGGCTTCCCTGAGCTCAGTTTGCATAGTAAATAAATGAACCATAGCACACAAAGTGAGAGAAAGTAACACAGAGCAGTTTGCTATTTGACTAGCTCAGTTATGTGCAGCCCCCAAGACTGCATTTAAAAACTCTCATTATATGTATACTACTTGATTATTTCTAAATTGTGAGGCTGTAACAAAACTGGTCTTTAAAATCATCCACCTTTGCCTGCCTGGTACCCTACAATCCACACAAGCCCTGAATGCAATAGCCAAATCCACCTTTGCCTTCGCCATCAGCTTTCCATCACGGTAAAGTCTCATTAGTCCAGACTGAGATGTACACAACACCACCCAGCAACCAGCAGATCCCACTCAGAGATGAAGCGAAACAAAATCAGAGGAGGGAGGAGTGGGGGGTTAAAAATATCTCAGAACCTCTAGCCTCTCTCCTGGGCAACTTTCAATTCCATTTATTTATTTATTAATTAAAATCATTTAAGCCATGGAAACAATCTCTGGAGACATGGAGTCTCATTTAGATTATTATTTTTTTTTTCCCCTCCCTGCCTCCTTGGAGCATCCTGGAATGATCTCTGCATGCCTCCTGAGGGGACACATGGCACTTGCAAAGCCAGAGGCAATGTTCAGGCTCTTGTTCGGCCATGAAAGACCCACAAGAGAGAGTCTGTTCCTTTCAACTTTTCTGTCTGACCACAGCCCATGAAATAAGCCCTGAAGTTCTGGCTCTGCTGAAGTCAATGCCAAAACAGCTACAGCCTCCCTGAAAACAAACAAACAAAAAAACCCCCCTCTGTCCACCTTCTGCTGCCCCTTGAAAAACAATCTTGAGGCATAACAGCTTTAGGGTAGAGCAAGTAAGTCTTGGCTGAGAAAGAAAACAGAAAATATAACACCCAGGTTCAAAATACGGCGTGACTTCTTGAGACAGAGTTGGCCCAGCAGCCACTGACAGCAGAAACAAAGGACCCACTAAAAAGCCAAAGATCCAGAAGTAGTGCAGTAAATGGCTTCACACATTTAGTTTGTAGCTTCCTAATTCATGGACCCTTCTCCATGCCAGCAGGAAAACACTGAAAGAATAGCTCTTGATTTGGATGTTACAGTCACCTGCCCCCAAACTGCATCTAGCTCTCCCTCACGTTACCAGCCAAGTCCTTTATCTAGGGGAAAGAATGAGGTTTGGAAGAGCTGGGAGAAGAGACTGTTTCAGTGCACAGGCACTGAACTGGGGAAGTTGGGGTGCAGAAGGTGTGGAGTAGTGGGTGCTGAATTCACTCCTGATGTATTCTTATGGGGAAACTGAGGCATGGAAATAAGTACAGCTATTGGCCTGAAACTGCTGAGAAACACTACCAGGAACCTAACCTCTCTCTCCATCTCTTTGTTCAGTGCCTGGACTTCAATGGCTTTCCCTTCTTTCAACCAGGATGTATCTTTATCCGTTCCTGAAAGCTATTTTTTTCAGTTTAGCTCCATTCAGAGTCCATTTCCAGCCACAGAGAACACTGCACTCCTACGGCAAAAAGCTCTGCAACGTCAAAGCACTCTGTAAAGTCCTCCCTCTGTCTCCATCTCTTTCTTGTTTTTTCCTTTCTCTCTTTTTTCTTTTTTTTTTTTTTTTTTTTTTCCCTTCACAGCCCCTCACATTATTCATCATAATCATAAAACATTCATTTGTGCTTCTGACCAATTGGAAGGCCCTCACGGGAGGCTATAAAGGGGGGGTGTCAGGGTTATAATGAATGTAAATGCCAGGTGTTTAAGCTGGATAATGTGCAATTTGCAACTCAAGCAATCTGCACAATAAGCAAACCTAACGTTATGGTACCTGATAGGGGCACGATGGCCATTCTGAGAGAATGAAACATTTTACGACCTCTATGTTGCCCTGATCTCATGATCTAATAATAGTCCAGACAAAATTAGTTCCTGCTATAATGTCTTTGAATGTTTTGGGGGTGGCGGATGGGGAGGAGGGATTTCAAGGAGTTGGAGAGGGGGATGAAAATTATATCAGGTGGCTGAGCTGAAGTTTCAGAGGATCAAAGGGAATTGAGAGATGGATGTGCTATTTAAGACAATAACCTTCTGCTGAAAGTGAGGAGGTTGAAGACGGGTCTTTCATAACTATTTTGCACACATGCATATAGGCATGCACAGAGCTGTTCCCCAGGATTTGGCTGCAGATGAAATAAAAATAGGTTGATCTTTGTGAAGAGGCTGATTTTCTGGCAGTGTGGGGCTGGACAGTCTTATTCCCCAATGACTAATAGAGTGTCATCGCTCAGAAATTAGCTAATCTCGGGCTGGAAATAACTGCAAAGAGGAGTTATTCCCATCTCGCCCCCCTGATCTCAAAAGCGAGTTTCATTTTCTTTCTTTTCTCCCTTCAAGACCGAGTCTGGCTTGGCGAGGGCAGGGGAATGGCAGGTCTACATCCCCTCCTCTCACCCTATTGAAGAAAACAGCACAGCAGCTGTTGTGCTCGAGTGGTAGGGGCACCCCAGGAAAGCCTCTCCTTTTTTCTCTGCTGTCTGTACAATGCTCTTTAAAATACAGTTCAGTTTGTGAGGAACACTGGGAGGAAAGAGAAAGGAAAAAAATACCTTTCAAAGAGAGCACTGAAAGCCTCAGAAAGCGTGGTTCTCTTGGGGAATTCTGTCAGGTTGGTTGCTCTAACCCACATGATATAAATACTTTTCTCTTGTGGTATGACAGCTCCAGGCAGCGTTCACCATACCTCCACAGGGCAGGAGGGGAGTGCAGGGGCTGACCTGTCGAAACTGCAGGCCTGGCTGAACTCCACTGAAAAATCCTGCTTATCCTTCCCTATCACAGAATCACAGAATGATAGGGGTTAGAAGGGATCTCTGGAGATCACCTGGTTCAACTCCCCTGCCAGAGCAGGTTATCCCAAAGCAGGTTGCAGAGGGTGGCATCCAGGTGGGTTTGGCATATCTCCAGAGACACAGACTCCACCACCTCTCTGGGCAGCCTGTGCCAGTGCTCTGACACCCTCACAGTAAAGAATTTCCTCCTCATGTTTAGATGGAATTTCCTGTGTTCCAGTTTGTGCCCATTTCCCCTCGTCCTGTCACTGGGCACCACTGAAAAGAGTCTGGCCCCATCCTCCTGACACCTGCCCTGCAAGTATTTATAAGCATTGATAAGATGCCCCCTCAGTCTTCTCCAGGCTAAAAAGCCCCAAGTCCCTCAGTCTTTCTTCATAAGAAAGATGTTCTAGTCCACTTATCATAGCCCTTTACTGTACCATCCCCAGCAGTTCCCTGTCCTTGAACTGGGGAGCCCAGAACTGGACACAGTACTCCAGATGTGGCCTCACCGGGGCAGAGTGGAGAGGGAGGATCACCTCCTTCAGCCTCTTGGCCACCCTCTTCTTAATGCAGCCCAGGATGCCACTGGCCACATGGCTGGCTCATGATCTCCACCTCTTGGCTTCACTTGACCAGCCTCAGCCCTGATGTTGCTCCTGGGTGAACCTCACAACACATGCACACCTTCCAGCATCCTAGTGCTCAGTCTCAACCTCTTTACTCGATCTAACCACAGCATCCTCAGAAACACTGCTTGGCTTTTGGACATCACAGCTTGTGTCCTCCTTAAACTGGAAATGCCATTTCATAAAGCCGTCAAAAGCATGTCAGAAATGGTAGCATGGACTTTCTTTTATTTATTTATTTTTCTCAAAAGTAATATCGCAGCTCAGCACAGTCTTGTGAGCAGTGTCTACCAGGCTGGATATACTCCAAGAGTCCACATCTATTTCATTTTATAATGTGGCTACTTTTTGGGTTTGAATCCAGAAGGGAAACTCTAAGGCTTGTTGTTATGTTTTGTTTTGTTTTTCTAAACACTTCGGGGTGAATTCTTCCTCTATATCTTTTGTGTTTATTATTGAGTAGAAACGTGTGTATATGTGACAGCCAGACAGATAACCCACCTGTTTTTTCAGTTGTTTTTCAGAAGGATCTCACTTTCAGGAAATTTCTATTGGAATAATCAAATTTTAAAGTTACATAAAAAAAGTTCTTGCACCAACAATGATAATTTAGCCACAAACTCTCCCTGAGAAGTTCCCATCAGAAATTTCATGCATACATGAATACAATAATTGCCAAACAAGCTGTGATCAAATTTGGCTTGTTTTTTTTTTATCTCTTGAACCTCTGTGAAACCAGAGAAACAAGCCAAACAAGCAAATAAGCATCTGTTATCGGTCTGATGTGCTTACCAGCTTCACACTACATTTTCTACTCATAGACTCTCAGAATTCCCTCAAACATTTTTTCTTGTGGCATTTTGTTAAGTTTCAGATGAAGTCTCTCTTCCTTGCAACTTTCCTGTCCTTCTGGTCTATAAATTTACATCTGATCACTATATTCTAGACTACATACAAAGGTCTGAAGCTTGGCACACCTTCCTTCCATTCCCACCTCATAGAATCATAGAATCATAGAATCATAGAATAATTATGGTTGGAAGGGACCTCCAGGGTCATCAAATCCAACCTTTATCCCATCATATTCCTAACCATTAGGCTATTAGACCATGGCCTCAAGTGCCTCATCAAACCATTTTTTAAACACCCCCAGGGATGGTGACTCCACCACCTCCCTGGGAAGCCTGTTCTAGTCCCTAACCACCCTCTCAGTAAAGAACTTCTTCCTAATATCCAACCTCAGCTTCCCCTGATGTAACTTGAGGCCATTTCCTCTCATCCTGTCATTAGCAATTTGGGAGAAGAGACCAACACCAGCCTCACTACAACCTCCTTTTAGGTAGCTGTAGAGGGCAATGAGGTCTCCTCTCAGTCTCCTCTTCTCCAGACTAAACAACCCCAGGTCCCTCAGCCGGTCTCCATACGCCCTGTTTTCCAGACCTCTCACCAGCCTCATTGCCCTTCTCTGGACTCGCTCCAGCACCTCAATGTCCTTCCCATACTGTGGTGCCCAGAACTGGACACAGTACTCAAGGTGTGGTCTCATGAGTGCTGAGTACAGGGGCACGATCACCTCCCTACTCCTGCTGGTCACACCGTTTCTGATACAGGCCAGGATGCCATTGGCCTTCTTGGCCACCTATGCACATTGCTGGCTCATGTTTTCAGCTTCTCACAGGCCTTTTTGACAGCATTTAGCCACCCATGAGCGTATAACTCTCTTAAAACCTTAACAAGTCAGCTGCATGCCACTGCCCTCCTAGTTGTGCTTCACACATAGAAGACAGAAAGTGAGACTTCAGCCATTTCATGGTCATAAACTGGCCCATGGTGGGGTCCCATTTCATGTGAACCTCAGGCTGTCCTAATCCTCAGCCCTTAACCACCTGAAACCTCTTTCCTAAAAGCTATGCAGGGCTGCAGCTAGTCTCTATGAATTCACTAGTTTCAGGTGAACTGCAAATAATAACATCTACTTACACTGCACCTAGGCATCTCTCTACATTTCTGAAGACAATGTCCTGAGGTTGGAATTGCCAAAACTATTAATAGTAATGATTTTAAATTTGAAAGAGATGTCCATTCTGTGCAGCATACGATACAGACTGAAGAGGAGTTACTTCTTGTCCTTCTTCCAAGCTCTATCACAACCCTTGATGATGGAGTCTCCTCAGGTCATTATCAAGTATCTAACATTTGCTGCCAAAGGGATTTAGGCACGGAATAACAGAACCTGGCAAAGCTTGACAACTCCTTTCATTTCAACAACATATCCAGAAGTGGGTGACGTTTTACCAGGGATGAAGGGTAGTTTGCCTGATTTTCTGTTGTAATTTCCTGGTTTGGCTTTTTAATTGCATGTGTGTGGGGAAAAATATATCAGAACTTGGCAGGGAAAAAATGCCCCTTCACAACCTGAATTCTGCAGATTTTATTTTCTGGAGCAGATGATGGTCTTTGTTTATAAGGAAAATTAGGCCAAATCCAACATTTTCACAGATGGAGGAGCCTGAATTATTTATCAGAGGTTCATGATTTTTCTCTCTTCCCCCCCCACCCCCCCCCGCCCTCCACCTCCCCCCAACTGGTAAATAATCAAGTACAAAAAGGCTGATATTTATTTCAAGACTGGGATCAACTCCACACCAGAAGAGCTAAAACAATTTCTCTCCATTTTACTCCCTCCCTTTTTCTCTCCCTCTCTTCTCTTTGAGATATTCCACTTGTATAAATAATTAAACATTCATTGGGCCAAGAAAGAAGGAGGAGGAGAGAAAGAGACTGAATTTTTGGTGTTGCGGTTGAAACATACACAGAAAAATGTTTAACACAATGAAAAACAAATGAAATGGCATAATTTAGCTAGTTCCAGCTGTTTCAACTGAGGACATAAGGAACACTGAAGTAGAGACTGATGAGATAATATGTTCCCATGGAAACTTTCCTCCTAATGTCTAACCATTAAAAGGTTGGTTTAAGTCATGAATTTGGAAGCTTTACATTACTCTGTCTTCCTTCTTTTATTTACTAGTTTCTCCATGCATTTTTCTTTTATTTTCTGTGTTTAAGGTCTATGAAAATTATTATCATTGACTGTACTCTTAGAGTAATTAGTTACACTGGATCAGAGACTGGAGAGACACAAACATCCCTGGAACAAGAATGGAGAATGCTTATGCTAGGTGTTTTGTTGGTTTTTTTTTTTTTTTAATTCTGTATGCTGTTCTAAAGCCACAGAAGTTGCAGACAACATCTGGACATTTGAAAGACAAGCAACAGGAGAAGGAACAAGGGAAGAAAAAAAAAACCAAACAGGAGCTCTTATGAATTGAGAACAATGTGAATCACAGAATCACAGAATGGTAAGGGTTGGAAGGGACCTCCGAAGACAATCTAGTCCAATCCTCCTGCTAAAGCAGGATTCTAGAGTGGATCACACAGGAACACATCCAGATGGTTTTTAAATATCTTCAGAGATAGAGTGTCCACAACCTCTCTGGGCAGCCTATTCCAGTGCTCTATCACTCTCAGAGTAAAGAAGTCTTTTATTATATTAAGATTGAACCTCCTGTGTTCCATGGGAATTAACAAGTACCTTGCCCTGAAGATTTATACTGGTGTGGAGATCAAGGTTAGAGTATATTCAGCTTACTCATGAGGAAAGCTGATCAAAATCCCACAGGAAAATGCAATCCTTATCAGCTTGGTCTACCCATATTATACTAGTGAAGCTCCCAAACCTTTGTGGATCCACATATAAGAATTTAACTCTGCTCTACCAAAAAATAAACCAACCAACCACCAGCCCTAACATACTACTGCATCTCTTGAAGTAGTCCTGACTGGATCCCATTAGCAAAGATCAATTTCAGAAAGAAGCAGAAGCACAAGGATCTAGCTGAGAAAAAGTTTATTGCATGTGAAATATCTTATTTAACTCCAGAACACTGTGACAGAAATGAATTATATATGCAGAAGACAATAGATGTGGTATTTCAGCTCAGTGATGCCTCTTTGACACTTGAAAAGAAATGCAAGACTTTGAGCAGGTTGAAGAAAGGATAGATCCCTTAACTGTACCACAAAAGGGTGATGTGATAGTCCTCATGCATACACATAAGTCCAGGCTTTGACAGCACCTCCTGTGAAACACCCAGCAGCTTATTTTTAGCACAAAGAACCAATAGTAAAGGGACAGTTGTGAGAGATCATTACTTGAAGTTTAGCAAAGACTTGGCATAACAACCAGAAAAAAAACAATCTG
This sequence comes from Podargus strigoides, assembly GCA_028020825.1. Lineage (NCBI taxonomy): Eukaryota > Metazoa > Chordata > Aves > Caprimulgiformes > Podargidae > Podargus > Podargus strigoides. The sequence goes on from CM051663.1 coordinate 25,341,334, forward strand.
ATTAGTCTGCTCAAAGTCCTGCAGATGTAGTCCTGTCAAAACAGCTGAAACTAGATTGGTTTTTCCTTTGATGGCCATTAAACATGGGTTATGCTCCACTGATCAGTTGATCTAATGGAGAGGTCAGTTTTCATGAGATGTGGTATGTAAGAGAGCTAAGGATAGGGGTCATTTTTCTTTCAAGTATTTGGCTTTGGCTTTGAAGGAAGTTATCTTGTAAGAAGAGTGAGATAAATACAGAGAAGTTTCATGCATATTCTAACCTCTTTCCCTATAAACTTCAACTCCATCATACTGTTATGCTTTGCTTAATCTCAAGGAATTAACCTCAGAAAAAAAATTTTGGTGATGTCTGGACTAATCACAATCACAGTACAACAAATAATATGCTCACTGGTAATTTGTCAAATATCCCACTTGCACTCCAGAAGATTTTTCCCATGCTCATCTGCTTGCCAAACTCTATTCGTGTCCCTGCAGAACATGGAAAGGTTGGCTCACTTGGGGATGGGGAAAGCAGGCATCCCTGCAGAGTAGTCTTTGCTTTCCAACTCAGAAAAGTTCCAGTCAAAGGAAGAGGTACAGACTGGAAAAAGGTAAAAGTATCAGCACCTTAAAGCATCTGTTAAGTGAGAATTGTGTGCACTGGAAGTGTAAGCCAGTCTTACAAAATGCTGAACAATCACAACTGTCCTCGCAGTGAAGGGGAGAGGAGTGCTTCACAGGGATATGTGGCAAGGGATCTTTTCCACCTAGATAATTGTGAGTTTTCTCACTCAGGGATTAGGCACAGGCTTTGCACACTGGTGCAGAACAAGGAATTTAGTTATTCAAATGGATTTGAGGACATATTTAGCAAATAATTATTCCATGTCAACTTCATCAGATTCTTTTTTAAAGATACAAATTTGAACTAGGATATTTCACTCAACAAAAAGCTAGAAGGGTATTCAGAGATCCAAATAAGTAAAAAAATCCAAGTTACATTCACTTATCTTAAATGAATTAGAGCAGTTAAAAAAAAATAATTCATAAGGCTTTGAACTACCCAAATACATTAAAAGAACATATTATGATTATACATATATTTTGTCAAGGATATCATATCAGAAAAAAAAGAGTAGCACTGCTTTGCAAATATTTTTGGTCTAGCTAACTATATCTACAAAACTAAAAGTTTATGAGATTTATTCTTTGAATGAAATGTCAGTGATAAACTAGGATAAAACTCAGTATGTAGCTAAAAGGCTCTTATTACATACCATTTAACTGTCACCACTCGGTAACTGCAATTACAAATTACTGTAGCTTTACAGTCACCAATCTGAGATTAAATACTTGGGAAAAGTACTGAATAGACACTCCAAAGTAAATGATCTCTGCTCTAGTTTGCTAATAATTTAGGCATTGAAATGCTTGGACAAAACAGACTGATAGGGTGGGCTGGGAAGCCTGGTATGACGAAGGAAAAGGAATGTTTTGAGCAATCCCAAATAGCAGAATGTCACTTAATCATCAAAGGACACATGGAAAACACCCCAAAGGCATGGTCTATGCATGTGGAAGAGACCTAATGCTGGACTTCACAGACTGTATTTGATAAGTTCTCAAAGCCCGACAGACTTTTTCTCCATATGGATAAGCTAACTAGGAACCATAATTTTCAAGACAAATATAGTATTTTGGAACAAATAGAGGAACAAAGGAGCATTCTGAACACACCAAATTATTTTTGGCAATTTAAGTTCCTGCCTCAAATGCTCACATGAAGCAGCACAAAATAAACCCTATAAAACACCACCCCACTCACTCTGCTGGGGAGATGATGCTAAATAAAATTAGTTACAGGTGATATAATAGCCCAGATGGTTAGGACACTATTGGAAAGCATTCAGATAGAGAAAAGAGGAGATAAGAAAACTAGAATTGACAAGAACAACATGGAGGGTAAAAGTATACTTAAGTAGGAATTTATGAGATGAATAAAATATCAGCTTTGTAAAAGGTGATGCCAAAATAATCCTGCCTGTAGAGCTCAGACTCCAATGTGGCTCAGCATCCTCAGTGTTCAAGGGACACTCCTGCTCCTGCCTACATCTCAGCCAGCTCAGGAAACAGCAGCCATCACGACCAGTCCCGTTCAGCTCCACTTTCCAACAAAGTGTGAAATCAGCATTTGGATTTGAAAGCCCTGTTCCAAAGCACCTGAAACTTGTATCTGCCATTTTAATTGACTGAGAGACTCTTAAAAGGAGGGAGCTAAGCACAGCCTGCAGGTACACAATGCCTGACAGCCAGTGTTAACAAGGACATACTTAGCTTGCCTGAAGAAACAAACAAGCACAGAATTGATAACTATTTCATGAATGAGCTGTAACACCTTGTTTTAAAAAGATGCTGTCAGAAGAAAGATACAAACAAAACAACACATGTTACTGAAGGGCAGTTGTTATTATCTGGGCTATTAGCAAATGGAAAAAACTATTAAAGCAGAAACAGTGTTAGAAATCTAATTCACTTTTCAGCATTAACACTATTTACTGCTTCACTCTTAAGTTGGAACAGAGAAAACAGACTAAGCAATTTTCTGTCCTAGTCCTAGCACAATTTCTTAGCAGTGCCTGGAACAGTGTGATTTCGGACTGTATACTTAGAGCTTACAAGCAAGACAGGCATGATCTAAGCAGGAGAAGTAATTAAAGAGGGAAGTTTAGAAGAATGTTGTCAACAACATCAGGCTGAGTTAATTTCATCATTTTTTGGTATAATTTCAACTTTCCTATAATAAATAATTGTTTTTTATTTTCCAGTTCCATTTAGAGTGTCCAAAAATGATCAGGACTCTAATGTGTTCAGCACTGTTCCCAGAAGAAATAATATTCCCTCCCATTCCCTAGCATATAGCTAGACAAGATAGCTAATCAGTCTGTGAAACCTGTCCCTAACTTCTCCTTTTCATAAAGTTCTCATGTCCCACTCAGCGACCCTAAAGCAACTCTTTGGCACAGACAAAACCCAGCTCCTGAATCCTATTTTTTTAGCTCAAATTTCATTGCTTATGTTCCCAGTCAACTTTAACATCTATAGACCTTTTGAATGTAGTGTACTATATAAAGGAAATGAAAGCAAAAGAGGTAACATGGAATCTGGGGCACAGAAAGGAAAAAACCATAAATTAAAATAAGAATTTGGAATTTTACTGACTTTTTATTTTTAAAGTTTGGAAATGCTTCTGCTGAACTTAAGTTTGTGTAAAATCATGAGCTTTTGAAGCACGGGATAAGCACTTTAAATGCAAGCCAAAGGAAAGTAATATACCCTTAGTACTATTTCCATTTAAACTGCTTAGCCACACACTTGCAGACATGAAACAATTCCACCGAGATCCTTCTGTGCTCAGGAAATTCTTCCTGGGTCACTGACCATCATTTAAAGGGCACATCTCAGCCCAGTGTCCAGCATGAATTTTTCAAATTAGCTTTCAGTTGCTGGCTCTGCAGTACACATGATTGTGATCAAAAAAACTTGTGCTTTTCAGAAAGGCCCTTATACCTGTTTAACAATCATAAAACAATACAAGAATGTATACTTACTACATTTCACATGCTGTGCAACCACATATACAGGCCCTATAAAAGTGAGACACCAGCTCCCCTGAAGACTCGTTATTAGACATGCATGCCTTTCCGAGAGAGCTGCTGGGATTCGTTGGAGGTGACAGGGGCCTGATGCAGGAATCACTGTAATCCTGTGGCCTCTATTATATCCAGAAGGTCAGGAGAAATGATGCCTTCTGTTCTTAAAAGCCTCTGAGTCCTTAATATTGAGGTAGGCATGGGAGAGCCTTTTGCGACCGTTGGTTCAGATAAACATCCTAACAGCATGATAGTGTTGGCTTAACCCCAATGCTATGTCAGCTGTTTCTACTGTCCAGAGACCTTTGTGTACCAGGGATGTGAAAGTCCTGCCAACATCAGAGGCATCTACTACAGAGTTCACCTCACCATCCCTCCTTGAAACTCACCTTTGCAGTGACACTTCCAAACCACTCAACACCCATGAGGCAGCTGGTGTGCTATCACTGCAACTTCACAACCGAATCATAATCCACTCTATATTACCTTGCTCTCCCTCCATCTGTTTGCTGTGGCCTCTCTCAGGCGTTCACATCTCTGAGCAGTTCAGGTCAAGGACCATCTTTTCATTTTGCATGTGGTAAGCAGTGAGTAATCCAGATCTTTTATCTTCAAAAAAGACCTCCCCCTCTTGTGGCACTGCTCACTATACTAAAACATCAGCAGCAGTCCTGAGGACTGGTCCAACTATGTAGTACAGCTGAAGTAGCCCATGTCAGCCTCAAACCCCTTCAGGTTATCCACTCCTCACTTGTTGCTCACAGCACAGCAGAGATGCTGCAGTGACACCAGAGCAGTTATGGGCAGTCCCCAATCAGAAGCGTGACACATGTCTGGCAGACAGAGACAGAAAAATATCCCTCTTCCTGCACCATGCCCTTGTCCTTGGTCCCTTTGGACACCACTTCCATCAGCTCAGCATGGTCAGGACTGAAATCCTTGGGTCTGTATCAGGAGCAAGTGGAGAAATCCATCAAGTTACTAATATGGATTTAAAAACAATTTTACACCTGTTTCCTCCCCCCTAAAAACAACAGCGGCAATAAATTCCACTACTTTGTTATTTCATGGCCCAATCTCTGACAACCTGCAGCACTAGCTTAAGTCCCCATTTTTCTTCTTTCTTTATTTAAACCAACACTAATCTCTTTGATCCATGTTTTTTTAAAAAAACAAACCAAACAAACCCAAAACCAAAACAGAAAAAAAAAATAGTTGGGAAATTACATTGGGGAGGTTATTTGATCCCATTCCAGTACATTTATATCTCCATTTTCTCCAGAGAAATAAATTAAATAAGGTATAATTCTGTTTGATTTAGAAAGATCAAGTGATGCTTGAATCGAACCTTAAGAGGGCACCATCTTTCCCCCTAAGTGCTTTGACTCACTTCCTCTCTACTGGCCTCCATCAGGTCAGCTCTCTTTGCCTGCTGCAGAATGGATAATACTTTTCTCCACTACTTCACTTTCCTACTTTGATCCTCACCTCTCCAGAGCAGGATCCCTCTCCTACTACCTCAGCAGATCTACCCCCATGAAAAAGTTTGGTGTTCCCAGATTTTTGCTGGTGTCCCATGCAGGGATTTACCATTGTTAGACTCAAGGCATATTCATGTGGGTTTTTTTATGGTATTGTAAGATATTGAAGTAATGGGTTGCAACAGGCTCTAATTTGACTTTTGGGAAGCCCTGTCCACTCACTCCTTTATGGACCCCAAGAACCTGGCCTTGAATGTTGTGCATACAGAGGCCCATAGTTAGGAAAAGGTGATAAGCACAAAAGCAAACCCTTCCCTCTTCAGGACATCATTTAAGGAGATCCTTAGCTAGATGTGCATGATGTGTTTCATGTGTCTGAAACTGAGTTGATTTCCCAAATTAATGCTGCAATTTTGGGTCAGGACTTATGCTGTCAGTGTAATTTTGATTTTTTTTTTTTTTCCTCCTAAATTCTTTGTTTTACTGTCACTGTGTGTACAAGGAAAGGCTTGCAAAACAACCTTAAAAATATATAGATTCTCTCTCCTGTACTTTGCAGTTTCAGTCTCATGATTTTTAAACTAACCTGGTGATTTTCAGTTCCCTAACATTATTCGTGCTTTACAGTCCTAGTGTTCAAACACGCTGCCTGGCGAACAAAGCGCCAGCCCAGGTTTTGTGGTGGAGCTGCCAGCGAGTCATTTGGTAGCACACTTAAATCAGCCACAAACCAGCTGTCCTGGTCTGTAAGGGAATGCATTGGGCTGCTGAAACTCTTCTCCTGAGCAGGCATAAAATTGAGTCGTGTCCACTTGAGGGTAGGAATACTGCAGGGTCTTTTTCACAAGCATGCCCCAGTGATTGGGAACAAATTCTTTCCTTTCAGTCTGTCCCCCTGGTTTCTATGCATGGGGTTATGTCTGCATAAATATTCTAGGGACCTGGGACTTTGGAGCTGAGGTAAGGAGGAGGAAGCCAAAGAAAATACATTTTAACTAGCAAGGACAGTCACTTCTCCTCTTTCAGCCACCTTGTGGGCTTTTGCAATAGAAGAGATATTTTATTTGTATTTAATAAAGCCCAGCAGTAGAGCTGCTTATGAATCAAGTCGCATCATGCATGGAGCTAGAAAAAATATATATTGGGATTTTCTAGCTCGCTAGAGTTATTAATCTGGCTCAAAGTCTGCAGTAGGATTTAATATATTAAGTGAAATTGCAAGCCTCTGCCCCTGTCTTTTTGCTAAGACAACAACATACATATGCCATATTAGATTCCATTTTTTGTACATTTCAGATAAGGAGTGGATTAAATAATGAATGAGATTCCAATTAGCTTGAAATTTTGCTTATTTCAGGCAACCTACTCCCTTCGCCTTTTATTTTTTTAATCAAAATGACTCCAACAGTAGAATATTTTTGCATTGATTTAAAGGGATTTTTTTAAGTGCTCATTAAATTTGAATTTACACATCTGACTTTTTTTTTTTTTTTTTTTTTTTTTTTTGTCCCAGACACTGAACACTGCATGAAAAAAAAAAAAAAAGAAAGATAAAGAGAAATGCACCCTGCTTTCGTCTTGAGTCATGTGAAATATTTCTCTGGTAGAGCACAACATAAAGATCAGGAGACTTTTGGGATTCCCCATTACTTAACAAAGGCAAGTGAACGACTACAATGTAGCTTTGGTGGACATTGGAAAAGGGTCACTGTAATTGGTATGAGAGACAGAAGAGACCAGTGTTCCCATCCTATGTACACCCACCAGACTTGTATGGGATTTTCCATTGCAAAGCACACTCTGGTATTCTCACCAGAAAAGTAGCATTCTCACCTCAGTCCACCAGGTCCTCAACTACTGGTTTTCCACCACCCTACTAAGATGTCTTCCCTTGGGCTGGTGTTGGAAAATTCCTGTTTAGTCCAGAGAGTACTAACACCAAGTTGCGTAGTGAAATGATCCCAAGCTGGAAAGCAGAGATGCTGACTTCAGTTTATTTACTAACTAAGTGCCAAGTTTTCCAGTGTTATCCTGAATATAAGCCCCTGCTACAAGAAGACAGTCCCATATTGTGCTTGCGCTGGAAAAAAGTTCTGTCAACCTGTTTGTCAGTCTGTTCTTTAGAAATGTCAGCCACAGATGACCAACAACTGACTTATGAAGTACTTGACCAGACGACATGGTCAAGGTCTAGCCAAGCTACTGCTAGAGTACCAAAGCCAATTATGCTTAGACAAGGGTTTTTACCTATCTCTACTTCATAAACGCTGCACTAAGCCTTTTCTCAGATAGCAAGACAGGGTGGAAAGCAATCCTTCCCTAGTGCCTAGAAACATTGGATACAGGAATCAGCTTACCAACATTTGCCCCTTCTCACTATTAAAATGCTATATAAATATTTATCATAGTTATCTTACTCTTAAGAAACTTTTCCTGATATTCAGCTGAAAATTTTCTTTGCTTAATTTCCTACTACAACTTGTAGTAAATCTCCCTTTGTACTATCATAAGCATTACATTTCCTGCCTTGGAATTTAAATCCTTGCAAATATATGGAGATAAATATCATCTTCCCTTCCTCCCTCTCCCCTCAGTCATCGCTTAGCCAAGCTAGATGTATTTGGTTCTTTTAATCTCTCCTTGTAAGTCAACTCTCCACAGGCCCTTCACCATTTTTGTGGTGCTTGTCTGAACTCCCTCCAATGTACCCATATCTTACTGGTGAGAAGATGCCGAAATGGAAAAAAAGGGATGAGCCACTTTCCACTATATGTATCATAAACCTGCTCCCGACACTGTGCAAGGATCCTTCCATGATCCATGGGACAGATACCCTGGAAGCTGGTTCCTCCATCAAGATATTTGACTGACAGGAAATGGTACTCTAATGTAGAAATAAGGATATCCTAGCCTCATACAAGTCATGGGTTGTTTTTTTTCCCCTCCCAAAAAAGTGTATTCTATCTCTATATACAAAATCTGAAAACACTGGTGTAACAGAGAGCACAGTATTTTCATCAATATCTGACTCAATGAATAAAGGAGGTTTAGTGTTAGGAACAGGAACTAATGAGCATGCTATCTTACAGAAAACCAGACCTAGGCTGTGTTCCTCCCTTCTCCCCTTAAGTTCCATTTCTGTCCAGGACTGTGTAACAGCGACAAAGGAAAATGTCCTGAGTGACTGCATTTCTCTGCATTTTAGGGAGTTGGAGGCTTGGTTCACTAGAGCAGATAAAGCACTGAGATCCCCAGCCAGGCGTGCAAATCCTTTCTTAGCTATTGGGATATGTTGTCTTCTCTCCGGCTGCTTAAAGCACAAATGCAGTCAGCACAGTAATGACCTCTCACCTAACACAGGATTGTGTATTTTTACCATTGCAACATCCTCAAAAATCTTTCTTTTGAATCAGAAAATCTCTGTGCTGGGTGCTGCACAGGCAAGGCACAGAGCAAACAGCCATCTGCCACTCCCCACACACTCAAACTCTGTTTCAGCTCAGTGCCAATAAATGGCAAAGGTATGCAAAAGGACATCCTGAAAATCAGTGATTTCCACATGGTGGCAGCTGACTAAGGTTATTGGAGTTTTATTTACAATATTATGAGGGCTTTTTAATTGTGCAGGAAATAAACCACCAAAGGACTCCTCCCATCTATCATTTATTTGCAGTAGAAGGATTTAGTTTACAAATCTATCCTGTAACAGATCCTTTGCACCTTTATTTTTCCACCAAAAGATATACTGGTTATTTACAAACACAATTAAATGTGGAGAGGAGGGACTGTAAATTGCAGGGACTCAAGTTCTACCAGCCAGGCCCAAATTTAAAAGCTGGATACAGTGAGTATAAGGCATGGCAGTTTCCATGTGCTTTATTGCACAACCACTTTTCAGAAATGGAGAGAACAGGGTGAAAAGCAGGAAAAGGTGGGGAAAGCCAGGAGACCTGTGTTCTTTTCAAGTCTCATTCCCTGTGTGATAATTTTAAGTCATTTATCACCTTTGGGACTCAGCTCTTCTGCACGTAAAAAAACAGATCTTCCCTCCATATAAATTTTGTGAGGTAAATCACATGTACTAGAGAAGGCTGGGTGAAAGGAAAATGAAAGACCTGTGTGTCTCTGTGTCTCTCTCTTCCTCCTTGGCCCAGCTGAGGGCCATATAGAGGTTCAGGTACATCCAGAACACATGCTACAACACAAGGAGAAGGTTTATTTCTGCAGCTGGGTTAAATTTCCCACTGGTAGGGATGGTCAGGTCCCTTTTGGGGTCTGCATATTTCTGCTCTCTCTGATGGTATCGCTGTGGGCTTATGCTCATAATTCACACTCCTCTTCAGATCAGAAGTTCCCACACTTTTCCACTGATGCCCTCCTTAGCTGTGGTCCTAAGAACTGTCCGTTGGGAACTGCCACTCCAGCATTTGTGTCAGGGTGGGTAAAAGTCTCCACATTGCAACAGTCAGCAGAGAAACCAACTGTGCACTGTACTCTCCTGAGTCCCAGGGCTGGCTTCAGTAATGGGCACTGCCCGGTCCTCTCAGAGCAGGCCAACTGTCAAAACGAAATGTGGCATGATTTGGAAATAAATCCCAGAGCAACTGGGTTAACAGCTATTAGCCTGAGCCAGAGACACTATGGATCTGGGCAAGGTGTTCCTGGGGTGGCAGCTGTGGTAGCTGAAGCCAGTCCTTCTTAAGGATAGCTCAGAATCATCAGTAACAGTTTGGAAATCCAAATATTCTGATGGATCCATTCATAGACTGCTGGATTCTAATTATCCATCAATTAGGTATGTCTGGTCCTGCCTTACAGCTGAACAGACACTCTTTCAACATGCCTTCCAACTAGTGCACTGTACTCGGATTTTCACAGTAATGATTGTCTGTGATGTGAAGCTGATATATAGAGAAAGAAAGGATGGACAGACAGACAAATTTGATTTTAATTTGAGTGAGAGTTGGGAAAAAAGTCAGTGAGAGCAGCAAGGTGAGGGGAAGCTCTTTCCTCTTCCAGATTTTGAGCAAAGGCTTCTCTGTGTTTCTTCCTCCTTTTCTTGCAGAAAAATGAAACCCCTCTGTAAAACTTGGAGGCAGCAGAACTCTTTTGTAAGAAATCAGGAAACGAGTGATAAATATGGCTCAAAAGCAAAGGAGCTGAGCTGGCAACTACTAACAGATTGTTCAAAAACTGCTATTCACCCAAAAGAAAGGGATGGGAGGAGGGTGGGAGTGGGTTAAAGGGGAACCCAGTGAAATGAAGACAAATAGATAAAAGTAGCTGTCATTTACTTTCATTTTATGTTCATTATAAGCTCCTGTTTCAAATTCCAGTGTCCCACACTACTGGGTTGTTTTTCACCTTAACCCCAGAAAGTACTCTTGCCAAAATCCCCTCTGCCCCAGCATCATAGCCTTGCTGAAACATCCTGCTTGCTGTGAACAAGCTGTGTTTGAATCTAAGACTGGAACAAGAAAAGACATGGCTCTGGGAGAGCTCTGGGCAGCCCCGTCTGTGCCTGGACCTCCCCCACAAGTCCCTCTGCATGTGTCACAGCAGCTCCATTGGGGTGACTCAGGTGGTATATTGGCAAAGCAAGGAAAAGACAGGGAGCTGGAAGAAGTTTACTCTCTACTATTCTCTCCTCTTCCCCACCACCTCCATGCACAGCTGTGGAAGAAAAGATATGCTACTGACTGACTGGTCATCCTGGGGTAAAGCACTTATCCAGACTCCAGAATCCTAACGGGGAAAAACATCTCTCCTGCTCCTGCCTACAAGGGCAGAGTGCACTTTTTGTGCCCTGGATGCTGAAACCAGAGAAAACACTAGGTCCATTGCAGTCAAGCAGAAGTTTTGCTCTCCTGAGCATCTGAAGATGAGCCAGCCTCTATTCTTTCTGTCAGACATCTGATCAACATGGACCTTCATAGCATATCTATCTATCCTAGAAAGAAGGAAAAACTGTTCATATCAGGTCATACAATCCATGCTGTATGGTGCAGGGTTTACTATCTTTCCTTCCTTCCTTCCTTCCTTCCTTCCTTCCTTCCTTCCTTCCTTCCTTCCTTCCTTCCTTCCTTCCTTCCTTCCTTCCTTCCTTCCTTCCTTCCTTCCTTCCTTCCTTCCTTCCTTCCTTCCTTCCTTCCTTCCTTCCTTCCTTCCTTCCTTCCTTCCTTCCTTCCTTCCTTCCTTCCTTCCTTCTTGCCTGCCTGCCTGCCTGCCTGCCTGCCTGCCTGCCTGCCTGCCTGCCTGCCTGCCTTCCTGCCTTCCTCTTGTACAGGAAATACCTGCACTTCTCATACCAGCCCTGTGTTCTGAAGCGGGATGAAGTATGCTGTGTCACAGGAACAAAAGTTATCCAGACTACAAACAGTACCTGAAAAAGCTGCGAACTGAGACCATTAGATTTCAAGGGAGGCATCAGTTCAAAGCTTATAGGGAGCAGTGACCACTGTCCTGCACAAAGGTGATGCAATGGAGGGAATCTTTCCTTTGAGTGATGCAAAGCATCTCAGGATACCACTGATCAGTTAGTTAACTGGTAGTTCCTCATCACTGTGTGCAGTAAGTGGTAAGTCACTCCCACTGAGTTCTTATCAAATCAGGAATTATGGAAATTTCATCTTAAAACTGGAAAGAAGAAATACATTTAACCACAACTTTGACAGAGGAGACTCTAAACACAGTAAAAGCCTTTTTTTTTTTTTTTTTTTTTTTTAAACAGAAGTTCAGGGGTTTGCCTTAGGCTTCTTCCTTGCCTTAGTTTCCCCATTCACACACAAGCGAAGTAACAATTTCTACTCTCTCCCAAAATCTTATCAGCCTCAGTCCATTGAAGACTACAATTTCCATCAAACCCTAAGGAAATTTGCTACTGTTCTCATCAAGTTGTGTATTTTTACCTTTGTTAAGTAAAATACTCTATATTTTCCAAATACTTTGAGATTTTCAGATAATTTTGCATTACTGAAATATTTATGGTGTGAAAATACCTTATTATCAAGTTTTTATTGTTTTCACAAAAAAAAAGAAAAAAGACTGGGTGGAACCACAGACACAATAAGTCAACAAAACTGTTGATGTCAGTGTTGCAATAATCAGATTACTATGCATTGGGAACACTTGGCCCCTTGGATCTAATCACTGCACTTTTCTCTTAACCTGCCTCGTTTTAGTTTTAAACACACCTTTGCAGGTCCTGCAGGGACTCTGCTTGCTGGCTCCCTGGTGGAAAGTTGTCCTGCTTTTCTGAGGTGTGAAAGCAGCTTCTTTCCCTGAACGCTTCTCTATTACTTGAAGCTTAGTCCCTGGGAGAATGCACAGCTTTTCAGATCAGACCCAAAGGAAAGTATGTCACCAGGAGGAAAATTTTTGTGCACTTCAAAATACCTATGACACTATTTTTAATCTCTGCAAAAGGGTTAATGGCTTCCCCCTTGAATTCAAAGTTCCAGTGCCTGTTTTTAAAGGTCATCATAAATTTGCTACAATTACCAGTTTCTCATCCCACAGCAGTTTTGTCAATTTGTCCATGGCTCCTTCCCAATGAATACTGGTTCAAGCTTCATTCCTTCCCTTAGTAGCATTCAGACTACCCAACAAATGAGGATGAAATAGTGAAAACAACAGCGCTAGACTCAACTAATGATTCCTCAAGCCAAACAACTATTTCATACAGTAATCAGGAGGTGTTTATGGATGAAGAATAAGAAAGAGCACAAGTCAATCCTTCCTAGTCAGAGCCTCTTATCCTCTGGATATCAGGAATTAAGGAAATTTCTCAGAAACAGGTTGTGTGGATAATCGTATCTGAGAGTCACCACAGATTCCTTGTCTGGAAATTTGTCTGGTACTCTTACTTAGTTATTTATTTAAACTTGCCACTCCAGCAATACTTTTTGGTCTTCACAATGCCCTGCAACAACTAGTTCCACATTTTGATTAATGCTTGGGGAAGATTTCTTCTTTTCCATAGAGCAACTTCCTCCTTATATTTAGATCTTAATGTTTCTACTCCAAAATATCCCAAAGTTGATTCTTTGCTGTAGCCTAGCTAACTTTTCCTCTATTTGCCTCAATGCACTCAGTACTGAGTGTACATATCCCGTGTCTTTCAATGATTCTGGTACTTTTCAGGGATATGACATTTTTCTAAGCTAAGCAGCACATCCTCCATATATGAAAGCTTTGGAAATAATAGCTGCTTTCTCAAAGTATGAAGCCAAATTAATGAACTGTGGCTTGCTACAGATTTGTATATGAGGCCTCTCATGCTCTTCCCTTTCAATAATCCAGCCTCTTCCATAAATTCCGCTATATCCAAAAGACTGTGAGCTCTCTAGCTCACGCAGGGTGTTGTGCCTGCCAGTTGCATTGGCAGTTGCAGATTGGACAGTTGCTGCCCTGGTTGAACTCTGACCACCATCTCCTCAGCAGGGAAATGAATTTGTATCCCTTTTCAACGTCAATTTTTGCACAACTAGTGGAACTGCAATTATTGCCAAATCTATCAGGGTTTTTTAAACGTGGTTAAAACTAATCGATAGGTTCAAAAATATCATGGGGGAGTGTAGATGGAAACAGGGATAACAAAGAAGCAGGTGAACAAACAGATGTGGGTGGACTGTGTGACTGAATAAGCTGTATTTTCTTTGGAAAAAAGACTAAAGTCATTGCTCAAAATCAAGCAAAATGAAGGTTTGCCTCAGTTTATTCCTCCCACCAGACCACTCCAATTGGAGCCAGACTGGGTGTTTACTGAATGCACTCACATATATTACTGGATACTTTGCAGTTGGGCAAGCGAGAGAAAGAGGGAGGAGAACATTAACTTTTTCTGGAACCTGGGGTGAGCCTCTCACACATGGCCTTGCTGAGGAGCAAACCCTTCCTCCCCCTTACACGTCTGGTGTGTCAGATATTTCCTCTCACTACACTCACTGATGTTTCCTACTGCAGAGGAAGAGCAGAGGCAAAACCCCAATGACAGAACATTTCCTTATCAAGAAGGTCCATCTAGAGTGGGCAGGGAAAAGACAGATCTCCTTCCAAAGTTCCCAACTACAGAGGATTCCTTATCAGTGTATTTCCATTTTTAATTCTTTGAGTGGGTCGATATTTGGGTGGGTCAGGAGGGCTAAGAAGATGTGTGAAGAATTTAATTCTGCCTGTTTACCAAAAAGCAACACAAAATCTGCTCCAAACAGAAACAGATGTATTTGAAAGAAAAATAAGAAAGAGGGAAAGTAAAGAAGGAATGTTCAAGTTGAAAGGACTGGAAGAAAAAAATCACCTTCAAGAATGAAGATTTCACGGTAAGTTGTTGAGTGGTCTCTGCTCCCACCATGCCCAATGGTAGGATGACATGACTTGTCCCTCTCTGAGGTTCTGCTGTCTGAGACATTTATTTAGGGTCTAAATATGAAAGCAATAAAAGCAGTTGATTTTGGTGGCAATGATGAACCAGGAGGATCCTTTTCCTCTGACACTGAGCTTGACTATAGTAAGGGAAGCAGTATAATCCCAACAGTGGTTCTGACTGTACCCCAAAACTTTTTGCCTTATTTCCTGCTACAGGTTTAAAGCACCAACTTACTTCCTTTACAGGTCTCTCCTCGCTCTCTTGCTTGCAAAATTACCACTAGAATCAGCAGGTCCCATTTCACATAATCTCTGTTTTTGCCCTCCTTCTTCTCAGTCTTTCTTATCCCCTCTATCAGAAAGTATAAAACAATGGACCTTCAGGTCAAAATCTTTTGTTTAAATCTCTGAAAGATGAGACTCAAAATGGATTTTAAAAAGGTCAGAGATCTAAGCTTCCAATTCTCTGTGAACATGAAAAGCCTGAATCTGCTCCAAGACTCCACTGAGCAGAAAGACACATGGATGGGAGAAAATTTACATGGAACTGCTGTTCCTGAATCTGTTTGATCATTTTCCCCCTCTTCCCCACCTACACTCTCTGTATAGAGGCCACAGCAGCTTCACTCTGCAGTTCACAAAAATCAATAGTGAGTGGGGAAATTTGTGTTCTTCCTCTTCATACTGTGCTCCCTATTCTCTTTTTCTGTAGTGCCAAAGCAAAATATCCCACTGAGGTATCTGTCCTTAAAGACAGTTAAAGCTAGGGGAAAGAAAAAAAAAAACCACACAACCAAGCAACCTGAAAATAAAAGATAGGAAAAAAGCTGGAATCATCCAACAGGAAACATATTTCACAGGCTTTAAAGTGTTCAAATCACAACTGTACCTGATTACCACGAAGTACATCACTCACTTTAGAACCAAATTTACCCACACAAACTTGGTGTTCTTTCCCTGTTTATTACTGTAAGTTATTGCTCTCTGAAATGCTGACTCATGAAACTCAGCTTATGGAAAATGTTCTGTGTGTTAAGGCATCAAATCCTCACATCATCTCTGCTGCTGTGGTTTGTGTCTCTCCTACTACAAGTGTCAGCCAGGACATAAAGCAAGGGATTTGCTACTCATGGTTTCTTATTCTGGCTTCTAATATTGATGATTTATGTGATATTGGGCACAATACTCTAAATTAGACTTCCCCTTTATCTACCCAGTTGTCTATAAAATGAGAATTGAGTGCCCAGTACTTTGAAAAACAAACATTAAGACATACTGCATTGCTTCGCTCAAAAACCATAAGATTTTTATAAATAATTTTTTTTTTCTTAATTTTAAGACTGTACAGGATAGAAATTTATTTCTAGAAAAAATGCGAAATGGAAATTCAGCTTCTTATATAATCATGTTTCTAGCAGATGAAGCTTTATGGAAGGTCCAAATATCATCATGCAAGTGAAAAATATGTACAGAAGCAGAGAGGGGGAGAAGGAGAAATGGCAAATCTGAAAGCCTGCCCTCAACAGAGGAGCTGTCAGGTCTCAACAGTTAATGTTGTCAAAAGTGCTTTGGAAGAATCTCAGGAGAAAGGTGTAAAAAAGTGTACAATGGTTGTTATTTGCTTTCTGAAAGCTAAATATCACATTTGAAAGGCCAGAAATGCACAAGTCCAGAAGGGTTTAGGCACCAAGAGGGTATTTCTTTCAGACAAGCCCAGACAGACTAGACCAGGGAAGACTTACTATTTACATCTACTTTACAATTAAGCAACAGTACAAACATAATACTACAGCTTCCCTTAACTCAATGCTAAAGCCCCTGGTCCCAATCCTGCCTGGGCCTCCTGCACATTCTTAACTTGGGTTTCATTGAGTTCAAAGGGACTACTCATGCATGTAATGTTATTCATACGAGTGAGTGCTCGCTGGATCCAAGGGGGGAAAAAGCAACCCTTTTCAAATATCCAGAATATTCAGCAGCCTTTCTTATTAATTATCACTCTGATTTACTTTTAATTTAATATCATGCTGCATTTCTTCTTCATATTTTATAAACACACATGCACAGATCGCGTCTGCCATTGTGGATTTCAGCAGGAGCAAACCCAATAACCTATGATGAGAAAGACTCCTCTCAATTTTATTTCTGGATCAACAAAACCTAGGAAGTCCTAGAAATCACACTTGAGAGAGACCTGAGTGACTTTTAGTCACTAAGGGTCTGGATTAGGTCTGGTTGGAAAATTGATTTTCCTATATACTCAGATAAAGAAAAAGAAAGATTGAAAAAATGGCATTATAATTAGATTCACTCTAGGGGAAACATCAATTTTTCATTGAAAATCAAAATTTTTTTTTGCCCAAAACTTGATTTTCTTCTCCATTTTCCCCTTTTAACTTATCAATGTTAAATTATTATTTTCAGGGGGGAAAAACAAAAACGGTTTTCATAAAAACCTGGGTAGGTCAAATACTTAGCTTCTCCCAAACACAGCTTTGATAGAACATTTTTACAAATTCTTATTTAGACAAAACTACAAATAATTCCCTGCTTCCTTTTTGAGGCCCTCTTCTCACCCTTTCTAATTGATGCCTTTTCTGGTAGGAAGCTGGAAAAATCAGACCTACCTTACTTGCATTGCATGGGTACTCACTGTTTTCTCAAGCTTGCCTTATTTCTCTGTCACAGTTTAGGTCTTACACAGCTTAGGAACATTAGAACACAGTTTTTTGAGGGGTCAGGGGTACTGTCTGTAATGGATATTCTCAAATGAGCTTTCTTTCAGAAATACTTGAGAATGTAATTTGCAGGGATGAACTCGTCTGGTGCCACAGCCAGGCTGAGGATCCCACACTCCTTTGTGAGCATTTAGAATGAGCTGGTGAGATGGGCCATCTACAGTCAATAAGGAATGGGTCTTCCCAGTGGACAGGCAGTTGGGATTACTGCCTCTTCCCAGTGTGCAATGCAGACAGATATTCCCACACACCCTTTATACAAACTTCGTTGGACAGATCATGTTCCCCACTGGAAAGATCACCAAGTTCTGCACTGAAAGCTTTCCCCTAGGAGACCTTCTCACCCTCCACTGATCATAGAGGGAAAGGGCGGACCTCTAACATCAGGCTACGTAGACACTCCTTCCTGATCCTCCACTGAAAGGTGAAAAGCTCTGCCTGGGTCGTGCAGTAAGTCAATGGAAGCCTACATCTTCTGAGTCCCATCCCAGTGCCTTCACAGCTTTATGCTCTTCCCTTTGTTTTATCTGGTGCCCTCTAAACTGACAAGCCCAACACCCAGAGACCTCCTGGCCCCGTCTGTCATCCCAGCTGAAAGATACACTATTCAGACTGTCCAACTTGGGCCAGCCCAAGCAAGCAGAGCCCACAGATGGTTAAATGTGTTTGACATTTCACTGCAGGGCCTGCAGCAGAAATCTTTGCCTGCTGTAGCCCGAGCCCTGGATAGTAGCGAATCAAGGCTTGTGGTTCCAGCGCTGTGTGTGCACACTCTGCTGTGAGTTAATATTATTGGCTCGCCCCTCAATCATGCCTTTTCCAGCTTGCTGCTCCTGTCAAAGCACATCTCATTAGGCCTGAAGGCTCAATGAAATGGAAATTCATGTTTAAATTTAAAAACAACATATTGACCCTGGGAGCCAGTGATGTCTACATTTTTAATAACTTACTGAGAATAAAGGGAGTGTAAGTGTATGGAGGAAGGGGGAGGGCTGGGTGGCATGAGAAAGAGGGAATGTAGAAGTAGAAGGAGGATGAGTGGATAGGGCAAATAGCCAGACAAGGACTCTGGTCAGCTTCACATTCCTCCAGCTCCATTCTTACTTTTTTTTTTCTATCTTGCTGTGTGGAAAACAGTTCAGGCTTCACTTAAAGGGACCTTATAGTCTCAGTGGCAGAGTGTATCTATTATCTGTTACTAAAACAATGAGGGAGGGAGAACAGCATTGTCTAATACATGTGTACATAGATGCATACTCATCCACAGGCACATGCATGCACACGTGTGAACTCTGGTCCCCACGCCCCGAGCATCCCAGAGAGATGCATTTTATTTGTACAGAGAGGCAGCATGCTGAAGAGCGTGAGTAAACACAGAGCCTTTTGGAGGAGGACGTGAAGACAGCCATGCCACATGACTTTCCATGTGCCACCAATCCCAGCCCCCTATGCCTCGCTCTGATGTCATTCCCAGTCAGAGAGGCACGTACAGATCCCTTGCTCTTTCTACCACCCTGGTTAGGCAGCCCGAGGGGGAGGCAGAGACAGCACGTCTTCTCCTCTGTGATTACGGAGGGAGTGATGCTTGTTCTGCTGGGCTTCAGTGTTCTCTTCTAGCACCCAGGGAGCTGGGGAAGCAGAGGTGAAAGGTGGGAGTTCCTTTTATTGTGTGATCACTGTGGACCCCATGGCAGTGTGTTTTTGAAAGCAAGCAATCTGACAACGTCATCTTGGTTGGCGTCCAGCTTGGGAAATTACAGGCTGCACGGATAAACCTGCTCTGGCTGCTGTGTCTCCGGATGGAGATAGGTCGCTGCGCTGCTACATAGTAGCAAGAGGATCCTGGCACAAACTACATCTCAACAGCAGGTGAAGATCAAGGCTACTCATTTTTGGGGAGAGTGTGAAAAGACAGATTTGCAACAAGCTTTGAGATATTTGGATGGAATTTCTACAGATGAGCAAAGTATGTTTGTCTAACAAGGAAGAGTTGAAATCTGTTTCAGAAAAGCTCAGTTCTTTCTCTTGTGCTCCATTCACTTTCTTAGCTGAGTATTCCTAGAGTACTGAGAAGTCCTCTTGTGATGTCTCTTGTCTGTAGTCAGCCCTAGTCAGCTGTCTGGCCAGAGGGACATATCTGTCTGTGTACCAAGAACCTGAGCAAAACAGGAATGAAGACTTCCTAACCTACATTCCTGTCCAAAGGAAGTCTAAGGTCTAAACATTGTAGGCATGTGAATTTCTCAGGTTTTCCACATTTTAACATGAGATCTCTTATGCTCCAAAGCTTATCTCTCTCTGTTGTCCTGCAAATTATCCTCCTATCCTTTCTTTTGGGCTGCTTACCATTAGCCCTCAGTTCTGCACTGCCTTTTGAATATTTCTTCTTTGCAGTCTTTGACTACATTGATTTTCCCAGCATTTTTCATTCTGACATTGATGGTTTTTGGTTTGTAGTCTTGTAATATTACGGATGTATTCAAAGACTGTGTTCAAGGAGTTTAAGGCTAGATTTCTCTATTGTGCCTACTTGACACCACACACTACAATTTCCACTCACTTACTGAACACCTTGCTCTTGGCTAAAGTACCTTTTCTAGGAAGGCATCTAAATTACGGTTTAAAAATTTCAAGCAATGAAAAATTCACCAATATGATATCATGACAAAGTTCAGTTACACTCTTTGATTACAAAAAAAACATACCTTACTTAGCATTTTTTCCTGTCTTCCTTTCACTGGTGTTAGTTGTTGATGTGCATTCCCTGATAAGCTAGAGAAATTTTGTTGTTCACATCATCACAGTTATGACATTTTTAAATATTTTTTATCTTCTGCAGGCCTGCTCCATCTGACTCACCTTCTTCTTTATGGCTTACTGAGTGGTTCTCCATCCCTAACACCTTTTTCCTGATGTCCCAGACACTACCACATGCCCTCACTTGCTATCGCCCACGACCCAGGTATCCTGGAGAAGTGTGGCTTACAGAAGGACCTATGGTGGCCTTTAAGACTGGTGTGCAAGGACTGTGAATCCTCTCTGCAGGCCAGATACCAAACACCTTGGAGTCCCTTCAGACAGGAGCCTACACATCTTACCAAAAGGCTACAGAAATCCATGGAGCTCCTTCTGTATCCCACCCAACTGAGGCCTCTTGTGTAAGCAGGAAGAGAGGGATGGAGCAGAAACTCTGCAAGGGTCGCACGTAAATGCTATTAAATAGCCTTTAGGCTTCTATTTTATTTATTTATTAAGCTAGATGAGGAGTGTAAAAAGGGAAGAAGGTACTTTGTTTCTCAATTTGTGTCTATTATCTATTGAAATTTGACATAATGTCTCCACAGTTCCCCTTAATATTCCGCTTTACATAGAATGTGACTAGCTCCACCATCTAATGTGACAGCTTAGGAAGATTAAAAAGAAAAGCTAAACTAGCAGTAGTTGGAGATGAGGAAAAGTAGCACATTTATGAATAATTTCAGCTGAATTCTAACAACATTGCATTCCCTGGACAGGACACATTTATTATCTTATTCACCATGACTACTGCAACATTAGTGATTTGTTACTGAATCAATTATTAATTCATATGAGTGAATAAGGCTCTGTCACTTAACTCTTCAGCTGACCATGCCCGTTATATACTGATTGCAATTTTTAACTGTTTTCTCTCCCGTTCAATCATCCTTCTTATCTTTACCCTCCCTGCACATCCAGAGTGAAACAAAATGATGCTTTCCATTTCAGAAATCCATTTGACAAAAGCCACTTGTTTTCCTTTTAATTGAGTCTCTTCCCTGAAACGCTCCTCTTTTGACAACACCAACTTTGTACCCAAACGATCAAGGAGGCAGCCTCAGAAACTGGTTGGGTTAGGCTTGATTTGTGTAAGAAACTGGTTAAAAATATCAGTCAAATGAAGACACCTTCCCTCAAAATCTTCTTAGGTTCCCACAACTGAAGTTGCAGCAGCAAGACTTTTAAATGGTTTGAGGTATTTGGTTACTAGGCTATAAAGCATGCTATGACAAAACATGCAGATGGCAGGTTTTATTCTCCAACAGTGATATACAAGAACAAATGAGCTCATGAACTCAATCAGGGGCATCAACCAAAGCAGAAGCAAACATACAAGTAATACCGATACCGTCTGATCTCATCCTTGCAGCTAGCACACCTGTGTCAGCTGATTAGAGAACTGATTTACTGCTATGGGCAGTGATGGTCATATCTGAATTTTGTCATCCTACTGCCTTCGAAAAAAACCCAATAGAAAGAAAAGGGAGCATACTAAAATCTTCATATTATCCATTACAAGCAATTGAAATAACAGTCATTACCTAGTCCTTGCCATGTGCAAAGCACAGCCTACCTATCAATGGTCATTAGGCAGAAGGTAAAAGCAATCATTTTAATAGTAACTACTGTCAATTAAATATTTTGTAATTAAGCTCTAAGGAGTGCTTAAACTCCACATGTACATTGACAGATGAACGCAAGTTACGTAGCTCCAGATCAGGACTAGTTGTTATCTGTATTTCTCCTCTAGCTCACTGGAGTAAGCTGTAAGCAGTTCACCTCTGCCTGATGCAGGTGAGGTGCACCCCTAACTGCATTTCTGGTCTTCCATATCAGACCATATCAGTGCAGGGTGGCAATAAACCAGTCCTTAGTGTTGACCAAAGCAATGGCTGTCATATGAGCTAGTGATGCAAATGTAGCTACTTGTCCATTATAACAAGCAGCAATGTCCAGCCCTAAGAAAAAGGTTGTATCACCCCAAGAGTGTTCTTCTTGGATCTCGTAGAAGGCTTGAGTCTGTTCATGCTCATCTTTCAACAGCACAGTTTGCAGATAGTGCTATAAATGATGTGTATAGACACCAAGTACCCTGGGCCCCATACCAACATGCCTGCAGAAACTTACTAGTTTTGTTTGAAAAGAAGTGGCTTTCATCTCCCAAAACTTTGGGTTTTATTTGTATTCTATTTTTTCTTTATTCTGCCCTTCTCAGTCTCTCCCCAGAAAGTTTCAGCAGAAGTAAGTTTCAAGACAATAACAATTGATTTGGTGTAAAACCTAAGCCAATATCTCTGAAAGGGACATGGGTATGTTTACTAGAACTTGATTTTCGGAAGGTAGAAAAGCAATAGTTTCTATATCACACTTTTGAAGCACATCAACATAAGGCTGTTCTCCAGCAGTGATGACTGAAAATGGAGGGTGTTCCAGTACCTGTCACAGAGGGATTCAGGCTCTGATCGATAACACCTTGACATCCTTGAGATTAGCGGAATTACCTGGTTACATAGATCAGTATAAAGCTAGAAAGATAACACTGAAAGCAGCAGAGACCTACCAATTGACTTTATTGGTACCACAAATGAAACTTTCTCGGCACATCACATCCTTACTACCAAACAGCATTTTTCTCATAGTGTGGTGTATGTCAAGGGTCAACATGAAACCTTACCAACCAAGTTTGCAAAGATGGTACTTAAATGAAAAATTCCCTCAAATTATGCTTTATAGTTGTTTAATGAGACATCAGAAAAACAAGATGCTGTTTTCAGGGAGGTGATTGTACATCATGCTTACTCACACCTGGTACCTGATGGTGTCACATTGTTCCTTTCAGTGCTATCAGCTGATATAAAGGTTTCTACTGTCATGAAAGGACTAAAGGCACCTAACTTACAAACAAAATCTGGCTTCCCCCATCCTCTTTCCAACTTCACTGCCCAAGCTGAGAGCACCATGAGAACTAAAGTAAATAGCTTAAATGATGACAGGTCAATTAGAGGGTTGAAATCATATCCGATTTCATAATCTGAAGCGTTATAAGTAAAACAGAAAGGATTTTTCTACATGCACAAGAGTAAATATTTGATTTTTATCTTGACATTGTCCTTTCAAGGAAAGTCAGAGAGGGAAACAGACAGAAATTATAAAAAAGATACTAATGTGTCGAAAAGAAAATGGTTTATGGTTAACACTTAGGTAGCATAGGGAGGACATTACCAAGCCACTGTAGTTGTTGAAGAAAGGGGCCAGTCATCACAATATGACCCATTCTGTCTACCAAGAGGGGTTAAAAAGGACCTTGATTAATTATTCTGCATGGCATCAGTCTTTTCATGCAGTCACTACCAATGCTTTCCACTTCTGCCCCGCATGTCCTGCAGTCATACAGGGTGATACACAGATTAACATTCACATGCAAACACAAATACACATTTCACTACCTGCTTTGCTCAGAGAAAGAGGTATTTGCTACAGTCACATGAGGAAGTCAACAGTAAAAGAAATAATGCTCAACCCTGTAAAGTCTTATTTCAGCCAAAATTGATCAAGAGTTGTCTTCTTGTTTTGTCAACATTTCATTGAAGTTTTGTCTCACACTTGGTGTCCCCACACCTGCCTCAATATTCTCCAGTTTTCCAGTTCTCTCTCTTTTTGACAAGGAAAAGAAGATATAAGTCTTGGAAGTCAATTGTAAGAGTTTTATTCCATTCTTCAGAAACTGAAATTCACCTCTCTATTTTCTATAATTCTCATTATCATTAAAGTGGCTGTGAAAGACAGGCAAGGGCTCTGCATCAGCTGAGCTGGCTTGACATGGACCTCAGGAAAACAAAGCTACTCATGGAAAACGTTTGTTTATAAAAGCCTAAAAGGACAAAACCAAAAAAAATCCTCTATCATTTAAGCCTGCCCATAAATCTCAGTAAGACTGCAAAGTTGCAGCTTGCTTGGTATATTTTATAGACAGAGATCTTGCTGACTTGGCTGACACTAGCTAGGAGGCGGGGAAGGCAGAAAAGTTGAGATTTGGGGTGGGTAAACATTCCCATCCATCAAGTGATTGGATTTGCAACTAAAGCTGTGAAAGCCACATCAGATTAATGTTGCTGGGGCAGGAATGATGTGAAAATCATCCGTCTTTAATGCAAGAAACAGTGGGCACAGGGAATACACACGTGAGGCCAGGGCAGTTCTGGCCCCTCTGGACGTTCAGGCCAAGGTGCAGGAAAAAAGACTCCCACACAGATCCATGACATTTCTAGTACTGGAGCATCTTCTCAGCTCTTTGCACTTGCTGGGGAGCAGGGAGGGGAGGATGGAAGACAGAGTCCAATAGCTAACCCTGCAACTTCCCTTCAGCCTCACATCTCTTATGTTCAGAGCAAAATGCCAAACTGTGCTGAACCACATGAAAAAAATCTATGGGGTTTTTTGTCCTCCAGAGTCTCTTGCTGAAGGAAAGAGATGAGACCCTACAATTTAATTCACTTAAGATCTTTGTGTCTTACACTGTGGAGCAAGGTTTTCAATTAGCTGGTGGGGGGTGGGGGAAGGCATCTCTGCACAGGTTCCTGGGGGTGCAGGCATGTGGGTGGACGGAAGAGAGGGAAGCGAGGAGCTGAGCTGTGATCAGTCACTGAACTCCCATCCAGCCCACGAGGAGCCAAACCAGGCATTACTGTACGCAAGCCTTCAGGAATGCAAAGCAGCTTTGTCTGTAGGTCATTTGAGGACGACAATTACAATTAAAAAGAACCCTAAAACACACTCACACACCAAATGATGAGCGGAAGTGAAGACTGGGTGAAAAGGAAACGGGTCCAACTCCTCCCTGGGGGGCAGATGGAAGATGCACGGGAAACAAATTAGCTTTTTTTAAAAAAATAAACATGCAGGGAAAACCTATAGAAAGGAGGAAGTTAGGAGAAAAAAAAACCCACAACAACAAAACAAAGCAGAGAGGGACAGCATACATTTTGAATGAAAGAGCAAAGACACGATGAAAACTGGCTGAATAACAGCTGAGGCTGCATGACTTGGGTAGTACCTCAGCATACCTTGGAGTCACCTGCTTTCCATCCTCAGCCCTTTCACACCTGTGCAGCCTTGCCAGGGCGGGGACCAGGTTGGACCCTGGCATTGAAACAGGTAGAAGTCCACTGGGGTGTAACAATGTGAAATGACCTCCACTCTCATGCAGAATAGGATGTGCTTTAGCCCCCTCCTCATCCACACCCTGAGTATCAATGTCTTCAGCTACCAAAGTGTCATTGCTTCCCCTTGCTGTTTATAGCTTGATTCTGCAGAAAAAGGACCAGAGACCAAGATTTGTATGGTACTTGGGAATCAGAAGCAGGCTAAGGAAACAGAGCAAAGGTTTGTTTGTATGTGTGACACCTATAAATACACATAAACGCATGCACACACATACAAATCCGTTCCCCTCCATCCCTGACTTTATAAAAGGTTTTCTTCTACTTTAAGGACACAGTTCAGGAAGGGCAGCGGTTGAATCACATTTCTCCATGGAGCACGCAGCTCTGAAACAAAATGTTATCATGAAAATCCCTGTGGGCTGAAGCTGGGAAGGAAAAACAGACTCCTGACCTGTAGTTGTTAAAAATGGCTTTTTGCAGATGAATGGTAATGTGAAGCGCTACCTTACAGAGGGTAAAAAATAACACTGAGAACTCAAATTGCACGTACTTTTAGCACCTCAAAAAACCAAATCAAAACAAAAAACCCAGCACAGCCTGTAATCACTGTCAGAAAGTAGTATTGGCACAGGTCTGTGGTACACTGAGTGCCATGCATCTGCTCCTCAGCTAACCTGACAGCAATACCATGGTTAGAAGTGATATATTGCTGCTCAGATCCAGATTGATCTTGACTGCACCATGCACATGCAGAGTGGTGGTCAGGCCCATGGCAAGGTAGTGAAAGAGAGAAGTTTGAGTAAGAAAGAGAAGGAACTAGACCTGGTTCCTCCTGAGCTCTGAGTGCTGTAACTCAGCCACAGATAACAGCCACAAGCATTGAAAGGTCCAGGTGAGTTGTCATGATGGTTTTGAAGCAGTCAAGCTCATGGGTCAAACAAGTGACATTAAGATTTGGCAGTAGCTGGACAGTAAATTTGAAGATTGCAGGTCTAGATGATGATATTAACACCCTGTAGCAGTGCTTCCCTGCTTCCTACTCCTAGGAGTAAAACACTAGAATCTTTCCTCCTTCTCATTGGTCTTCTCTACCAGAATCTAGGACTTGTGTAATATCTACAGACAGGTCCTGTTCACTCAAGATCCCGAAAGAAAACTGCAAATGATGAAATATAAGTGGGGCTTTCCATAAAAAAGAGAAAGCCACCTCAGTGTTGCTGTAAGCATTAGACATCAGTTGAATTCAAATGTTAGCAACTACTTCTACAGTTGTGAGGTGGAAACAGAATTGCTGCTTACATCATCTGCGCTGTAACTTTGCCAGTCACAGCAACTCTTTCTTGACAACTTGGTGAACAGGAGTCACTGTGACCCATGGTTTTCAAAAAGAAATCAAGACCCCTGTGAGCCCAGACAGCTACTGAGAGTCTGATCTGAATTTACTGCTGCAGACAGAGGGGGAAGTAAATGGCACTTTATGAACTCCATCATTTATTGACTCACCAACATTGTTTTCTTTTGGGAAGCTGGTGATGCTTTTAAAACCTATTTTTCTTCACACTTGAAAGGGAGTTGCACTCCTTTGTCTGGCTGCACTGGCCTGATGCAGCCAGCGTCACCACCTCATGTGGTTAACCATGCTCCCTCTCCCTTGTCCACGTACTAAAAATGCTCCCTTTAAAAAGCTGTTTTACTTGAAGCCTTCTGACATCCCCTATAAAGATACCTCTTGAAATCCTCATCCTGGTCCAGCAGCAGGCTGTTGTACATTGAGGAATACTAACTAGGAACACCCAGAGCTCTTGGGAGCCTCCGGAGAGGAAACTGTCCCTCTGCAGCCTGTCCTGCTGAGCACGGCCACAGAGAGCTGCAGCAGGTATCCACTTAAGCTCTTCCCACCTCAAACACCCATCTAACAGGATGACTCTGGGTTTAAGATCCTTGCATGACCTCAGGCAAACTGATTCACATGGGAGTCACCTTCCCTAACTGCAGCCATCTTGAATCATACAATCATAGAATAATTATGGTTGGAAAGGACCTCCAGGGTCATCAAGTCCAACCTTTATCCCATCATATTCCTAACCATTAAACCATTAGACCACAGCCTCAAGTGTCTCATCAACCCATTTTTTGAACACCCCCAGGGATGGCAACTCCACCACCTCCCTGGGCAGCCTGTTCCAATGTCTAACCACCCTCTCAGTGAAGAACTTCTTCCTAATATCCAACCTAAACTTCCACTGATGCAACTTGAGGCCATTTCCTCTCGTCCTATCATTAATAATTTGGGAGAAGAGACCAACACCAGCCTCACTACAACCTCCTTTTAGGTAGTTGTAGAGGGTGATGAGGTCTCCTCTCAGTCTCCTCCAGACTAAACAACCCCAGGTCCCTCAGCCGGTCTCCATACGCCCTGTTTTCCAGACTTCTCACCAGCCTCATTGCCCTTCTCTGGACTCGCTCCAGCACCTCAATGTCCTGCTTATACTGGGGTGCCCAGAACTGGACACAGGACTCAAGGTGTGGTCTCACGAGTGCCGAGTACAGGGGCACGATCACCTCCCTACTCCTGCTGGTCACACCATTTCTGATACAGGCCAGGATGCCATTGGCCTTCTTGGCCACCTGGGCACACTGCTGGCTCGTATTCAGTCGGCTGTCAACCAACACCCCCAGGTCCTTTTCCACCAGGCAGCTTTCCAGCCACTCTTCCCCAAGCCTGTAGCGCTGCATGGGGTTGTTGTGACCCAAGTGCATGACCCGGCACTTGCCTTTGTTAAACCTCATACAATTGACCTCAGTCCATTGTTCCAGCCTGTCCAAATCCCACTGCAGAGCCTCCCTACCCTCAGGCAGATCGACACTCCCACTCAATTTCGTGTCATCTGCAAATTACTGAGGATGCATGCGATCCCCTCATCCAGGTCATCGATAAAGACATTAAACAAGACAGGCTCCAAAACCGAGCCCTGAGGGACACCGCTTGTGACGGATCTCCATCTGGATTTAACTTTGTTCACCACAATTCTCATGGCTCGGCCATCCAGCCAGTTTTTAACCCAGAGAAGAGTCCACCTGTCTAGACCAGGAGCCGCCAGCTTCTGCAGCAGAATGCTGTGTGAAGTTAGGCTCTGCTCTAAGGCAGCCACGTAGATGCTTTCAGAAGTTAACAGAGACAGACAGCCACCTCAAGAGATGTTTTTCCCCACTTCTGGCTAGGATAGACTGCACTCCAATTGTTTCTCCCCATAGACAATGCAGCAGTCTAGATGACTAACTTAGACTAGATAACATTCTAGCTTTTAGGGGATTAGAGTTCAAGGTGGTGAGTCCTGCACCCCTAGTCTCTGTGCCTCATTTCCCTTCTCAGAGAGCTCTTATTCCCCACTCTTGCTTCAGTTCAGTTAAAGTAGTGAAAATATAGCCCGGAAAATGAGAACCTTAGAGGTTAGGAAATAAAGGTGGACAGGTGTCTATGGTAGACACAAGAAATTACTGCTAGAGATAAAGCAAAGAACATAATGAAAACATCCCCAAACACCTTGTAAATCTGCCTGTGGACAAACAGAAGTAATGTGAAGGATGACTTAGTACAGAGCCTCTGGCCACCACAGTCAGTTCTCTCCTCTGGCTCCTGAATGTCTACATGAGGCTGAAGGACAACGGGGCAAAGATTTTGGTTTTGTCTTCATTGCTGTCATAACTTCATCTGAACAAGCGTCCATGACTAATCACACTCAAGCTTCTAGGCCCAAAACCTGGCCTCATTTCCACTGGGCCACTAACCACTCTTTGACCAGTGCATTTTACATGGTTCTGACCATGCAGCACAGCTTGGACTCTTCATGGCCCAAACCTGAGGCCAAAAGGGTTGGTATTTGCACAATGGCTTCAAGGTACAAACAAATATTTCCATATGTTTTGAACAAAGAAATCTTGATTTCTGGTACCTGAGTATTTAGTCATTGGATTTCTTGATGTCTATCAAAGATAAAGTGGCAACAAAACTCCAGGAGTCGGACAATGTAAAAAGTTGCTTTCCTAGCTGTCTGAATCAATGACATCAAGCTGAGGCTTGGTTTTTCTGAAGGAGGCTAACTGTTGGTCCTTTTTTCATACTTAGATGAAACATGTAGGAACTAAACACCTTTTAAACCAACAAAGCAAGTGCTGTCAAGTTAATTTCAAATCCAGCAAGAAGTTCAAAAGCTATTGCATGGGAAGGGGATGTAGGAAGAGATGGAAGGAGAGGAGAGGCAAAGAGAGAGATAGGAAGTGCTGGAAAATGAGATATTTATTAAGAAGCATTTGTGCACAACTGTTAAGTTGCCCCAGAAAGAGCCAGGGCTGGAAGAATCACTGGAAGATGAATGCCTCTGTAAGAGGAAATATGGTCCCAAAACCCCGAGGTAAGCCCTGTTCCCCTCATGTGCTCCATGACTCTGAGGAAGATGTGGGAGCAATCTTGTTGGTTCAGTGCTGAGGGACATGTCTCCTGCTCAGCTCTTCACGTTCACTTCCACTTAAGCTGCCACAGAATAACCTTGTGCTCCCTGCTGTGCCACTGTGCAAGGGCTGGCAGGGGAAGGGGCTCAGGGATAATGAATGAAGCTTTATATTAGCCACAGAAACACAGGACAGTCAAATGAAAGGGTAAAAGTATGGTCATGAAAGACAAGCAGTCACTCCGACTGTGTGCTGGAGGTAATTACTGCTATATAAATAAACCAGAGGAAAAAAAAATCTTTTAAAAATCTAATTACCATGCAGCACTGTGGGTTTCAACCTTGGTCAAGTACAGGCAGACCTGATTTACGCTCCATCATAAAATCCTGAGCACGAGGCTGGTATCTCTCTCTCTTTACAATATGAGTCAGGGAATCAGCACAGGATGCTTCTCAGAGAGGAGCTGCTTGATAGATGTGCCCATATCTGAGTGGGTCAACATCTCCAACAAGCACAGGATGACACGAGTACACCACCTGCACGTATATTTATCAGTTTTCCCTCTGCAAGAAATGGCAACATCTGTTTTGAAAAAAAAAAAAAAAAGGAAAAAAAAGATGTTCATAAACCTCTGTTACACTGGACTTTTAGTATTTCTCATGATTAGTGTTTCTCATGACCCTTAAGTAAGGACATTTGCCTTTTGTACAGAGCTGTCTTTTTTCTTTCAAGCCTCTCATGAAGACCTTTCTATGAAACTTTTACAATTGTGTAGGAAAAGAAAACCGAGCCAGAGGCTTAATTTATCACTGAGACTGTTGGCTCCTACTACTCAAGCAAGAGTTTTGTGCTCTGCTTTTCTGAAAATCTCAATTTGAACACTTTACCCATCATCCCAAGACAAATAATGACCCAAATCTAGATCTTTATTCTCTGTGCCTTTGCTTGTTGCAAGACAGATTTCATCCAAGAAGAACAGCAGGCGAGTAAAATGCAGCAGCTAACTTTAAAGGTATCATCATTTTGAACTTGCAGAATTGAGGCATATTCAGCAGCAGAGCAAAGTAAATCCTAAAGCACATCTCAGTCTCCTCATGTGGAACCTAGTGCTACACTGCAGCTTCTTAACTGCAGAAACACTTCTCGCAGCCATCAAGTTAAGACTGGATTTGCAGCTCTGTATTCAGAGCTGTTGATGTAAGTGGACAGGAAGCAGATTTTCCATCATGAGTGGAGACAATTTTTCCCCATCCTAAATTGAGAAAGAGAAATCAGAATCTATTAAGTCAATAATTTGTATGTCAGTAGACATGCACACACACATACATATAATGACAAATATGTTAGCTGAGTGAAATCTCTTGCATAAATTTCAAAAACCTGCAACTTTACTCATCTAACAGGTTTTGAATCTCAACATTGTTTAAAATCTCAAAGCTAAGCTCTGCTTTTGCAAAAAGTCATATCAAAACAATATGATTCAATAATTTCTAAACACAAACACAGATCTGAAAGTTGTGGGACACCCTAAGGAAAAAGATAGCTCATTGTGTCATCTAATTGTTTCCAGCACTTTTGGAAAACAAACAGTGAAACCAGAATAACTATTAAACAGCAACAAAAATTAGGAAAAAAATATAATCGAAGTTCAAAAATAAGATAATTTCCCTATTATCGCTAATGAGATTTATTACCCAGCATCTGTTATCCTACCTTTAAAAAGTCAAAGCCCACTTTTAATAATTGCCTCTTGCTTTTATACAGTATCTGGCACTCACACAGCTTCCTTGATTAAACCTCAAAGCAGGTAAGCACTGTGATTCAGAGGAAGGAGGATTCAGAGGTAAAACATATTGTTCATAATTTCAGAGAAATCCGTGCCAGAGCAAAGAATCAGAGGTCCAAGCTCTCATCCTGTATAATAAACCACCCTGCAGCTAAAGTCTTGGCTACCCTTCCCCACCATTAGAGCATTATTCCCCACCATTAGTGCTCATTTTGCAACCTTGATGGCAGCGAAACCTCTGTAGCTGGAGTAGTTACACACAAACATAAACAGCCTCATCAGAAGAGACCTTGGCTGTTTAAACAGACACAGCAAAGCGAGCACTTGCTGCTATTCATGGGGCTGGTTGTGCATAATACTATCAGAAAAAAAAATAATAGGTGTGAATGGTTCGCAAGCATCTTTAGACCTGAAGGTTTGTTACCTGCAGAAGAAAAAAAATCTTGAAGAGCCTGAGTGAATTAACACACAGCTTTACCAAGGTCTATGATGTGGTAGGAGCACTAGGAGGAGAGACCAGTGAGTAGTTTAGATGCCCCACCTATTCTGATATTGAAGACATTACAGGAGAATGTGTGGGGCAGGGAAATAACTCATCCCACTTCTGTCAATCATCATTTTTTGATTGCTTTTAAATTAAGACCTCACCCTGTTTTGATGAATTTCATATTGGACAAAGCAAGCAAAACCTTTTGAGCTGAAATTTTACTAGCTGTGAAAACAGGTGTAACAGAGAACATCCCTGTAGCAGCAATTTTTGAAGCGTATTTATCTAAACCATGACCCATGCCTCTAAATTTTATCCTATCTTCCTGCAACCCTTTCAATCAGGAAAAATGTAAGCAGAGAATTCAAACTGTCTACAGACCCACACACATTATATTGAAAAGTAAAAAGAAAGGGATACATATTAAACCATTTCCACACAAATAAAAAGATAGAGAGCACTCTAAAAGCAACTGGAATAGCTCTTGGGAGCAGCTCTTGTCTCTTGAATAAATACTTTGCAGTTTACAGCTTTCAATAAAAAAAGGTATTTTCTTTTCTCCATCTTTCTTCAAGCTACACACAAGCTTTGTGTTGTAAAACAATAAGGAGTTTGATAAGACCAAGAATGTGTTGCCTGTATGTGTGTCTGAATAAGTGCATTTTAGATTGGGTTTAAGAAAAATGCATGCACGGAATGTGTCACATACTGAGATTGTCCCTGCCCTAAACTTTGGTACATCCCCACAATTCAAGGAGTGCACAAGAGGCACAACTTGGAGCTTCATAGATGAAAGACATCAGTGGAAGTCAGAGCCGCAGGGACGTCAAGAGAAACTCAGATCTTTCTCATCAAACTGAAGTACCTACTGTTTCTTCCTCTGTTCTCCACTCTCACCCTTCCTCTTTCTTCCTCATCTGGCTGTGGCCTCCACACTCATAGAAATCTCTAGTATTTACAGTATTCACAAATTACTGGACTTTTCCCAGACAATCCTTCTTGCTTGCAATAAGGATTCCATTTTTTTTTTTTTTTAAATATTCATGTTAGCACTGCAGGAAGGGTCATTATTGCTTTTTTTATATATATATAAATATACAAAGCTGATTTTGAGGAAGACAGGCAGTTTTCAACTCAGAACATAATAATCCAGTGGTCACACACAAATAACACACTCTCTTATTGGAGTGATCTCTCTCCATAGACTGGCCAAGGAATAGTTTTGCTTACTCCTGTCTGATTCAGCAACCTTCCCCTGACTTGTCACAGCACAAGAATCATCAGGTAGAGAAAGTGCAGTGTTAAAGTTGGAAAAGTTCAAGAGCACAAGAGATTCTTGTTTGTTCTTTTAAAATGTAGGATGTGCCACAATTATAAATGGCCCTTTAGGTTCCCAAAGTGCCTGAACTATACAGTAAAAGACCAAAGGTTTTAAGTGTTTAGCTCCTAATTTACTATCTTGAGTAAGTGACAAGATGTTGAAGTGTTGAAGGCAGAATATCCATGAGAACAGCAGGAGTTGCTCAGAAAGACACAATCTCTAAAGAGATGTACAGGGCCCTTATCTAGGTCAAACAAGACTATATATTTAATATCTAGGCTATTACTGTTATTCTGTTATATCGTATAATTTACACCATGATGCAGCTTTTGCATCTTAGAAACAAGGCTAATATATATATTTTTTTTTAATCTCACAGAAGAGTTATGTGGACACAATCCACTAGAATTTTCTGAGAATTGTGTTTGAATTACCCAAAAAAATCTAGACCTTATTCTGATTCTCAAGTATCGTTAAATGTGTTGCACTCTACAAAGGCTAGATTTCTTGCTTTTTTTATCACCACAATAATTTACATTTTTAAAGGAAAATTGTATTTTATTTAGTACTTCCTGCATATGTCTCCAATGTTGCACAGAATTAATAATACAAGTTCTGAATTGCAAAACAGAAATAAATTCTAAATAAGGGCGTAATTAAATACGTAAAAGGACAGAATTCAGTATAATAATAATTCAACTCCAAGAGCATGAGAAAAAGTGAGTCCAAATCTCAGATGGAAACCTGACCACTGAGCCACAAAGCAAAACTGAGGTTTATCAAATCATAAAATGAATATTTTTTTTCCAGCCTTTATAGCCTGAAACCAGGGTCAGGAGAAAATGTGTCCTTCCAAATATGCCATCTTTCTCTAACAAAGGATTCAAGGAATGGTTAGGAACTGGTTCACTTGTACAACAGCAGAGGAAAGCACCACACTACATAGTTGACTTCATGAGAGAACCCTATTTACATGGCTACTAGGATGCAGCAGAATCAGGCAATTTAACAACAGTGTCTTGGGAGTGCTAAAGCCTTCATTACTCCATAACACAGTTTATAAGAACCTTGCTCTGCTAGCTTAGCTAGGTAACACAGACTTTAATAAAGTCTTCCCTCAAGTTTCTGTCCCCACTTTCTGGCAAGGGGCCTCCAACTCTTGTGATGGCATCACAGTGTTGCATTAGCCACACAACTGGCTTGTCACAAGAGAATTACAGCTGTATCAGACTAAAGTAGGCTGGGTGAGGGCAGCTGCACAGTGGAATATTTATTGTGCATCACTTAGGAGATGCAGAATATTGCTTGGACACTTTAATAGATGCATCAGTGTTAACTGATTTGCTCTGAGGCACCATATGCTAATCAAATGGGGTGTGATGCATAATGTCACATTAATGTCGTAATAAAGGAAATCTCGATGTGTTCCGTAATGTCTTTATGATTACCTGTAATTTTAGATAGCTACTGAAGGAATGTGTGTTCAATACCTGGATCTGCTCTCTAATTACCCTAGGATATAACGAGAACCAAACTTACGATAAAAGGCCAGGGATTTTATTGAGATCACTGGTGACAACATAAACCGTAAATAAGTCTTACAATCTGTACAAGCCTGAAACACCAGTCTGATCGACATGTGAGATTGTTTTAGGCATATTTTGACTTCTTTTCATCTATAGTCACCAACCTGGAGAAAAGAAATACGTAGACACAGAGGGATAAAACTTCAAAGACGCTCCCAGGAGGATTAAATACACAGGTCCAACAGACGTTTTACATTTACTTCTACAAATAAACATACTCACAGTTCTGTTATCCAATTCAAGCCATCCCTTATGCTTATGACAGCCTTTCAGGTAAAGTCACCTTAAGCCTGCTCATCTTTTTCATAAATGTTCTTGCTACTTCCCTTCTTAACATACACACCTTCTACTTCAACTTCTGAGAGTTTGAAGCGATAAACAGAACAAGCTCCTATTAAGAGCACTTGAGTTTCAGGGGTTTTTTTTGTGTAATTTGCCTAATCCTCAATGTATTTTGCATATGAAAATGAGGCACAAAGTTCCAATAATCTGATTCATGTGACATCACTTTGGAGGTGGGATTAGGTGTCAGGTCTCACAACTCTAAATCAGCATCTGGAATTCTTCACATTAAATAGCCTGTGCTAGAAGAAAAAGTTTGTCTGTGTTGTGTAGGGGGAGAGAGGGATTAGAAGTCTTGTACAAAAGAGAAATTGATTGAAAGTGATCTTCTTGTTTTCAAAATTCTCACCCAAAATCTGGTGCGCATAGCACAAATCACGACTTTACCCTTTTTTTTTAATATTAGAAGCTTTTAAACCAGGACCCCAGAGGAAAGGTTTTGCAGTTGAGGTGGTGAAATTGAAAATGGAATGCAGCAGAAAACTTATGTAGGAGCCTTCCCAACCAGACCTGCTCGATGGTGACTTTTGAGCCCCATCACACAGGCTCCAAGATGGCTTCTCCTGAAGTGTATTCTAAGGTGTGCATGAACAGAATTATTTCAGAGTGGTAATGAAACTAAAATCAGGATCTGGCCATTACAACTAAAACAGAGGAAGGATTGGAAAGAGTGAATTTTGGACCTCTGAGTTGGCTACAATCTGCTACACCAATATAAATAGGAGAAAAGACTCTACAGGTCAGTGGAGTCACACTAGGGTAGCACTAGTACAAAACTAGATGAAAAACTGGCCCAGGAATTAGAGCAGCAAAGCTGTCTGGGCCCTAAGAGACAGATAGAAACCCTTTGATAGAGTAAAATCCTGATATACTGCAAAAAACAACCTACAAGTGAGTTCCCTATCGGCATCATTAATGCATTCCCCAAAGCAGAAGTCAGAAGCCTCTTTCCAGAGGAGCAAAGCTGTAGAAAGAGTCTCCCTGTTTAATGACACCAGTGAATGTTTTGCCTGATGTGGAGATAAATAAATTGACTCCTTCTGACTTGGTATCAACACAGGCTGGGACTGGACCGAAATTCATGATCAACACAGGTGCACAGCAGAGCAAGAAGGGGAAAGGAATCACCAATTAAGCAGTGGGGTAACTAGAGAGTGTTTTTACAGTTTACTGTCCATTCTAACCCTTTGGATTTCTGGAACATAGAGCTCACTTTCATTACAATCTTTCCTTCTGCCTTCTGGATTTATGGTAAATGTGGAAGAGGTGCTCAGGTTCAAGCAGAACAAAGTCAAACAGCCCTGGGGACAATCTCAGCCTCAGACAAGAGACAGATTTGAACTCTGCACCTAGGCTAAGAGTCAAGTTTTCTACTGTTACAGGGGTTTAAGTCTGGACTTTGGTTCCAGCTCAGCTCAAAAAGCATAGTGTTGTTACTAGGTACAGAGGATTTCCTTCTTCTTATTCTTTTCTTCAAAGTTCAGATCTCAAATCAGTGTTGCTGTTTCTAAAGCTAGTAAATAGAGCTGTGAGGAATTCCAAAAGATCAGCTGATCCAAAAAGAATGATTAACATCCAATCACTGTTCACAGATGCTTGTCTGATATCATCTTCACAGTTTCTATGGACTGAGATAGCACAACCATAAACAACACACTTGTGCTTAACATGGTTGCTGCCCCCTTCCATATCATGATAGCTTTCTGCATCTCTTTTTATATACATTGAAACTGTTCCCAGTGGTAACTGTCCAAACTCAGAAGTTAACCAGCTCCTTAGAAGCTTATTTGCATGACTTCTAAGCTACAGAAGCCAACAGTCCTTTTCTCTGTCATTCTTATTTTTTCTAGTCCTTAACTCTACCCTTAAATTTAATGATTCTATTTTCCCTCATTTGATTAATGTAAATTGTCACTTTCTATGTTTGTATAATAAAGTCTAATTTGTGTGGGGAAACCTTGATTCTTGACCTCTGTGCATTGTCTCAGTGCTCAGTATCAAGATACCAGTTTTATCGTCTAAGTCAGGTGGAGGTTCAAGAAGGAATTTGTCACTCTGGAACACCTGGACTTCTCAGTGTTAATACTGGCCAGTGGATGATCATGAAATAACCTGGAAGTGATCAACACCAAAAGGAGACAATAGAAAGGAACAGTCTTGGAGTAAAACAGAATCTAAAACAAGGTAAGGAAGAAGGATTACAAAAATATTTGAAGCCTTACTACAGCATTAAAAATACTCACTGATATTGATAATGCAGTTTCTATTTATCCTACAAATATTCCTACACCAGAGTCAAAAACTAAACATAGCACTGCAGCCCAGCTTCAGCTGAAACTTAAGTTGAACCTGAATATTTCTGGGTTTGCCTAACCTGTATTTCTAATGCTGTTTGTTCTGAGTCAGCAAGCCTCAGTTTCCACAGGGAATGTTTGAATTTAAATCCTAATCCATATGAGCAATGGCAAGAACACATAAGAGTAGGAGTCGTAAATCTAAAGCCTTTTATTTTATTTTATTTTTCATTGCCTTATTGTTCCATAGCTCTAAGCATTGTGGTTTCCACAGAGGGTAGCAGAGGGTTGCCAGCAGCATACCTAATTATTTCCTCCTCGCCAGTTCCATGTGAATTCCTCAGACCCCATCCAACTGACGTATCACTTCTCTTCAGGATAGGCTAAATTAATGATGATGAAACTAAGGAAGAAGTGTATTATTTAATTCCAGAAAGTATCAAAGCTTACATGAGCCCAACATCGACCAGGCCAGAAGGATCAGTCCATGCCCTTGGGACTGTTTTTCTGGGTTCCTCCCTATCTTCTCATAAAAATCAATGAGGATTTAGCCTGGTCTTCATTTGGTGACCTTTTGATTCTCAAGAGCTGTATAACACTTAGTTTTACTTTCTATAGCACCTTTCATAAGAAGGGCTCAAAATATCTCCCTACATCAAGTCTCACAATATCCTCAAGGGAAAAGTAAACATTATCCTCATTTAATTAATGCATTGCCAAAGGCTAAAATATGGAGTACAGGAGACTGATCCTTCAAGATACACAGCTCTCTCAGATTCTGGTGAAGATGGCTGGAAGATGAACACACTCAGCACCACACAGGATTCACCTCCAAGAGCAGTTTTCAGATCAGAAATTCTGGTCCAGCACTCTTCATCCAATGTTTTAATCAATGTCTCCACCCACTGCTGGGTCAAGACCCAGGTGATAAAAATAACAAGATATATCTTAAATGAATGTGTTTGTGAGGGTTAGTACATATACACAAACTAGACAATCCTTAAGAGAGTTTCAGAAGCATGTAAATTGATATGGCCCCTTGCTCTTGCCAATCAGCAAGCAGAAAGGCTTACTAGGAAGACATTAACTTTCATGGGACTTGAATTCTATACTATAGATTGGTCAGCCTCACCTCCATCCCTGGAAAGGTGATGGAAAAACTTATCCTTGGAGCTGTCTCTAAGCATGTCAAGGATAAGAGAGTCATTACGGGCAGTCAACATGGCTTTACCAAAGTGAAGTCATGCTTGACCAACTTGATAGCCTTTTATGAGGACATAACCCAGTGGAGAGATGATGGTAAAGCAGTGGATGTGGTCTATCTTGATTTCAGTAAAGCATTTGACACAGTCTCCCACAGCTTCCTCACAGCTAAACTGAGGAAGTGTGGTCTGGGTGATCGGATAGTGAGGTGGACTGTGAATTAGCTGAAGGAAGGAAGCCAGAGAGTTGTGGTCAATGGGACAGGGTCTAGTTGGAGGCCTGTATCTAGTGGAGTCCCTTGGGGGTCAGTGCTGGAACCAGTACTATTCAGTATATTCATCAATTATTTGGGTGAGCGAATAGAGTGCTCTGTCAGCAAGTTTGCTGATGACACAAAACTGGGAGGAGTGGCTGACACACCAGAAGGCTGTGCTGCCATTCTGAGAGACCTAGACAGGCTGGAGAGTTGGATGGGGAGAAACTGAATGAAATATAATAAGGACAAGTGTAGACTCTTGCATCGGGGGAAGAACAATCCCGTGTGCCAGTCTAAGTTGGGGACTGACCTGTAGGAGAGTAACATAAGGGAAAGGTACCTGGGGGTCCTGGTGGACAGCAGGATGACCATGAGCCAGCAATGTGCCCTTGTGGCCAAGAAGGCCAATGGCATCCTGGGGTGTATTAGAAGGGGTGTGGTTAGTAGGTCGAGAGAGGTTCTCCTCCCCCTCTGCTCTGCCCTACTGAGGCCACATCTGGAATACTGTGTCCAGTTCTGGGCCCCCCAGTTCAAGAAGGACAGGGAACTGCTTGAGAGAGTCCAGCGCAGAGCCACAAAGATGTTGAAGGCAGTGGAACATCTCCCTTATGAAGAAAGGCTGAGGGAGCTGGGTCTCTTTAGCTTGGAGGAGACTGAGGGGTGACCTCATTAATATTTATAAATATGTCAAGGGTGAGTGTCACGAGGATGGAGCCAGGCTCTTCTCAGTGACATCCAATGATAGGACAAGGGGCAATGAATGCAAGCTGGAACATAGGAGGTTCCACATAAATGTGAGGAAGAACTTCCCAGTGAGGGTAACAGAGCACTGGCACAGGCTGCCCAGAGAGGTTGTGGAGTCTTCTCTGGAGACATTCAAAACCCACCTGGACATGTTCCTGTGTGACCTGATCTAGGTATTCCTGCTCTGGCAGGGGGATTGGACTAGATGATCTTTTGAGGTCCCTTCCAATCCCTGACATTCTGTGATTCTGTGATTCCATGTAATTCCTTTCCAGCTCTGTCCAGGGATTAGGGTAAATCACCACTCTCAGATCCTCTGTTCACGTTCTATCTGTTTCTATCACCATGACGCCAATAGTATCTTACTATCAGCAATGTGCTGCTGAACGGTAAGTAAGAAGGAATGAGAACTGAGGCATAGAGATGATAAGTGACTTCTAAAATCATGTAGGATGTCTACTGTAGCTGAGGAATTCAACAGAGTTGAGGCAAGTCTTTGTGGAATTAAAGTTCTGTCCATTGGACTGCAAGGAAAGTACAAAGATGTCAACTTCTCTCTGCCTGTTCTTCTCTGCCATCTACCCCTTCCTTCCTCCTTTGTGGTCAAAAAGCTGCTTATTTTCATTGCATCTTAAATAGTTCCAGGCTTCTACAGTTCAATCAGACTTGATGGCTTCGTTGAGACTCATAACAAACATGTAAGCAGACAGATCCCTAAATTAGCTGAGGAGTCCTGTTAACCACATCATTGAAAAGCAGGCAGCAATGGGGGAAAAGAAAACTTTACCATGGTGAAGACCAAAAGCCAAATTACCAGAGGTCCACAGAAATTCAGAATCATTTTTTACTACATAGAAGCTGTAAGACAGAATTAAGTTAGCACATCACGGGAAATAGGATCTCACCTGTGGAGGACAACGCCTACCATCATCTCAGAGCAATTTGCTTCTCTATATTCAAAGAACTCTTGAGTTTCTACAACAGGCAGTCTAATTGCAAACATTTGGTGTTAATGTTTGATAACTAGAAGCACAGCAAAGCCAAGGCGTATTTTAAAATATTATGTGCACTTCCTTTCTTCAGGGGCAACATAAGACATCCATTAGAAGGTGATGAGCTAACTGCAAGCTTTTTGTAAGATTTTATGACTGTACCAGGATTTAAAGAGATGTTACTAAACACACCTCAAATAGGTGCAGGTGAGATCAAGCCACATATAAGTACGCTGTCAGGGTCACTTTGAACTGCGGAACAAGGATTTCAGGATCTGAAGCTAAACAAACAAGGCAATGAAGAGAAAGGACAAACTGGTAAGTCAACCATCAGTCATAAAAGTACCAAGCATGGTGCAGCATATGTTGAAGGTGATTTCTATTGACCAGTTTTTAATGTTAGTAGTGGAGAAGATGCATGAATAAATCCTAAAGATATTAGCCTGACTATTGCTTAAAAGTTTCTTCAATGAAAATTCAAAATTCAAAGTTGCTGGGTTTTTGTTTTGGTTTGTTTTTTTAATTGAAGAAATTCTCTCCAATCTTTGTATAACTTGGTAATAAAAGCTATTAAAAGAAACACAAATAAAATGTATATATATTTGACAATGCTTTTTTTTTTTTTTTTTTTTTTTTTTTTGACATGAAATTCCATGAGCAGGCTGCCATATTACCACATGATTAGTACCTAGAGTTTGCAAATGAGAAGGACTCATGCAAATCTTCTGACAGTACTTCCCTTGATTGTTAGTCAGG
This sequence comes from Podargus strigoides, assembly GCA_028020825.1. Lineage (NCBI taxonomy): Eukaryota > Metazoa > Chordata > Aves > Caprimulgiformes > Podargidae > Podargus > Podargus strigoides. Next base: position 25,382,731 of record CM051663.1, read on the forward strand.
TATTCCTTAGTGCATGCTACAAGAAAGTGCCACTGTTATAAACCTATAAACAAGCAGACCCATAAAAATTCAACACTAGCTTTTAGTTATGCATTGTTACTTACTATTTACTTTATTATATTAGACACTTCCCATGCTCCAGGTATTGTATAGCTCTTAGGATAGTTAATACAATTTAGATATGTATAGTGACTGCACTGAGTTTTCATTCGGGAAAGGAACTGTAATCTATCAGAAAAAAAAGCTAATTACCATTTATCCCATTGATTTATTACTCTCCAAGCTTCCCCTCCCAATTTTTTGTAAGTATTACAAACCTTAGGTTGTAATTTTGATATATGCTGCTAGATAGATTAAATACCAACTAATTCTCATATAAAACTGGTAGTTTGATCAATACAGCTAAAAGCTTCATTCCTCACATATGTATTTCTTAGCTTTAGAACTATCAATTTTAGTCTCATATGCTGGGATTAGATAATAATCAGGTCAGAAATTCAGCTCCATAGAATTCAACAAAACCTCCTGTTCAAATTTGTTAGACAGAAAAGAACAGCTGATCTCTGGCATAAGAAACATGGACCAGATAACCTCACTATGTTCTGTCCAAGGCTACATACTACTCTGTTATCATTTCCCCCTTGCCTCCCTCCCTGTCCCTCTGCTCCCTCTCTAGGAAGTAGCCTCCAAGAAACAGATGTGAGAGAAAAAACCCAGAGTTAGAAAAGGCAATTTCTGAACTTATTTGTTTCCCAGGCTAGAAACAAAAGAGAAGACAATGGAAAACCACCAAGAAGGTTTGCCCTCACGTTCTGCAAGGAACTAAGCAAATCTGTTTTGCCCTTCCTGTATGATACAAATGGGTTTCTCACTGAGTGAGTCATTTCATTTCCCAGATAGTCCCTATGTCCTTCTTATGAAGGAGGGCACAAGAGAGAAGGGAAAAAACAATAAATAAAAATAATTTGGATTCAGCAGTGATGGGTGTGATGTGGGAACCTGATTAGAATGTCATAATGTAGCCCTGATATAGGAAGCTAAATAAAATAGAGTAAGTAGCCTACAAAGCTTTTGCTTTCAAGTAACCTATATTGTCACTCTTAAAAAAAAAAAGGAAGAAGAAAAAAATCCCCAGCGAAACAACAGAGCTGGTCCTGGATCTTCTAAATGCTTTCTACAATAACTTGGAAGAAGATCATGTGAAGAAGAGAGGAAACTGCAGCCCTTTCCCTCCACAGAGGGAAATAAATGGGTGACATTATGCTAATGAAGACAATTCACTCCCAGAATGAGTCATTCAGCAGCAGCAAGGTCTCTGTCCTGCCTGTTGATTCATATTTTCCCCCTAGCACCAAGAAGTCATTTTAAAAGGGCTGGCTGGGTGACCTACACACTAACAAGTTTGGGTTTGATTTTATTATTTATTTGGTATTTGCATAGTGTCACTCCCAGGAGATCTTCCCTTCAGTGATGGAATATCCTCTGAGTTATCTTTTGTTGGGTGGGACTGAGCAAAGCTGGAAGCAAGACATGATGCCATAAGAACTACAGCAGAAACAAGACATGAACAGGCAGCATGTCTGTTGGTGGGAAGGTCAGCTTGGCCTCCACCTCACAATGTAAAATTAAGTTAGGATTTTTTTCACCTTGAAATCTCATTGTCACTGTATGAATAATTCCCAATGGTTTTATTTCTCTCCTCTGCTTTGACACACAGGAGCTTTTAAACAAATCAGCCCCTTGGATGTGAGAGCCCAAATCTGAACTAACCTAGTGGTGGGATATAGGTCCAATTATGCAAAGCTTCCTTGAGCAAAATTGTTTAAAAATCAAGAAAAAATGAACAAGTACATGACACTTGTAACAAGAGTACCAGCTGCACAAGGACTCTACACCTGACCCAACTGACTGCAGTGAAAAAAATCAGAAACATTGTCCTTCAGAACTAGAGCACTTTATTTTCATTTAATGACAACTATGATGGTCCTTTTAAGAGGCAAGCAAAAATTAAAATACTATTTTTAAGTATGTATTTTTTAAATGTAGCACTTTATGGAAATATTATTAACCAGATAACTGGTATAAACCATCATATTTCCAGTGACTGGAGACAGCTGAATCAGTACTTCAAAGTAGGTTCAGTATTTGAATGCAGCAGTAAGGAAGGTGGTGTAATCCACTGTTAAACATTAGATGGCCTGTCATTCCTAAATTGCACATTACAGAAGAACTTTCAGTTAGAGATACTTTTCCTCTAAAGATAGCTGTTGTTTTTTGTGAGTGGTAAATATGCTTTGTACGAAGTCATTTAATCAAAGTTTTCCCTGGTGTCATACAATGCAGAATTTGTGTCCTGCGTCTATCACATTGCCAATAACACTCCATAAAACATCAAATTAATTATCAAAAAGTATTTAAGATCAAAACCTTTGATTGCCCATAATGAGATGTCCAATGATTCTAATCGTAGAAAAAGTGTCTGTTTAGAACTAATCAGAAACAGATTTCAATGTGAAATAAGCAATGATCAGTATGACAAGAATAATAAAAAGGAATCAATTGCACATATATTAAGCAAGGACTCTTGTACATTAAATATTCATTTTATGCTTCACATTAACACTTATAACTTAGTAAATCAATTTTAATGTTTATTGGGGATTTTTTAACTTTCAGCACTGATCTTTTGAAAGGAAAACATGAATCTATTTAGAGAACTCTTTGAAAAGGTGACTTTCAGTTCCATAATTCAGACAAATACTTTTCCACCAAGTTACAAGAACACTGATGAAAGAAAATAAATCCCTCTTCACATTTTACTCCTTTTTGTTTAAGAGGCTGATTTTCTATCAGCCAGGGTCCCAATTCTACTCTCCATGAAATTACAGGGAAAACTGCCATCCACTTCAACTGGAGCACGAGAGGGACTCAAATTTGCAATGTATCCTCTCTCTCAACCAGTCACAAAATCCTGCACCATCTTTTCTCTGTCTGGACATGTTGCTGCTACATTGATTGAACATAGAGCTGAGGGACAAAGAGGCATCCAGACTTATGTGAAACAGTTTCACACCTTTTGCTATACCAGTGAGAGTCACAAGTACCTAAACAAAAGCTGAGCTGTGCTACACCAGGTTTACCAAGCCTCAGTGGCAGTAGTACCTGACTCTGATGTTACATATGAAGACGTTGGAGAAGACATCTCACTTGTGATGGGCAAAGACTAAGCCAGCTTTGGGAACTTCCCTCCTCCCTCTTGTTTGAGTAGCAAAGACTGTGCTTACCTGGCACTGCTGCAGTAGCAGCCCATGGATTGTACTCTCTTATATCATCATTAGTGTGAAAAAACATGTGATCCACACTCCAATTTATCACTAAGTATTGGATAGATAGCTCTGTTGAAGGCAGCTATATCCTGGCAGCTCTCCTGCAGCAGCAGTGAAGGATATCTTGTACTCAGGTTGGATCAGCAGTGGATCAGCAGATCTGCTCTCTGTGAAGGTTTGGAATGCAAGAGAGCCAAGCAACTCCTAAAGAAAAGCTAATGTTTTGTTTGGATGGGGCTTGCTTGAAAAGGGCACATTAGGTGCATGAGACTTACTGAACTGTGTTCATGTGACATATGTGTTTGTCCTCTTTATGGGTGGGTCCCCTTACCCACAGCTCTGGGTGGGCTCCTGGGTCCCTGCCCTACACCTCTGTGCAGGTCTCATAGATGCCACACTCCATTGCAGAGTCAGCTCCTGTAGGAAACACTCTTGCAACCACTCTCAAGTCAGCAATAGAGCCCTCATTTGTTTAAAAAGGAGGAAATCATTTTGTATGAAGCTTTAGTAACACTTTTCTGTACTGGTAAATTGTATGTCTCTGCTCTCTATCTCATGGAGCTCCAGAGAGTTCTAAGGAAAGGTGCATTGACCTGCCCTGGTAGAAATGCTTGCATGAAGTTCTGGTTTAAAATTGCTTTGTGATGTTTGCTAGGCCAAAATGGACATCCAGGTGAGAAGTGTGAGATTCTGTCTATAATCAGTACACAATTCTTTTGCTCATCGCTCTTGCTGGCATTCTTTTTACAATTTATTATTTATTTAAATAATATTACCTCTGAAGAAGCAGATGGCTAGGAATTCTGCAGGTAGGTGCACAAATGGTGGAACTAAAGGACATTAATTTTCCCAGTCTTCCTCCCAGTTTGGATTATTTGGTGTCAAAATAATATGCTTAATCTCAACTGAGGCTTTTCACTCAGTGGGAGTTAAGCCTTCCCTCCTCCATCCAAAGTCCTGTTTTCATTAAATTTTTAAGAATTGAATACCTTTAAGAGGGCTTATTCTAGAAAAAAAAAGTAATAAAAAAGAAAGGAAACAACTTGGTCATTCAGTTCAACAGTTTGAAAAAAGGCAAGAATGGAAAATAGAGCTACATTACAAAAGTTTGAAACTTATATTCTCAGAAATCAAGGGTTAAGAAAGAATCAAAAAGTATTCTAGTGATTTGAAAGATGTAGCTTCATGATCTACTTACTACTAATAATATTGGTTCTATTTTATTCACTTGCTTAAAAATAAACAACAGAGAGATTAAACAAGATTAACAAGTAGATTAAAACCATGGGCAAGAAAAATGGATGACAAGCTCAAATAAAAAAATCTGGTTATACTAGTTGACTGGTTAAACTGCTTGCATTGCCAGCTCCTGAACCCTGACACTGAAGTCTTCTGTTTCCTGTACCCTCTCTAGTGTATTTGTCCACTTCTTTTGTTATGGTACACACTGATCTTCTAGCTCTGGCATATTTTCTAAACAGCTTTGAAGTTCTTGAGTCTTGTTTGCAGCCACTCACAGTATTATAGGTAACCATGGCCATTCCTGCCCTTGATTGTGAAATACTAGGAAACTGCATCAGGAGTGCAGACAAAGCAACAGGGAAAGTCAAGGCATCACTAAAGCGAGGAGGTCTGAGTCCTGCCTAGGATGAAAAAGACTCTGTATGCCTAAGATGGAAATCCAGCTTCTTTCAAGACAGAAGAGCCTCTGGCCATACACAGTGGGTTCAAAGTGCTGTGTACAGATCTGTCATGCGAAACAGGGTTTAACTTGTGGAGGACATCTCAATTTCCAGTTTCAGTGGCAATATATTGGGGAAGGATTGAGCCCATAGATGTTTCATATTAAGCTGGAAGAAAAAAATACTGTTTCTAACACAGCACATGGAGAAGTAAAAATTATCTGTACCTGTCTTCTCTTGGTAAAACTCAAGTAAAACATTGTTTTTCTATGCAATTTAACAAAAGTGACAGCTGTCTCAAAAGTGTTTTGTCACTTTTTGTGACATCTCCTGTCTGCTCAATTATTCAGTGGCCCAAGGGACTGAGTTTAGCCTGGTCTTGTTCAAAAGCTCATGGTCTGAGTTGCTGATCTAGAGAAGACTATTTCATTCATTGGTAGTTGAACAGCAAAGTTTATGTTGAGACAGAGGCCACCTAGTGCCAAAAAAAGTATGATATTCTGCAAGATGGACACCCTAATATCAGGCTGAGGTCTCCCAGGTAGTGTGGGAAGAAGAGTAGCTGACAACAAGAAAAGAAAAAGTAAAAAATTATTTTAGAGCCTTCTGTTGAGACAAAATTACTCATTTTGATTCAGACAGAAATCTAAAATATTGACTTATTTTCAGGTTATCTTGTAATTTTAATCTTTTTTAAAAAATGAAAAAGAACCTTTCTGAAAAGAAAATTATAAATCTAACTTTTTAAAAAGGGAGAAAACAATCATTTTGTCACCTTCAAAGTACAGCCTTGTTATTGTCCAAAATAGTCATGAAATTTGACCAAAATTAGTTAAGCCCTCACACACTTGTTGCTGAGCTTAAGATTTAACAAAAATGTCCAAGTCAACCCTTAAATCACTAGGACATGGGAAACTAATGTTCAAAATCTTGGCTTTATCACAAGTCTTCTATAAATAACATGAGGAAATCTATTGCTCATCATATCTTAGCTTGTCCAGCCCTCTGGCTCATTCTGGAACCCCACTACGCACCACACTTGCAATCCCTGAAAAGTTTACAATTTTGAGTCCAAGATACAAAACCAGGAGAATATAAACAAGAAGGAAAGACAATGAGACAATCCCAGAAGAGCACATTATGTATAAAACATTTCCCTTCCCATGCTGCTGTAGATTTTGTCTATATTAAAAAAAAAAAAAAAAAGCAAAAAACCCCACCAAAAAACCCAACAAAACAAAAATATAGGCTTCAAAGCAGACATTATCTTTCACTGAATTCTTACAGAGCCACAAGCACAACAGATTTAAACAATAAAAATAGTTTCAACTCTTGCCAACAATGGCTTTGAAAATATGTATCTGTTTCTAGATTTTGCAAATTCTGGAAAACACACAAAGTATTGTTGTGCATCATAAGAGCAAAGGTAGACGCTTTAAACACAGTCTACTAGTCTTCTTACTCCACCATGACTTATATACTGAAAAGAGAGTAGCCCTTCTGTGTTGAGCATCTAATTCTTGTGTTCTACAGATGCTGCAAGGACCTTTAGTTCTTCATCTCAGTTCTCATTTCTCTGTCATACCTACATCATACCCCTGCACTAGACAGTATGAAACCCTAAATATGCATTTCAGCGTAAGAAAGACATTTCTCTTTAAGGAAAAGCTAAGTTACTTTACGCTTTGCCAGAATGACCATATTGCTAGGTTGGGCTGAACAGATGAAGGTCAGCAATTTGCTCAGGGCTAGGACAGCAGATGTACCTAAACATCTGTAGCCAGCAACACAGTAGGTAGTGGCTACCACAATGTCCAGGCACAGGGTAGACAGAGAATATGTAAATTCGTACACTTGTTTTTCACATATTAAATAACTTCTCTAGGCAGCTTGTTAACTCGTTGCTTTTTAGTTACGCAATAGTCTCTTAAGCAATTGATGGAAATGTGCCTGCCTTCTTAAAAGTTATCTTTTTTCACCTATGCCTTTCTTCTTTTCTGGTCCATGCAACTGCCATCAGAGGTGAGCAGTAGATTTCTAATCAACACATTTAATCACCCTGTCTCTTCAGAAAGTCCGCAGTACTGCTCATGTAATCTTATTTGTCTGGGTTCCTGGAAACTAGCTGGAAAAACAGTGGTGTGCAGCTGCAGACATGCTGCAGAGTGAATAGGGAAAAGAGGTGACACAGCCTCTTCTTCAGCTCCAGAATTTCTCCCTCAATTTAGAAAATCCAGAGCATCTAATTACCAACATTGAATAGAGTTTCCTGAGCTATTGATGGAGCTCTGCATGGAGCACTTCACCCAGCTAAAGAAATGTCATATCTAACCCAAAATATAACCCATACTACTAACATATTTACATTATATTGCCTAACTATATAGCAGAGACTAAAGTCATCATCACTGTTGCTTAGGATTTGCCATGTGGGGACATCAAATACATGTTGGATATTTCCATGGGCAGAACTGACAGCAACTTAAAGGGACACCAACTGTTCAATTTATCTCATTAACTTCAGGCTCTTAAGTAACCTATCCTTCAGAAATACACCAAGAGATTTCATTGACTGTGGAGTGAACTGAAGGAGATTAGCTCCTAAACTTGACACCTCAGCTGGAGTGAATCAGAGACCAGCAAAGACACAAGACTGAGTCACCAGTTCTCTTCACAGCTGTACGGCTGGCTACTTGTGAACAAACCTTCCTTTACCCCATTTGTCTGCCACACCTCTCTACTCCTTCCCTAGACTGGAAAGCTCCCAAAGGCAAAGGACATATCTGCACGTTTGTGAGACAGTAAACCCTGTAGGGTTCTGAATTTCACTGGGTCCTTCAGCAATTATTGATGCATGACTTTACAATCTGAATTACTACATCACCAGCAGAACTCATTTTGACACAGCAACAGTACACATTAAAAAAAACCCACCCCTTGAATTAAATGATTCTAATGGAAGTACAATCTTCTACATCTGAGTAGAATATTAATGTAGAATTGGAAACAGCACCTTAGTATTGGGAGCCTAGTCTCTAAGTTCACTGTATATTGAATGAACAGAGATTGGCATAGCCAGATGGCAATTCAGATCCTAGGTAGGCTGAACTGACCCTTGGAAATGTCTGTGAATATTAACAGCTCTCCTTAATGATTTGAAAAGCACGTCTTAATTTACACTGAAGCCTCTGGTGTGTTTCTTTCCCACCCGTCTCACAAAATGTTGACATAGAAGACACCAAAGCAGAAAATTCCCCCCCCAAAAAAACCTCTTAAAGATTTGCTTACCTCTTCTTTGTTTTGGAGCTGCTTATGCAACAGATTGTTTAAACTTGTTTAGTTGTAATTTCTGGACTAAAACACCATTTCAAACTAAAATTTTATAGTTCTGGATTTCAAATAATAGATCAAAAAGCATTTAGGTGCCATATAGTATGACCAAAGGACAAATTCTACATCCATTAACACAAATGTCCAAGGTCTCATTCTTTTGCAGGTTTTGTCTTTAAATGGTAGAGCCACTACAGCAGAATTCTCAGAATTGGGACTACAGTAAATGATGGGACAGAGAAAAAGAACATGAAATGAAATTGCCCTTGCACCAATATATCATTTTTTTTCCCCTATTTCCAGAAAGCATAACAGCTGAAAAGGGAAAACCTGGACATAGGCTTATTCATATGAGCAGCTGCTCCTGCTAATTACCTGTCGGTTTCTAAATTCCTCATCGAAAGTCAAGGGAGCAGCATTCCCACCACTGGAACTGTTAAAAGATCATCTGTTTCTATCATCAGACCAGAAGTGGAGACACAACTCACCAGGATACTCAGTAAGGAAATTTAGGAGGGAATTGTAGCAGACAAGGTTTCATTTATCTCAAATTCTACCAATGTATTTATGCTCAAGACCTTTTCTATTTCTATCTATTATGGTGGGTGCTCTGATTGTGGGATAGTACTATGACGGAGGTCCCATTAAGGGCTGCACATTCACTGGTAGCATAGGAAGGCAACAAGGCAGGAGTGTACATGTGTGGTGGTTTGACCTTGGCTAAACGCCAGGTACCCACCAAGTTGCTCTGTCACTTCCCCTGTCTTCTCTCAGCAGGGCAAAAAGGGGGAAAGAAAGTAAGATAGAAAAAACCCAACCCTTGTGGGTAAAACAGAAGCAGTTTCAATGTAAGCAAAGCAAAGCAAGGTCCGCACACGGAAGCAAAAAGAAGAAAACAGATTTATTCTCTCCTTCCCATCAGCAGGCAATGTGGGGCCTTCTCAGGAAGCAGGGCTGCGATACGCGTAGCGGTTGCCTCGAAGGACCAAGGGTGACCCCACCCCCCTTCCCCTTTTTCCCAGCTTTGTACTTGAGCAGATGTCACATGGTATGGAATATCCCTTTGGTCAGTTCGGGTCAGCTGTCCTGGTTGTGTCCCCTCCCAAGATCCTGCCCACCCCATCCCACTGGGGGGAAATGTTGGGAAGAGCCTTGGTGCTGTGTAAGCACTACTCAGCAGTAGCCACACCACCAGTGTGTTATCAACACCCTTCTAGCTCCCAGCATAAAACACAGCACCATGAGGGCTGCTATAGGGGAAAATCAATTCTGGCTCAGTCAGACCCAGTACAACATGGATGACCAGAGACATGAAAAATGAGATAGGAGTAACATTCTCTAAGAGAAGAAAACTGTCCTTGGTTGGAAACTCATTCTGAGATCTTTTAAACTAGTCCTTTTGTGTGGGCTTCAGACTGGGAAGGAAAATTCCAGACTACTTACTTTCATGGGCCATTCACAGTTGTTTGAAGCCTCTGCTCTAACTGTTTGTAGGTGCCAGGTATCCAGGGAGATAAGAGTGGAAGTGGAAGGCAAAATCAGATAATCATAGAATGATGAGTGTTGGAAGGGACCTCTGGACATTATACAGCCCAACCCCCTGCCAGAGCAGATTCATCTAGAGCAGGTAGCACAGGATGGCATCCAGGTGGGTTTTAAATGTCTCCAGAGAAGGAGAATCCACCACCTCTCTGGGCAGCCTGTGACAGTGCTCTGCCACCCTCAATTTTTTTGTCCTCATCTTCAGGTGGAACTTCCTGCATTTTAGTTTGTGCCCATTGCCGCTTGTCTTGTCACTGGGCACCACTGAAAAGAGTCTGGCCCCATCCTCCTGACACACACCCTTTAGGTACTTACAAGCATTGTTAGGATCCCCTCTAAGTCTTCTGTTCTGCAGCCTAAATAGATCCAGGTCTCTCAGCCTTTCCCGGTAAGAGGCTCCAGTCCCCTCATCATCTTTGTAGCCCTCTGCTGGAATCTCTCCAGTAGTTCCTTGTCTCTCTTGAAATGGGGAACCCAAAACTGGACACAGTACTCCAGATGTGGCCTCACCAGGGCAGAGTAGCAGAGGGGGAGGATAAATACGACTTACGGGACCAACAACATTTCAAAAACTACTGGAGCCAAGTAGGATTTTCCCTGGGAGCCTGCCATGAAACCATGAAGGAAGCTGTTCAGATTTTCCAAAAAGTTTTGGGGAGGAAAATTACTCACTGAAGGTAATGGAAAGGGTCCTGCTAACATCAGTGAAGTTTGGATCAGGCTAGAAGCTGCGCACAAAGCATTTGTACCAGTGAATTATTAAGACCCTGTGTTATGAAACAATTTAGTGCATCCACAAAAGCCAGAGAATTTTAAGGAGATACTTTAGCTGTCTTCAGGCTCAGACTTTATAATACATCCAGTCTCATCCCGTTTATGTAAACAGTAGACATCATGAAAAATATAATCAGCTCAGTAAAAGCTTAGTATTGCCACTGTTAAAAGCCCACATCACCTTTGTTCATTGTCAATATGTAATATCAAATCCAACTGAGGAAAGGGTTGGTGGATACTGTATACAACATAGATTTTTTTCATGCTGCCAACAATTAATTTCTCCCACAAATGAAACACCTTTCCTGTTATTTGGTCAGGGAAGTACCAACTTGCCATCAGTAGGGTCTTTTGGCAGTGTAATTTATACATACTTTTTGCCCATCTGTTAGCATAAAGGCTTTCTGTTGTTTTGGTGGTAGATTATTTTATATATATATATCTATATATATCTCCTCTTCCAATTTTCCTTGAAAATTGAAGGGGATTAGGTTAGGATTAGGTTAGTGTTTTGAGTGAAAAGTCACAAAGATGGATGAAGATACTTTCAAAGACATAATACACTAGAGATTCCTTGCTACCAATTGTCCCTCAGTGGGAGGACTTTTCATATTTTTTTTTTTAAACCTCTATATAGTTTACAATCATTTTTTGCTTTTTATGTCAAAGTAAACTGGCTGAGGTATCACTTAGCTTTGTTTCCTGAGACCTGACCAAGGGTCAGCAATTACCTTGAACTGATGTCCGACATTAGCAAATAGACAATCTCCTCTTGTTCCCCACTTGGTGAATCAGCAATCCGCATGCTAATCGCGTCGGCAGATTTTGCTAAAGCAGAGGAAGGGGAATTCCAGGTTGACAAATAGGTCCCTGGAGAAATGCATCTGTCAGTTTTAGGGAAGCCTACACAGCACCGCAGAGGCAAAAGCAACAGGATGGATCCATGCCACTGAAAGTGATATTCTCAGGGTCATGGCGAGAGTGAGCTACACTGATATACACGGGTTACCGAGGTAGCATGCAACCAATATCCACCACAGACCCCAGAAAGAAAAACCAAAGCAATACATCATTTAAAAGCACAGCAGTGCAGAAACAGCAGATGTACTGGTCAACTGACCTTTTGCTCTTTTTATTGTTTCTTGCTGCGTTGCTATCCAACACCTACATACAGTAAACATCCTAATAGTCTCTAGCTCCATGTTACCCAAGAACATTGGAGATACAAAATGTCTCTCTTGACTCAGAAATCTCTACTAACTCCCCATTTCTCTTGCAGCTCTGGACACTGCAGCACTTGGCTAGAGAAAATGAGTACCACCATGAGAAGGGGAGAGCATGTCCCTGACATCTCCTTCTCCCTGCAGAGCAGGAGCCAAGTCTGTACAGTCCTACAGCCTGGACATGGCAGGACAAGGCAGAGTGAAACACAAAATTAATAGCACCAATATTGCTATTATCACATTTGCACAGGCTCCAAATTCTTTTGAATTATAAGACCAGCCTGGGATCAGCCTTCTCAAACAAGTCATGAAAAAGCAGGGTATATACCTCTCCCAGCTGTCAAATTGTGCCCTTCCCTAAAACAAAATGTAATTTTTGCTTTCAAAGAAGTGAAAAAGAAATTCCAGGGGAAACTAGCATTTCTGTTTTAATAATGAAATGTACACTAGTCCAATTTTTCTCATGAAGACCAAAGAAGCTTTAAGAGTGCCTTGAATTTCCAGTATTCAGGTGGCCACTGATGCCCAAATTAGCTCTGTTTCATAGCTGTTATTAGCAGTGCTTTGTGCCTGCTTCACAACCAACAAAACAGTTCTATATTAACACAGGGGCCTAAATAGATTTGTCCATTAAACACTAGTACATTAGACCCAAGGTGTCCCTTACAAGTATCCCAGTGGAGTTTTCTAAACAATCTTGGCTAGAGCAACCTTGGGAGGCAAGTTTACTGCGAAACATCACTATTAATATTAACTGTTCCAGGGCTGAATCCAGGGTCTAACGCAGAGCTGTTCTGGAAGTGCGACTAAACCTATGCCATCCTAGTAGAGAAAAGAGAAACAATCAACTTTTAGAAATAACATAAAGAAAAACAAAAGTCCCAGCAGAGAATAATGTGACCAAATATTTAGATTTGAATTCCATTACATTAAGTAGTGTTGGGTTTTTTTTGCCCCCTTACATTGAAAATGATATTGGAAGACCAACAGAAGTATATTCCTGACAGATAAAAAAAAGATTTTGATCTCTAGAGGGGAAGAGACTTGTTAATTTCTTGGTGGGCTGGGCAAAGCAATGAGATTTATGTTGTTGTAATTATTAATTTCTTCAGTAAAGTGTTAAATCTCCAGGTACTTTACCTAGTGGCTACATTTTTTGTATTTCCAGTAAAGACATTTAATGTCTCATCTTCTCACAGGAAAGAAATCTGAATGGAATTAAGGGTACTTGATCACAGCTAGCGAAATGAGCAGAGACAGAAAGAAGGACAGAGAGAAAAAATTAAAGCTCCGATAGTTTAAAGTGCCCGGGAACATCAGTGGAAAAATGTTCTCTGCAGTGTTAATTTGTTCTTATTTAGATAGATTCTCTGTCGTGAATAAAGGTATTTTTCACCACTTTGTTTGTGCCGATGAGTAGGTATTGGTCGTATCAGATCGAAAATATTCTCTAGAAAGGGTTACTCTTTCAAGATCGTATTGATCTAGGAAGTAGCACACACACAAATATACCCAGTCTCAATACAAACACACATGTATATATCTTATGCCCACAATTCTTTTTTGAAAAACAACCACAAGGAACTTTGATTCCTGCTAAGTTGCACTAGGATCAAAGACTTTGTGACTACAGATCCTCCCCCAGTTCTTCCTCTTCCCAAGAAAACTGTACTGTTGCAGTAAGAGAGTGTAGGCTGGGCAGAGAAAGGAAAGCTGGGCTGGTGATCACTTACTGGAAGTCACCATCACTGCCTTTCTGTACTCTTCAGACTAGGGAACAAGCCTGATCCAGGCCCTCTTTCACCTGGCTGTAGCCTGCTGTGGCTAGTTATGTCAGGATAGTTGGGGACCAGCAGAGCCAGTGGTTTGGGCAGCCTGCTGGGCAAGGATCCTGGAACACAGGATCACACTGCAACAATGCCTGTACCTCACCATTTCCCAGACATAGCAAGAGAAGGACCACCAAGAAGGTGAATCTAGACTCCCTTCGTCCAAAGACTGTGCCAGGATAAAGAGGGTAAAGGCATCATGTTATGTGATGTACTAAACAGAAGACTGATGCTTTTACCATGTATCTTTGAAAAATCTTGAAGTCTCAATTAAGGAATTTGTTCAGCCCCAAATTATCATTTTTTTGTTTATTTAGAATGCTAAGGTTACTTTGCTGAGGGACAACAGGTTTTGCTTTTAATCTTCTCTTTTTTTCCCTTTTTATTTTTTTTTTTGTTTCTGTTTCTACTTTTTGCTTGCTCAGTCCTATACATAAAGCATTACCACCTAGGGACGGGTTGCAAGGGTTCCAAATGTGGTTATAGTTTCCGTATCACTACCTGAGACTAGGAGAGGTCAAGGGGGGATGTAATTTGCACCAAGCTCAAGGAATATTGCAGGTTACAAACCTACAGTTCTGGTCCCCAAATTCTCCTTTTATTAAGAATCAGTCAATGCAGCTCCACCTTGGGAAAAATCGGTCTCCAAGCCTCAGCCACGAGTCTTTCTCAGAGAAGAGGGTTCTTGCCATGCCCTTTTGCTTCTCTCCTTTGGCCTCGCTGCAGCAGACCAGGATGCTAATTGGAAAAGCAAGGCTAATTAAAATAAGAGGCACAAAAGAAACTGTGGGGGGAGTGGAAGGAGAGGGGGAAAAAAAAGGTAAATTCAAGCACATAATGAACATTTCTGCCCTGCTGTTCCTAGGAGGGATCTTGTAACAGTGGTGCAATAGCCTAGAGGCTATAAGGAAAAAAATTAAGCTACTATGTATAACGATGAAAACATCAAACCCTTTGTGTACCATCAAAATGGAAACCAAGCACTAAAGTTAAGATGCTAAACATGTGTTTGAGGACCACTGAAGCATACGGCATGTATTTGACTTCCACCTTCTGGGGAGTGCAGGGAGGCATGACTGAGGTCCAGTGATGGCCGAGTGCACCACAGGTGCATACAGATCTAGTCAGGGCACAAACTCTGAAGTTCAGACAGACAGATTCTGAAGGGTTGTCCCACCAGGAAAACATGCTGCCTCTCTTTCCTCTCGAGAAAATATCTTTTGTCTCCTGGGAGAAGGTGACATAACCTTTCTCAGTGAGGATGTTTAGAGATGCTACATGTGTTCATCCTTTGACCAGACTCTTTTGTCTCTCTCATTCTGGGACCAACTTAGGTCTTACCCACTACATCAGGGAAGTGCCTTTGAATGGAAGGAAGTCACATAAGACCTGAAGTTTGCAGGAAACTTCTTCTCATAAATGTGGCATCCCAGTTCCTCATAGCCTCTAATGCGCTGTTGTACACAACAGCTTGCTAATTGAGAAATGCAATCAGCAAGGCCCAGAAAAAGTGAATATCAGGATCTAGAAGTTAACAAAAGAGAAACTTTCTCCTCTCTAGTTAAAGACCCTTTTTGTACTTAAATTCGCTAAGAATGATAAGGCTAAATCTCAGGTGATGTAGAAACTTTTTTCTTTGTCCAGCAAAGGGGCAGAAAGAGGCAATGAGAGGGCCAAGACTAACTCTCTCAGTCAGAGTCAGTCCCCCCTTTTCTAAGGGGTATTTTCAGATCTTTTGCAGAATCCCCAAGTGGGGTCAGTGCTGTTAACCCCTTTACTGGCTCCACACAGAGCTCACTGTGTTTTCTGCAGGTCACTGGATTCTCCATGACCCAACCTCCACATGCAAAGGAAAAGCTTGTGGCAGCAAATATGGACAAGGTCATATTCCTGACCACTCTGATTTCAGCAACTCAGAAGTGACTGCTTCCTTCTATAATATAGCTTGAGACTCATTTTAAGGCCATTCAGAGTCAGGGAAATTTAAAATCCCCCAGGAAATCCAAAGCCTGTAGGCATATATTCAAGTCTTTCAATAAACAGGTAGGAAAGACTGTTTTCCCCCTACAAGACCACATTCATTTCAGCTAGGAAGGAGACATGAATATTTGAAACACATGCTAAATACCAAAAGGAACACTCAACACACAATTTACATCTTTTTCCTCCTCTCAAGCTAACCTTTTTTATTAGCTTATAAAAATTACCTCATTAATTGGCTGCAAGGAGAAACACTATTCACAAGACATTTAGCTACTGGAGGCAGGGTGAAAAAATAAAAAGAGGGAGAAGACAGATAAAGAAAGACTTCTTGGGAGCTTGAGAACTGTTTTGCATCACAGCAAGCTTGGGGGTGGGCATTAATTTTCAGCAGTTCTGTCTCCCAATAGTTAAAATACCTTTCCCCAACCTGCTTCATCAGCTTAGAAAGAGTTCCTGCTTCTAAGCGATGTTGACCTCACTCCCTTTGCTTCCCCACCAGGATCACAGCAAGTGTGATAGGACCTTAAGGACAAGGGAAGGAAAATAAATAAATAAAAGCAGGCAAGGACAATCGTAGAGCGGCCAGTGTTAATGTCACCATATAAAGGGTTTGTCAGCATTTCCATTAGAAACTCCTATGTTCAAAAGTTTACAACCCGGCCATAAAAATTCACTCTGAGCAGCAGCTAGAAACTTGGCAAACAAAATCCACTCAGCTTCAATTGATTTTTCTTTTCCTTTCTTCCTCTCTGTTCCCCATCCACCTCCATCCTCTATCTTTCTGCACTGTCCTGCACCCCATACACACCCACCCACCCTTCCACCCCCCGCCCCTTATTTTGCCCTCCTTCTAGACAGTTTGGGTTGATTTAACCAAAGCAGTACAAGAACAGTCATCCTGTCACACATTGTCAGATGCATGAACACTCCTCACACTTTGCCTTTTCTGGTTCCTAGTGCTTTGTTTATAGGGCCTGCAGTCTTCTGTAGCTTTTAATTTGCTTCCAGATATTTTGACTAACACGTTCTCTAAAATTTTCATCACAGAGCTCTACGTTGGGCTGGCTGCAAGTACCATGTGTCAATATACCAAAACCCCAAAACTTCTTTGAAGAGAAATAGTTCATTAAAAAGAGAGACATTAATCATGAAAGTGCATGTTGCAGTCAGTCTGTTGCAGCATGAGAAACCCAGTCAGAAATGTCAGAATAACTCAGAAATAGGAAATTCTGTGTATCCTGGTCTCTGCTGGTTTTGACCCACCAAATTACTTATTTTGTCATATGAAGGGCTCATCTACATGGGATGTTTAAGTGAATACGACAGCAGCCATCTTGGCTGACACTTGAGACTATACTGGAGACTCTAAGCATGACACTGTGCAACTTGAATTAAATTACCAAGGTGGACGGACCAGGCACAGAGAGGGGACACATAACATATGCTGAACAGTGGGAAGGCAGCTCTGTAGGTGTAAGGAGTGATTTGAATTAAATGCAGTTTGCCCTCGTACAAGTCACTCTCCCCGATAGCAGCTCTGAGTATTCAAAAATAAAGACAGGGAAAGGAAGGAGGAAGGGAAAATAGGTGCATCAGTATCATTGGATAGGGAGATTTAAAAAGAAATCCCACTGAAGGTGGGTTTTAAGGTGACGCCAAGCAAACAAACATTGTTAAAGTGGAGCAAGGAGACTGAAAAGGGAGAGATAGAAGGCTGAGAGTTCAGGCTGAGAGACATCCCAGTGTTTGAGATGCTCTCTGAACTGCCTGAGTCAGCAGATAGGAGATGATTATGGAGAGGCAGTGGCCTCTACCATGATATTTTCCATTTCAGTTTACATTGGCAACAGCATAAACTCATACACAAAATAAAAACAAAAGAGAGATTAAATGAGGAGGAAAAAAAGACAAAATATTGAGTCTGATTTTTGGGTCATCACATATTGGGGTGTGTGTGGGATTATATTCATGCCTGTGCACTGGGAGGTGAGGGTTTTTTCTTTACACCCTGTGTCACAATATAATTCACACTGGACAAAATGAGGTGGCAAGACCAAAATAGCCATGGTGTGTATTATGGATCATCTGAAGTATTCAGCACACTCTTTCTACTTTTGCATTAATCTAACCAAAGTAAACAATTATATTAGAAGGCCGTAAGGAAATTACATCAGTATGGAAGTAGTCTCTTTACATCATGATCTCATTTTTCAGACTCTGCACACAGAATTATCTTTAGAGAGAGAAGTCTTCCTCTGCTTTCTATTTTGCACATACTAAGCTGCCTAAGAAGAAATTTAGGGCAGTGACTCCATGTATTTTATATTCCTGCACCAGTTAAACATGAGAAATGAGTTTAGATGCACACAGTTCAAAACCGAATCCAAGCTCTGTCAATATTCATATTCAGAGTTTTTATCCAAATTCTATACAATCACATCTTTTCAAGGACCTAAGATGTAAGCTTACTTGCTCAGTGGCTTAGGATTTATTCAATAGAACACATGAGCTCATCTAACTTAAATTTGTATGTCTCAATTACCCCACATGTAACTAAGATGATGCTACTTATCTATCCTTCAGAAGAAATTCTGGAAAAATAATTACTTTAAAGAAAATAAAAAAGTCAGGATCTAATTACACGAGAAGAGAAATTTAGTTAAAAATCATATGCTTACGTTTCTGTCAGTGTACGTAAGCTCAGCAAATGCTTGTTTTCCCCTATTAGAGTAGCAGTGTCCCCTAGCAGTGAAAGAAAAGGCAAGCAAATAAAATATCAGGAGAGAAGTGAGGCTGCAAGGAAGCTCACAGAGAAAAGAAGGAACACAGTAATTAGGAGAAGGACTTAGGGAAACAGTTACACCATCCCATGGAGTAAGAGATCAAGTGGAAAGGAAAGGAACCAGGAGAGACTTCGTTTTTGATGTTTTTAATTGATGCAATGCATGGCTGATGCCTGAAGATTTGCTACCAGTTTTGTTATTCTAATTAGTGAAGTGTACAGACAGGCAAACCAACATCAAAACCCTGATCCATCGTGGCAGACCTCAGGCAGCTTCAGCAGCAACTGAGGAGATGCGTAAAGCACTGTGACACTGAACACCTACATGCTGAAAACAAGAGATTTATGGTCTAGTGTACAAGACGTGCAGGGAAACTGTCCCTTACTGTGGATTTGAGGCACCTTTGGTGAGCTATAGCTGCAGCAGCAGAGCTAGGCTGAGCATTAAAAGCACAGACACATGGCTACTAATTTAAGTCTGCACTTGAGGGGGGTGGGGGTGTTTGCTTTTTGCTTTTTTCTTTTTTTTTTGGCAGAGGTTCATGAATATGTTTGATATGTAGATGTAGATTTATATCAGTTAAGATAGGCTAAGTAAAGTTACTGGATAAGAGAGGCTAAGGAGGTATATGGTTAGAGATTAGAGTGCAATGATAAATGATAATATGGTTTTGTAATTAAAGCAAATCTTATGTTAGAAAGGAATGGAGTCTGTTTGACTGGTAGATAGGGGTTTAGGTCTATTTACAGTCCAAAGGCACATTAAAACTGCTGAATCTCCCAGTGCCAGGTAGATCCTTTGACTCAGTGGTGAGTGTGCTTTTAATTTTCTTACTGACTCCTCCTTATTCAGGGCACATCCTGGTTTCTGAAGGAATGAGCTTTTTCTTTGTGATTGCTATCCAGAAGTTGAGCTAGGAAAATGTGACCTCATTCTGTAAATATTTGACCTTCCTATCCCTTTGACATCCCATTCTCACCTTCCTCCGTCTCCCCACACAAACTGCCAGTGAAACACCTTCTTGATGGCGTCATCTCTTGCAGGATAGGAGAAAGGCAGCACAAAACCAAAAACTGCACACAAAATGTAGCTGTGATGATGTTTTCCTCTGAGAGTATTCACTTTACAAAATGGCTACCCAGCTATAAAAATACCAGTGAGGGATTTAAGTGCATCATATATATATATCAAGACAAAATAAACTTGGATAAAACTGGGTATATCATAATCCCAAGTAAACTACTCGAGGCATCACAGCTATATAAGAAGCTAATCTTGCTATCATATCATCCCAATTACCAGTTTATTATTTCTTTCGCTTCTGTTCAGAGATGGATTTTGCAATCTGATAAAGCATATGCCAAACTGAAATTAGGAATTGGGGCTATTCACATGTAAAAGCTGGACCTGAATATTATCCTTTCACATCTTGAGTTTGGAATTATTTCAACAAAATGAGCATGGTTTTCATAATCAGTTTTTGAGTTTTGTTTAGTTTATTTGTGGGGGAGTATGTTTTGATCATTCACAGAGCCCCTTAAAACAGAAACAAAATAAATCCATCTATGAGTGATCTCCACCATCTGAAAAGATTTCCTACTTCTTGTCATCCCCTTCTTCCCACCATTCTCCTTTTTTTCTTTTTCCTTAAATGAATCCAGAAAATTTCATTTAATTTAATTTCATTGAATTTTTTAAAAACCTTATTCTCACCCCTATCCCTGAACAGTACTTCCCTCACATAAATAACATGAAGTGCTGAACATATTTTTTCTCAAAGGAATCCTTTAGACCATTGCTAAGGGCACAACATGACATTTGAGTGGTTTCAGTTTCTCTGGATTCAGGCTAACTCATGGCACATCATTCCAAGATTTATCTTGTAACTTTAGCTAGATTCCTATCAGTGCTTAATGTAGGATACCTGCATTAAGGATGCACTCAGTATCGTACATGGGCCTGAACACCTACCAAATTACATATGCCTGTGGGTGCAGGCACATGTATACACGCACACAAAACACATTCTCAGTAGACTATTAAACATATTTTAATCAAATTCCCTAGCTTATTCTATGCAGTCCTATGATCACCTCAAAATACCTTGTTATAGAAAGTGCGGGGTAGCCTGACATGGTCACTTACAGTGGAAACAGGAACATCATGGTCAAAGACACCAGTGGAGAGTGCAGGACTGAAATAATGCATTTCAGGCAAAGTGATGCCTTTCAGCAGCCAGGCAGGGAGAAACACATCTGCAGAGAGTTATCTGACCTCTAAGAACTGTGCCTTAGACATAGGACCTTATGGACATAGTCATATACTGATAGTTTCTCCTCCTGCAGCCTGCATTTACCCTGTCCCTCAGGTAAAAAGCATTCAGAGATATAACCCCATTCACTTACTCAGGAGAAATTTTGCATTCCCAAAAATGCAGATCACAATGAGATTTCTTCCCAAAACAGAAAGTTCACAGGGTCCGCTGACATCTATAGTTTTACACACACAAAGGGAAAGAACAGGAGAACACAGCTGTATTCACCAGAACAAATTATTATAACTTTAAATAATAATCCCAAAGGCCAGCAAAGCACTCTCTGGACATCCACATTTGTATGTTTTATGGCAGGTGCAAATCTAGAGGCCTTTAAAACAAAAGTCTATCTTATAGAAGACATATCCACTGCTTAGAGTCTTCTGAATAACATTGTCACCTTCACTACACTGCATTTATTTTGTGAATCATCTTTCCCAAGAGCAGTTCTTCATTTTTTGCTCATCTTTCTTCTTTTTCCACAAATAGGAGGCGTAAGCTCTTGAACATTGGTTCCCTCCAAAACTAGTGTCATCTGTGGCACTTCATACAGATAAGAGATAAGAACCATATTAATGATGAGGTTTTCCATGCTTCATGGCATTCCTACAGGCTACATGAAGAGTTAAACTCCTTTGCTAGAAATGAGATGTAGATAAACTTATGTGGGAGCCTAGTATATTCACAGCTTCATACAAATGACTTGTCTTATCTCAAAAATACCCACAGTCTTTAAGAGTCAAACCTGTAGAAAACATGTTTACTTTCAGCACAGCCAACTAAATCAAAGAATTGTTTATTAAGTGATAATTCTGTAACCCACATGGACACAGTGAAAGGTCTTCACACCACCCAAGTAATCCCAATGTAAATTCTTGTATAGACAGAGAAAACCATTTAGCTCAAAAGAGTGTTTTCAAAGCCGACAGTGCACGTATCTGCTCTGAATAACTCTCAAAAAGGTTCTGCCTCTGTTGACTACCAAAGGACATCAACCACAGGTAGGCACCTATATTTGAGTGGTTTGAGTATCCATTCACCCTGCTCCCATTCCCTCTTCATTGAGCTATCTGCAGCAATTTATGAGTGCCGCTGTACACTACACTGAGGAATCTTGTTCTTTACCAGGCAAAGCAGCACTGACTTTGCTCCAAGATGCAGAACGCTCACATCCAGCCTGAATAGGTGATACTGCAAGGAGCACTGTGTCAAGACCCAGCACAGTGCACGCTTACTGTTCTGAATCTAGGGGAAACATATATGTGAGGATGGCTACCTGCAGGAAGACAGGAAGAGATAGATAAAGGTTAAGTGACTTATTACAAAACTCGATGCATTTACAAGAGGTATTTAACACTAGGAAACAGCTCCTATTTCCTCCTTAATAGGAAGGAAAATTACCGTCTCTAATAGTGACCTGGAAAGACATTGGAAACTCTAACCCTGGAGCAGGGATTCCTTTTCTGGCTATGGGTGTTTTTTCCAAAATTCATTAGGATTGGTGGTTGTGAAAGTAAGGGTAGTAGAGAAGCTCTGGTACTTCAGCATCCTTCATAACAGCAAAGGCATGCAGATAGCCATATCTAACTCAATTAATATAGATGTACATAGAGGCAGATATTTAGATGTTGGTTTGTATACAGCTAGGTAGATGCAGATATCCTCTCAGTATGCTTGCATGTAGATATATATTTGTCTATGTAAGTATATATAAAATCTTCAAGACAGATAAAATGCACACAGCTGTTAGCAGCTGAAGCGGGCCTTAATTACACTCAGGTTGTTATGGTAACGTCTGGCAAGTTTGCCTTCCTGGATGGGAATATTTTCCCTCTTGGAGTTTCAGCGTACCAAGAGAGAGGTTCTAAGGAAAATTAGAATAAATCACACAACTTTCCTTGACCTTTGTGTGTTCCTGCCAAGGCAAAAGGGCTGGGAAACAGTATTGCTCCTCAGGCCTGACACATCAGAACAAGGCAAGAGTAAAATGGTACAGGAATTTAAGAGAAGTTGGCACTTAGAATACTTGGTTTTGCTGAGAACTATCATCCAGCTTAAGATCTCAAAGCATTATCATCATTATTCTTTAACATATATAAGGTATCATTAATGTCAGTAAGTCTGGTACATGAAATCATTAGTGGTAACATCTTTTAGCTTTTGTTGCTATTATTCAAGTAAGAAGATTGTTGGGAGAAGGACATGACCCATTTTACTCGCCATCTTGTATCAAACCAGTGACACAGTCAGGAAGGGAACTTGGGTCTGTTCTAACTACAAGTTCATACTGTCTGCTTCAGGGCAGCTGGTTTAATATGCATTCATTGATGTCTCACAGCAGTTCTGAAAAAATTCTGCCTTTCAGTGGAATAGCATTAGAAAACATTCAAAACTAGAAAAAAACTCAACCAACCAAACAAAAAAACCCCCCAAACAGTAATGGATCTGATTCAGAAAAAAAAAAAACCCAAGAAATTAAACCTGGACTGTTTATCTCAGCAGAAGCTTGCTGAGAAAATACTAAATAATAAGGAAAAACTCTTTAGAGCAGAGATCCAGAAAAGAAGTGGCAGAGCAAAACTCTTGCCTTTCCCTCTATCAGAATCAAATACTTCTTTGTTTTCCCTTCAAATGCTTTGCAAAAGTAATTATTCCTATGAATAAGATATTCAACAAGCTTCCCCTCCTCCTTCCTTCCCATGTCTTAAAAATGAAAAAAAACAACAATACAAAGAGGTGAAAATACCATATATCTAAACCACCACAAATCAAGACTGTTTTAATTTATCTGGCTCACACGTAGTTGGCAAAAAAACAAGCACCATGGTGTGGTACTTCAGCAGTAAGCACCCAGTTGGTGAGAGTGGTTTCAGCATGTTCAGAAAACACAGAGAGGAAGTCAATGATGTGAACTTGGACTTCTAAAGACAAGGAAACTTCACATTTGAGTTAGTCAACTAGACTTCTTTCATAGGCAGTGGAGATCAACAGGCACAAGGAAACATGTCTCTGGAGGTGCCTGCCCCTTTCCTGGCTATAAAGAAGGTCCACGACTGCCCACTCAGGCATGCACAGTTGACTTTCACACATTGGAGTTTGGGCAAGATGAATCTCCTCCAAGAGCTCTACAAAAGCAAACAAACATACAACGGTGTCAGTGGCACCGCTGCTTAAATCATGCAGCTGTGGCTCAACAGCCTTACTTTGCTCTTGCACAAAAGGATGTTAGCAATGCAGAATTCATGTGTTTGTACAGCAGGCCTCCAAACACTTCTGCAATACATCTAAGAAAGAAGAACTGAAAATCCTAATGAAAGCAAATTTGCATACAAATGAAAGTTATTTTTGTATGCACTATTCCCTCACCTCCAGTTTCATTCTCTTCTCAGAACCTCAAGGATACATAAGACACGAGGAATTACTGCTGGACAGAAACTTGTTTCCATTTCCCACAAAAAGAAGAAACAGTAAAATTTCTTACAAAACATACTTAGCTATTTCTATGCATTGATGCATTTAAGTAAAAGGGAGAAAAAAAAGATTTATCTTTTTTTGTAACTTAAAAAAGGGGAAGAATAGTGCTTCAAAGTGGAAAGTCAATATGCTTCATTTCAGAAAACTAAAGCAAAAATAAGAAAAGGGATAATCCTTCTGGGTCTCCACTAAAATTTCAGAGGGCACAATCCTCTAAAAGGTTTTATTGCAAGATGACATATTTACATTAAAATCCCCCTTTTAAAAACAAAAATGTTTAGAAAAAAAAAATAATACTCTTTTTCACTGGGCACTGACTGTGTATTATTTTGTCTCTGAAGGTTTCTCACATATTAACTGAGAGATTTTTTGCATCATCTTTTCCTAGGAACCTGTGTTTCTAACTTCCACTCCTCTCTCTCCTCCTCCCCTCCTTTAATTTTATTATTATTTTTTTCTTTCATTTCATAAGCTCTCAGCTTTTTAATATGAGAGCCTTTTATTTCTATAAAACTGCATCTCCTTTCATTTAGTTTTATGGATTTAATGTATTTAGAGGTTCCAAGAGAAGCTTGGAGCTGGCAGTATTATCCAGACGTTTGCTGCTTAGTGCCTTTTCTAATGACAAGACTTATCTGATTCAGAACATTTCATATCTGTAGAAAAATTAATTCTTTCTCCCTTTGTCTTTAGGCCTCAAGATTTAATTTGTTCGGGGGATTCTTTCAAGTACTCTTTTTTTTTTTATCTTTTGCAGATACCCTGATGACTTACTTCCAATGCTGAAGTTGTTCTTCCTGTTGGCATTTGAGTGTGAACCATTGCAACTTGGTACTTATGTGCCTTCCCACCACCATGACATATGAGCTGCTTTCAGTATTTAATGTATTTTGTCCTGCTCTGTGATGTAGAGGTTGCTATTCTCACCATTTTACATACACGGAAATGAAGCAAAGAGGGAACTAGACCTCATATCTACAATTGATCCATATTGATTTCAATATGAGCTGTGCATCTAAAATACGTTCCTGAATGTAACCTTAAGTGATTTACTCAAGGTCGAACAGAAAGTTTGCTGAAGGAGTGTAAATGAACTTGGACATAGTATTTAAGGTCACCATCCTTTCTACCAAAATACGTCTCAGTCTATGGTATGGTGTCCCTGGAGGCATTGTTTATGGTAAGCCAAAGACACACATCCATCAGAGAAAATTGGCAAATTAATGGTTGAATCTTTTTTGGACATTGACTTCAATACTGAGAACCACAGTAAGATGTGTTGCATAATTTAAGATAGCTGCAGAGATGAAACTAAATATGATAAAACTGTCCTGTGCTTATTGTAGGTGGGCAGCACAACAGGCAACCTATGTCCATAAAACACCGGGTTCTTTTCATGAGTTTGATCATTAGACAAGTATACTCATTTAAGACTGCTTTGTCCTCTCATCAGAGTAACCCAAGGACAGCAGCAGGATGCTAAAGCATGGACCAAGACTTTGCAATTACTGAAACACCAATTTAGTTATCACTTGCTATTACCCTGTCACCTCTGTAGCATAGGAGAATACTGCACCTGTTCAGAAACACAGTTATTATCTGTATCTATTTTCTCTATTTCATCTCTCTACATTTTGTCCTCTGCAATAACTCCTGAGGACCTTTAGAAGGCCTCATACTAGTCTTCTTCTTCACCTCATCTATTAACCTGATCAGCAATGAAAAAGTTCATTGCAATATTCATCCATCATTTTTAGGCTTTATGGTTAATATTCTTTAATACATTTATGAGGAATTCACACTTTGCAGAAGCACCGTTTTGTAATCGCTTAGGACAGTTCACTGTCTTTCTTAGTTAAACTCATCCTGCATTATTCTTGCAATATTAAGAATTATACTGGAGATAGTGGAGATTCCTTATGAACAGTTTTCAGATATTTTTATTTCACTCACCCCGTTAAAAAACCCCAAATCACTATACATATATTTAAACATTATTGGTTTTGCAATCTAAGCCTGAAAATGGGTATATTAAAAATTGACAATAAAAGCAGTTGTAATTAGATCTGAATTTAAATTTCTGAAGTTGTGAAGTGTTTGCAAAAACAATACTGAGGAAAAAAGAAACCAGCCCTAGCATAAGACGATAAAATTTCTCCAAAATCATTCAAACCTTTCTATCTGTATTTCAAATAAGCTACCTCTGTATCCTCCTTTTCAGAAAAACTGAAAACTGTTCTAGTTTTGGCTGAGGTAGAGTTAATTTTCTTCAGAGTAGCTGGTATGGGGCTATGCTTTGGATTTGTGCTGAAAACAGTGTTGATAACACAAAAATGTTTTTGTTACTGCTGAGCAGTGCTTACACACAGCTTCTTTTTTGCTTCTCACATCACTCCACCAGCAAGTAGGCTGGGGTGCAGAAGAAGTTGGGAGGGGACACAGATGGGACAGCTGATCCCAATTGACCAAAGGGATATTCCACACCATATGACTTCACGCTCAGCAATAAAACCTGGGGGAAGAAGGAAGGAGGGACCTTTCTAGTGACAGAGTCTGTCTTCTCAAGTACCCATTATGTGTGATGGAGCCCTGCTTTCGAGGAGAGGGCTGAACACCTGCCAGCCCATGGGAAGTGGTGAATGGATTTCTTGCTTTGCTTTGCTTGCACAAGTGGCTTTGGCTTTACCTGTTAAGCTGTCTATCTCAACCCATGATTCTTCTCACTGTTACTCTTCCAGTTCTCTCCCCTCTCCCACTTTCCCCTGCCCAAACTGTGCAGGGCTTAGTTGCTGACTTGGGTTAAACCATGACAAACCATACTGAGATTTTAATTTGGGGGTGGCTGGGACAGGGACTGGGTCTAGAGGACAGAAGACAGAAAACAACAGAAAACAAATAAATTTCTTACCTTTTCCCCCCCATTAAGTCTTCCGAAAAGCTAAACATTAAAATAGTGAGATCAGAAGTCTGACTGAAAAGGAAATACATTCTCACGTTTTTGTGTCTGTTTGTTTAAAGCTATTGAGTGGAAAAACCCCAAACCTCCTATATGTCAAAACCCTATCATCTCCACTCCTTTAAAAGCTCCTGTTTATGAGGCATTTCAATAAAACTGAGAGAAAAAGATTTGATACTGTGGTGAAGAACAAAACCACAAAAAACACCTTCAGGTATACATACCATAAGGAAACTAAAGGGCATCCCTCAAACCCCACTACATGCATTTCCATGCACTTACTTTAAAGACTTTTTATGGAAAAACTTATAAAAAGATTGTACAGTATCTGTTGATAGTGGCAGACCAGTTAAAACTGTTTATGCCATCATCTCTGAAAGAGGGGAAAGAACGGTTAGGCATGAGACTGGCTCTATATTTCCCATCTGAGTCCCACAAGACTATTAAATATGTGTGTTAAATGCCTCACTGACCACTGAAGAAAGACTGTGCTAGGTAGGCACTGCACAAAACCAGACAGCACCTTTAAGAACTCACAGCCCAAAGAAGTAAGACAGCAAAGGGAGGTAGCAGCAAGAGGCTTTACAAGGATTACAGCCAAAAGCTCAAGTAAAAGATGAAGTGGAAGCAAAAGCCAACTTTTCAGCTCAAGGGTGGAGCCCTTGAGTAAGGTGGAGAGAAAGACTGTGCATTTCTAGCTGCTAACCCTGCACTTGGAAACGTTTCCTGCACATGCAGGTTTGGAAGGAATCTGTAGAGGGAGGTGTTGCCCCAGGTGCTCTGGAAACCTCAACAGCAGAATACTGTTCTCCAGGTTCAGGATGACACACATAGGAATCCTCCCTGGAAACACACCCGACTAACATAAGTCTTGCTCTTCAGGCCAATGCTTTGCACTTCCCTTGTACAAGGTCTGGGGGACAGGAATTTTTTTCTCAAGGCATGGGGGTGTCACAGTGGTGGGTATTCCCATGCAATGCAGTTCTCTGGGCTCCTCTGATGGCACATTCTCCCTTGTTTAACACCCTTGTTAACATCCCAATAGAGCTGCACACGGAGCTGAACTCCATATGCTCCATTTCATATCCCTTCCCTTATAAACCTTTATTAAGGCTTTATGTTACACAACTATCACCGATACAAAACTATTGCATTTAGGCTTCTAGGCGACCGAGCGCATTAAAACTCGTGTGTGGAATGGCAGGAACCAATTCCTCATTTTTACTGGCTGGGAACTGAACCTTAATAGGCCACAGAGCACAAAACTCATAAACCACTGGAGTAAGGGGAGGAGGAGAGAGGGGGAGTAAGGAGAGAGAAGGGGGAGAAGTTTGCTGCTGAGTTTATGAAATTATAAAAGAAGAAAACTAAAGATATGAAGCAGGGCAAGGTGAAGAATTCTATCCTTGCATGGCAGAGTTAACCTTGCCACCAATGCCCAGCAGCTGGAAGGGAAACAAATAAAGCGGGACCATGCTCTTAACAAAAGAAAGTGTCACTCCTTGACACTAGAATAGCAGCAACCTTCATCCCCAGCCCTCGTGCTCCTCTGGAGAGGCTAGGGATTGCTGGCTCAGGCACGAGTTTCCTTTGCCTAGCAACAGGCGTAAAGTCCGTCTGTCAGCTGGGCCTACAGTTGCATTATCCCACCTTCCCCCTTCTCCATGTGCGGTGCAGGGTCTCCAAGCTCGTTTGTCAGACTTCAGATCCATCCGCCTCTAAGCCCACCTGAAAAACGCACTGCTCCCTTGCCGACTACGGTAGCATCATGGTTTGCACATTTGGGTAGCTCGTCCCATCTCCCTTCATCTTATTCTGCTTTTGCAGCCCCTCACTGAGAAGCTCTCAGAGGAGGGACCACCTGCTCTGAGGAGATACTTAACCTGAAGGATTCACCTAGGAGGCAGTGACAGACACTCCTGGAAGAACACATATCTCTTTCTGTCTGGCTCTGATGTTAAAATATCCAGTCCTGCTGATGCAAACACATTCTGGGTGCAAGGATACTTTTAAAGCAGGATACGGGACAAAGGGAAAAAAAAAGAACAGAAGCTAATTTCTCAGGACTGTTCTCCCCAGTATGTACAAGGTGCTGTAAATGCAGAAACAGCTCTGCAGATTAGAGAGGAACAGTCAAATCTACAACTCGAAACACTTCCCAGTTAAATTAAATTCTGCAGCCATTTATTTTGATGCTGAAAGTTACTGCCGTGATCCTGCCACACTGTGTCACTCTGACCTGAACCACAACAAGATGGAGATGATACTGCTTCCTGGAATAGCAAGAAGTCATTTCACCCCCTTGCCCAAGAATGGAACTTATTAAGAAATTAAAGAAGCTGAAATCCACAAGCCCAGTAAACGTAATTGTGCTCCAGTCAGCATCAGAAGGGCTGGCCTGTCTCCAAAAGTTGAAGCAAGTTAGTCCCCGCTTCAGTGTTGCTTCAAATCAGAATGGAAGATAATCGCCCATTTCAGGCACCAGAGGGATATTTACTTAGTGTGTTCTGACTTTGAAAATAGAAAATGATGAGATATATGGCAGGAGCTACCTTCCAGAGCTTAAAGTTATCATAATCCCATTCTTCTAATTACAAATCAGACACTTAAGAGCAATGGCCAAAAGGATCTAGATTCCAGAGGTAAGAGCAGTGTGTATCAGGCAAACTTACCTTGGGGGAGCTGTCTGGTATCACATCCCAGCCCACCATCAGGAATTCTTTCCCCTCACCATCAGACTCCTCTTTCAAAGTATAAAGTGGTTTTTCACATTTTAAAACTTACAGAAAATAATTTTTATTATGAAATCAGTGCAGACAGAGAACATCTGAAACCAAGGAGAGATTTTTGAGGTTGTCTCCCCCCAAAATATTTCTCATTTGAAAATAAAATGCCTTTTTCTTCTGGGAGGGAAATCTGAGCAATACAGTGAGACCACAGCACTTGGGATGTACCAGGCCTTGGGAAATCACACCCACAATCCAGTTTAGACAGTGCTATGAGCTGCTGAATTCAGCCGCGCTAACTCCAGACCAGCTCAGAGGAAGCAGGAGGGAGACAGAAAGTCGTTCTCACCCTGCTGGGTTGCTAGGGCAGCACCAAATTTTCTCATCAAAATGCTTTTCTCTATGAAAACGTAGAAGAGACAATGGTTTTTTAAACATTTATAATGATACCAAATTCAATTGAAACGAGCTACTTTGTCATCACGGCTCGTTATCGATTGCAAGCTGAACATTCTCGGCAAAACTGGGACAAGCAAGAGTAAATCTTACATAAAAAGCACGGTTCTATTGATCACAGCAGCCGCCACTGGCCCTTCACTGAAGCAACAACCAGCTACTTTAATAAAAATGTAATCCTCCAGTAGAGAGGAACCCATCTGCCTTCCAATCCACTCTGCATCATACTCTTCCAAACACTCTTGAGAGTGAAAGTAGACCAGTCCATCCCCCTGATAAAACACTATTACTATGCAGTGACACCATCACACTTGATTTAAGTACATCTGGCATTTTCAGGTGTAATGCCTGAAGCAATAATACTAAAAACCAGAACAACCTTAGTTACGCCCTCTGGGAGTTGCATGTGTATGAACTAAGTAACTTAGAGAGTTACTATTTCCATAGTATCAAGCTCTTTACATTCTGTAATGTATTTATCCTCCCACTACCCCAGGGAGGGAGAGGTCAGTTCTTCTCCTCTTGCTTTCCCAGTGCTGACTTAGATCTTCATTTTCTATTTCATGGGAGTTGGAGACCTGAATCTCAGTGTGGGCTTGAGGCTAAGAGGCTTGGTCGTGGCCATACGGGAAAAACATTGTTGTGTCTGAGAGTTGGATTTGACACCAGTCACAGGTCAGACTCCAGGCTCTGCTGGAAGCCATTTGGTCAAACTGAGTGTGATAATTACAGCAGGTGTCCCTGAGGACATATTGGGACTTATATCTCCATTTCTGCTGCTAGGAAATGACAACCAGCTCTCTACAGACACTGTTGTACATATTTCCCGTACTACCACCCACACTGCCACATCAGCATGCACTTTTAGGCTAAACATGGGGAAAAGGTGGCCCAGAGCTGGCTTTTACACTGAACCCCATGAGAAGTCCCTTGCCCATGAGAAGTCCCTAAACCTTCCAGGGTTTAGGCTTAAACCTAGGAGTCTCTGCCTCCAAATAATGCCTGGGGAGGAACCTTGGTCACCCCCTCCTGTTCCACATCCTCCTCACACTCCACAGTCCTGCCTTTATGCTCAATGAGCCCATTTCATAGCAAGGATCAGAACAGTGGACACACACATGGATTCAAGCTTGCTTTCTGCACAGTACTGGGCAGTTCAGATTCAGCAAGCAGAAGAGGTTCAGGAAACTGGGGGTGCATGGTAGAGCTGGATTTTGATCTTGGAGAGACCAAACAGGCATAGAGACACACAGACCAATAGAACCCTGCAGGGATATGTAATTGTGTAAGGAGACAAGTGGAGCAAGGGAACCATCTGCCCTGCAGCTGTAACTTAAGACCAAGCCTGGTTCTCTTCTTGTGGTATAACCCAGGAGCAATTCCTGTCAAAATGGTGGAGCTGCTGCTCCACAGGAAAAGGGATGAGGAGATGGAGCAGAAGTAGGTGGGGGGGATTCAATTCCCGTCCATGACAAGCTGGACCCTCACACAATAACGGACACACGTAGCTCCTGTGTGGCCACGTGATGCTGGGGACTACAGGGCCCCTGCTTAGCAACCCGAGGAGTTAATAGAAGCAAAACAAATCCCTTTTATTTGCCTCAGGGTCATGGGTCAGTGTAAGTAAATCATTAATTAACACGCTGGTGCTTCAGTGTTATTGACAGGGTTTTGTGTACAAGGTGGGACTGTGGCACCCCCTGCAATTAAGCAGGCAGTGAACTTTCCTCCTCCTGCTGTCTTCTGCTTGGCTTGAGCAGCCTCGCTTACTCCCCTGTCCTCACTGGAGGCTCATCTCTGTTCTTCCTCTCAGCATGGGGTACCAGCCACCCTTGTGTGCTCACGCTTCTTGCTTGCCCAGCAGAGCTACCTTCAGAAACCAAGCCTCTTCATTTTGTTGTTTTCCAACTTCATGCAGCACCTGCTCATTTAAAAAAACTCACTGGCTGTGCATCCATAAACATATGCATTTATTTTACCTCCTAGGTGAGGTAAAGCTGCACCTATAGCCTCTAAAGAGCTCACATGGGCTTAGTGATAACTCGTCAGACTTAAGACACTACAGTGTCTCAGAGGGAAAAAAATCTTCTTCACCTCTCAGCCCCTAGATTTTAATAAAAATATGGGATCCTAATACCTTACTAATGGCACCTGGATTTCTTTCTTTTTTTTCCCCCTTCTAATCAAAACAGGTCTGTTGACAGTCTGATTTCTATGCCAGCTGGGGAATTGCCATATAAAGAGCAGTCATTTCAGAGACTCCACAGTCACAGATCCTCTTAACAATCAGGCCTACAGTGTCAGAGGAGTTCCTAAGAAATTTGTTTTACACTTTTCTTTGCAGAGGAGCCCTCTTTCTATTGGTTGCTTTGGGTTTCAGAAATGTCTTTGACTGCTGTCTGAAGGTCTGAGATTGATAACAGAGACCAAGCGCCTCAGAGCTACATCATGCCAAGATCAATGCTGGTTTCAAAGCTGAACTTTGAATCCCAGGGAACTTCAGCTGGAAGTCCAAGATTAGGGTTCATCATTCCCAAACCCAGAATTAAACATCTCATTGGTGTTATGTGATGGGACAGCCCATGGTCTACCAATTCCCAAACTACAAATCAGAGACTGTCCTGGCAAAATCCTAGTGTATATTTGTGTAAATAGTAATCAAAAACAATTACAGATTCTCTGATCCACTTAAACGCCTTTGAAATAAAAGCACCTGGACAGCCACCTTCCTTTACTCATGAAGCATACTATTAGTTCAATGTTGAATTAAAATTTTTGACATAAGTTTTAAAAGGAATTACATGATAAATGTCATCTTAGCACAATAGGACCTCTGACAACACACACCCCCGCCCCCCCCCCAGCTCTATGAAGTGCTGTTATATTAATCTGATTCCCACCACATCTTCCCCCACCCTGTCCCGCTTTTTCTTTTTTTTTTTTTCAATTTAGGGAATTCAGGTAAGTGCCCAGTCATTTTTTCGTTATACCATTGAGAAATTGCTGCTTTGGGGAAACAGTACAGTAAAGGCTCTCTGATACAAAGTTGATTAGCTTTCCACAGCACTTTCTAGAGGGAGAACAAAAGCATAGTCTGTGAAAAGCCTCAAAGGTCTAACAAAAATTGGGAGGGGAAAGAGCACAGCTGAGAATATCCAGGAGCTGTACAAGGGCTTTGTTTAGATTTTGAGGCACCTTAGCTATGACAGACTAGTACGTCTTCAGGAATTTAGATAACTCATAAGTCTGCCTCATTTCAAAGCTTAAATACCAAGATACCAGTAATTTTAAAGGTGCCTCCAATGCATTGGAGCCAACTGAAATATCAAATATGCTGATGGACTAGCCTGTCCCAACCTATACCTGCCTGCCCCTCCCTCACAATCAAGTGCTCTCTTCTTGCGCTTGCACAATGTTATTAGAAATGGTAATCTTCACTTGTGTACTCTATCTACGTGAAGAAAGCATGTACATGTTAGCAAAATTTCTCTATACAGCACATCTGTGGCTCATGCATCCTGGTATTTCTGGTCACCAGGACAAAGGTTGAGGGAATCAACACTTTCCTCCTCTTTCAGAGTGTTCCATTTGTTGTCTTTGTCTTCTGGGATCTGGTTCACAGACCTTGCACTAGTTACATGGAAATTCCACCTTGTATGGTTCCCAAATCCAGTGGATGTTAAAAGTAGAAAGCTGCTAGCAACCAAATTAACAGCATATAATTAGTTTCATGCATAAACCTCTTAAAAAAGTACAGGGCATTTGCTGTCAAGATTAGACAATTAACTTTGTCAGAGCACAGGAGAATGCACTGAAACACTTACATTTGCAACATAGTATTAAGTCTGCAATTCTCACTGGGACTTGTGTGAGTAAATAGTCTAGGTCAAAGCCTTGACAGCCTTATTTAGTTTTTGCTCACTTAGTGCAGGCTCTGCTCAAGTAAAGACCACATATAATCCAAGAAAAGACTTCAGAGTTTGGCTCTGTGTTTTGACAGCCTGTAAAAGACTGCCTGGATCATAAGCAGAATCAGCAAAAGTGAGCCCTTGCCACATGCACAACTCTGAAATCGGTAGTTTTACATGCTAGCCAAAACATGACTGTTCACTGCAGCATATTCTGCAGTCCTCTAGCCAGTCAAGCTTTAAAAACATCCCAAACTGGGGACAGGCTTCTGCCAATTCCCTTTATGGTGAGATGTGACATCAAAAGAGTGATCCATCAGAAATTCGTATCTGTGATCAAATGGGCTCTTTCCCTGGGAAGTGGCAGAACCAGAGAGATTAGCACCTGTCTCTCTTCTGTTTATCACTGGCAGGTGCTTAAGCAAAGCAAGATATCAGCTCTGCTAAAGTGAACAAAGCTCCCAAAAGATAAGATGGATGTGATGGGACACTGAGCTAAAGCTCACTCAGGAAAGAGAGCAAATGGGTCCTCATCTGTTTAGCAAAGGTGGCTTTGTGAGCTGATAGAAGAATCATAGTAATTCACTAGTATGATGAGTATTAAGTCAGACTACAGTTGGTAGGAGAAAGCCTTCTGCAGCATAAACGAAAGAAATTTACTGGCCCTGCAAAATCTGGGGACCTAGGTGACCCTACAATGTCAGGAGCAGACAGGTGCAAGCTAGCTCTGCTCAAACTAATCCTCGAGCTGAAAGATCAAGGGATCCCAAGGCAGAAACATGGATGTGAGCCCACTCTGGTCTGGAGGCAGTCATGACACATTCATGCAGCACCTGAACTAACAAGTCCCCTTTCTCCCCAGATAGCACCTTATGCAGCTTAACTCCATCAGACAGATAGATGGATCACAGAATCACAGAACAGCCCTGGTCGGAAGAGACCTCTGAGATCATCAAGTCCCACCATTAACCCAGCACTGCCCAGTCACCACTACCCCAGGTCCCTCAGCACCACATCTACACGGCTCTGAAATCCCTCCAGGGATGGGGACTCCACCACTGCCCTGGGCAGCCTGTGCCAGTGCTGGGGAACCCTTCCAGTGAAGAAATCCTTCCTCATATCCAATCTAACCCTCCCCTGGCACAACTTGAGGCCATTACCCCTCGTCCTGTCTCTGTCATATTCTATTTTGCAACCACTTGGTGTAAATACCAGGTAGTAAACCGGCTTTTGTAAGTAGAATGTCTAGGTTCACTATTGTAGGAGTCTCTTCAGCACTGAAGAACTCAGGTGTGTGGAAGGTAAGAAAGCAAGGTGAGAACTTAGGCACTGGACTTGTGGTTTCAGTGGACTAAGTAAAAGCTAAAAGAGGATATTTTCATCACTATGTGAGTAAGGAATGGAAGAGAATAAAAACTCTCTTCTTTTTCAATTTTGCTTAAATGTTATCTAGATGTCTGTAGGAGCACATGTTTCTTCAAATTACTGGGCATATAGCAACAGAACAGCACACAAGCTGCACTCATTCAACTGGAGGCAGAACTTTAGTACTGTGATTCTGCTTCTTGCACCACTGAAGTTTCCAATTTTTCAAAATTCAGAGGCTTTGCAAAAATGTTATCCCACAAACACTAAAATACTTGCCTGACACAAGAAATGTCTGTCAAAAGCTCTGACCCAACATGCTGGTGTCTAACATCTTTGTAGAATACGGGTAATCCTTTAACATAGTAAAAGTAGATGTCATTTGTCTTCTCAGTTTAAGGAAAAAATAGTTCCTTGTGAACTTGTTTAATGTAAATAAACCCTCTATTTATCTTTGTCTTTAATAAATTCATACATTATTATAAAATCCTTTACACACGAAGACCTACTGAGCTATATCATCTCATTTTAAGAGATTTCCTGTTGGTGGAATACAAAGCAGCCACCTGCAATCGCCTAGTGCTCAAAAGGATTTGAATAAACACACACAGATAATTAGATCAGTTAACCTTGCAAATTAAAACAAGCACATTGCATTATCTCCAGTTTATCCTAAAAGAAAATATGAAGTTGCCTCAGATAAATAGTTTAATAAAGACAGTGAAGAGATTATACAAGCAGCATAATGCTAAATCTTCTAAGCAAGTGGGCTAATAGGATGAAAAACTACTTTCTGACTAGCTTCGTATCGGAGAACTGGCTACTGGTTTTCACAGGACCAGGGGATCAGATTTAATTCACAAGCCACATTGTCAGAGCAGTTTCACCTGACATCACTCAGGCAGCCTAAGCCATTGGTCTTGGGTCACTCTCTATTCAATGGAAAAGAACAGGTGGGATGACTGGCCACATTCAAGTACTGCTCTCCAGTGGCTGCAAAAGAAAGCCAAACTTTTTACCTTCATAAGACTGAAGTTAGGGCAGGTGAATCATAGACATGCTCACAGAATGCCACTTTATGACCCAGGCATCCACTTTCTTTTCATAAAGAAATAATTGCAGTTGGGGCAAACTTCCTTACACAGCCAGAAAACTAGGCACAGCTCATTAGTTATGCTACACAGAAAAAAAGTCCAGACTGAGAGTTGTTCTAGCAGCTGGGTGACACCAATTGTCCATTGGCATCAGTGTGTGAGCTTGGGTCATGGTAGGTCACCCACATGCAGAGAAGTTTTCCTTGTGGTCAGCAGCTTAGGTGTGCAGCACAGAAGCTTCACCAATTGCCTATCAGTGTCAAGCTGCTAGAGATCATCTGAGTGGCCACCCATGACCAGGGCTGGCCAGAAAAACATGACTTATTTAACAAACTTTTAAGGCTTTGAAGTGTATTTCTCTCCTGTGAAGTGACCGACATTTTAAGAGACAAAATATCACTCCGTATTATCCAGTGCTTAGATGTGATTTTAGAGGAGAATTTCCGACCAGTTTTAGAGCAGGTTTACTTATTGTTTTTTAATCCCAGATGTCATCAAAACAGGATAAACAGAACATCTTGGTCAAAACACTGTCCTGGATCTGAGACAGCATCACAACAAGAAAAACGCTGAAAGCAATATTTTTTTCAGAAAACACTTCAGTGCCTTCCAAGAGAAGAAAATCTTTTTGCTTATTTTCCCATCTTCTCTGCTCGTAAGGTTTGGCAGCACCTTATGTTTTAAGCAGGAAAGGAAACAGCCACAGTTTTAGCAGTGAAGTGGACTGCACTGCAGATCCTGCACAAAGGTAACTCCTACAATGACATGTAACAGGCCACTTGCTGCTCGCTACTGGAAGGTGGTAGATGGTTAGTCCTGTAGCCAGGAGCTGCTGTTCCTCACACTGTTCTGTCACTGCTACTGATGGCACTTGTTTTCATGACCAAAATTATTCACTTCTCAAAAACATTTTGTGAAAACCTGCTCTAAATGACAGATTTAAGACTCTTCTGTTTTGTTTTGCTTTGCTTTTTTGTTTATGTTGTTCTTCATTTGTTTGGGAATGTGTACATGTATATTTATGAATGCATCCCCATACAGTTGAAGTGAATGCCTTTCAGGCACCAAGGACAAAGCAGGTCTGTGCTGCACAACACCAGCAAATTTTGTGCCCCAGTATTGACCTCAAGGCATGCCTGTGGAAGATTTGGAAACAAGATAATCCTACTGAGGCTAATTAGGAGATCTACAGAGAAATAAACTGGTGCCCCAAATAAAATAAATAGAGAAGTATAGAGTGGGCACTTGCTGCTGTGTCACCTAACCTGAATCACAGTGTCACATGGGCCACTGAGGTTTGTAAAGATATTACAAACCCTAGCAGAAATTGATGCCTACACAAGTAGAATTCACAGAAGTAGACTGAAAACTGAACAGATTATGGAGGCTGGACTGTGGGGTTTTTTTCTTCAGAGTGCATTTAGGTTTCACACCAAGCACACGTCAGAATCTCAGTTTGATCTTCAGGCTCATTTCTGTACAAATAATGAAATTCTTAAATCAAGGCTTGATTACCCATTGCCCTTGGTTACCGAATTGTTCTGGTTAGCCTTGAAAACAAGACCAAATTTGCATCTGCTGTTCTGCAGATAAATCCCCTGGGCTGGCACAGGAGAAGGTCATGGCATTGGTAGTGCAACCCTTAATGCCACAGGCTGTACTGTGCAGCCCTGTAAATAAACACAGGGGGCTTAGTTACCAAGTCTCTGCCTTCTGCGCCTCTTACAGGAACTTGAACATTAAGAGGGAAAAACAAAATAAAGTGAAAAACAACAAAACACAACACCAAGATTAAAATAAAAGACAAAAAATAATCTGGCTGCTGCAATGCTAGGGAACAGATCTTCCCTCATCTATTTTACACCCCCTGCTTTCTGCTGCAGATCCAACACACTAGAGTTTCATTTCAGAAAGTAAAGCTGCTAAGCAGCTACCAAATGACCTTTGCCTCTCCGATGAGTATTTATGGCAGGCAACACATACATCAACAACAACAAAAAGTTTCCCCAGGAACGAAAATGTTTCTGCCAGCAACGTACCTTTTACAAGCTTGTGAGATGTACCAAGAGTCTAATAATCAGATTAAAATCACATCAAACTATGTTGGGAAGTCAAGGTGAAGGCCTCTGGATTGTTCTCATGAATAGCCTACCAAGTGATGAAAAATTCAAGTTTTTGCTGGGTTGGTGTTTTTCAAATTTATTTTAAGGGGTAATAACTTTTAAAAGCTAAGAGGTGGGAAAACAGTTGGTGTTTTAGCAATTTTTGACAGCATCTGACAATAGTGAAATGGTTAAGGAAAAAAACACTATTTCTCCTGTGCAGAGGAGGCCAGTGGTCCTGCTAATAAATACTTGATCTTTCTATGCCACTTTACAGCAGAGTTCAAGAGCTTTGTCTTCTTCCTTTTACAGGTGGAAGCCTAAGCCTCAGATAGGCAGTGATTTGCCCAGTATCATTCATACTTCTAACAGTTAATTTAGGAACAAACTTGGAATTTCAAGTCCTAGGATGAAGTTGCATTTCCTTCCAGGATCACTGGGAACCAAATTAGTGGATGGGTTTTCAGCTTCTGTTTACTGCAGAACAGGAATGGCTGGTTTTAAGTTGCTAAGCACAAGAAGTGCTGACATCCCAGTGCTTAATTTCCATCTCCCATGGAGTGTTTGCCTGAAAGTCTGTCTTGAATCTTTCATTTCCAGTTCATACAGATCAGCCTGTGTATAGGTGCCTGAAATGGAGACTATGTCCATTTTGCTCCCTGCTTTCACCTCCCCACCAAAGGCCACCTGGGAAATACAGACAAGCATTGACAAAAGAAACACTGTCATTTGTCAAGGTGTATTATTAGGTGTGAGAACAAGAGTTCAAAGTGTTAACACCTTCTCTGCAGATATAAAGAACAATAAAAGCCTAGACAGCTCTCTGCGGTATCTGAGGTGAGCAGCATCCAGCCAGCCTAGCTACAGGTGAGCATCTAAACTACAAAGCCCTACCCAGCTTACAGCAGCAATGTCACAGTCACCTGTGAATCTCTCTTCAGTACAGGGAGGCAGTAGTCTTGTTTTCAGGCTCATATGAATCAGGTTTGTACAGAGCTGCAATTCAAATAGCTTCAACCACAATGCTCTATAGGACACAAAGACAGTTTGGGAACATTGAGGTGAGATTGCAAAATCAATGGACAATAATCTCATTCACCCTTTCTACTCAAGTCCAACAGAGGACAACTGTCCATAGCATGTAGGATCATGCATCAGGGCTCTCTACATTATAAAAGAGTTGGTGAACAAAGGGAAAAAGCTGATGCTCAATGCACCCAGGAAACTGTAGGGAAGCCTTGGATGTCTGTAAGGATGCCTATAATTTACTTTGCTCTCTCTCTGGCTTTTGATGGCCAAACCAGCTAGCCTAGAGTTAAAGTACTAAATCCCAGAGAGAGAGATTTTGAGAGAGGGAAGGGTAACAGCTGGATAAAGAGGCTGAGATCAGTGAACTCACACAAAAACACTGTAATGCCAGAATATCGCATCCGCTTTATCTTAATCTAAAAATCAAATCACATGACTGCATTTTCCAGTTTAACTTGCATGTCTGCCACCCCCAAGCCAGCTTCTGAGAATTGTATTCACCTACTCACTGCACAACTCCCACCAGCTTCCCAGTATAAGAAAAATAGCTTCCTTGGAAATAAAAGAGCTCTATCGTTAGTGAGACTTGGAGAAAGCTCACTAAGCCATGTTGCACTTCCTCCCACACATACTCAGAATGGACATTATGGATAGCTCACACAAAAGAAGAGTTTATCATGCCATTGACTTAGATCTGCTTCCAGGGAATCCAGCTGAAGTTCTTTCAAAGGTTCCAATGGGAGCAGAGCAAAACAGACACTGAACATATATTTAAGAAAAGTCTATCCATCTATTACCAGAAAATCCAATCTACTTCATCCCTTCCCCCAGTACTAAGTTGGATTCTCTGCATAGAAGTCATTTGCAATTGACTAATCCATAGAGAGATATCAAAACTACCATCAGACAAAGCCTGAAGAGCCTCTTCATTGTCTCTCCCCTGGAAAAGTAAAATTGTGCTTTAATTCCAACTTCAGAAAGCCTCTAGTTTTTCTACACAACTGCTTAATCCTATGGACTCCTGAGATGGTATCAAACAGACACCAGTGGGAATTCACCACATGGAGAGGCAACCTCTCCTAGACATGAGTGCTGTTTGCTGAGGCATCAGTGAGTCAGCAATGAGCAGATATACTACATGGACACACAGACTGTATGCTACTGGACGTATCATCTCTCTGTAGTAGGTCCAACATATTCATGGAGCTCCCTACTTACCCTGGAGAAAAGTGGTCCCACACATCATTACAGCCATATCCAAAGCTTGTTTCACTACTGTCACCAAGTGATCTCATCCCTGAATCTCCAGAAGCTTGCATTGAATGCCCAGGGATTAGTGCCCAGGGATTAGAAAGATCTCAATTGTGCAGAGAAGTTTTGATTTGAAAATCAAAACTTTTTGAAAAGTCTTTCAGTGGAAAGACTTCCCTGTGGTGATAATAAGTGTGTGGTGGAAAGTTATCAGTGCTTCCTGTGCCAGCCCTTTAAGGACTATGCTGAGCTGGTCCATGGAGTCTGGGTCATAATCTAGAGAGTTTATTATGACAAGATTTTAGCAATGTCTTCCTGTTAGAGTCTTCCCCTTCCCCACTGAAAGCTGTTTCAGCACTTCTTGATGTATTCCAGCTTAGCAAGGGTCCTCCTTTTCTTTAAAATCTATTTTAAATCATTGTTTTATTTATTTTCATACATTTAAATTTTAATCAGAATTACAGGCAGTATTTTCATTTAAATGAAATTGTTTTCATTACATGAAATTGCTTCAGCGTGTTTTGTAAGAGGTTTCTATAATGCTCATTTTCACAGAGTATTTGAAAAACTATGAATGCATTTCTTTCAAAAAAGTCAAATTTTAACTCCATTTAACCATACCAACTTTCACATTTTCCATAAAACTGTTTTCCTAGATTTCCTGTTGAGTGCATTTCTTTGGGGTAGGTAAGGAGATGATATTATGATCCAGAGGTGGATAGTCATCCATAGAACGCATTTGGAAATTTGTTGAAATTTAGTTGAAGTTATCTGAGTTCACATCAAATCCCTCTATGCCTCACAAGTACTACAACATTTCCTCATATTAAAGTGCACGTGTACACACTACTGTTTGTTTCATGTAACCATTTCATGTCTTGTGTAATTTTGGATTTTCAGTTAAGAATGTGAATTCACAATTATTTTAACAATTTTTTATGCTGTGCTGAGTTACCATTTCAGCTATCTGTAATGACTAGTGAGGATTTTTCTGGTGAAAGAAATTTAGACCCTAGTGTAGTTTACTTAGAGAGGCATGTGAGGAAAGAATTTGGAGGAATTAACTTTGAGAGAGAAAGGCACACTGCCCTCTTATTTAGAGTATGTGCTGATTAGAAAACTTTGTTTCCTGAATGTCTTATCCAAACCAGAAAACAAAACAATTTATCAGCAGGGGACTAGCACCTCCTCACCTCAGCTAAGGTAGAAAACACACTTTATGCAGCAGGGAAATTAACAGTTATTTACCCCACATGCACTCTAGAAGAGAAGCCATTGCAGCGAGCCAGAAAGTGTGCTATCCCATACCAAGCAGTCATAGACAGAAACAGATTCATGTCTTCTGCTTACTGACAAACAGTTTTTCAGAATACATCCTCTGCATTTTTTTCTGTTTTCTAAGGACCTGTGTGACAAGTACTTGTATCTTAAGAAGGGTGAATGCTCAAAATTAGAGAAGAAATACCAGCTAAGAATGAAGCTAAAGTTCTTCTGGCAAATAAACAGACCCTGATGAAGTGGGTGTGAAGGGAGAATTTCTAATTTTCTTCTTGAAAACACTATGTTTCATTTGTATGCCACTTACAAGCGAGTGTTTCTTTACATTGCTGTGTATCAGGATGAATCAGAACAGTACCAAACCCAGTAACAATATGAGTAAACAGTAGCATCCCTGAACTTTATTATTAAACAGAGCTTTTTATTGATTGATTTTTAACAATAGAATGCAAATTATGGGGTTTGAGGACTATTTGTTCAGGAATATTAATCAGCAATTATTTTCCCTAGCAAAAATATAGATTTTTTTTGCATTAATATGAAGAGAGGTATTACTTATTGTTTATACTCTATACTTTTGCACTTCCCTGACTGCATAGGAAATGGCAAAAAAAAAAGAAAGGTTTTTGTTTATAAGACCCAGAGCTGTCTTTTGAAAATCGTTTTTAAAAGATTTTTATCAAATGTTCTGAAAAATAAAACACAACAAAACCCTAAGTTGTGCAGCAAATAGTGTTTTCAGAGTACTGGAAACTAATATGAACCTCTACTAATAGGATTTGTAAAATTATTATGTGCATTCAGTTTTCACTGTCTATGTCACTTAAATTTTCAGAAAGCTTTTCAGAAGCCACAAGAGATACAATATATGAAGTCCAAGCTAGTGAGAAAACTGTACATTAATTCTTATATTTTCAGTACCTCTCCTTTGAAGGTTCGCTTGAAGCTGTACAAAGAAAAGACTCAGGAAATTGTTGCCCATAGTAATTAGTATCCTGTATTGAAAAACATTTATTCAACTTTCAAAACATATTCTGGACCCACCTACTGCTTCAAAGAACAAAGGTTGTCCTGAGAGGCTATTTGAACAGCAAGGAAAGTGAGGACTACAATATATTAAAAAATACCATCAGAATGGTGTAAAAAACAGTCTGGCAAGTTTCTCAGTCCTCTCTTTCTTGCTTTTTTACATTACATACATTTAACCTTTGTTTAAGTTCTATATCTTCTACTTGATTCAAGAAACAAAATGTACAGCACGGGTATATTAAATCTCTCTCCAAAGTTTAAAAAAAGCTGTTCTCCTTTTTCTCACAGCCAAACTGAGCCTTTTTTCCCCCTCCTTCTCCTTCTGAAGAACTGGGGGGAAGGGCAGAAGAGAGTTTCCTTGTGAAATCAAAAGCTACCCTTGAATCTGTTCCGATAGGCTGATGAAAATGCAGCACAGGAATGTGTTTCTGTCAGTGAAAGACCTTGTTTGTAACCGTAAGGATTGCATGCAGCACATTGTTTGATCCTGGGAGGACTTTGATCTATGCTAGCACCTCAAATATAGCAAAGGATGTCACTAGGCTTTGGAAAAAGAAGGAAGAGGAGAGAAGGAAAAGGAGGGAAAGTGCAAGTGTGCAGCGCCAAGCAGACGACACTGAACTCTTGATGCATTGCTCAAGGGAAACCCGGCTTCAGACACAGGAGAGCAGATGTCTCACCTCTGAAAGGAACTAGATTTCACCATCTACCTCAGAAAATAGCGTTCAGAAAAGGAAAACATTCAGTAAAAGCATCTCAGAGCAGCTCTGGGCATGGAATTTGAAGCA
Source organism: Podargus strigoides (assembly GCA_028020825.1). Taxonomy (NCBI): domain Eukaryota; kingdom Metazoa; phylum Chordata; class Aves; order Caprimulgiformes; family Podargidae; genus Podargus; species Podargus strigoides. The sequence goes on from CM051663.1 coordinate 25,426,973, forward strand.
AGTAATTCCTTTATCTACGTGACCTGACTTCAAAGCCTTTTGTGAGGCATGAGTGAAATGAAATTCAGTGGTCTCCCCTCCTTGTTTCAGCTGTCTCACCAGAATTGAATGAGGCTTGACTGAGGGTCAGTGCTGAAAGTATTCTTGAGGGCTAGAAGCAGATGCTGATACACAAAATGGTTGGCAGATCAGGACTCCAGGGCCACCACACTGTTGTGGACACTGATGCAGAACTGATAGAGCAAGATGTATGAGGCAACCAAGGCTAAGAGTCATTCCTAGATGTGAAGAGGTCAGAGGTGGGTGTAAGTCTGTGATACCATATGAACTTTTCTGAGGTGGGTGGATAGTGCACAGCTATGGCAGGGTATCTCAGTGCTAAGACAATACAGAGAGGACCTCTTCTGCATATAGACAGGTGCCTAAAGTTTGTGCACCTGTGAGAAGCATGAGAGGCCTTGAGTACAAAACACAAAAACCTAGGACCATTTCATATGCTAATGTGTCATTCCCTTATGTCTCCCAGGATGCTGTTCATTCACAAAAACCCAAGATGTAACCTCCAGATGAAGTAATAGTATGAAAAAAAAAAAATTCCCCTTGACAAAAATCCTTCTTCCCTCCTGCAGTTCTCACCCAGGTAGGGGGAGAGGACATATGATCAAGCAAGACAAAGCAAGTGCTCCACCTTTTCCCTATGCTCCTTGATGCTAGAATAACTTTTAGGAGAGGCTTGCTTCCTGCTAACCAGCTTCTCTTTCTGCGCCCTTCGGTGAGATGTGTTGGAACATGATAGGCATGAAACAGAGAAAAGAGAAGTGAGGAATACTTAATACTATGCAGAGGTTCAGTGCAAGGTCTCTATTATTCCTGACATGACCCTAATACAAGCATGGGGCTGTTTGTCGAATGCTTCTTTTTATTGAAAAGTATATCTGACCCAAATTTTATTATAGATGCTAAATACAGTATGGACAAGTACAGCATGAGTCTAAGATAAATTCTCCTCCCTTCCTCCCTCCCTTCCTTCCTCCCTTCCTCCCTCCCTTCCTCCCTCCCTTCCTCTCTCCCTTCCTTCCTCCCTTCCTTCCTTGCTTCCTTGCTTCCTTGCTTCCTTGCTTCCTTCCTTGCTTGCTTGCTTGCTTGCTTGCTTGCTTCCTTCCTTCCTTCCTTCCTTCCTCCCTCCCTCCCTTCCTCCCTCCCTTCCTCCCTCCCTTCCTTCCTTCCTCCCTCCCTCCCTCCCTCCCTCCCTTCCTTCCTTCCTTCCTTCCTTCCTTCCTTCCTTCCTTCCTTCCTTCCTTCCTTCCTTCCTTCCTTCCTTCCTTCCTTCCTTCCTTCCTTCCTTCCTTCCTTCCTTCCTTCCTTCCTTCCTTCCTTCCTTCCTTCCTTCCTTCCTTCCTTCCTTCCTTCCTTTCTTTTTCTAGAAAAAAAAAAGAAAGAAAGAAAGAAAAAAAAAAACAAACAGTAGTAAGAATGTCACTCTTCCCTTATTTATTTTCAGGTCAGTCATGACAAAGAGGAAAGAGACATACCCTTTCTGAAAGGCAGGAATCATCCTAAGCCATCACCTTCTATTGGAAGAAAGCTTTTCCCTCCCAACAGTTATCTTTTGTCAGCATCACAGGAATGTCTAGGACACTATAGTCAAAAGCAGGAGATGTCAATGCTAAGCACTGTACACAAACATAGATGCATATGAAAGGAAAATCCTACTCTGGAGAACTCTAAATGTCTACTAGTCAAAAAGATAACAGTGGGGGAATGTTAATTAACTCAGTTTTGTAGGTAAGATAGCGAGGCAGAGGTAGGTTCATTGACTTCTGTCACATGGGCAAGTACTGAATCTTGATTTCTTAAATCCTGATTCTGTTTCAGTCCTTAAAATCACACTGTATCATAGGTATTTTCTCTCTACACTTTCTTACGGCCTCACTTTCCCACCTAGAGGAAGACAAAGGAGAACGGTTTTGAGATATACAATTGAGGAGCTGCCAACAACTTAATGAAATCTGAGGTCAGCTACAGTAAAGTCCCAGTCTACATGCCTAGTCCTCTCTCATTACAGACTCTATATATTCTGCTTAAAATCAGCCAGTGTGATATTGTGCTTTAATGATCCATATACAAATCTTCGTCCATTCCAAAAAATCCTGAGTATTTCTGGTAAAATACTCAGTAATTTCTGTAAAAATAGAGAGGAGGAGAAAATAAAGGAAGCACGTGTGCAAACTTTGTCTTCAAATAGTCAAGAATCAGGTGAGTAGGAAACTTAATTTGGGTGGGCAGAGGAGAGCCAGTGTCTGTTCAGTTCTTAGTTTGAATTAGGCAAGGCAGGGATTTGTGTCAGGGAAACTTCATATGTCAAGCAAATGTCATGCCTGCCTGTTTGGGTTGATTTCTGCTCTTCTTTCATTTGAACAGGAATTTTCAAACAGATGCAAAAACTCTGTTTCTGATAAATGCATGACCAAAACCACCATGATCCCTCAAATGGAAAGGTCTTGAATTGACATTTTCTAGAGAAAATACTTTCATTAAAAGGAAAAAAAATCGAACACAGGGCCTTAGCAAGAGTCATGTATTATCAAGCACACTGTCTAGGCTAGGACAAAAAGAAAGGAAAAAAAAAAGCGGGGCAGGGGAGGTGTGGCGGGGAAAGGGATGAGCCAGATCATGAGATGACAGAGACTAGTAGACCTCCTGAGTCAAGACAGCAATGCTGATGTCCTCCAGTTATGCAGAATCAGTATCTAAACACACCATTTGGGAAGCATAAGCATTACATATTAGTGTTATCATTGCAAGTGCAAACTGTTCATTCTGGAAATCTGTCTTTTCTCACAGGAGGAAAAGTAATTTTAGGATGGACAAACAGATCTATGTGGTAACTCATACTCCAGGTTCAAAAGACTAAAACCAGATATTAGGAACTGGATGAACTGGTGATTTTAATTTTACAAGACAGATGTTATGGACTTACTGGTTTAGGATTTCTGTATATCACTGACCTGACCCTTGCTTCAGAAACTGAACCCACTTACAGAAAAGCAGTTTTCTTTAGGTGGAAGAAGAAGAAAATTGGAACACAGCTTGTATAAAGTTGGTAGTGGACACAAAGAAAAGGAATAAATATGCAGGCAAATGAAAGTAAATGTACATTGATGTAATCTGCAATAGGATAGTTGCACAGTCACTGTACGCGGAATGAACTTAGTTGTTAACTGTTGCTTTAACTGTAGTTTTCTTGAAGCAAATGCTGCATGACTGAAGTCTTTCTGGGGAGAAAAGACTCCAGCTGTCTTCCCCAAGTACCTGGGTTTTGATGAAGGTTTTCTGTGGAGTTGTTTTTTGTATGTGTATGTTCACAGGCTACCAGAAAGAGAATGACAGAAAACATAAATATTTCTAGTAAAAACAAATTAAAACTATATTTTTCTATGATGGAATAAATGTTTCCATTTTTAAACTTTTATTTTTTTTTTAAAACACTGTTGAGTCCACCTGGTACAGATCTGATTTTGCTCCAGTTGATTTAAGTGCTTTAAAAATGCAGTAAGAAAAAAGGGTCATTCACTTTGATTAAAAGGGCATTAGGCTAGATTTCAAAAAGCCACAAGGTAGCATATCATCTTAGTCTAAGTTCAAGGTTGGAGCTGGTATTAAAAGACAAAACAAGTGAAATCAAGAGGGTTGCTGTTAAACTTGGCTCTTATAATAGTGTCAGCTTCTGTTAAGAACTCTCTTGGCCTCTGGACAAGATACTGGAATTCAATAACAGCTAGCAGAGACTTTCTAGGACTCTCAAGGATGTTTTCGGAGATATAAATGGAGAGACCTCCAGTGGCTCTCATCTGTATCATCAAGCCACTACGGATAGGTGCAAGACTTCAAGCAACATCTCTGGAGCAGTCCTGGCTGACTAGAAAGGCTGTGAATAACCACAATAACAATGATTATGAAGAGCATTTGCACATCAGTGCGAAAGAATGAGGAGCAAAGAGGATAAATGTGACTCTTAATCTTCAGCTATCTGCATGGGAAAGTATGATTAATAACTACAAAAGCTTAACGTAACCTCCTCAGATAACAAGTGAGGTGGCCTTCTCCAAGCCCTGATTATCCCCTTCTAATGGGCTTCATTTATTGTGCAAACTAATAACCAAGGCCTAAACACTGCACACTCCAGGGTCTGCAGGAAAAACACCAGGCCCAAATGTGATTAAGTTGGTGAAGATTGCCCGGCAATGGGGGGGGGTGAGGGGTGAGGGGGGCAGACGAGGTGGAGGGAAGGAGAAGTAATGCATCCTGCAAAGAAATGAAGCACAAAGTAGTAGTGATGTGGCTGTTAGCATCAATCTGCTGGCATAAATCCCCTGCCTTTCAACCAGGATTGCTGTGAGTATTCAGCTGGAGTTGGTGGAAAGCCAGAATACAGCCCCAAGATGTTAATATCAAGTAAGAGAGGCACTGGTAAGGAGGAGATCTGATTGCAATGCTATCTAGAAAGTCAGCAGCAATGCCATATCTGGAGAGTAACTCCAGTTGTCAGTCACAGTTTCAGTGCTGGAGAGCAAAGAGGCACTCAAAGAAAGCTGTATTCCCCAAAGTGAATGATTTCAATAACACAACCCTGGTCAGAAAAAAAACTAAGAAGTGACCTTCCAGCTCCCCTGGCTGTATCTCTGAAGTGCAAGCACAGCTGAAGGGAGGCAGCTTTACAGGGCACCTAAAGAAAGAGGATAAGATTCTCACTTGAGTTGCACTGATGTAAAGAAGCTCAAACTCTACAAGAGTCCATGGAGCTACTCTGAATTTACACCCAGCAGACAAGAGTACAGAATGAGACCCACCTCTCACTGGTAAGCATATTTCTCAGCTGCACAATGAACATCACATTAGATTATCCAAACTGAAATAATTGTAAATACCCAATTTATTTGGACCCATTTGTGCTGTCTGCTTAATTGTTGCACTTCACTCAACAAGGACAATGAAATTAGTTTAGATAGGCTCACTTTAGGCTCACTGTGCTATGGCAGCTTGGATTCAGAGTGCTGATGGAAAAGGTTTAAGGCTTATTAGAATAAAAATAAAAGAGAAACATATAACAATATGGATAAATTTGGGACCTCTACTGGGACTTGGGACACTGTATTTCAAAGGTGTCATATCTGTGTTTTACTCTTGTAGCATCCACATTTGTAGAGCCTGTATTATAGTTTCCCAAAACTATACAGAGTCCACAAATACATGCATTTTCTTAGCACCCCTTCAACAGCAGCCTTCTGGTTGGATGTTAGCAACATGCTGTGCCCAGTTTCCCCAGGAGTGTCTTAACTTCTCCCTTCCCAGGTGAAAAAGTGTGTAATATCAAGAATATTAAGGTGCAGTGGTAGAAAAAATAAAAAGTTGGAGCAGAAGGCTGCTACCACCAAAACAGCTAGCCTGCAAGGCTCACCCCCACCCCTGAACACATCCTTCCAGGACAAGCATAGGCACAGAAATCTATCCCTAGTCACTTCCCAGTTGCTCTAAGGAAGAACAAGGAAGAGAACACCACATTAACAACCCTCTCCTGGCTGCCTTGTTTCTCTTGGGCAACATGAACATACACTGAATAGCTTACATACACTAAGCCTCATCATTTCAAGAAACAACAAATTTACAACAACCCAACTCTCCTATCTATATACATGCAGCATCACAAAATGTGAAAAGGATCATTAACCTAAGTCTCTCCTTCTGTCTGGAAAAAAATACATGATTTCCCGGACAGGAGTAGTTGGAAAGCATGGTGTTCCTCCTCAGCAGCTGTAATCTTAACTCATTTCACATGGTAGGCATTATGCGAACACGGGGTAAAGTTTCCAGAAAAGATACAAAGGAGGTAAGAGGTAGTAAGGACAGACCTGCAGAGTGAGATGGGACAAAGGAGAAAAGAAGGAGAAAATGCTGTTTAGCTAGACATGAGGCACTAGTTTGACTTCATTGAGAAAGGACACCACAAAGTAATGCAAAAGACAAAAGCAATGTCTCCGACGTTTACCAAGGAAGATCCTGAGAGTAAGTCAGCCATAAATAAAAGACACAGAAAATCTGATTCCAGTTTTACCACCCTGGAAACAAAATGCTATTCCATTGATCAAACCTATAAATGAAATCAGAAACTCATGCCAGCATGTCTTATAAGTTACACATTTACCATGCAAAGTCACTATAGTACTGTGGAAATGACTGAGTCATTCAGAGAACAAGAGAAAAATAAATTCACTCCATCTATTTGAAGGAGCAACCTGAGCTTGGAAAGGATTAGTTATAGCCGGATTAGACTTACTCTGCCAAAACCTGCCTATAAAGCCAGTGATCAAAACAGTCAGTTTTTGAAATATGCCAAAGAAAATATTCGCTACAAAGTACCAGAGGCTTTGAAGATCATGGTTTACTATATGTAAGGGGAATGGAAGGGAGCAACTTAATTCTGGCACTGTAGGTTTCATTTGGTGCTGAAATTGTATGTATATCAAGGTCAAACTATGATGCAGAACCCAAAGAATTTTCAAGGCACAAGTTTTTAAAAGGAATTGAGTTTTTAAAGGACAATTTTTATTTGTTTTAAAGGGATGCATAGTGGAAAGAAGAGTGGAGAAAAAGTATGAGAAACAAGATATAAGAAGTTTCCATTAAAGAGAAAAATGGGAAATGTACATTTCTTCTTTGAAAAATAGGTTAGGCTTAATTTTGTCCTTGTACTTACAGAAACTAATCAGAGAGATTTGACATTGCTGGAAACCTGCCAAGTGCAGCAACTTGTACATGCAGTGCCACTGTAAGTCTTTCACTGCAGCTACTCGACAGAGCAAAGTCACTTCAGATATCTACTTGCCTGAACTGATAGTGCAATCTCATGGTCAGGCATTCCCCACCACTTTCTCCCTGCCAAAGAGTGCAGCAGAGGCGGAACACAGAAGCTAAATGGGTTATATAATGTCAAGTCCTATCAAAAGTTGTCTGTAAATGGAGAGATGGAAGAGTTTTTGACACTCCCAAAAGTATTCCTGATCAGCTAGTTCTTTAAGGTTGTTCTTAACTTTAAGCACAGTTTTAAGCTTAATGCATGAATCATGCTCTTAGTTTATTTAATACAGGATAGACAGCTTTTTTAAAAGATTTGCAGCCAGCGGCTGGCTTTCACATGGTACGGCTTGCAGTCTGCCTACACTGCAACTGAAAGCCTGTTTTCAACATACATAGATGTTCCTAACCTACACAGCATAAGTAGCACTAATAGAAATAGTGCTTCAGGTATGATTCAAATCCTTATTGTATAATGACCTCCTAGGAATTCGTCATGAAGTGTAGTTGCTCCACAGCATTCGTCTGTGATTTTGTGTTTTTATTGCTATGATCCATGCTATTTACATCCCTTATTGGATGCGAGGGAGAACATTGTTACCAAGGATGAGGAAAAAGATGAGGTACTTAATGCCTTCTTTGCTTCAGTCTTTAACAGTCAGACCAGTTATCCTCATGACATTCAGTCCCCTGAGCTGGAAGACTGGGATGGAAATCAGAATAAACCCCTCGTAATCCAGGAAATAGTAGTGAAGGACCTGCTGAGTCAATTAGACACCCATAAGTCTATGGGGCTGGATGAGATCCACCCGAGAGTGCTGAGGGAGCTGGCGGAGGAACTTGCCAAGCCACTCTCCATCATCTATCAGCAGTCCTGGTTATCGGGTGAGGTCCCGGATGACTGGAAACTTGTCAATGTGGCGCCCATCTAAAAGAAGGGCAGGAAGGAGGATCTGGGGAACTACAGGCCTGTCAGCCTGACCTCGGTGCCAGGGAAGATTATGGAACGGTTCATCTTGGGGGAGATCATGCAGCAAGTGCAGGACAACAGGGGGATCAGGTCTACCCAGCATGGGTTCATGAAGGGCAAGTCCTGTTTAACCAACCTGATCTCCTTCTATGATCAGGTGACCCGCCTACTGGATGAGGGAAAAGCAGTGGATGTTGTTTACCTGGACTTCAGTAAGGCATTTGACACTGTGTCCCACAGCATTCTGCTGGAGAAGCTGGAGGCTCATGGCTTAGACAGGTGGACTCTTTTCTGGGTTAAAAACTGGCTGGATGGCCGAGCCCAGAGAGTTGTGGTGAACGGAGTTAAATCCAGATGGAGATCCGTCACAAGAGGCGTCCCTCAGGGCTCGGTCTTGGGGCCAGTCTTGTTTAATGTCTTTATCAATGACCTGGCTGAGGGGATCGAATGCACCCTCAGTAAATTTTCAGATGACACAAAATTGAGTGGCAGTGTCGATCTGCTTGAGGGTAGGGAGGCTCTGCAGTGGGATTTGGACAGGCTGGAGCAAATGGGCTGAGGCCAATTGCATGAGTTTAACAAGGGTAAGTGCCGGGTCATGCCCTTCGGTCACAACAACCCCATGCAGCGCTACAGGCTTGGGGAAGAGTGGCTGGAAAGCTGCCTGGTGGAAAAGGACCTGGGGGTGTTGGTTGACAGCCGACTGAACATGAGCCAGCAGTGTGCCCAGGTGGCCAAGAAGGCCAATGGCATCCTGGCCTGTATCAGAAACGGTGTGACCAGCAGGAGTAGGGAAGTGATCGTGCCCCTGTACTCGGCACTTGTGAGACCACACCTTGAGTACTGTGTCCAGTTCTGGGCACCACAGTATAAGAAGGACATTGAGGTGCTGGAGCGAGTCCAGAGAAGGGCAACGAGGCTGGTGAGAGGTCTGGAAAACAGGGCGTATGGAGACCGGCTGAGGGAACTGGGGTTGTTTAGCCTGGAGAAGAGGAGACGGAGAGGAGACCTCATTGCCCTCTACAACTACCTAAAAGGAGGTTGTAGTGAGGCTGGTGCTGGTCTCTTCTCCCAAATTATAAGTGATAGGACGAGAGGAAATGGCCTCAAGTTACGTCAGAGGAAGTTTAGATTGGATATTAGGAAGAAGTTCTTTCCTGAGAGGGTGGTAAGGCACTGGAACAGGCTGCCCAGGGAGGTGGTGGAGTCGCTGTCCCTGGGGGTGTTCAAAAAACGTGTTGATGAGGCACTTGAGGCCATGGTTTATTGGTTTAATGGTTAGGAATAAGATGAGATAAAGGTTGGACCTGATGACCCTGAAGGTCCCTTCCAACCATAATTATTCTATGATTTTATGATTCTATGATCCTATTTAAATTAAACTAGACCAAGACATAGCTCTATGGGTTCCAATGATAATAATTTTAGTGACAAACATACATGCTTCATTGTGTGCAATACTCTGTTGCATGGTCTTCAACATTTGTACTTCTATGAAAAATAAAAAATTACTTTTATCTCACTGAGTATCTGAAGGATTTAAAGACATGTATACACTGCGTGAAGAAACACAGAGCAGATAGCTTACACCAATGTAAGCTGTGAGTAGTACAGCTGCCACTAGTAAACCTATAGTATAGGTAGGCATATTGCCACAGGTGTATGTCTAAATCACATAATTATAGAGTAACTTTTTCTAAGTGCTTTATTGAAAGATTGAGTTGGCCTTGTATTACGTATCAGAATCAGCACATGCTTCTCCATTACTGTATAGTGCAAATATGAGAATTAGGTGTTTATGGAAAGGTTAGCCTATGAACAATGACTGCTGGGCTAGGTAACATGGATACTGAACAGGGTATCATCCTTATGACTGAACAGGTGAAAAGTAAATTGACTGTTAAAGGGTGCCTGTTCTTCTCTTCTTTTATCTCTCTGTGACTGATTACAGGGGATGAGAAGTGGAGGTTTTACTGCTTGCAAGCTGTTCCTGGGCATATCCCATCATCACCTGAATCAGTAGGGTGATGTAATTGGAAACCCCAGTGTCTAGGGTTTGTTAGTATACAATGACTAACACTGTTGAAACAGGAAGACATCAACCGTCTTCAATTCCTGTAGTTTGTAGCTGGATCCTCTCTCTAATAAAAAGTCCTTGGGAGCTACTGAATGGCCCAGCAGGTGTCAGGGATGCTCAGTGTTTTTTGAGATCAGACATTCAGATGCAAACGTTCTTGGTAGAAATATGTTTCCTCATTTAGAGCTATGGTACTGTTCACAATTACATCATTTCAGCAGTGACAAATATAGCTGAGTCTGCTCTTTCTAATGCCATATAAATCCCTTGACCTCAATCAGATCACTGCTGATTTACACTTGTGTAAATGAAGTCAGAATCAAACCCATGGCATTCACAAATGTAGGCCAGAGTAAGCATTACTCACAGACAAGAGACAGCCCTTCAGAGGAAGGAAAAAAGATCATTTTCATGCAAATATCCTTAATAATAAGGAACAAGAGATAGAAATAAGAGTATGAATGAAATGCAATCAAGAACTGCTCCAAGATCAGATTTGCTTCTAACTTTATGATGCTGCATCAGCTGCTCTTAAAGCAGCTTAAGCAAAATTTGACCTACCTGAAACTTGTTATATATAATTTTTCATCAGGGATCTGTGAGCTAACTCAATCTCTAGACTTGGCTTTGAAGATAGCTGAAGGTGCTCAGCTGCTTGCAGGACCTGAAAACATTTGTTCTATGAAAATGGAAACTTTTTGTTGTTGTTGCTGAGATCCAGGTTTGCCCTCAAATTGTTACACATTATCTATTTATTTATGCATAAACATTGGCATTGTGGTTTGGAGAATAGGGATCCTTTGTTGGGAGGTAAGCTTGACTAGCCTATGGGAGTTTACTGCCATGCATATAAATGAGGCCATACATACAAATATGCAGAACAGACAAGTGAAAATATACAGCATCTCTTTAAAATGAAATACTTTGATTGCTCCAATCACAAGAAGTTGTAAAACTACCCTGAAGAATTAACAGCCTCAGTCCATGCTAACTACATCCATCATAAATGCATCTTTAGTTTCTGTTATCATATCACTGTCTCTTGGGACCCCCAGTCCTGTCATCATTTGCCCTTTATAATTTATTCATCTTGTACTTGCCTGAATCCTTTCTACTTATCATTCATCTTTACAGTTGTACATAAAATTAGATTGATCCTCCTATGGCAGACACGTCAGAGAGAAAAGTTGTCATTGAATAACACATAAAGCAAACGAAGGTCCAGCAAAAGCTTTCGTTGAATAACTTAGAAATCGTCCTTTGAGAGCCAGAAGGTGTCAAATCAGAAAGATGAGATGATGCTACCTTTATAATTTTTTTTTTTTTTGCACCCTATTTTTCAATTGCCACCAAATCTCAAGCTCAACTGAGAAGCCTTGTTCCCATTTTGCATATCAAGCTAAGCTTGGTTAGCCACTACAACTGTGATGAATACACCAGTCTCAGATGAGAAAACAGCATGCAGCCAACACACTGGTTCTGTCATAATGCTTGCACTGTATACCTTTCCTTCAAAGCTTTTTGGACTGGGGGGCAGAGAGAGAGTTCACTTTGTATTCTGGAGGCTGCTGTATAGGGATACAGAAGCCAATCTTTAACTAGTGAAATGGAACTTTAATGTTTACCAAGCAGATAGGACCCAGGTGTTTCATCTCATCTAGTGAACAGAACAGCACTGTCAAACTACAGGTTTTTTTAGCAAATACAATGTGCATATGGTTTCCTCTCCCTCTCTTGTCCCCTCCTTTCCCCAAAGCAAGATCCAAAAGACCTTTTACTTCCTGGTCAGTCAGAAGGAGGAAACAAGGGGTAAAAAAAATCACAATAAAAATTCTTTTTAACCATGACATTGACACCCAAAGATTTTAAAACACTGGAGAATTTCCACAAGACCAATTTTTGCAAGTCTCTTACCTCAAATCTGGTTTTATTCCTTTTCATCTTCATTTTTAACTTCAGAAAACAGACATGCTTCTCCCAAGGGAACAATTAAATATGTTTTCTTTCAAAATCTAAAGGGCATGGTGAGCAGGCTGTGTGTTCAGCAGACTACTTTAATCAATGGATCCCATCCAGCCTGCTACTGCTGACCAAATTGCAATTTACATTGGTGGAGAAAATTTTTGAAATGGGAAGTTATGGGAACTTATGGGAATATAATACCATTTTTGGCTTAACACAGTGTGCAGGTTGATATGTGGTTTAATGTTTTTCTAACAAGCCATTGGAAAAAGCTTTGAAACATTGGGGGGGAAAAAAAGGCAATAAGATTGTACAATTACAGCAAGGTCTGCTTGAACAGTGAAATCCATGCTATATGCTCAGGACTTCTGAAGTCCACATGACACTTATGTCTCATTTAAGTCTCATTACAAAGATTCAAGAAAGGGTACATTTTGCAAAACACTCCTTGCTACACATGCACACACATCCACACATCCATGCTCAGGTGTCTCTCCTCACATACACAGAAGAAACTGAGCCAGATAAGACCAATAATGTTGGAAAACTTCTTTTTCTTTTCTTTTAAACTAAGCATAACTTTAGTTCCGTTAACAAGGTTGGGGTTTTTTTTGTTTGTTTGTTTAAAACCAAGTTTAATATGGGTTTTATGAGCTCACCTGTCTTCTAATGTTAAAGATGCATATTTTTGCATATGATGAATAAAGCAGAATACGTTTTTTCTAGATAGCAGAAGAGACAAAGGATATCAGAACAGTTAGGAATAAAACTAATTATGTTACAGGCTGAGAAATTTAGCATACCAATAGTAGCACTTTCCCTTTCAAGAGGAATAGATACAGAAAGAAAACCCAGTCTATTTCCCAGCCTGATAAGCCCTGCAGATTGCTAAGGTTAACATTTTATTAGCTACTTAATTTCATACCTATTCTTTAGAGGAAATTTTTGACATTATACAAAGAGGCAGTACCTCCAACCAAGTATACATGGACTATTCAGTCCCATTGCATGAGAGACCCACAAAGAACTAGAGGAAAAAAAATGTTGCTGTGCTTATCATACATGAGCTCAGTTTATTTGTGCTATAAATAAAAGTAGATCTTGATAGCGTAATTACATTTCTCAGCATTATCCTCTGACATTCGCTTCAGAGAGAAAAAAGAAAGGGAAGAAAAAGTTGGCTTCTCTATAATTTGTAATCAAAATGACTACACTTAAAACATAATTTTATTTCCATGATTTCATTTCCTGTGGAGCTTTGTGGGGCAAATAGATAATATTATACCAAATCTGCAGGCAGATAATTCTCACATCCCCTGAACTGTCATTATCTAGATCCCACTTTCTCCTCTTCCCCATGCTCTACCCCCCTCCCTGTGATTTCCCTAAAACCATGGGCTGTATTTTTGATAACGCATTTTATCATTGAGAGTTAGATCAGCATCAGAAATCCCAAGGGTGAATCAACTTTTACTTTCTCTGCTTTTTCTGTCTTGCTACCCCAAATTACTCTTCCTTGGCTAATTTGCATTTCATAATGTTGGAGGGAAAAAAAAAGTAAAAAAAAAAAAAAAAAAAAAGTGATTTCCCACTATGAAGGATTAGCACAGATTATGGTGAACAGTGTTAATTATAGGTGGGGAAAGAGAATAGTGCATCTCTCCAATCTGTTCTTGATTTCCCCCGTGTCTGGCTGGCTGGTAATAAGCCTCCTTTAATCTGGCAGTCCCCTTGGTGAAATCAGCACCTCGGACAGCAATATTGATTGCTTCTGAGAAACCATCACAGCTGCTCAACCAAATTACCTTTGATATGTGACCTTTAATGTAATTACTGCAACATCAAAGCATTTCTATAAATTATTAAAGAACTAATATACTTCATCATCCAGCTACTCTATTATATATAAAATAAACAATCACAAGTTAATGCTAGAATTTGAATTGTCCGACACTCTCAAAGTGCTCTTTATACGTACAAACATACCTGCTATGTTAACCTTCTGTTTTAGGCAGGACAATTTCAAACTGTCCAAAAAAGCCTAATTCATTTAGATGAAGAGGATTCAACTAACAATTTTGTGTTTTACATTCCATTCTAGTTGCTTAAAAATATCTATCAGAATTCCTTCCCGCCCAAAACCAAAGTGCCATAAAGACTTTATTAATCAATACATACCTGCTTGGAAGTCTTTTGATTATTCCACAAGATGACTTTATGCCCCACATATAACATAGAAATATGTGAAACATATTTCTGTCATCTTACAAAGCACATCCAGAAAGTAATTACTGTAAAATATGTGCATGTAGCCACTCCACTGAAAACAAAGTGATACATAGCTAAGAGACAAGGAATCTGAATCTGGACGCAAACTCCTCCTGCCTCACCATTTCCATACATTAGCATTCACGTGCATATTATTAAAAATGACTCAATTCTGAGTTTTGTAGTACAAGAAACACAACAATATTGCGAGTAATGCAAATACACCATTTACAGGGGGATGGGAAAGAAGTGTCTTGGTTCACTGGCTCACTGTGGTATTATTTTATTTTTTCCTATACCAGGCTTGTTAATTATTTTTGATACCTCCTCAGTAGTGCTGTTTGTGTCACAGACAGTAGAAGGTCAAGAGAAGGTGTTATATATGTGCCATCTACGAACTCATGTGAATGAGGACTTAGACCCCTGACCTTGTGAGTGCTTTTTATTTTATAGAGATGAACTATGCTTGATGTTGTTAGTGGATGTTATCAAGAACAGTCAGGTAAGTCATAAATAATTCTCTGCTAGTCACATTGGAACCATAAAACAGTATCCAGGCATGATAATTTACCAAGAGACAAAGCTGATTTCCTTAAATAAACTACAGTGACATCACTCAGAAGGTGAGTTCAGAAACTTGGCAGAAAGTTATATGCAGAAGGTTTGCTGGTGGAAAGTAAACCTTTATCCTGAGACAAACACAACTGGAAAGGAAAGGGATGGAAGAAGTCAGTGCTCAGAACTCTCAAAAACCTAGTTGCTGTTTTAGACAGATATACTGTTACCAATTCAATCAGATCCTGATGTGTCATCTCAAAGTGTAAAACAAAACAGAAGAAGCCTTCTGAAGCCAGTGTTGTCAGTATGGACTATATGTGATAAAAATACCATAAACCAAGGAAGAAAAGTTTTGTCTGTCATCTAGGATCAGTCAGTATAATCTCTGAAGGAAGTCTTGATCCTAATGCAAAAGTGATTGCATTTTGCAACTATCTGAGACAACAATTTCGACTTTAAGAGTTTTCTGATTTGAAATCTCTAAAATGCAGACTAAGAACTGTGAACATATAACAAAGTAATTAAAAAAAAGAAAAAGAAAACCTAAATCATCACTTGCCCTCCCTCCTGAACTCTTAGCCTTCAGTCTCACTGACCCACTGTCTTCTTGAAGATATTCCCATCTTACAACTTCAGGATGAGATTTTAACCTCATAGGGAAGATATGACCTCCATATACAAGTGAGTGGTCAGGGTCCTAATGAGGCAAGCAAAAGGTCTTGGTGAAAACAATTGGAATTCCAGTTAGTATCTTTTAAATATACAATACCCTATTCATCACATCTCTAGTTTTGATAAATACATACGTGTTTTAAAGCATATTTCAGAAAATTTCAGGTAAAATGTTACGTGAAACATCCCTATTCCAAATGTTTTCATTTTTTATACATACAGTTATATCATTCAGAGGAGAGAGAAGTAAAAAGAAGACACCACCTGTCGGGGGGGGGTGAGGGGGGGCGCGGAGGGGAAGAAGAAAGAAAAATAAAAGAAAAACTTAACCCGCAACAAGATTCAAGTTATTTTCAATCTGTGGTTAACGCTTTTCTAGAAAAAAATAATTCAGAGGGAGTTATCAGCTGACAGAAATGTATTTTTAGAGAATGAAACATGTATATATTTACATAAGGTATGGCCTTTAAAGCAAAGATAGATGTAGATAAGCAAGTGCGTGGGTATCTCTGTACTGGCAAGGTGGTGTACAGATAGGTAAATACACCCAGGGTGATGGAAACAGGCAGAGCAGAATCAACACTTTCTTCAGCAACAAAGAGCAGCTGATATGTCTTAGGTTTTGTGGAAAGGTAGGTTATGGGTATGTAAGACTCAGTCAATCAACACCAACTAATAAAGGCAGGTGTTTGGATCATTTTCCTCTTAGTTTAGATGCAACCTGAAGCACTCAAGATCTCATTGTTAATTACTTGATCTCTGACTTCTGTGTCATTGTGAAACTAGCCCTATTCTAGCCACACGAGTACTGCACTCGGCTGTTTCAAATCCAGGTACCCTGGTTGAATCTAAATAGTTTCTCTCTCTCTCCCTCCTCCCAGTTGCTGCTAAACTGGAAACCCATCCCAGCAGGGCAGGTCTTCCCCACATAATGCTGATTCTATTTTTAGTTCTGCTTGTGTTGTCTGAACCTTAGATCTTGCTCATGTGAATAATTTTCCTCATTATCTTGTATTTGTCTCTCCTCTGTCTCTTTTTCTCCTTGTCTCACTGTCTTTCCAATCTGCTACAGCTGCTTGAATACTAAAGTAACTGACTCAAACCACTTTGTCATCAGGAATATGTTTTCATTCTTTGATAACTCAATAATGCAATCTGGTTTTTGATTTCTTGCTGCCACACCTTGCTTCAGAGAAGAAAAATAGTAAGAGGTAGCACCTGATAGGAACATCTATTATTTCATTGCAGTGGCCAGAATTCTAAAGCCTTTCCTCAGCTGAGTAAGGCTGTTAGAATGTAGCTCATAAGCAGTTAATTACTGTTTCCCTGACTCCCTGGCTTTTTTTTTGTTGTTTTTTTTTGTGTGTGTGTGCATGGAAACCATTTGGGTGGGTTGGTGGTGTCTTGATTTTATTAGCACAATGCAAATAGTGAATCATCCAAGCAATTGGAGTCATTATGCTTCCAAACCCAATATAGGAACTCCATATGTAACCCGGTTTAGATTTTTAAAAAAAAGTTATTAGTGTGGACTCACCCCTGGCAGCGTCTTCTGTTCATGCAGTGCACTCTGGGCCTTTAGAGCAGACTCCCTTTCGCAGTATGTTAGGAAGGCACAGCCTGTAAACAAAAGACAAGACCTCAGTAAGAGCAGTGCTTCAGAGGGGATCTATTTAAAATTGAGACATAAACTACTATCCCATATCACCCCATTCCCAGTAAATCAATCATAAAAATCTCTCCTTAGTAGGTCAGTAGGAAAGAGTCAAGAATTGAAGCTATCACCACTTCTTCTGAGTCCTTACAGAAAGTGAGCAACAGTGTGGTTATGAGTGCTTACTTTTGTTTGAATACATGCTTAAGTGTCACATACAGAGGGTTGTAAAGGATTAGGGATGTCATAAAACCTGCATACTGGTAAGGTGGGGCATGAGATCCCACTCCTGCTCCAGCAGCAGCACTGGAAATAAGGTCCTTACTGCCATATCACGCTGAAGGTCTCATGCCCTTCTTTTGTACCAAGTACTTCAAGTAAAGGGCATACAAGGACTTAGGACTTCCTACTGCAGAGGGCTACGCCTATTGTTTAGCCTGACTTGCATCCACAAGTAGTCTCCCTATTTGCGTCACACCAGAAAGCCACCACCCTGCACTTGCTGCTGCAAGGGCTCACTGGCTTCCAGCCATGCATGCAAAGACAACCACAGCAAAACCCAATCAATCAATCCAAAACATCCATGTTGCTTTACAGATCATTAGAACTTCAGAGATGCTACAATGGGTTATGTCTTTGATTCTTCCAAAAAGTTGTCATATCAACTACAAAGGCTAAAGCCCTGTCATGGTAGAACAAAAACCCTGTTCTGTCTTCTCTCCCCACCTGCTTGCCTTCTGGTAAAACTGGTCAATGTTGCAATGACTTACACCAGTTTTGTATGTGTCTGATCTCATTAGATCGTTCCTTCTTACTGCAGTATACTGAAAACCTGCCAGTTCCTGCAGCAAAAGCAGTGTTTGTTATGCAGAGGACATTTTCTCTGAAATTACTACAGAATGTGTACAAT
Source organism: Podargus strigoides (assembly GCA_028020825.1). Taxonomy (NCBI): domain Eukaryota; kingdom Metazoa; phylum Chordata; class Aves; order Caprimulgiformes; family Podargidae; genus Podargus; species Podargus strigoides. The sequence continues at coordinate 25,444,896 of CM051663.1, forward strand.
CTCACCAGCTCCTTGAAATGGGGGTATCATATCTTTCAAGATTCAGGCAGCATGTCCATCAACTTATGAGCCTCTTCTAAGAGCAGCACAAGTACAGAGGGACTGACAAAGAAACAAATGTGTCCCATAACCTCATCTTGACCCACCCACGTTTACCCCATGCATATAAGAAAGTATGCAACAGGTGAGTAGACAGTAGACTATGAACCTTTTTCAGCTCTGATCACCACTGTGATCTTTTTGTCCACACAGAGTTCATAGTTTTATCCAACTTTGTTCTCTAGACAATATTACTGAAGGAATATGCACTTGTTCTTTTCTCCCTTACAATGTTTTTAATAGATTAGCACACTCAAGAGACTAGGGAGATTTTTTCCCTTATAAATACATATAAATATTTTCCTAAAGATCATCTTGTGGAAGGCAGCCTACTCTTCTCACAATGAAGCTACAAACTGGATTAACGTTCCAATTTGGCATGAAAACCCTCTCCTCTCTAATTTTTTGCCCTGTTTCTTATCCTATATTGCTTAATGAAGATCTTGTTCCTTTCAGTTTGTTCAAGTCAATCACATTTATTATGTCTCAATAACTGAGACTCAGAAACAGAAGGTGACAATCAAGGAGGGAGACTGAACAACAGCAAAGTTTGTATACTCTGATTTGTATTATTTGGATCTGTTCCCCTCTAACTTTAAATGGATGATTTTTCAGTTAGACTGCAACTACCAGAGAAGAGGAAGAAACTGTGGCAGATATTTTACAGCTGGTAGAAGTAATGGATTGAAAAAGATCCTTAAAAGTCACCCATAGCTTGATAATCAAGTGGGAAACTATGCTTAAATTTAATTTCAGTGCCAGGCTGAGAGCTCTCTGTTGACTAGACACAATAAGAAAGTCTCCCTTTAGTAGCAGACATGGAGCAGCTGATACAGTCTAATTAGGCCTATCAGAGTGCACTGTTACAGAGATAAACTATGCAGTGTAAAGCTCCCATAATGATAGCTATATTTTTCTCCTCGTTTTGATGGCCATGATGACAGTTCAGGGCAGCAACGTCCTGCAATTCCTTCCATATCATGACTGTAATTCAGACTGACTACCTGGAAGACTACTTGTCTCTGAAGGAGGAGAGTTTCCTTTCATGATCCACAGAAAGTTTGTATGTGGGCAAGTTATTATCATGGACAAATCTCTGTTAATCACACAGAATCACAGAATTACAGAATGTTAGGGATTGGAAGGGACCTCAAAAGATCATCTAGTCCAATCCCCCTGCCAGAGCAGGAATACCTAAATCAGGTCACACAGGAACATATCCAGGCGGGTTTTGAATGTCTCCAGAGAAGGAGACTCCACAACGTCTCTGGACAGCCTGTTCCAGTGCTCTGTCACTCTCACAGTGAAGAAGTTCTTCCTCACATTTATGCGGAACCTCCTATGTTCCAGCTTGTACCCATTGCCCCTTGTCCTACCATTGGATGTCACTGAGAAGAGCCTGGCTCCATCCTCATGACACTCACCCTTTACATATTTATAAACATTAATGAGGTCACCCCTCAGTCTCCTCTTCTCCAGGTTAAAGGCACCCAGCTCCTTCAGCCTTTCCTCTTAAGGGATATGTTCCACTCCATCTTTGTGGCTCTGCGCTGGACTCTCTCAAGCAGTTCCCTGTCCTTCTTGAACTGGGGGGCCCAGAACTGGACACAATATTCCAAATGTGGCCTCACCAGGACAGAGTAGAGGGGGAGGAGATCCTCTCTCCACCTCCTAACCACACCCCTTCTAATACACCCCAGGATTCCATTGGCCTTCTTGACCACAAGGGCACATTGCTGGCTCATGGTCATCCTGCTGTCCACCAGGACCCCCAGGTCCCTTTCCCCTACGCTGCTCTCCAACAGGTCAGCCCCCAACCTGTACTGGCACATGGGGTTGTTCTTCCCCAGATGGAAAACTCTACACTTGCCCTTGTTATATTTCATTAAATTTCTCTCCTCCCAACTCTCCAGCCTGTCTAGGTCTCTCAGAATGGCAGCACAGCCTTCTGGTGTGTCAGCCACTCCTCTCAGTTTTGTGTTATCAGCAAACTTGCTGACAGAGCACTCTACTCCCTCATCCAAATCATTGGTGAATATATTGAATAGTACTGGTCCCAGTACTGACCCTTGAGGGACTCCACTAGATACAGGTCTCCAACTAGACTCTGACCACTGACTACAACTCTCTGGCTTCTTTCCTTCAGCCAATAAGTTAAGTTACTCTCCAAACATTAAGTCCTCTCCAAACATGTTTGTGAAAGTAGTAGGAGTAGCAAACTCCCGGAAACAGTACTTAGTAAAATGCATCCAAACATTATTGATATCCTAAATGAAGTGTTAAGGACAGAAAGACTTTGAAATTGCAAAGAAGAAATCTAGTCTCTTGAATGGTCAAACACAGGCAAACTGTGATTTTCCGGGACAAAGTGTTTTGTGAAGATATTTGCTTTTCCCTTGTTCCTTAAAAATATGTCATGCACATGAATTACAATTTATCTGACTCTTGTTGGGCAAAAAGTAATCTATTTAGGAAAAATAATATCTCATTTACTTAAGTAAATCCTGATCACTTAAAGAGAATAAGAAGTTCTATCCCAGCAATGGACTGTTGGAATAAAGTAAAGCTTAATGCTTATAATAGGCCTCAAATCTTAACAGGCCAGTTTATTTTAGGTTTTCTTGTCTTCACTTTACTTATCATGAGACTGCCTTATAATAGACAAACCCAGCCTCAATCATCAGCTAGCGTAGTATTTTTCAAAAACATTAACATGTGGTTCGTGATAAAACAATACATATCTATTTTTCCACCCTTCAAGAATTTCCATATTTCAGTTCCTTGTACATTAAGACAAAAGTTAATAAGGTTTCTTGTGTGTCCCATTTCACCTGAAATATCAAAATTCTTGATCTGTTCTTTACATTGTGATGCTTAATGGAATGATAACTGTAGCCCAGTAAAAGTAACACCTGAAACAGGTGCTATCTCTTCCAATGTGCATCTGTACGACCCCTCTGAAGCATTCTTCCTTACTGGAGAATGTTGCTTAATGAACCGAGAACTGAAAACTCAGGTTAATACTACATGATACAACACTCTAAACAACTGAGTATTGAAATAATGTCTTGTGAAGGAGCTATATTGGGTTTTAGAGAGAAAAGTCAAACTGGTGAAAAAAGTTAGTTTTTCATTTTGATTTCCCAGATGGAAAACTATTTTAGAACAATCAATTTTACCTACTGAAACTTTTGATTGTGTACAGAAACACTTATTTCACTGGGATTGGGGGGGGGGGAAAGAAACAAACCACAAAACAAACAAACCCAAAGTATTTTGATAGTAAACTCTTAAGTAATTCAACTTAACAGTTCACTTGCCATCAGCTATTTGGGCTGGATATGAATCTGACTTCTGAGTGAAAGGCTTCATATTCCATTATAAATCATTTGCATCATCCAGCCCTCTGGAATGTCCTATGCTCAATGGTGTAATCAATATTTCAGAACACATCTCTTAAGGTAAGATAAAGGTTTAGCTATTTTCTGTCATCTACCCGTATGGGTGATAATGACACATTGTTTGAGAATTATATCTGAATTTGAACAAAAAAAAAAATCGTAATTGGCTAATTATCAATAATGAAGGATGTGCTACTAGCTGTTCCTAATTTCAATTCAATTTCTCTCAAACTTGTCAAGTTTTCCAGACATATGTCAATCAGCTAAAAGATGCTTTGTTTGGATTGTGTCTTTCCAGCTGTTCATTTGCTACTAATGGACAGCTCTTTGGGTTAGTGTAGAAACATCTGGAAGCTCCCAGCTGGTAATTAACCCTCAACTTATTGAACTGCAGTCTCTTGGAATCATGAGGATGTATCAAGTGGTCTCCTGGGAAACAAGTTGCTAAAGAGAAGGGGGAAACAAAAACAAGAGCTTGAGATAGAAAAAAAAAATAAAAATATAAAAGCTCTATTTTAATTTTACCTCCAGGGAATTCTATAATGTAAATAATAATTGCATGGAATACAGCTGGATAATGATTGCACTTATGGCAACTTCAACCCCACAGTAAGTCTCCTGAAGATTTTTGCATAAGCCTGGGAGGCAAAACAGTCAGGGGACACATTCTGAGCTGAACAGAATAACTCTGGAAACCAAGAACTGTTTCACCCCACCAGTAGTCAGTTCACTGTAGGACAAACGAAAACACAGTCTTTTCACTTGAGTTCTCTGCTTATCTCTTCAGTGAATCTTTCAACTCTCAGCCACTTTAAACCAGATAAGTAGCTCGGACCAGCTAAAAGTCACTGGTCACCTAACTGAAATTTGGCTATTTAAAAATAATTAAATTGACCTATTTAAATCTTAGGGCCTACCATCAATGCCAAGACATTCATCTGACCTAGGATACAGGAGAAGAATAAACCTCTGGAGAGGCCTATCCTCTACACTGGGTATGAAAATCATGCAGAGCAATCTCACATGTAGTCTTTTAGCTTCAAGGTTGCATGTTCACACATCAGGTTTGACCTACCAGCTCTAACCTCCCTGTTGCCTCAAGTGCATGCAAGATCCATACCTTAAATAGTCCTTATTATTTATGGTGGGAGATGAAGATGATGTATACTGGAGATCTATTAATAACTGTTATTAAGGGCTTTTTCCCCACTTTTTGTTTTATTCTGGCAGGCAGCCACAGGTATCCTGGCACAGTTTCTCCTCTTTGCCCATTGTTTAGATCAAAGAACAAGCACTTAGTGACTTAAGACCCTTTCTTTGCATGATGTGTTTTGGTGACATCTTATGATTTTATTAGAACTACATAACGTCACACAAAGCATGCCTTTAGCTTTTCCGTACATTAAGTTCCAGAGGCATTACCTAAGACCTAGACTGTAACCATGATCATTTCCAGGTACTTGCTGTCTGTCCAAACAAGGCATTAAATGTCCAGTATAAATCTAATGAAAAAGTATGTACACACTTCAACAGGCTTTGTAGAAGGGACCCTTAATCTTTCAGGGCTTATGTTTGCTCTTTGGTATTATAAGGGAAAATTTAAAGTTTGTTAGGTGCTTTAAGACTGTTGGATGAAAGTCAAGGGCTAAAGAGATTCTGAGCTCAGGGTGTAAATTGAGTCAAGGGGAGCGCTTGCATGTAACTCAACAGAACTATGCAAACATTTGTGATTGTAGAGTATGCACGCAACCAGTTATTACTGCTCAGCTGACAGGTGATAACTTCTGAAACTGCAGCCCTTCTAATACCTGCAAATGTAACTAAAATCAGAAACATTGCCCAAGAAAAGATAAAACTACCCCAAGACTGTCAGTTTTTTTCTTCTTTAAGTCAATTAGCTTCATGCTTTCAGTTACAATAATATTAATTGACTTTAATAGTGAGGTTTCCTAAATTGGTCTTTGAATATTGTTTTATGTTAGAGACCTATATAGCACATGAACTGTTGAACAAGATACCCTTCTGTTAACAGTTACACAAGAAAGAACAAAGAAATCAATTCATAGTCTCTACTACTGTAGAACCTTTTCCTCTACCACCTTTAATATACCTCACTTCCCAAAACTCCAAGGCAGAGAAGCCAGGGGCTTTACTCCAGCAGTACAATACGGAGTTGAAGAAAGCAAACTGCAATTCAAACACAACAACCCAAGATCTTCATGCTGTACAATAAAATGGAGAAGAGTAAAAATATTGCATTCCTTAGACCACATGCTAGTGATCATGCTTCAGTTTAAGACTTTTAACTATGATCTGGAAGTTTGGATATGTTCCTGTGTGATCTGCTCTGGGATCCTGCTCTAGCAGGAGGGTTGGGCTAGATGATTTTCAGAGGTCCCTTCCAACCCCTACCATTCTGTGATTTTGTGATTCTGTGAATCTTGTAGCGGAGCTGCTTTGAGAGCAAAAAACTTGCATATCTTGGGAACAGGAACTCTCAACTGGTCACAGGTCTGAGCATTTCATTTAGTGATGCTTCAGTCTCTCTGTGCCCTAATTACCTTTAAAACATTTAGACCAAATTGTACAAGTTATCAGTGGTGGACCAGAGATCTGTCCCGCATCTTCTAAGTTCTAGGATTGTGTTCAAGAGAGGTCTTTGTCTGAAAAAATGCAATTCCTTGCCACAAGATTCAGGGGCCTGTTACACAAAGAAAGATTGTAACACTTAAGAAAACTCTTGCCTTAAAATCAACATCTCAGAATACGTCTCCCAGCTGGATTTCAAAGTGATAAATAAATCCTTTTTTCTTGCTTTAACTATCCTAGATATACATGTCTGGTTTTGAAACAATTCTCATTTACTCTGTCTACCGTGGACTGCCCAAGGTTTCATCACTTGAGGGCTTCAGAGACTGAGTTGAATTTTCTTGAGGGGGCCACAATCAGTAAAGACTTTTGGAAGTGAAAATGTTTTATCCAATTTCTTTGTCTATTTCTCTTTCTGTGATTAACTACCTTCTGATGAAAGTTAACACCTTTGCTGGTAAAGAACATTCACTGGGCTGAACTTTCTTTTTCTCCATCTCCCCTGCTGCACAACTACTGATCACTAACTGTTTAGAGAAAAAGATAGGAATAAAAATCTTCCCAGATATCAGCTTCCCTGTCAATTATATTGCAAGGCAGATTAACATCCGAAATGCCCTGCTGTGTAGAATGCTAATTTTATTTTTCTTCTTATGTTATTTTCCATTAACTATTATGATGCTGTCATTTTCCTACTATAGATAGCTTGATAGGGGTCTGTGTGTAAAAGCATACATAAAACACACTTATATACACTCGTGAACCAGTATTAAAAAAAAATTTAGAATCCAAATCTGAAAATGCAGAAGTTGGCCACATTTACAGAATATTAGCTCACTTAAAAAAATTCATTTGCGATTTTTCAAAATGAGATATGGATATACACAGTCCAAGTCAGAACTCCTCCTCAGACTAAGCAATGCTTAATTACATTCAACAGTGTCCAGGCAGACAGCAGAGAGAATTGAGTAACTGTTGGTGTATGTAAGCATTTCAGTTAAACACAGACAGTAGTTTCATCTTGATTTTTGATAACAAGTACGTTTTTAAGGAAAACACCAGTTTTAAAGAGCCAAAATTTCTCATAGGAAGTTTCCATGAAATATTTCACCAAGAAGTGGTTCTTAACCCCATGGTAAAGTTTCTGATCAAAGCCTACAACAAGAGAAACTTATTTCAGGACAGTCAGTAGTCCAGACTTTAATCTGAATCAGGCAAGCAGGGTCTTGAGCCCAGGGTTTCTATACACAGTTACTGGCAGATCGCCAAGAGTCCATCACTATTTATTCTCAAGGAACTACACAGCTACCTTGCTTCCATCCCAGTGCAGCTCAGGAAAGCTTTTGATCTCTCAAACTTTTTTCCCTCAGAATGAGGGAACAGTTTCTGGCTCAAATTCACACAAGGATAAGTTTCTGGGGTCTTTAAAGTTCCTTGCAAGTTGCTTTGAACCATCCTTTTCTGACTGGTACACTCAAGATAAGGTACAGAATGAACCATTGATGTGACATAACATATACCAGGTTCTATTTTCCCATACCTGCCAACATTTTAACTTTAAATTTCATTTTGAAATTTCTGAGATACTTTTGATCATCTAAGCACAAGTCAACCCAAGACTGACTGTTCAAGTTTGTGCAAATCTAGCCTTCTAGAACATTTTCCTTTTCAGAACAGGCATCTGATTTCCATATACACAGCAAACTGTTAATGAATAGACTCCCCATTAGAGAAGTAAGAATTACTGATTATGCTAGTTGTCTACCAGAGATTTTTGGAGTGCCTAATACGATCTGCAAATGTTTGATGCTTTGAATTACAGTAGAAAAAATATTTTTAAGCAGACCAGACTCACTTCAGCTTCTCATTTATTGCCTAATAACTCTGGAAATCATGTTATAAGGAGAGATACATGCCCTCAGGCCCTATCCATCAAATAATTAGGGCATGCTTTTGATTTTAAAATATTAAAAGGATAACTTTAAAGTGAAACTCATAATCATGTGGTTTTCTGGACCAAGCAACAACATTCCCAGCATTTCAGAACTCAGTTACCAATGAGAAACTCATGGTCAAACTCTAAGGATTACTCAGATGAGGATGAGAATAAGCAGGTTCCTGCTTCTTCTCAGTATGGAAACATCAAGTTTAAGATAAAATCCTGATCATCTCTCAGTTTGGCTCATTTCAACCTACTTATCTCCTCAATGAAAAATCCAACATATTTGTGTTATCTATCTTACATTGCAGTCTCAGAAAAAAAAAACAAAACAAACCAAACAATCACGAAATCTTCAAGATTTCTTGTCTCCAGCGTGGTGATAAACAAAGAAATACAGAAGGTGGGGTTTTTTTGTGTTGTGATTCAGTGGTGACAGTTAGGAATATAACTAGGAACAGTCCTGCTCTTGAAACACTACCACTTGCATTCAGACAGCTATGGGTTAAACCTCCTTAGAGTATGTACATTAGTTAGTCTCTGTACCTGCTGTTCTGGGTCCTGCCTTTGAGTTCTTTCTATTGATAGCAGCATATGTCTAACTCGTTTTTCTAAAACATATAGGTGTTTCAGAAACTTTTCCTCCTCTTCTTCATTTTATTTTGATTTTTGGACCTACTTTTTGGGGGCACTTCTTCAAGAATTCTCAACGAGTCTCTAGAGGCTATGCTACTGTTGAACAACACCCTTTTTGAATGCCTTAAATCTTAGCAAAGTAAACCTAAAGCAAAACCATGGCTAAACAAAGTAGACTGTTCTGTCACATACAACTTTTTCTAAGCCTTGCCTTTCTGCATCCACATAGGATTGTTTTGGGTTTTGTTGGGTTTTTTACTGCTTATTATCTTTAACTACAGTGAGGAACAGGCATTTCTTGAAAAATAGCAGTGACTCTGTGAGCAGGAAAAATATTTACACTTAAAAACATAAGAAAAGTAAGTATTTTCACCCTTAAAATAGTGCCAGGGCCATGTAGTGAACATCTTGTTGATAACTCCATAAAATGATTAGTAATTTATATTTTTGTCTCAGGAACATGGAATTAGCTTGTTCTAAATACAAGCTTGCACGAACTCCAAACAACATACTCTTTCTTCTGTGAGACAGGGGACATGTGTCAATATATACTCCTGAGATTTCCAGCACAAGGTTGAAAGCAAAAACCACTGAAACAACTGTAGAAAAGAGCTATTGCTAGAAAACTTCTAGCCCATTCTGAAGCAAACAATTGTAATTATCTCTCCAGAGTTATTGTTTCCAAGTTTGCCAGCCCACATTTTTACAATTCAAGAAGTTCAGATTCAGAGTGGAGCATTTAAGACACCTCTCAAAACCAACCTCAAAACCTTTCTGTTACTTATAATCAACTTTTTCTCCTTGCTTTGCATGCAAGAAATGTAAATGGGACAACATTATAATCTCTTTGCTAAGTTCTACATGATTTTCTTAAGTTTAAAGTCAGGTAAGTGTATCTGAAGCCATCTTAGTACTTATGTATTACAAATCAAATCCAAGCCCACAAAGAATGTATTTTCTGATTCCAGCTGATATAGAAATGAAAATCTTTAAGCAGCAGCTGCTCCTACAAGATGATCATCCTGAGACTTGAAGTCTCCAGAAACTTGTATGAGTTACAATATGAAGCCAGAGAAAACTTTACAATACCAGCTGGCTTCATGAGATTTCTGGAGATAAATTTCAGATGTCAGAACAACTAACATCCAGGCTCCCATAACCAGATGCTGTTTTCCATATGTTTTGACTTCGAATAGTTTCTTCTAGCCTCTAAGTGATGTTAGGAGCAAACAAGTGTTGTCTCTTATCTCCTATTTCTATCTCTTTACCCTTTTTTCTCAGTCTGACTTGTTCAGTAACTAGAGGCAGTGGAATAGCATGAAGCAGGATCAAATTCTTCTGCAAGCAGCTAGGGATGAAGTAACCTTCTTAATCGACAGACCTCCATCTACTTAGATCTGAGAACCACAAGACACATACTTTGTGTGACTGCATGAGAAAGAAAGCAAGACAAAACAAAGTGCCCTGGGAGCACACCAGGCAAAAGATGGCAAAGGCTTCTCAAAGGTCCCATCTGTTATAGCACAAAGGAAGAGAGGTATGTCCCAAGAACAAGAGCCTCCACTGTTTCTCTGGCATAAAGCTCCAAGTTGAACCATCATTGCATTGTACAAGCTTGCTTTAAGAGCCTGGCTCAATTATGAATTATTTAGGAACAAGACAAGGCATGCAAAGGCTGGAAGAAGATTTAACTGCCTGTCCAAAGTCATTGTAGTAAATGTCAGCCTTGAACCAAAACTTCCCAAGACTCTAGTAGGAACTATGAATGCCTATCAGTCTGCTTTTCTTAAATATAGACAAATTCCTGTATAGACTCACAAATACATTATGTCCCAAATATATTCTCTCATAAAAGTAAGCTGGGAACACTATTGTCTCTTGCATCCAGGTGCACTTTCTGATCCACTGTTGTGGGACTGTGTTCCTGGGTAAGAAGTTAAAAACAAATAATGTGTGAATATCACTCTAAAACTTCCAATTTTTACAAAAGGTATAAAAGATGTAAACTCTGAAGTGAAAAAGAAATACTGAAATTAATTGCAACAAGATATGTGCAATTTACAAAGCTTCAGTGCACTGCATTTAAAAGGGCTCTTGTCAGTGTGAAGTGAAGGAAGTTCAATTTCCTGATGAATAGAGAACACAAGGTAAAGTGTGCAGTAATCACTACTGGAGAGATATTTTGATCACTTTTTTTTGTTGATCAACTCAAAAATTAGTGAGCAATGAATACATAGTAGATTGTTTCAGTTAAACATTTGATGGAGCTTCTAGTAGAAATTTTTGCTTTGAGAATTCAATTCATATTAGATTGGATGTACAGTGTACCACCCAAAGCACTGAGGCCTGGCAGGAGGAAGGTTCATGATAAATCTCATTTGCATCAAGATGTAAGAGATATCTAGCAAAGTGGAAGATCTGATCTTAAATTTAAACAGCACAGCAATGAATATTTCACACACGAAGAAGGATGGAGAAAAAAATCACAATAGATCCTAGAGGGTGCTGAGCCACTTAATAATGTGCCCAGTCACCTGGCTCCCTGCTGGGGAGGATTAGCCATGACTAGCATGATTCAGCTTCTAAAATACAGGCAGAGAACAGCCACAGAGGTAAATGTCTGACTGTTCAATAGGAAATAGGAAGCTGAAAGGCAGTAATGTCAAAAGACACTTTCAGATGATAGTGGACAATATCACATACAATAGCAGGTATGTCACTTCCAGATCAAAATGGACAAAGCGAACAAAGTTCTCTTGACACCTTCTTCCTTTGGTGTCAAGAAAAAATCCACATCTAAAATGATTCTGTCATCTATGATCATGTGGAAGTGTTCAGAAACATATGGAAAGAATAAAAGGAAAAAGAAAAATGAAATTCAGAGATTAGTAATACAAATTCTTAATGGGCTGGGAG